>JARKNS010000004.1:7291666-8537500 GCA_029990575.1 Petunia axillaris subsp. axillaris
GTTGTTTGAATAATAATGTTTTCATATGCTATATTATCCTCTAATTGCTTTTCAAATCACATAGCTGACTTCTTATTGCCAAGATTATGTCCCTTTTCATGTTGCATAGTGTTTCTTCTTTCTCTTTTTCTTTTTTCAAATGTTGCAAACTTAATTTCACGACTTCAGGTAAACCATGAAGCATAACAATGTTATCCCTAGCGGGCGCTCACAAAACAGGACAAAGACTTGGTTTAACCAACCTGCTCGAAAAACAAGGAGACACATTGGTAAGTTGCCCATTCGTGGGATGGCTTCATGTCCCAAATTCAACTTTGGCTCAAGAATACTTACGCTTAACCTGATCTCTTTTCACTAACTCCCTACAGCTAGGCAGAAGAAAGCTGCTGCAATCTTCCCTAGGCCAACTGCTGGATCTCTCCGTCCTGTTGTTCATGGACAAACGCTGAAATACAACATGAAAGTCAGAGCTGGCAAGGGATTCTCTCTTGAAGAGCTGAAAGTGAGACTATTTTTATCTAATACCCCCGCCCCTTAGCAACTAAAAATAAATAAATAAAGAATACCACCTTATAAAAATAGGAAGAATGGTTGAGTGTCGGTAACAGATTACTTCTTCCACAGTGCACTCCATTTTTTGCTCGCAACAATCCAATAAGTTCTCCAGATGAAAAAACACAAGACATTCCATCTTCTAAAACCAACAGTTTTGATGTTATTTGACATGCAATAATACTCATATCCAAAGTTACTTGTATATATAAATAGCTTTTTGTTTTCAGGCAGCTAGTATTCCCAAGAAACTTGTTCCAACTATAGGCATTATTGTGGATCACAGGCGCAGGAACAGTTCCCTTGAAGGTCTCCAGACCAATGTCCAGAGGCTCAAGAGATACAAAGCTAAGCTAGTTATCTTCCCAAGGCATGCTAAAAATGTCAAGGTGAACCTGAAATCACTCTAGCCATACCATTTTGTTATTGAGAACGAAAACTGTTGTTTGCTTATTAGTACTCTGACCCAATTTATGTGAAGTTGTTTGATTGGACCCCAAAATTTTAAAACATTATGGATGATTTTTTAAATTTGTGGTCTAAATTAAACTACAAAATTTTGTAGCGAGAAATCGTCTCATTAAAGGTAAAAAGAAAACTTAAATTTTAATTGTTGTTAAATATAGAAATGTGTCATTCGTTTTGGGACTCAATAACAAGGAAAGAGTGTCGTGTAAATTGGGACAGAGGGGCTATTTTTTTGGATCATCTTTGAACTTACATCTTGTCAACACAATTGTACAGGCTGGTGATTCCACTCCTGCGGAACTTGCCAATGCCACTCAGGTCCAGGGTCCTTATCTGCCCATTGCTAGGGAGCAGCCAACTGTTGAGCTTGTGAAGGTCACAGATGAAATGAAATCATTCAATGCCTATAGCAAGCTGCGAGTTGAGCGTACCAATGAACGCCATATTGGTGCAAGGTTGAAGAGAGCCGCTGAAGCAGAAAGGAAGAGAAGAAATAAGTTAGTAAAAATGACCTATGGCACTATTATTGCTTTATCTTTAAGAGTCTGGATAATGAATTATTTTGAATACCTTGGTTGCAATAATTTACTCCTCTTCTACTTATTAAGAAGGACGTCTGTTATGCTCTCTTCATCAGATAATATAATTCTTATGGTAGTTTCCTTAAAATGCGAGTTCTGTTTTTTTTTTTCCTTTTTATGTGTTTTGAGTCCAACACTACACTGATAATTATCCAAATAGAGGTATGTTTTGTGCTTTATGCAGTCGTCTTTTAATGGTTTATCGGCCTTAAAGAATTCTGCTATGGGACCTAACTGAAACCGCAACTAAAGATGGCCAATACCTTGAGAAGGTTGAAACAGGAGAAAGCTTAGTATTAAATTTGCATGTCGAACAAGTGAAAGTGAGCTGATCCTAGCTTCATGTATTTCGGCTATTGGGTTGGGAGAGTAAGTGACTAGGCCATGTGGACACAGAGGGGGGTAATGAAGAAAACAAGTAGATAGATGTGGCAACAAGGGGTAATATCTTGCAACAATTATCAACTGATAAATTCGGATTTGAAAACTGAAGCGACAAACATTATGCTTTTGGGCTAGAAGAATGGGGACTGGGCCATGAGTTCTCTCTGCATGCATAAGTTGTAGCTTCTATCAAACAGAGTTCACGCACTAGATCCTGCATTCCTCCTGCTTTTATCTCTCCATTGTTTCTCCTTTTCCTCCAAGCTTTTACAACTTCCAGATGTCCTTATAAATCCCTCTGTAATCCATAATTGGATCAATCTCGGAGTCTCAACCTGAAAATCTTCTGGGAAACCACAGAAAGAAAGCAAGGTTTGAAGTGATTAGGCAAGTGATGGTAACTTAAACCAAGCACTCCTAAGCATTTATCTAGCAACGATTTTGCATAAGGTTTGGGTAACATCTCTCCAACTTTCTGATGTCCTGCAATCACAGTAATATTAAGGGTAGTCCTTGGCATTTTCTGCTATTTTCATTCCAATTTCTTCCAACTTGTCCAAACGCCTTATCACGAAGTAACATCCTACTGTTATCTAAATTCAAGAGGTTCATCTCATGAGGGCTAGTAGGACTTGCATAGAGCGCTACCTCAGTTTCCTTAATAGTCAATAAGATTCGACTCCTATTGTTGTAATCAGGAAATATTCCTCTTATACCATTCCAACTCATTGTCGACCCTTCAGGTTTTTTAGCACCAGGTAGGCTAAATCATTTGTCATCCTTATCACAATCTTTTCCGTTGATATATTTGGGTGCTTTGAAATGCCACGTAAAGCATCTAACAACACATTTCTGTTCCAAAATTCTCGAGATATTGTATCCCAAACACGAATGTCAAAATGATACTACTACCCTGCATTAATTCTTAAGTAGAACTTACTAACTTTGCGCTAAATGGTGATATGATCAGGTTTAGTGCTTCAATAATATTGTATAACATGTTTGTTCTCTGTAGGAATATATCTTTAGGCTGTTGTCGTCTTACCTAATGACAAGTGTTGATCTGTAGTGGTATATTAAATTGGGAAAATTATTTTTTCTAAGCTTTCAGGCATTTTGATGAGGTACTGACCACTACATTTTTCAGCACTTATTAATAATTGGTCGAATGCAAACATGTCTGGAAATATTTTTCAGAGATATGATATTTCAGCTTAAGCTAATGGTTAAAACATTGTGCACAGTCAATACAAGGTGAAGTTAAACTCCAAACAAGAACATCCAAATAGGAGTATACAAACACTTTGTCGACAGAAGCATTCTTCAACAGCAAAATCAAACCAACCCACTGCAATAAGTGCATCTTTTTCTTTGTAACCTGCAGCTAGGAGAAGATCCAGATATTGGTCCCATTTTAGAAAGAACTAGAATGTCTGAACTGGTTTTCCTTCTTCATTAGCCTCACCAGTCACCCACCAATCTATTTTGCCAACAAATAAAATTATAAGTACGGTGAAGTTGAGGGGTGAAAGAAAGGAGTCATAGGACTAAGTAGCAACTGTTTTCATTTATTTCTTAGACCTATACTACATGTATTACCACGTTATTTTAGTTAGTGAAACTTGTTTTATACTTGAACGAAGGAAACAAATTCATTGAACAAGCTTAGCTTATTCCTAAAACGTATATTTAACAACTGATAAGAACGTAAAATTAAGATTTTATTTTTCAAATATGTATTGTCCTATAAAAAGTAGAAGTCATCATTTTTCAAGGAGGTAAAATTAAACAAAGATGGAGTAATTAATAGTAGTGAAGAATCAAAGAACTTTAGACTGATCTAAAATAACTTACTGTGACGGAAACGGATAAAGACCTTTAGGGATCTGTTTCCCATGTCCTCTTGTTCGTGTTTGATTTTTCTTGCAGAATCCTCAACAGAAGTGCTGCAATTATGTAACTCAATTGACTCCAAAGTACAAATTTCCCCAAAATCTTTAGGAATTTCTTCCAGGTAGTGGCAATTCTTCAGAAAAAGGCATTTTAGATTTGGAAAGCTATCACTGCTAGCTTCCCAACGCTGAATATTTACTCGGTTAATTAAGAACAGCTTTAGGCTTTCAAACTTGTCTTCATCACTGAATTTCCATACTTCATGACCCCAGGTTGCATGTCCTTTAAGTTTGAGCTCTTCAAGATTTGGCAACTTGACAAGAATTGACATGTCTTCCCAAGTAAAATAAAGCCCAGCTAAAGTCAACTTCTTAAGTAATGTGGGGAAAACAAACCTCTCGATGGAGTATGGAGAGGTTATAATCTTCAGTGCTTCAAGTTTACTCAAGCTGGACATATCAATGAGGTAATTGGTATATGGTGGCGTTTCTTGGACGATCAATCTCTTTAGATTGGGAGTGAGAGAGAAGACTTCATTTGTACAACTAGTTGATAAGAGAATAGAAAGTTCCTCGAGATTTGGCATCCCAGTCACAAGATGCTTCTTTCCAAAGCTTTTAGGACCGGGTAAATAACAGCTTTCCCTCAAATGTATGAGCCTCAAAGTCTTCATCATCCATATCTCCCCTGGTAAAGTTGCATCTGTGCAACATCGTTCATAAATTAGAGTTTGCAAGTTCTGAAGCTCTGAGATTGATGCGGGAAGATTCTCATCACATTTAATTTCAAGATATCTCAAATGAAATAACTTTGTAATTAACTGTGGAAATGAATGGAACCTATCATCATCGAAGATGGCCAATACCCTGAGAAGGTTGAACCGGGAGAAGCCTTCATATGTTAAACGACGTGGTGTAAGTGCAGGCCATAATTGACAAAATAAGTAGATTGATCTGGCAGCAGGGGGTAATAGGTTGCAACAATTATCAACTGAATGAGTTTTGGTTTGAAAACTGAAGCGACGAACATTATGCATTTCTGTTAGAAGAGTAGGGACCAGGTCATGAGTTCTCTCAACATGCATAAAGTTTATTATTTCAGCTTCTATCAAACAGAATTCACGCAGCAGATCATGCATTCCACAAGCTTTTATCTCACCATTTAATCTCCTTTTTATAACCATTATTAAGTTCCTGCTGATAAGATCCTTCAAGTAATCTTCTGCCACTTCCTCCAAGCTTTTACTACTTCCACACGTCCTTATAAAACCCTCCGCAATCCATAATTGGATCAATCTCCAAGTCTCAACCTGAAAATCCTCTGGGAAACCAGCCATAGAAAGAAAGCAAAGTTTGAGGTGATTAGGCAAGTGGTGGTAGCTCAAACCGAGCACTCTTAAGCATTTATCTGGATGACTAGCAACCACTTCACCTAAGTTTTTGGCAACATCCTTCCAACTTTCTAAAGTCCTAGCCATCTTATAGAGTTGTCCTGCAATCACTGAAATAGTTAATGGTAGTCCTTGACACTTTCCTACTATTTTCTTTCCAATATCTTCCAACTCAGGAGGATGATCATGTTTTGGTCCGAACACCTTATCACGAAGTAACTTCCAACTGTTATCTAAATTCAAGAGGTTCATCTCATGAGGGCTAGTAGGATTTGCATAGAGCGCTACCTCAGTTTCCCTAGTAGTCAATAAGATTCGACTCCCATTGTTGTACTCAGGAAATATTGCTCTTATACTATCCCAAACAGCGATACTCCAAATATCATCAACAACAACAAGGTATCGTCGACCCTTCAGGTTTTTCTGCACCAGGTTGGCTAACTCATTGTCACTCTTCCCTTCATAATCTTTTTTCTTGACATTTGAAATGCAATGTAAAGCATCTAACAACACATTTCTGTTTTGAAAATCTTGAGATATCGTAATCCAAACATGAATGTCAAAACGATACCTGATTGTGGGATGATCATGAGCTTTCCTAGCAAGTGTTGTTTTGCCGATGCCTCCCATTCCTGTTATTGTGACAATGTCTAGATCCGATGAAGGTCCTGTCAGTCTTTTAAGTATCATCTCCAAGTCATCATCAAGTCCCTGCACGATGTCATCCTCCAAATTTGGCATTGAACTATTACAGAAATCCCCATATTCAAGAATTTCACCATTAGTACTTCTGATCATGCTAACAATCTCCATCACTTCTTTCTTTTCTGTATCCATATTTTCAACAACTGCTAACAAACGCTTGCGTAAACTTTTACAACATGCTATTCCAACTTTCCAGCTTAAGTCTTTGATTATTTGGCAAATCTCCAGTTCAATAACATCCTCTGCATCACTAGCAGCTACTCTGATCTTTTCCTCCAAAGAGTTGACTTTTTCAGGGTCAAACCTCTTACTCTTGCAGCTAACTTCATCAAGAACTAATTGAAAATATTCAGCAGTAGCATGCAGAGATTCGAGTGTTTTAGCAGTTCGACCTTGAACAAGTATTGGATTTCTCTGCTGAAGTTGCTCGAGAGTTTTAAGAAGAGAAGTTACAGCAGCATAGGAAGCCATCAATAGTGTTCAAGAATCAGATTGCATGAACTGAAAGCTGGATGCAAGGAGGAGAAATTAAGAGTTGGAATATTTCTTGGCATTAAAATGGAAAACTAACCAATTTCTAGATAAAAAATTATAACATTTTTTTAGAATAAATTAGAAGCGTCGCATAGATTGACTCACACAAAGTAATAAAAAAGACTCTGCATCTTCCAAATTCTATTAGCTGACGGTCCTATCTGTAGAACTGACTGACTCAACTATAGTTGAGTCTTAAGTCTTTATTTATGGTTCTTTTCACTTAAAATCTTGAAATTGATCAATCATTTTCCCTCATTATCCTTTTAATTTTCTATTGACAATAATTCCTTTCACTTCATCAAAAGTCCTAATTCTCACTTGTTTCTCTTTTCTCTTTGGTTGTTTTTTAATCTCATTTCCTAATGTATCTGTTATTTTATTCATATTACAAGAATCAAATTATTCATTTTTTTTTTTTTTGTGTTTAAAAGACATCAATTGTTTAATTATTTCATTCTCAATTCCTATGTATTATTTTATGCGAGCATTATATTGTAAGAGGAGCGGAGTTCCTTTTCTACCACAATTTCTCCTAGTCCAAGCTCTAACTATTCATATGAGGAGTTTCAAACAGCAAAGACTTAAAGGAACGAGGGAATGACTATGTGTAACAAGATACTTGCTACTATCATCTATACATAGTGTTTTCATCTAAGATTTCAATTCTTCCATGTTTCAGTCAGTCATTGAATGATATATAATTACACGTAACAGAGATAGACGATGTGATAAAGGAAAATTCAATATGTTTAAAAATAGTTAATATTTTAAAGGGATAATACATATGTTACCTCCTAAACTTGTCCCGAAAAGTCACTTACACACTTAAACTTTACGAGTGTTCCATTACCCCCCTTATTCTTGTCTGAAGTGATATAAATTCCCCCCTTAAATGCCATAACCAGGTTACCTTTGGCGTTGTAGGCACGCGCCGCCACATGGAAAGCCTATATTTTTTCCAAAGTTTCTCTTTTCTTTTTTCTAGAAAAACTCTCCCCTTACCTTCTCTCCTCCATTGCGATCTCTCTCTCTCTCCTCAGTTCATACAAATCAAAAACTAACAGTAGATCTCATGAAACCATCCCACCATTATATTACCTGCAGAGCTCCCCTCCGTGTCTTGTCACTTTGCAATTTCCACTAGAACAGTAAATCTCAATAAACCATCCTACCATTACCTTCAAAGCTTCATATTCATTTTAAATTCACTTAGATAGAAAATCGGCAGGGGATTTGGACTTCTCACAAAAAAAATTCTGCCGAGAATGTAATTTTTTTTGCCGAGATTTCCATAATTACTTTGAGCACTTGTTGCCAATTAGTTTTGGTTCTGACATTGTAATGATTTTCTTTTATCCAATTTAATAATTAAATTTTAAAAATTATTGTTGGGCATCGTTGTTAAGCATTTAGTTGTTTCCATCTTCATCAGAATTTGCTGTTGGATTTGGTATTGTGATTTGATTAAAGCTTTTGTTGTTTTAAGTTGAGTTGCATATGCCATTATTGTTTATTGATGGCTGGCAATTTGTATTAGTATTAAAGAAATGTGTGTGATTTGGGTGTAGAAGAAAGAGAAAAGTACTTGTTTTAATTTATTGAAAACTTGGTCAATCAACCTTTGTTACGTGGCAAAAGAAAATGTGCAAATATGTTTTATATGTGTTTTACGCGCTTATGTACAGGTGACCTCACTACCTCTGCCATGTGGCATTTAAATGGGAAGTTAATATCACTTCAGACAAGAATAAGGGGGTAATGAGACACTCGTAAAGTTTAAGTGTGTAAGTGACTTTTCGGGACAAGTTTAGGGGGTAACATATGTATTATCCCTATTTTAAATGGTTAATTAGTGTGACTTATAACAACTTCTATGTAATTTTCAAATTAGATGTCAATTTTAATACAGCTTGGAAATCTATGTTTTCAGAAAAAGAAATCCATGTTCAAATTTGTACCAAAAAATATATAATATTACTCTCATATTTTAAACCCCGAACAGGACAAAGGGAGTATTACTTTTCTCTTCATTCTTTTTATTATTATTATTATTATTATTATTATTATTATTTTGCTGAAGAGTAGTAATAATTAAATGTTACAAAAAGTAATCTTTCTCCTTAGTATTGTGATTTGAAGGATCATTAATATAATAGTCATATATAAACGAAAGTGGTGAAGAAAAACGTAGTAGAATTGTCGCGGCATTATTGTTGCAACCACATTTAGACAAAACGTGTAACAGCCCAAGCCCGCTAGTGATACTGTCCGCTTAGGACCTAGGCCCGCACGGCTTTAAAACGCGTCACTAGGGTCTAAGGTCAGTTAACTTATATACCCAGGATCACTCCTGTATTATGCCGATGTTGGACACTTAACCCTTAGCTGGGATGTTACATACACCTCCTTTTATGGACTCAGCGTCCTCGCTGAGGTTTGCCCCGCGTACCGGGATTCGCCTAGACTCACCACGGAGGTTTGCCCCGCGTACCGGGATTCGCCTAGACTCAGCCCTGAACTTTGACCCACATCGACAAGGCTGACACGGAGTGACTCTGATACCATCTGTAACAGCCCAAGCCCGCTAGTGATACTGTCCGCTTTGGGCCTAGGCCCGCACGGCTTTAAAACGCGTCACTAGGGTCTAAGGCCAGTTAACTTATATACCTAGGATCACTCCTGTGTTATGCCGATGTGGGACACTTAACCCTTAGCTGGGGTGTTACAAAACGCCAGCTACAGTGTTGGCCTATCTGAAGATATGTTGTATATGATGTTCTCAAGGTTCGTCAAGCAAAATGCCTGCAGTTTGTAAGGATATGTGAGTATTTATCATTTACTCCATAGAGTATCTTACGTGGAAGTCAGATTCAATTTATAAAGAATGTTCAATTCCTGTGCCAGTTGTAATCCACATAATTATGCAAGCAGTTCTGCTCGGTTTTGGATAAATCAAGTATCAAATTAGTTGTAATATTTCTAAAAACACCTCATATATCTCAATTTCCATTAGTATTATTGTAAGTCCCATCTATAGTAAGCTTAATAACATAATCAGGAGGCTGTTTTCGCTTGACTGGAATGATTGTGGTTTGAGAAGAAGAGGTTACAACATCTGTAAGGAAGAGCTGTTGACATTTTTGTATTTTAAAAGAATGACACATATGGTGGACACTTGTTAATATTATGTGATGGGTGGCATTTCATCTACTAGGTGGCTAATTTATGGTTAAGAGTGGTAATTGAATGGATTAGTGGCAGCCCATGTGTCTATTTATTAGCTTAGTTGCAAGGATATTTTGACAAATAATCATACACTTGTCAATGTCTTAGCTAACCTTGCTATCTATAAATACCCATGGAAAAGTGGCCATTTCACTCATCCAAAAACATCTTCAGCCGTTCCTCTTCTTTTAGTAATATAATCTTATTTTTAAATATAATTTTCTTTCTAGCCACTGTTAGCCACTATCCCAAATTGTATAACCACTTAAAATATAGCCTACTTCCTTTTGTCACCTCTACCCTAGACTTGCTGAATCATTATTTATTTTGCTGATTCCTGCACCCTCTTATATATATATATATATAGAGAAAGGCTTGTTTAATCCTGGGGAAACATTTCATATTACTGAAATAGTTTCTTAGGACAGTGCCCAGCACAACTCAAGCTTTGTAATAATATTATCGGTTACTTTCTCACTTTTGTATCTACAATATTTTCACTGTATTATATTATATTTTTCCTATTGTACCTACAATTTAAGAAACTATGGCAAGTAACCCTACTTCCAAAAATGTTGTTGATACTGCCAATGTTACCGCTGCCCGTTCCACTACCGATACTACCCATGTCGGCACTACACCCGCTGCTTCAGTACCAGTTGTACTACCCTATGCCAAACCATTCCCCGATGTGTCCAATATTGAAATTTTTGCTAATGAGAATTTCAAACGTTGGCAAGAACGTATCTTTTCACTGCTCGATGTTCACGGTGTTGCTCACGCTCTGTCCGACCCACAACCCGGTCTGAACTCTGATGGAAAAATACTGGAGTCCTGGCAATATGCTAATAAGGTATGTCGTCACACTATTTTGCAGACTCTTTCTAACGAATTGTTTGACGTGTACTGTAGCTGTAAGGAAGCAAAAATCATTTGGGAGGCCTTGATTAAAAAGTTCACTGGTGAAGATGCTACAAAACAAAAATTTGTAGTAGGAAAATTTTATCACTGGCAAATGATTGATGAAAAGGAAATAAAAGTCCAAATCAATGAGTACCAAAAATTGCTTGAAGATCTTAAAGCTGAGGGTATCTCATTGCCAGAAAAGTTTGCTACTGCAGTATTGATCGAGAAGCTGTCCGAGTCATGGAATGATTATAAGAACAGTTTGAAACATAAGCAAACGAACTTCACTATTGAGGAAATAGTGACTCATATCCTAATTGAAGATACCAACAGAAAGGAGTATGTCAAAGCTAAAATGGCAGCACTAAAGGCAAATCTAGTGCAAACCAAAAACAAAAGGTACGCCAATAAGTCTAAAAGTTACAAGCTCAATAACCCCAATTTTAAGAAAAAGAAAGGCTCTTGTTTTGTTTGTGGAAAACCAGGACATCATGCCGCACAATGCAGGAAGAGAGCGGGAAACGACAAAGAAAAGAGTAATCCTCCTAAGGTTAACTTTGTCGAAGGAGATGATATTACTGCAGCTGTCGTTTCTCAGGCAAACATCATAGCAAATGTGAAAGAATGGGTGGTAGACTCTGGGGCTACTCGGCACATTTGTGCAAACCGAGAAGCATTTACCTCTATACTTCTATAGGGGATGACGATGAAGTAGTCTATCTTGGAGACTCAAGGACTGCCAAAGTTCTTGGCAAGGGTAAAGTACTCTTGAAACTCACTTCAGGAAAGACTTTAGCCCTTATTATGAATGTGCTACATGTTCTTACTATTAGGGCAAACCTGATTTCCGTAGCCTTGTTACTGAAAGTGGGGTTGAAAGTGTCATTTGACTCTGATAAGATCATAATGACAAAAAATGATGTGTTTGTTGGAAAGGGCTATTGTAACCAAGGACTCTTTGTACTTAATGTTTCTAGTGTTATCAATGAAAATGCATCTACTTCTGCTTATATGATTGACTCAGTTTCTTTATGGCATGCTAGACTAGGACATGTTAATATCTCATATATAAAGAAAATGCAATCATTAGGTTTAATATCTGGTCTAGACTCAAATAAATTTGGCAAATGTGAAATTTGTGCTGAAACTAAAACTACTAGAAAATCTTGTTTTCCTGTAAATCGAGAAACTGAACTACTATCTCTAATTCACACTGATTTGGGTGATTTAAAATAGACAATGACTAGAGGTGGTAAAAGATATTATGTGATTTTTATTGATGATTTTTCTAGATATACTAAGTTATATTTGCTTAGAAATAAAGATGACGCCTTTGATGCTTTTATTTCTTATAAAACTGAGGTTGAAAACCAACTTAGTAGAAAAATCAAAAAAATTAGATCTGATAGAGGAGGAGAATACTTAGCCTTGAACGATTATTGTGAGAAAGAAGGAATTATTCATGAAACAACTCCTCCATATTCACCCGAGTCTAATGGAGTAGCTGAAAGGAAGAATAGAACATTAAAAGAAATGATGAACTCGATGTCAGTTAGTGCTAATGCACCTGATAATTTGTGGGGTGAAGCAATTTTATCTGCATGTCACTTACAGAATAGGATTCCTCATAGAAGAACTGGCAAAACTCCCTATGAGTTATGGAAAGGTTATAAACCTAACCTGAAATATTTAAAAGTGTGGGGGTGCCTTGCCAAAGTTCTTTTGCCTGAACCTAAAAAGAGAAAAATAGGTTCTAAAACTGCAGATTGCATGCTTATTGGATATGCTGAACACAGTGCTGCATATAGATTTCTTGTTTTAAAAAGTGATGTGCTTGATTACAACACTATACTTGAGACAAAGAATGCTGAATTTTTTGAACATATTTTTCCACTATCTGATAAAACTTCTCATGCACCTGTTGAAACAATAAGTACCTCTGTCAAGGAAATGAGAAGGAGCAAAAGGCCTAGAAAGAAATATTTTTCTTATGGAAATGATTTTCAAACTTTTATTGTAAATAATGAATCATTAAGTTATTTTGAAGCTATTACTTCTTCCGATGCTAAGTTTTGGAAAGAGGCAATTAATGTTGACTTGATTCTATTATGAAAAATAAAACATGGGTTTTGACTGATTTACCTCCTGGTGCAAAGCTTATTGGTTGCAAATGGATTTTCAAAAAGAAATTTAATCATGATGGATCTATAGATAAGTATAAAGCTCGATTAGTAGCAAAAGGCTTTTCTCAAAAATAAAATATTGATTATTTTGATACATCCCTCAGGCCTTGTATAATTCAATTAGACTTTTAATTGCCCTGGCTTCAATTCATAAACTTTTTATTCATCAAATGGATGTCAAAACAGCATTTTAAATGGTGACTTAGAAGAAGAAATTTATATGGTTCAGCCTGAGGGATGTATTGTTCCCGGACAAGAAAATAAAGTTTGTAAATTAATTAAATCTCTTTATGGCCTTGAGCAAGCTCCTAAACAGTGGCATGAAAAATTAGACCAAGTCTTAATGAGAGACGTTTTTTCCTCAATTGAGGTGGATAAATGTGTTTATACTAAAGTATTAAATGATGATTTTGTGATAATCAGTCTATATGTAGATGATATGCTTATATTTGGTACCAATTTAAATATTGTACACAGTACCAAATTAATTTTGTCATCTAATTTTGATATGAAAGAACTGGGTGATGCAAATATGATATTGGGAGTTAAAGTTATAAGGGGTGATGATGGTATTGTGCTGTCACAAGAACATTATGTTAAGAGACTTCTTAAGAAGTTTGATTGTTTTGATGTGACACCTGTGGCCACTCCTTATGACACTAGCTCTCAATTGAAAAAGAATAAAGGTGACCCAGTTGCTCAGTCTAAATATGCTGATAATTGGGAGTCTGATGCATTTAATGAATTATACAAGGCCTGATATAGCCTATGTTGTGTGTAGACTGAGTAGATATACTCATAATCCCAATCAAGAGCATTGGTCTGCATTAGTAAGACTGATGAAATATTTGAAAAGAACCATGAATTATGGTATCCTGTATAGTGAATTTCCCGTTGTATTAGAGGGATACAGTGATGCTAACTGGATTTCTAATTCAGAAGTGATAAGATCCACTAGTGGTTATGTGTTCACCCTTGGTGGTGGTGCAATAGCATGGAAATCAGCCAAGCAAACTATAATTGCTAAATCTACTATGTAATCAGAGTTTATAGCTCTGGAATTGGCTGGTTCTGAGGCTGAATGACTAAGAAACTTCTTAGCTGATATTCCTTTAACGAAGAATTTATTGCCTCCTGTATCTATTCATTGTGATAGTGTTGAACCCCAAAAATTACCCTTTCTTTAAAGAAAAGATAGGTTTCGGGTATAATGTTCAACAATATGGGACTCCAAAGGGCTTTCTTTGGAGTCGCCACCTAATTTAGGAGAATTAGGAACCAATTAATTAAATAATGCGTGCAATTCCTCCGTTTTAAGGAAAATGGTCTTTTCAGAGATTCCGAAGTAAGAGGTTCAGTTATTTTCGAAATAAGGTTTCAATTTGAAAGCACTTTCGAAAATCCGTAAAATTACGGTTAATCCTTCGGTTTTCACAAAATAACTCAAAATGTTAACTTTCAATATGTTGATAAAATGGTTTAAGATTAATATTGAAATTCTAAGATTATAATAAATTATACGTTAAAGAAATATGAATTTAAATAAACTTAGACTTGAAAAGGAAAGAAAGGAAGAAAGGAAAATAAATAAATAAATAAATAAATAAATAAATAGATAATTTTTTGCTGAAATAGGAAAACCAATTAATTGGAAAGAAGTTGCACTTTCATAAAAATGACTTACTTTTTATTAGTTTCGAATTTTAATTGCACGCATTATTTAACTAAAAGATGCACAATTCGTAAATAAGATGGAGATTCTTAAGAAATAAAATATTCACAAATAACTCAATAAATAACTAAACATTCATTCATAATCAATCAAATGAATAATTATCTACGGGGAATTCCTATAGACATGCAATTTCTAAGGATGAGAAAAGAGGAGGTTTAGAAGAAGAACCCGGAAATTGATAAAACTCATGGGAGCCTTGGATTTATTTAATTTTATACAATTATATGCCCATGAGCCTAAGTTAGAATAGGCGGCTCAACAAAGCATTTTAAAATTTCTTCTATAGGCTTCGCTTCTTGAAAACTTGAGTCCGGACTCGATCCCAATGAGACTCCAATGCAAATTAGCAACCCCAATGTCGAGTTTTACCAACTCGATCCCGTGGAGTTCATGTCAAAGAAAAACGAGAGAAAACAATTAGCAACTAAACAAAATGATGAATAAGATTTAATTGTAATAACAAGTCCATAAACTGGACAGTTAACAGAAAGCTAAAGCTAGAACATAATGAAACTTCGATGTTACCATACAAACAACTTAGTCAAAATATACACAAATGGTCTAGTCTGGATTGGAACGAAGCAAAGATGCTAGAAAACTCTAGTAGGTTTCAGCAAGGACATAAATACTTATCACAACTACAATGAGTTAAGTAATTTAAACCTTCTAAGAACGTCACAGATCAAGAGTTCAACTAGGGACACAAATTTAACAGGGCATCACTCTGTTTCTTGCATATGAACAAAATTCATTCAATCTCAAATGGAAAATTAGCCTCCAATGAACAATACTAGATATGCGAACATTCAAGAATGAGGACACACCCGCACATACACATTTCAGGTTTCTACTTCAGACACGCACACGTCATTTTAAGTACGCATTTATAGCAGCACACCCAAACTCATAACACTAGATACACGCAAACTTTCTAAGTGCACACACATTTATGCACACACTGGCTAGATAACCTGCACCATCTCCAAAACTAAACAGAGCAACAAATCCACAAGTAAACTAACATTATCTCAAATGATGAGATATTATTTACTCCAAGCACATATTTGCAACATGCCTTCAATTTAATTATTGAAAGAAAGATTTCATTTCAATACTTAGCCAGGTACATGCAAGTTGTGTAACCATTTCAGGTATCCAATCTTAATAAATTCCATAAGCTCACTTAAAGAAGAAGTGGTATTAACTCAATGAATAATCCTCTTTAAATCTAAAGTTTTAATAGAAAATCAAGTTAAGATGACAAAATATCAGTCCCAAAGTGTCAAAGTGTGCTAGAAATTAGCAGAAAAGAATTTTATTATTAGCCATTATTCTTACTTTATTCTCACATGAACCAAGCAGCCCTTCAAGAGGAAAAGATTTAAATTTTAGATTGAGCTCCATTACTTTATCTACTGAATAGAAAGAACAGGCATGACATTCAGATAAACACTCTTTATTTTAAAAATATATGGTCATGAGAAAAGAAGAGAGGGAGAAACAGGGAAACAAGAATGAGTCCAGGATGTACAACAAACAAACTTTTCAATTTAGCTCAAAATCAAACACAATTTGACAAAAACTTAATAGCTTAAGCCTAATAAACATCTGACTCTCTTAGCATCCTCACAAACACCAGAACACCCTCACTGGTCTTCATCACCATTCCCTCTCACACTCCTAAAATACAGAGACATAGCCTCCAAATAAACTCCTATAGCTTCTTCAACATCCCTGCTACTGCTGAGCTCTACTCCAACTCACAACATCACTACTAACTCCCTCAACACTACCAGAATACCTTTAACAAACTGCAGCTATTAAAATACACCCCTGCACACCCTCACATACTATTAACATCTCTCCTGCACACCCTAGCTCTCTCATAGACAAAATAGGGCATCAGCACCCTCCTCCTGCCTGACCAGCTGCAGCAAAAACTCCCTGAAACTCCAAGAACCACCTGACTATCAACTCCCAGAACCTGCGACATCCCAGACTCCCTCACAGACCCTTTCAGACCCTCAAACCACTACCTGAACAAGCCTCACCTAATCCCTTACTAATACCAGAACACACACCACTCCCTGAATAGCCTGGACTCCCTCTTTGAACTCACCAGCTCACAGACCTCACAGGCATACACACACTTGAAAACATAAATACACACTCATACTACCTGAACCTTCAGACTCCAACAGGACCCAAAGCTACCCCTGAACTCTCTCATTTACACTAAGATAACATAAACAACCTAAGGATTCTAACTTCATTTCAAGCAGACAACAGTAGCAGCCGACATTAGTAAACATTTTTGCGCTTAACTGAATAACATCATGAACAGTCCAAAAAGTAAATTTTAGAATCTAAAACTATGTTCAAATCACACCACACGGAAACAAGCACGAATAAACTGATTAAGCAATACTTAAAACAAATATTCATACTAAAACAAAGAACTGATGTATATGAACAAAATGAGTATAACAAAATAAAATTTAAGAAGATTACCTTTTTGCGTGCAGTGAGCTGGGGCGTGGATTCGAAGAATGCAACTCGAACAAGGTCGTCGACTCGAGCGAGGTCGACGACTTGAAACAATGAAGCGACGACACAAAATCGAAAGCGATGTTCGACTCAGAAAAAACAGAACTAAAAAAAAACACTATGAGTATCTTTTTTTAAACTGAGAGAAAATCTCAAAGTATATCGAAATGCTGCCGTTTTTTGTTCTCTAAAAAAAATCCGAACCCCCCTCAAAAATTACCTTCAACTCCTATTTGTATAGAAAACTTAGGGTTTATATCTCATACCTTCAAATCCCCAGAAGGCCCTTAACGGATCTTTTTATAAAAATTTTGATTTTCCCACTTTTATTTTGAAACAAAAATCAATAAAGAAAAGCAAAATTCAGGCCAAAAACCCCCGAATATTCCTTTTCGATTCTGATTTTTGAATCAAAATGCCCATTACGCTTTTGACTCTTGCTCGCTGGCTTAATCTGGATCGCTCATGAAAAACAAGGACAAAATCGAAAGGCTTCGATCTCTCCTTGTACTATTTGCAAGCTGGAAACGTGTGGGGACCAATGGGGGTACGAATTCTTGGACTGATTTGGCCAAGTTTTTTGGGGGGAAATCGATCGCGGGTCGCTTGAGAGAAAACGGGTCGCGGGGTTGGGGGAATCGGGTTTCTGATTTTGAGGAGTGTTTGTGTGTGTATTGTATATGTATGGATTGCAGAAGTAGGCTAGTTTTAAGAGGTAGGAGCAAAACTAACCCCCTTTTTAAGATAATAAGTAGAAATATTGCGCGGGTGAGATAGAATTTAGGGTAGGTCTTGTGATTTTAGCCTTTCTTTTAAAATTAATCAATTACTTTTAACTCTTCAAAATTAATATTAATTTAGAATAATTAGACTTTTAATTTGAACACTTCCGGGACAAAATTGGGTGTCAACAGCTGCCCCTCTTTACCCGGAAAAGGATGAAAGAGTTTTCAGGGTAAAGAAGTTGACGAAAAAGCCAATTTTGTCACGATAAAGCCAAAGACTTTTGATTCCAAGGATCAAAGTGCGAGGCTTATGGATATGGCCGAACTCCGGTTTCTGAGTTGCCTACATATCTCGGGCTGAAAGAGAATCAGGTCATATGTAGTTCAACGACACTTAGATATAAAGACTCGCACGATTGATAGGAAAGACGCACGAATAGGAAAGAATTCAAACTGACTCCTAATCCGGAATGAAAGATTAGGTAAGAATTTGCTTGTTCGAGTGCGATCCTTCAGATCCTCGTTGACGAGTCTAGCTCATATCAACGATTGCCCCAGTTCACTGCTCAGAAAAAGTTCCACGTTATGCTCCAAATGCTGCTGCGGTACTGCCAAAATTCTGTAAAAGACTTAACAAACGGTAAGCGAGCAACAGCTAATAAACTATAATAATTTGGAATAAGAAATAAATAAAGGAACAATATAAAACTATAAATGCTGGTTGTGATATCATCAATAAGTTCTTCCTTCGGCCAACTGACGAGATGCTCCGCCTGGAGAACCTCTAAGCTGATCATTATTCAATATTGCATGACAACCGACATCGCGAAACACTCCGAAAACGGTGCTTCAGCCGACTTGTCGTAGACTATCATCTACTTGAAAGAAACCTGCATATCCTATTTGTGGGTGGAAGGACCCGAGATATCCTATTTGTGGGTGGAAGAACCCAAAGTATCCTATTTGTGGGTGGAAGGACCCAGATATCCTATTCGTGGGTGGAAAGACCCAAATATCCTATTCGTGGGTGGAAGGACCCGAAGTATCCTATTTGTGGGTGGAAGGACCCGAGATATCCTATTCGTGGGTGGAAGGACCCCAAATATCCTATTTGTGGGTGGAAGGACCCGAAGTATCCTATTTGTGGGTGGAAGGACCCGAGATATCCTATTCGTGGGTGGAAGGACCCGAATATCCTATTCGTGGGTGGAAGGACCCAGATATCCTATTCGTGGGTGGAAAGACCCAAATATCCTATTCGTGGGTGGAAGGACCCGAAGTATCCTATTCGTGGGTGGAAGGACCCAAATATCCTATTCGTGGGTGGAAGGACCCGAATATCCTATTCGTGGGTGGAAGGACCCGAAGTATCCTATTTGTGGGTGGAAGGACCCGAGATATCCTATTCGTGGGTGGAAGGACCCCAAATATCCTATTTGTGGGTGGAAGGGCCCGAAGTATCCTATTTGTGGGTGGAAGGACCCGAGATATCCTATTCGTGGGTGGAAGGACCCGAATATCCTATTCGTGGGTGGAAGGACCCAGATATCCTATTCGTGGGTGGAAAGACCCAAATATCCTATTCGTGGGTGGAAGGACCCGAAGTATCCTATTCGTGGGTGGAAGGACCCAAATATCCTATTCGTGGGTGGAAGGACCCGAATATCCTATTCGTGGGTGGAAGGACCCGAAGTATCTTATTTGTGGGTGGAAGGACCCGAGATATCCTATTCGTGGGTGGAAGGACCCCAAATATCCTATTTGTGGGTGGAAGGGCCCGAAGTATCCTATTTGTGGGTGGAAGGACCCGAGATATCCTATTCGTGGGTGGAAGGACCCGAATATCCTATTCGTGGGTGGAAGGACCCAGATTTCCTATTCGTGGGTGGAAAGACCCAAATATCCTATTCGTGGGTGGAAGGACCCGAAGTATCCTATTCGTGGGTGGAAGGACCCAAATATCCTATTCGTGGGTGGAAGAACCCAAAATATCCTATTTGTGGGTGGATAAACCCTATATCTTGCAAAATGTGAAATCGTCTGGCCTATGCTGGTGATGCGATAATCGATCAAAAGCTAAAATAGAGTTGTTCTGCATATGCGATAAGGCAAATATTCTTCGAGGAACTAATAGTTGCGAGTTCTTCTCGTTTCGCTTCTTGAGATTTCTGCATTCAAAGAAAAATTGTAAGTACTATAAAATTTCTGGGAAGTTGCGACACTTTGCGTTGCTCCTTCCACCTTGATGCTGAACTTTGCGGTAAATGCAAAATTTGCCCCTGTTTAATCAAAGAACAATTGTTAGTTTTTGATCAAATAACGGTTGGCTTGTTTGAACAACTAATTTGGCTCCAAATCTGCATTTTCTTGCATGGCAATCAAATGTGTTGTTGTTGCGAAAATCTGACATTCTTGAAACTCTTCTCTTTGCACGAGATAAACCATCTATAACTGCTTTGGCTTGGGTTATTTGGGAATAAACGAAATTTCATTGATTTTTGGGACTAAGCCCAATAAAGGTAGCAAAACATAACGTAGTTCATTACAAGCAGGATGAATAAAGTTGCAACAGAGTAGCTAAAACATAAGATAGTCGGGCAATGAAATGTCATTCCAAGCTGCAAAATACGGTCTTTGCAGTCTTCTTAGCTTGCCAACCGCCTCTTCTTTGAATATCTTGGGGCTGATGCCTCGCCTTTAACAAAAATTGTGCCTGCGGGAGGAATGCTGCAATAACCACTTAATGGATCTTCTTGCACTATTATTTTGTCATTATCAATCAAGCTTTGAATTTTGTATCTCAAGCCACTGCATTCTTCAGTATCATGACCTTGGATATTTGAATGATAAGCACAATACTTTGACGGATCAAAGTGTGGAGGCAAGTGCTTGGGAATTGTTCCTTTCCTTGGTTGCAAAAGTCCTTCAGCTTGCAATTTTTTAAATATGCTACTCACAGACTCTTCTAGAGGAGTGAATGTACGAGGTCTAAACCTTTTCGTGCTTTGATGACCAGATGGTGCCTGATAAGATCGATGCTGACGGCTTGAATCCTGCATATCATGATTGTAGTGCACTTGCAAAGGCTGGGAGTCTTGAGTATTTTCAGGTGCTTCATAACAATTGAAGATTGGCACCGTAGTATCATAGTCAATCGACCTCCCGGATTGAAACTTTTCTTCCAAAATCTTTGCATACCGGATTAGACTGGGAAAATCCTTTAAATTGGCAAAAAGTAGCTTTTCATAAAATAGGCCTTCCTGAAGGTCAATGAAAGTTGCTATCAGCTCATCTTCAGGCAATGGAGGATGCATCTTAGAAGCCTCCAGCCTCCATCTCACAGCAAATTCTGCAACAGACTCGTGCGGCATCTTCTTGATTTTGCGCATATCAATTAGATAAGGATCTCTTACTATGTTGAACTTGTATTGTTCCACAAAGTCTCGAGCCATGTCTTCCCATGTGTGCCATTTGGTAAAATCTTGCTTAGTATACCATGCAAGTGCCATTCCTGATAAACTCTGAATAAACAATCTCATACGCAAAGCTTCATCCTTGCCAATTCCAATTAATCTGCCGCAATAATCTTTCAGATGTGCATAGGGGTCCCCTTTTCCATTGAAAGTGTTAAATTTTGGTATCTTGTACCCACTTGGAAGCTCAATGTCCGGGTGAATGCATAAGTCTTCATAGCAGAAGCTCTGAATATTCCTAGAGCGCAATTCTTTTTGCATGATCTTTCTCAAAATCTGTTCATCCATATTATGAGGGTAAGCTGTCTCAACCTCCTTCTCAGGCAATTCTGGTGAACGCACTATCAATTGATTTGATTGACTCCCCACAGCAGGCATATTGATAAATGGTGGTTGGTATAAAGTTGCTGCTGGCCAAGCATTTGGATTGGTAAGATATTCTTGTGGGATTTGTGGATATATAGTATGTATAGGCATTTGTTAATTAGGCATTGTTAAGTAAGGTGGATTGGAGGTAAAGCTTATATTTGGCAAAGGTTTGCTAGTATTAACAAAGTTGACAATCCTATTCCTTTGGACCACATGTTCTTCAACATCATCATTCTGCGCTTGCAAGATACCCATACCAGAACTGGTTGGCCGAAGCTGCTTTGCCATGTTGTTTTGTCCTTGATGCAGATTTTCAGCCATTTCAGTGTTCAATGCTAGCCAACCTTTAACAAATGAATTCTCTCTACATTGAACAAAAGCAAGTTAATATATAAAATGATAATGCATGCATAAAATTTCAAACGTAAAATAGGCCATTAGGCCGAATGGATGGGACCAAAATCCCGACTCAGCACATGAGTAAAATATTTAAGAGTTCGAAACTCAATGATTAATAAAATTTGATTTTTCAAGACGCGAATTGAGAAAAACAACTTTGAAAATTTTTACTAAATTAGTATGCGTGCTAGACCATTTTGACACAAATTGCTAAAATGGTCGGCTTATTTGAACATCAATACTTTGCTCGACTATCGATTCTCGTTTGTAGCATAACAATCTGCACCAATTCATAGAAAAGCTGCTTCTGATAATTATCAACTCAATGTCTTCAATTTTCCTTTGCACAATTTTGCCCCAGTTATAACTTCAACATCTCAACTTGCTTTGCGAAATTGCCCCAGTTATGACTTCAACATTTCAACTTGTTTTGCAAAAATTGCCCCAGTTATGACTTTCAAAACTTCAAACTACTTATCAAAAGCTGCCCCGGTTGCAATCTTCCACGTCTTCTACTTGCTTTGCAAAATTTGCCCCAGTTTCTATCTTTGGGGAAAATTAAAATTTAAATACTAAAGGGTCGAGCCCGATGGAGGAGCCTACGTATCCCTCCTTGGGAATCAGACCGTGCGTAGTTCTGCTTACATAAAAGAGATTTTCAAATGCTGGTGTAACCGAAACTCGATATGAGTTGCCTACGCTTCCCGCCTTGGGAAACCGGTTACAGTAGTTTGCTTACATAGAAATAGATTCAAACATTCATAATTTGATATTCTTTCTTTTCTTTCAACAAAACTAACAAAAGAAAATTACAATAGCTACTTCTTACTAATGCAAACAAACTAACTTCTGTTTCTGCAACTCTACTGCTTTTCTGGAACTTGATAGGTGCCTAAATGCCCTTCTTCGAGGAAACTCCCTTTGCATATGGAAAGATTGCGACAAAAGGTTCGTCAGTGCCGTTTGTTGGTATAACCTTGATCTGGCCAGAATTAATCAAGCTTTCAACTTTCTCCTTAAAGGTAAAGCATTCCCCAATATAGTGCCCATGCATTCCTGAATGGTAAATGCAGAATTTTCCAAAGTTCTCGGGCTTAAGGAACCGACATGATTTTGGTTCTATAGGATGTATCAAATTGAACTCCTTGAGCCTTTCGAATAGTCGTGCGTAAGATTCTGGGAGCCGTGTGAATGCGAAGGCAGATCTTTTGGCATGGTTTGACTGTGAGCTTGGATTGACAATTACTTGCACATTGGCGCTAGGTTCCCCTGCTATGACTGGCAAAGGTTTTGACATGACAGCTTTTCCTTTGTCTTTAGACTGTGCCTCAACCAATTCACACTTTCTCTTGTCAGAAATTATTGCAACCGGCTCTACTTGAAGCTCTGCAGATTTTCTTTTCAATGGACTGCCCTTTGCCAGAATCGGGTTCGAGAATTCATAATGCGCGACAAAGTCCCGAGCTAGTTTATCCCAATTGTCCAATTTCCAAGGACCTCGTATGGCGAACCATGTCAAAGCTGGTTCCTTAAGTGTCCTAGCAAACATCATCAACTTGGTTTCATTACTTGGTCCATACCTTACGACCCAGCCAAGGTAGGCTTTCAAGTGATCACGAGGATTTCCTTTCCCGTCATACATTGGTGGATCAGCTGAGTCAAAAACATCCACCTGTTCACTTTCTGCCTTCCCTAAGCTTACTTGTGATAGTAGAGCATCCTCATCTATCATTGTGCCATTGCTATCTTTAGCATTGGGAAGCCCTTTCCCATTGCTTTTCTCATTGCTCGTCTTTGAGGAGCCACCAAATTCCTTTTCCAAAAGAAATGCATGCAAATTAGGGAACTGTTGAGCATCACACTCAAATGCTGGAGCTACTTGCATTGTAGGAGGTGCAACAGTATAAATAGGAGCAACAGGAGCACTTGGTCCTGGGCTTGGCACGTTACGCACTGGATTGTGAGCATCCATGAGCGCGATAACCAATTCAGTAAGGCTAGTGAGTCTCTTTTCCAAACTTGCCACGGTTGCTTCAAGCTTGTTAACCTTGTCTTGGTGGGATCCATCATTTCCAGTCAAGTCAATCACGACATTTTGACGAGCCATATGTCCTGACCTTGATGTTCAAAATAATTAACCCTTTAGCAACGCATACTGAATTTAATAAAATTTATTAAAGATGAAATTTGAGACCGTACTAAAAGACCCCAAAAGTTTAAATAGGGCGTTTGTTTCGTTAAAGAAAACTGGACAAAACAATGCTTATTAAATTCGGAGAAATATTATTTATTAAAAGGATGGAACACTTAAAATTTGATGCTAAAACAATATTTTGTAAAATTAAGACAGACCAAATAAAGATTCAAAAAAAGTATTTTAGAATAATAATATGCTTGCTTTCATATTATAAGTAAATAAAATAATTAAATGAGTAAAGAGAATGAGCGGTTAATTCCTGCAAGCAAATACAATGTTAGTCAAATACCAATATCAAGCAAATTCAGTCACCCAATAAACAATGCAAAACGAATTACCGGCGATTAGCACATAGCAAATAAGCATTTAGCAAGCTATTGCATAGTAGACAAATAATTGATATGTGGCAAACACAAGTAATCAAGCGTGAATAAAGATGCAGGCGTGTCCTACCCTGTGAGGTGCCTCTTTGTGCTAGAGGTAAGCCTAATCGCGCAAATAAATGATAACGAAAAGTAGTCCACACCTGTTTTGCAATAATCGATTTTAGAGTAAGCGACAACGACAATAGTAATGATAATAGTCTTTCATTGATAATAACTTGCTTTTAGTACATCATCATCATTACATGGAGAATGAAAAGTGCTAGAAAGTAAATACATAAATTAAAGACATAGTCTGAGTACAACATTTCGAAAATTTAAATAACTGCTATTGCTAAACTGCATCAAACTGGAGGAAGTGCTGAAGCTGAAGTGCTAGCATGGTTTGGATCAATCCTGGCTCGTTTCACAGTTTCTACAACTTCTTCCATGAAGCTCCACTCAGAAGGAGTGAAAGTGATGGAGCTAAGCTTGACCTTCATCCCATAGGTTAGATCTACATCTTTTAAACCTTCTTTTCCTGCTGGACTAGGAGTGATGGCAATGTCTTCTTTAATCCAGGCATAGTATTCAGGAGTCCGGCCTGCCGGATGAAAACTAGCGCGTTGGTTCACCATTCTGTCCCAATCTTTGAAAAATTCTCCGACCCTTGGAACTTTTACTTCTTTGCCAAATTCAATTTCATAGGATCTCGTATATGCCGTGAGGGGTATGACTTGTTCTATCCCAAACTGACGAAGGACTCTTAAAGGCGCATAGTGATGAAGGCCAGTCAACCCGATGAGCTCGATGTAATACTTCTCCTTAGATCTAAGATAAACGCCCTCCTTGATTGCAAGCCACCACACTTTCCACAAAATATGGTCTTCTTCAAGCTCAGCTAAGTATCGAAACCAATCATTAAGGCCCACTGGTGCAACAAACTTTTCAAGTACCCGTTCTTGATAGCTTCTGATTGGGTTGCCCCCACATAAGGCTATGTCCACTATGGGTTTTCGATTAAAAAGGTGTTCCATGGCCCATAGTTGAAGAAGTAGATTTGAGCCCTCAAAATACCTCTTGCCCTTTTTTCTGCAGTTAGTTAGAGCTCTAAGCATTTCTGCCAGAATCATCGGGACCACAGTGACTTCTTTGTTATCAATCCCTTCAAACAAAATACGGACCACTGAACCAATGCTGGTGCTAATCTTCCCTTCTTCCCGCGGAAAAATCAGAGTTCCAAAGAAGGAAATGACAAAAGCGGTGAAGCGCCTTTTCTTCCAGGTATCCAAAGAACAAGCAAATTCCCGAATATGGACAGTGTGGCTGTCCCCAAGTGCAAACCTCTCATAAAAATAGTCTAAAGAAACCCATTCCTTTGCAAAGCATCCCAACTTCTTGTTGTTATGTAACCCCAAATCATCTAAGAAATGCCTCCCTCCTTGTTTCCTTGGAATGATCATCTCCCGACCCTTCAAAGGCAGCCCGGTAAGGTCGGCCATTTCCTCTAAGGTCGGTGTAAGCTCAAAATCCTTAAATCGAAAAACGGCCCTCGAATAGCTCCAGAAAGGCAAGAGTGCCTGAATCAAGTAACGATCAGATGGAATCTCTAACAAATGGATAAAATTCCCCAACTTCTTCTCAACCCATCCCGCCTCTCGTTTGTCATCTTGTTTCATGTTCCTCCACCATTCTTTAAATTTCTCAGGAACCTTAACAACCATTTGGACATTCTTGAATTCTGACATCTTTTGACCTACAAAGCCAATGACAAAATATTCTAAACCCCATTCATTGCAAAACTTGGTTTGGACTATGAGTTTCGTTATCATATAAACACATAATATGCATCGTTGTTGGGTGTTAAAACCCGTCAACGAAAAAAGGTGGTTTTCCTAACTATGGAGGCGGTACCAAGGACCGGGTCCAATCTAAGGCTTATGCATGCATGTTCCTAACGAAAAATCTAGAGTGGGTTTACTAGACACAAGGCTGTTTTGAGTGGCAAGCGGTCACGCGGTAGTAAAACTATCCGCTCACCCCGCAGGTACGCGCAATCTTTCTTAAAGGGTTTTTTGTGAGTTGCGGGTGTATATGCATACACCTCGCGGGTATAAGTAACCATGAAGAAGCTCCCAAGAGTGGGGGAAATATGAACGGAATGCCAGTTTTATATGTGCGCAAATAAAAGTGCAGTGACATGCTTTCAGTGACAATCAATTGCAAATAATCAAATTACATAATCATGCTATTTTTTGCAAATAATATTAAACAAATAAAGAGTTATCTTGTGAAAACCTTGCGGTTAGAACCTTAAGGTAATCCCCAGCGGAGTCGCCACGCTGTTGAACCCCAAAAATTACCCTTTCTTTAAAGAAAAGATAGGTTTCGGGTATAATGTTCAACAATATGGGACTCCAAAGGGCTTTCTTTGGAGTCGCCACCTAATTTAGGAGAATTAGGAACCAATTAATTAAATAATGCGTGCAATTCCTCCGTTTTAAGGAAAATGGTCTTTTCAGAGATTCCGAAGTAAGAGGTTCAGTTATTTTCGAAAGAAGGTTTCAATTTGAAAGCACTTTCGAAAATCCGTAAAATTACGGTTAATCCTTCGGTTTTCACAAAATAACTCAAAATGTTAACTTTCAATATGTTGATAAAATGGTTTAAGATTAATATTGAAATTCTAAGATTATAATAAATTATACGTTAAAGAAATATGAATTTAAATAAACTTAGACTTGAAAAGGAAAGAAAGGAAGAAAGGAAAATAAATAAATAAATAAATAGATAATTTTTTGCTGAAATAGGAAAACCAATTAATTGGAAAGAAGTTGCACTTTCATAAAAATGACTTACTTTTTATTAGTTTCGAATTTTAATTGCACGCATTATTTAACTAAAAGATGCACAATTCGTAAATAAGATGGAGATTCTTAAGAAATAAAATATTCACAAATAACTCAATAAATAACTAAACATTCATTCATAATCAATCAAATGAATAATTATCTACGGGGAATTCCTATAGACATGCAATTTCTAAGGATGGGAAAAGAGGAGGTTTAGAAGAAGAACCTGGAAATTGATAAAACTCATGGGAGCCTTGGATTTATTTAATTTTATACAATTATATGCCCATGAGCCTAAGTTAGAATAGGCGGCTCAACAAAGCATTTTAAAATTTCTTCTATAGGCTTCGCTTCTTGAAAACTTGAGTCCGGACTCGATCCCAATGAGACTCCAATGCAAATTAGCAACCCCAATGTCGAGTTTTACCAACTCGATCCCGTGGAGTTCATGTCAAAGAAAAATGAGAGAAAACAATTAGCAACTAAACAAAATGATGAATAAGATTTAATTGTAATAACAAGTCCATAAACTGGACAGTTAACAGAAAGCTAAAGCTAGAACATAATGAAACTTCGCTGTTACCATACAAACAACTTAGTCAAAATATACACAAATGGTCTAGTCTGGATTGGAACGAAGCAAAGATGCTAGAAAACTCTAGTAGGTTTCAGCAAGGACATAAATACTTATCACAACTACAATGAGTTAAGTAATTTAAACCTTCTAAGAACGTCACAGATCAAGAGTTCAACTAGGGACACAAATTTAACAGGGCATCACTCTGTTTCTTGCATATGAACAAAATTCATTCAATCTCAAATGGAAAATTAGCCTCCAATGAACAATACTAGATATGCGAACATTCAAGGATGAGGACACACCCGCACATACACATTTCAGGTTTCTACTTCAGACACGCACACGTCATTTTAAGTACGCATTTATAGCAGCACACCCAAACTCATAACACTAGATACACGCAAACTTTCTAAGTGCACACACATTTATGCACACACTGGCTAGATAACCTGCACCATCTCCAAAACTAAACAGAGCAACAAATCCACAAGTAAACTAACATTATCTCAAATGATGAGATATTATTTACTCCAAGCACATATTTGCAACATGCCTTCAATTTAATTATTGAAAGAAAGATTTCATTTCAATACTTAGCCAGGTACATGCAAGTTGTGTAACCATTTCAGGTATCCAATCTTAATAAATTCCATAAGCTCACTTAAAGAAGAAGTGGTATTAACTCAATGAATAATCCTCTTTAAATCTAAAGTTTTAATAGAAAATCAAGTTAAGATGACAAAATATCAGTCCCAAAGTGTCAAAGTGTGCTAGAAATTAGCAGAAAAGAATTTTATTATTAGCCATTATTCTTACTTTATTCTCACATGAACCAAGCAGCCCTTCAAGAGGAAAAGATTTAAATTTTAGATTGAGCTCCATTACTTTATCTACTGAATAGAAAGAACAGGCATGACATTCAGATAAACACTCTTCATTTTAAAAATATATGGTCATGAGAAAAGAAGAGAGGGAGAAACAGGGAAACAAGAATGAGTCCAGGATGTACAACAAACAAACTTTTCAATTTAGCTCAAAATCAAACACAATTTGACAAAAACTTAATAGCTTAAGCCTAATAAACATCTGACTCTCTTAGCATCCTCACAAACACCAGAACACCCTCACTGGTCTTCATCACCATTCCCTCTCACACTCCTAAAATACAGAGACATAGCCTCCAAATAAACTCCTATAGCTTCTTCAACATCCCTGCTACTGCTGAGCTCTACTCCAACTCACAACATCACTACTAACTCCCTCAACACTACCAGAATACCTTTAAATAACTGCAGCTATTAAAATACACCCCTGCACACCCTCACATACTATTAACATCTCTCCTGCACACCCTAGCTCTCTCATAGACAAAACAGGGCATCAGCACCCTCCTCCTGCCTGACCAGCTGCAGCAAAAACTCCCTGAAACTCCAAGAACCACCTGACTATCAACTCCCAGAACCTGCGACATCCCAGACTCCCTCGCAGACCCTTTCAGACCCTCAAACCACTACCTGAACAAGCCTCACCTAATCCCTTACTAATACCAGAACACACACCACTCCCTGAATAGCCTGGACTCCCTCTTTGAACTCACCAGCTCACAGACCTCACAGGCATACACACACTTGAAAACATAAATACACACTCATACTACCTGAACCTTCAGACTCCAACAGGACCCAAAGCTACCCCTGAACTCTCTCATTTACACTAAGATAACATAAACAACCTAAGGATTCTAACTTCATTTCAAGCAGACAACAGTAGCAGCCGACATTAGTAAACATTTTTGCGCTTAACTGAATAACATCATGAACAGTCCAAAAAGTAAATTTTAGAAACTAAAACTATGTTCAAATCACACCACACGGAAACAAGCACGAATAAACTGATTAAGCAATACTTAAAACAAATATTCATACTAAAACAAAGAACTGATGTATATGAACAAAATGAGTATAACAAAATAAAATTTAAGAAGATTACCTTTTTGCGTGCAGTGAGCTGGGGCGTGGATTCGAAGAATGCAACTCGAACAAGGTCGTCGACTCGAGCGAGGTCGACGACTTGAAACAATGAAGCGACGACACAAAATCGAAAGCGATGTTCGACTCAGAAAAAACAGAACTAAAAAAAACACTATGAGTATCTTTTTTTAAACTGAGAGAAAATCTCAAAGTATATCGAAATGCTGCCGTTTTTTGTTCTCTAAAAAAAAATCCGAACCCCCCTCAAAAATTACCTTCAACTCCTATTTATATAGAAAACTTAGGGTTTATATCTCATACCTTCAAATCCCCAGAAGGCCCTTAACGGATCTTTTTATAAAAATTTTGATTTTCCCACTTTTATTTTGAAACAAAAATCAATAAAGAAAAGCAAAATTCAGGCCAAAAACCCCCGAATATTCCTTTTCGATTCTGATTTTTGAATCAAAATGCCCATTACGCTTTTGACTCTTGCTCGCTGGCTTAATCTGGATCGCTCATGAAAAACAAGGACAAAATCGAAAGGCTTCGATCTCTCCTTGTACTATTTGCAAGCTGGAAACGTGTGGGGACCAATGGGGGTACGAATTCTTGGACTGATTTGGCCAAGTTTTTTGGGGGGAAATCGATCGCGGGTCGCTTGAGAGAAAACGGGTCGCGGGGTTGGGGGAATCGGGTTTCTGATTTTGAGGAGTGTTTGTGTGTGTATTGTATATGTATGGATTGCAGAAGTAGGCTAGTTTTAAGAGGTAGGAGCAAAACTAACCCCCTTTTTAAGATAATAAGTAGAAATATTGCGCGGGTGAGATAGAATTTAGGGTAGGTCTTGTGATTTTAGCCTTTCTTTTAAAATTAATCAATTACTTTTAACTCTTCAAAATTAATATTAATTTAGAATAATTAGACTTTTAATTTGAACACTTTCGGGACAAAATTGGGTGTCAACAGATAGTAAAGCGGCAATAGATGTTGCCAAGAATAAATCTTATAATGGAAAACGCAGACACATTCGTCTGAGACATAAAGTTATCAAGCAGCTGCTGAGAGATGGAATAATTTCAATTGATTATGTCAAGTCAGAATTGAATTTAGCTGATCCTCTGACTAAACCTATGGGAAGAAAATTAATTCTTCAAACCTCAAAAGAGATGGGGTTAAGGCTAACATGATTGTCAATAGAGATAGTAACCCAACCTATGTGATTGGAGATCCCATGAAGTAGGTTCATATGTGTAATAACAAGTCAATATTGACACTGAAGCACTATAATATGAAGTGCTTAGCTGCTACTATTTGGGAGGTTGAGTTATAAATCTTAATGAATTCATAGTCCTTATGGATGGTGTATTTAAAGCAGTGTACACTTGATGAATTCACCTATATGAGAGTGGAGTGAGGCCGCTCCTATGAGATTCTAGCCAAGTCTCTAGAGCTCTCATGAATAACCAGGCACGCGCACGGCTTATTTGCGCAAAAACGCGTTGAACAACAAAATTGTGGGGGTCAAGATGTGATTAGTAAAGCCTCTGGCTTACAAAAGGAATTGTTGGTTCATAGAAATATTTTATTTCACCAGTAATTCTGTAAGTCAAGTTTTACTGGTCTAAGTTTGGTTCATAGTCCAGAAGACACCAAACCTATTACATTCGGTCCATGCAAATTCAGCAAGTCTTAAACACCTTTATTCCTCACATCTTCGCTCTTTAAATTCTTTTAAAATATGTGGGGGAGTGCTGACATTTTTGTATTTTAAAAGAATGACACATATGGTGGACACTTGTTAATATTATGTGATGGGTGGCATTTCATCTACTAGGTGGCTAATTTATGGTCAGGAGTGGCAATTGAATGGATTTGTGGCAGCGCATGTGTCTATTTATTAGCTTAGTTGCAAGGATATTTTGACAAATAATCATACACTTGTCAATGTCTTAGCTAACCTTGCTATCTATAAATACCCATGGAAAAGTGGCCATTTCACTCATCCAAAAACATCTTCAGCCGTTCCTCTTCTTTTAGTAATATAATCTTATTTTTAAATATAATTTTCTTTCTAGCCACTTTTAGCCACTATCCCAAATTGTATAACCACTTAAAATATAGCCTACTTCCTTTTGTCACCTCTACCCTAGACTTGCTGAATCATTATTTATTTTGCTGATTCCTGCACCCTCTTATATATATATATAGAGGAAGGCTTGTTTAATCCTGGGGAAACATTTCATATTACTGAAATAGTTTCTTAGGACAGTGCCCAGCACAACTCAAGCTTTGTAATAATATTATCGGTTACTTTCTCACTTTTGTATCTACAATATTTTCATTGTATTATATTATATTTTTCCCATTGTGCCTACAAGAGCAATTCAGAAGCTTTCCTGATGATACGGTCAGGGGCGGATCTAGCAGCCTAAACATTGTTCCACAAAACCTAGTAATTTTAGCATAAATATTGTATTTGTATTAAAAATTACAATATATATATATATATATATATATATATATATATATATGAGCAAAAAGGTTTATAGTTCAGAAACCATAAAGTTATAGTGCTGGATGCGCCTATAGATACGGTTGATTGAGGCTAAACTTAGAGGTATAAAAAAACATTCTTATTTTCTATTAATCCATATGTTCTAAAGAAGAACGACGATGAAAATGATAGTGAGAAAGGAGATGCCCATTACCATGGTGGTGTTGGCGTTAGATTTTGAGCAAGCTTCCTTTTATAGCTTGGCCAATACTTTGAACATTAAGGTGAATGTCTATGGTGGTCCAAATGTGAGTTACATGAACGCACTCAATAAAGAAATACGTCTTAATAGGAGCATAACAATAAGCACAATTGCTAGAACGCCTAATATGTCTCAGGTAGGGCTAAAGAAATACTTTATCTGGTTTAGGAATATTCGGATAGACCACAACCAATTATCTTTATGATAAATAGGATGAAATATTTTGCCAAGGGAACGACGAGTACATATGTGGATTTTATAGTAAAAATCCCATCAGCACATGATTCTTTAAAATAATTACTAGTATTAGCATAGTATAGACACCAGATATAGATCTATAAATAGAACAAATTGTTAATACAATTGTGAGTTACCATTAAATCAAAATGTTTTTCTTTCATAGTTAAGTTAAATCTAAAAACTAAATTTTTTAGATATTTAATGCAACCGATATTAATTAAAAATAAATAAAAATGCACACACACATCTCATTATTCAAGTAACAAAGATAAAAACTGCTCAGCAGTACATTTTAATGACTATTTTAGACCTACTTAAAACATAAGGGTACTTATCATTTTTGTTATTTTCTTGCTCTGTAGCTGCTTGAGTGTGTGACCAGATGAATAGAGGAAGCTCCAGTTCCAGCAGTAAAGATGAAGATTTTTCAGTGTTGGTGTTGGCTTCGGATCTTGGTATTGATGCCCGACCCTTCTTGACCCATCAACCCGAACCCGATGAAGAAAGCTGGCATGATTGCTCTTCTTACCTTCCTTCTTCTGATGACCATGATTTTGCCCATCTTGATTCCCTTCAATTCTTTCGCCTTGAACCCGGTTCTGATAAAACCGGTAACCGAATCTTCCGTATTGTTGGAAAATACTTTCCTGGTAATTCCTCACTACCCCATTTCACTTATTTACTGTTTTTTACACTGTAGGTCACAGGTTGTAGCAGGTAACTAGCATTATTTTAAAAGATTATTTACTGTGTAATTACTTGCAATCCCATTTCACTATTTATTGTTTTTTTACCTGTTGTAGCAGATAACTTTATCTTATTTTACTTTTCGTGTAATTCCTTATAACCCCACTTCACTTATTTACTGATTTTTACACTGCCGGGTTACTTTTACCTGTTACAGCAAGTAATTCCATACAACCCCATTTCACTTATTTACTGGTTCCCATTTCACTTATTTACTAGTCTTTATACTGTCGGGTCACTTTTACCTGTTGGGTAGTTAACCCGCCTTATTTTAAAAGAGTACTTACAACCCCATTTCAGTTATGTGATTTTTACACTATCACTTATACCTGTTATAGCAGATAACCTGTCTTATTTTAAAAAATTACTTTCCCTGTAATTGCTTACAACCCCATGTCAGCTAACTGATTTTTACACTATCAGGTCACGTTTATCTGTTTGTAACAAATAACTTACCTTATTTTCAAAGATTACAATTATATCTTGAGGGACCTGATATTTTAAACTTTGCTATGATGACGGTGTGTATGACTTAAATTCTATGAGTGCTGTGTCTTAATTTCAAGCTAGTTGAGGTCGGCTAAAATGTACAGTTTCGGGGTTTTAGTCCATTGGTAAGAGCTCAGCTTGAGATGTGTGGATCAGGAGCACATCACATGTTCAAAGCTTGCCATAGACACTGTTATTTAAGTTGAGAAGGGTATAGGGGTAGCCTATTATCCATCAAGTTTAGATTGTGCAACATTAGCCCTTGGAATTCTCAGTTATCAAAAAAAAAAAAAAAAAAATAGTTTAAGTAGTTGGATGGGGTCAAGGGGCGGCCCAATATCCATGAGTTTGGAATCACGATCCACTAGCCCTCAGATTTCTCAGTTATATAAAAAAAATTAAAAAAAAAAAAAAAGAAGAAAGAAAGAACAGTTTAGGTAGTTTGTGGTTATTGAAGTAGAAAGATAAGTATATCAAGTAACACAAGTCCAAAACTTGTGTGCGTGCGTTAGCTTCTCTGCAGCTACACCAGTTCAGTCTTCGTGTAAAAACATAGATGGAGTCTTTTGGTGATATGGTAGTCTGGGTTTCACTTTGATGGTTTCTACTGGCTGTCTGAACTGTTGGTTTTGGTCTTATTATTTTTGTCGTTGCTGTTTGTGATTGTAATAAAACGAAAACTAACTCGATTGATTGATAACATTTCCCATGCATATGGTGTCACTGTGCTTGGTCATGTTTTTTTGTGTCACTATTGCTGTGGAGCTTACTTTTAAATGTTAACTTTTAGCTGTATCAACTATCTAATTAACCTTCTCAACAATGTTTGAGTTCGCTGTTCGCTTTATTAGACTAGATTAGTCTGTTATGGTATCTAATTGATGGACGCAATTGAGTGAATGAATTAGTATGATGCTTCTGCCTTCTGCAGTTAGCTATCTGAAAGAAAGCTACTTTGGTGTTTGAGTTTCAGTTTTCCTTTATTCTTTTATGTTTTGCATTAGTTCCAGTGGCTGTTTGATGTATTGATGGGAAGAATATACTATGTAAGATATTGGTGTCATCCCACATCTGAATTATGCTTCCCATCAACAGCCTTTCAAACATCAAATCAAAACCTTTAAATGAATGTCAAGTCATTAAATTGGTAAAACTTGTTTTGAAGTTCTCCTACCATTGTTTGAACAAATCATAGATTCATAAAATGGGTATCACTACTATTCAAGAGTTTAACTTATCATGTAATGAAAATGGATTTGGAGCAAATCATTTTGGTTTATCAATTACATTGGGGACCTTTACTAGGAGCGATACCATAACAAGAGTTGACTAACTGCTTTTTGTAGATTCTTATTGGCCTCTATACAGGTTATTGCTTCTCTAAATAGATTTTTATTTGATTCGATCAGTTTATGACTGTTATCTCTTCCAACAGTCAATTTGTCAGTCAAACATTGCCTGTGTGAGCTTGTCCTTTCTTGAGTCATTGATGATGCTACAATTGATTCAAGGCAATTATGCTGCCTCCATTACTCTTTTTGATAAGGAAATGCTGCCTCCATACTCTTAATCATGAAAAAATGGCAGAAGCTTTGGATTTTTCGTTTCTTCGTTGGTTCCTGGTTATGGCCTTCTTTCTTCAACTCTATAATATCGATTTCAGCTGTTTTTTTTTCTCCATATGGGAGGACCATAACCACTAGGTGTTTGAATACATAACAGTCACGGACCGTACAAAATTGAGTGAACATATGCCGGCAACGCTTTGGTCTGGTGGTAAGAGCACAACTTGTGATTTGTGGATTATATCATATCACGGGTTCAAACCCTGCTATAGCCAAAAGCCTGGTATTTAGGTGGAAAGGGGTAGAGGACAGCCCCTATTATCTAGAGTTTGAACTGTAAGCAGATGTTGACCTCTTGATCAATACTTCATTGAATTTCTGTTTCACTTTGTTGTGACATCGAAATTTGCTTTGCGTAGAATGTACATTTATAAAATACTTGGAAAATACTATATGATTTTTAGTTGAATGCAACTTATGATATAATTCACTGTGATTAGGACAGAAATTTCCCTCTGAAGAATGATACTTTTCTTCTGATTCGAGGTTGTGATTCATTTAAAATTAATCATTTAATTGTGGCTGCTATTTTCTTGTCTCGAATGATATTCCATCTCACATTTCTTGTTTCTTGTTTCCCCTTTCTGTTTGTTGCATGAGAATTTCTCTAACTATTTTCAACAATGATACACAGCTCTAGTTATAAATGGGGAGCTGCTGAAAAGGTATGTCTTTAACAAAATAGTCACTGAGTTGCCTGAGGGGCCATTCTGCATTGTCTATATGCATAGCACTGTCCAGAAGGATGATAACAACCCTGGATTGACCATCTTGAGGTGGATCTATGAAGAGCTACCCTCTGACCATAAGGACAGGCTTCAGGTTGTGTACTTTGTTCATCCTGGGATCCGGTCAAGGCTTGTTCTTGCAACGCTAGGCAGATTTTTCCTAACTGGAGGGTGAGTAATTTCTTGGTTAGTTAAAAACTCTGCGCATGGTAATATTGTAGATCTCACATCTTTCCCCTGCATGTTTGGTGCACTGTGATATGAAGTACCTCTGCGAACATAGTGAAACCATCTTTAGACATCATCATTTTGACTAGTTGCATGATTGCATCAGATTTGGAAGGTATCATCTACTACAGAACTTTGCTGGCGGTCGTTTCTTTTACCCCTACAAAATTTGTTGGTTCACAGAAGGCTCCTGTAAATTAAAACCTGTGTTGTCATCTTGAAAAGCGGGCCTTCACTCCATTTACGAGGAGTCATTATCATTGAGAGAGCTTTCTTCATGAACTACACCGAAAGTTACAATTGTCTGGCTTTATAACGTTGAAACCATAGTACTGTCTCTTTCCAAAATGCATTGAGGTTACAGTGTTCTTGAAACTTTCTTGTTACTTTGCTTCAGTTTTCAATTTCTCTCTCTCTCTCTCTCTCTCTTAAGTATTACTAATATCCATAGCCGTAGTTAGCTTCAATTATTTCCTTCATTTGTGAGAAATACGAAGGGATTCACAATAATCTGCTTTCTTTTGGTGTAGCTTGTATTGGAAAATAAAGTATGTTAGTCGCCTGCAGTACCTTTGGGAAGACATAAAAAAAGGAGAACTTGAGATTCCTGAATTTGTTCAAAAGCATGACGACATTCTAGAACACAGGCCACTGACTGATTATGGAATTGAACCAGATCCCCTTCACCTAGCACAGATGGCACCGACAGCCTACTCATTCGGGAGACATGATACAGGATGGTCTAGAGAGTACATGTCTTAGAAAGGCTGCTAGATTTTGTACAGCATTGTACTTCTAATACCAATTGCAAGAGCTTTTATTTTAGTGATGTTCTACAACTTGTATGAGCTTGTCGTAAGCTTTCTTCTGCTTGCCTCTGCTCAACCTTTGTGTTACTTGTAAACCTGTGGTACATAAGTGGTCTTTATCAGAAAATAGAAAGGGGTGGAATACCCTATCCTCTTCCTAAATTGCGCCTTTCTGCGTTTTCATTTGTGTTGCTCCCTAGTTTGCAGGTCAATGAAGGTTTGCTGAAGTAAATTGTTCATATGATTTACAGTTGGCTTATTTGGAAGGGTGAAATTAACGTGTCAGTATCAAAATATGGCCACCACTTAAAATGCTTGAATTCTAAGGTCATCTTGGTTCGTCCCAAGTTAATTGGAAAATTCAACCTTCTCTGAAAGCCACATTTGACATCCTTATTAACTTGAATTGGCAGCTGTTGCTGGTAGTCTTACTTTGTGAAGCTTTCCTACTGTTTTGATTTGAATGATAGTTGTGTTCATCTTCTAAACTTTCACCTTAGCCGAATAATTTGCAATAGAATTTTTTTTGTTGTTATTACTATTCGGACATTATAGTGTTGTAATTTTAAAGCTGAAGGAATTTAAGTCTCCTACTGGCGTCAATGGCGTCAACATGCCCTGTTTACCATCAGATGGGTAGAAATAGTAAGTTGAGTGGTTTGTATGTGAGGCATAAATAAAGTGAGAGAACGCTACCATATGAATAAGGAAACAAAGACTGTATTATAGTATCAAGGATTGCTTGCACACAACAATCCTTACAAAACTCAAAAAATATACAAAACATATAGAAAGATGTAATAACACACCTTAACCAATTTACAGTCTCTCAGATCCTAATGATATAAGGTTACATGATGATCTGGAGATTACAGAAATAATATATTACACTAGTTGAATAGATCAACTCCAATATACTCTTGGATCCTTTGTGTGTGTGTGTCTATATATATATATATATATATGTAGTCAACTCCTAAATATCCAATCAGAAGCAAACTTCACATACCCAGCAGCAGCATAGCGCAAAGAGGCTGCAAAAACAAAGGGCAAGAGTAGTTAAGAAATATGCAGAAGAACCGTTTAACAAATTTATGTGTACTAAACTTCCTTAACAAGGTTTCTTTTTATAATGATGGTGTCTGTGGTAGCTTTCTTGCACAATGACTATTTCACCGGGTACCTGCTGCCTCCTTCTAGGGCGGTGCATTTTTCGGTTTAAATCGACAAAATCGAACCGATAAAAAGTTATTAGATTATTGGGCTATTGGTTATTTAATGGTTTGAAAAAAAATATTTGGGTTATCGGTCCGTTGTCTGTTTTGCATATTTTCTTATCGGTTAAACCGATAATTCAAAAAAAAAATTAAATTTACTATCTTGTATTTATGTATATAAAAATAGTATACTTATTTACTCTTAGTTTGAACTTGGAAACTTCGTACCCTAGTCTTCTTTTGCTTGTGTAGTTATCAGATCACCTCCTTCATTAGTTTATAGAACAATGAAGCAGATTTGAATATGTTGTTGGCTGCTGCTTTGAATATGGCGAATGCTTTAAGAGGCATTTGAATCCGTTAGGAAAATGAAGCCGATTTTGTATTGGATGCAACCGTTTAAGAGATGATTATTTTACACTTGTTATGCCTAAGTTTCTTAATGGTTTAACCGAAAAATCAAACCGATAAGAACCTAAAATCAATAAATCGAAAACCGATAAGCGATACTTATTGGTTCAGTTATTGGTTTAGCACTTTTAAAAACCGAAAACTCATAATACAAACCGATAATATAAGGTCTAAAACCGGACTGATAAACACCCCTACCTCTTTCGGTGCAAGTAGCTGGTAACTCTGACACTAAAGGTTAGGTAGACAAGAAGAAATCACATAATATTTTTAGTTAGGGTTTGAACATTGGCTTCGTTTTCACTCATTTCACTGACCACGTTTCAATGACAGGTAAGGTGATCAAGGTACCTGCGCCTACCTGGTCTGATTGTTCAGCAGCAGGACCTTGATGAGTTGGTTGTCAAAGCAGTATGTAGTTGCAAAACAAAACATAAGATGAAACAGAAAACTAATTACCATCCTTCAATGAAGCCCCTTTCTCCTTTTGGTTTACTTCTTGGGAAGCACTTCAACTTCTTCTTATTCTTTCCAGTTGGTGGAGAATCAGTAGGATAACCTTTAAACCAAATAAATAAATAGTAAATAATTGAGATGTATAAGTGATTTCAACGTCATGCATGTTTGTTGTGTGTGTATGTGTGCAAATGATGAAATGAAGGGTTGGGCTTGTGTTTCGAGAGAAATTAATACATACCTGGAGGAGGTTGGTTCACTTGAGTTTCTTGCTTTTGCATCTTGAAAGATGAACACAAGACAAGGAAATGTATATTTCAAGTAAACAAACTGAATTTTTGCAAATGTCCAGAGCACTTTGTTGAGAACTTGTTTGCAAGTGTCCACCTTTATATATAGTTTTCAGTTGGATGGATGAAGATTATAATAGTAAGAAGCCAGCGTCCTGTTTTTCTTGTTCTCTTTTAATTGTTGGCCCCACGCGTTATTTATTTGTCAAAGAAATGAGATCATATATGAGCCAAGTCGGTTTGAATGATAGTTGAAACTTTAGCTTTAGCAGTTGATTGTATGTGCCCCTGTCTTGCTAAATCAATTTTTTTATAACGTTACTGTGCAGTCCGGTTATGTGCATTATTTCAAATATTTCACTAAATATTTATTCATCCGTTACATGGGTCATAGTTTGAATCAGTACGAGGTTTATGAAAGAAAAAAACACTGTGAGGTTCGAGATCTACAATAAACTATAAATATTTATATTGTCATAAATTATTTCATTAAAGGTAAAACATCAATATTGAAGTAAAATTATTTTCAAATATTGAAGTAAAATTATTTTCAAATTTAAAAACTGTCATTCTTTTTAAATAGATTAATAAAAAAATATTGCCATAAACTGAAACGGAGAGAATCTTTTGCTAAACTATGAATGTTGATCCATTTATATCATCATAGTTCTCATCCACTTCATCCATCTTCTAGACTTGACCATAAATTAAAGATTCTTGAGAATCCACAGTATGTAAACAAATGGTAATTAAGTTTCATCTTTAGATTAGATAAGCCATCCTCAAAGAAAAATAAATAAAAAGACGTATAGGATGTGAAGATGATCATGAAAATGGTATTCAGACTTTGCATATTTTGCTTGATCTATCGTGTCGGGGAATATTACCAGAATGAAGCCTCAAACTGACTCTCTAAGAAAAGTAAAAAAAGAATGTTGAAGTGTGTTGTAGTGTGGGATTGTGTCCACATCGGTGGAAAAGAGAGGGCAAGATGCCCATATATATAAATTTTGGACAATCTTCCACCCTTTGAGCTAGTTTTTGGGGTGTGAGTTAGGTCCAAACTTATGTGGGCACCCGTATATGTGTGGGTGCCCATGTAATGGACGCCTGAGTTTGTTGTGCCCGGGTGTGTGAGCGCCCGGTGTCCGATTTTATCAAAGAATAATTGCAGTGTGGTTACTTATGTGAAAGTTCGAGAGAAAGTTATAAAGGATATATTCGAAGCTTTATTAAAATTTCCAAAGATTCGAAAGCCAACACGGTTTTCCCTTTTTGCAAATCATTTTTACCACCTTTGCAACCTATATTTTCTGGATTAAGGGGTAAAAGATTCTCCAACTGCCTTGTGACATATAAGTGTTCTCACTTCTCCAAACATCTATTGTGTACGTAATTTGTTTCAAGATTCAAAAATACTCTATGAACTACTCCCTCCATCTCAAATTAATTAGTCACCTTCAGTTTTTTTACGCCCATCAAGAAAATCATTAAATTGAGAGTGTATTTTACTATGACACTCATATTTAATGTTTAACTATTAAATTTTGTTGAGATTTTTTTAGTTATTAAGGGTATAGTTGGAAAAGACTAACAATTTTAGTCTTGAAATCCTAAATTGTCAACTAATTTGGGACAAATGATTATTGTTAAAGTATCAAGTAATTTGCGATGGAGGGAGTAATTATAAGAAAAGAAAGAGGCTATAATTCCACTTGTAAATTTATGTGAACGGTAAATCATAACATATGCCAATCTAAGAGTGGAAGTTCAGGGGTCATAAATTTTAGGACAACGATCTAAATACTAATAAATGTGCTCAAAAGCCAATCATTATACATATTTAATGAACTTCTTAATAATATATGAGTACATTGTATCGACCAAAACCAATGAATTCTATACATCTAATAACCTACCTCTATTCCTAATTTTAGAAAGGGCAATTTGCTTTTGCATAACTGTAGTAACCTTAGTCATTACTCCCTTCGTTCCAAATTAATTGTTACCTTCAATTTTTTTTCTGTCTATTAAGAAAACCATTAAATAGAGTGTGTATTTTATTATATTACCTCTATTTAATATTTGACAATTAAAATTTATTGAGAATTATTTTAATTATTAAGGGTATAGTTGGAAAAGAGTAACAATTTTAATCTTGAAATCCTAAAGTGTCAACTAATTTGGGACAAATGGTTATTACTAAAGTATCAACTAATTTGAAATGGATGGAGTATTTATTTGGCCTTCGGAATCTCATATTTACACGATCAACTATTAGAAACTTACACCTCCTAAAACAAACTAGTCGGAAGAATACTATATAAGCTAAATACAACTATATCTGCACTTTTTAACAATTCTTCTTCAAATTATGAAGACTACTAGCATGGCTTTGCTTTAATATTTAATTAGTTTTGCAGATTTCGTGATTTTACGTACGTATTTATGTAAGTGCTTGCACATATATCAACTTGTTAAAACTTAATAGATGAACCGTAACTATTTTGAAAAGGATTTAGTTGATAGAAACCTTAAATATAAAGAAAGAATAATATAATAACAGATCGATTCGATATAAAAAGATAGCATTGATAAATTGTTAAAGTTGAAAAAGTAAGATTGAACATATAATTGAATAATATTTTAAACATTTGCTTAAGCCATAAGGAACTTTGTTTCAAGTGAATACTGGAATCTTCTGTTTGTAATCACAGTTTATTGGTAGTCATTTTCAAGAATCACGGTTACTTTGGGGATTATGATGCGATAGTTGTCTGCACCATGTTAGTATATTGTCAAATCAAGAATTGAGAAAGTTTTTTAAACACTTGGGTTTATTTTCTTGATTATCTATTTTTGTTGTAAATTAGATATACTTCTGCTATATCACTCTTTTTTTAAAAAAAAAAAAATTTTCCATCCGGTATCCGGTATCATTATTAGAGTCTCGACTAATCTAAATTCGTATTGCGTAGGGCCCCATTTAGGAGAAAGCCTCCCTACTAAAAAAATTTTCATACCCATAGCTCGAACTTCTCATGTGAGCTCGTTCATACAGTTGATTACAAACTCAAGTAACAGAGGAAGGTTATTGTAAATTGACGGTCCGAAGAGATCCCCTCCAGTATCCTTTTGTGTGAGGTCACAGTTGTTAGTGAATCTCTTTATCATTACTTATTAAAAACACTTGACTATTTTGAACAAGTTTTACAACTTAAATGAAATTCTCAAAGTAAGAACTTTTATTTGCGATGAAGTTTACTCAAATCCTGTTAGATTAAGAAATTTCTCAACTTAACCATTGCAAAATTTTTTTTTTTCCTAATATACTTTTATTCTTTTAGAGAAATTTATGCCAATTGCATTTTAGGAATGTCTATTACACCCATGTTTTAAAAGGCAGGGGCGCATGGCGAGGCGTTTTACTTACAATGAGGCGAGACGTAAGCCACGAGACGTGGGGCGTAAGTCCCATGGATCTTTTTTTTTTAATTAATTTTAAATTAATAAAATAGCATAATGAGCCAAAAAAATCAAAAGTACAAAAAAAAGTTTAAAAAAAAAAGTAAAAAAATTATATAAACAAAAGATCTAACATTTTTAACAATTGTAAGAAATTGAATAATGTTACAGTTTTTATGAGATACAAATAAACCATAAGGCCTTAACTTTCAAACAATTAAAAATAAAAATTTGTTATTATAAAAAGTGAATAGACAATAAATATTTATTACTATTATAATTTAAAATATTAATTCTTCATTGATAAATATAAAATTGCTTCTAAATTTTAAAATAATTGAAGTCTAATAATTTTGAGTGACAGAAATAAAACATGAAGACCAATAACAAGTGATGATGTTATAAACATCGGCTATGCTTTTTTAGATTAAGTATACAGATGATATTCACCCTTATGATATTCTCAATTATAATACATGTAATATTATGTCTCGTTAATTGACTTATACTCAATTTTTGAATTTCTATAGATGAATATAACTTCATTTTTAAAGAAAATTGTGGATGAACAATCTTAATTAGAGAATTGGACAGATGATTTGCAGAGGTTCTATAAGGCGAGTTCAGAGCGTTGGGCGTAAGGCGTTTTCTGGGCACATCGTCGGGCGCTTGAGGCGTAAGCCTCACGGATCTAAGCCCCGCCCGAGAGTCTCAGGGCGTTTTGCTAGTGCCCCGCCCCAGGGCGAGTCCCAAAACTGCATTTTAAAACAGAGTATTACACAATATATCAATACTTTTTAAAAGTTTCAACACATAATGACATGTTTAAATTTATAACAAAACATATAATCATTGGCAAAATAGGATCTCTCTCTAATTTAAATCTCTGTAAATCCTTGTATGTTTTATATATGTGGTGTATATTGGTAAATATCCTCATTTTATAATATGTTTATGTACTTATAAAGATCAAACACTCTTTCAAATAGGAAAGTGTATTTTGTATATTTGTACATATTTTGTTTCAAGTATCAGATTTAGTTTTTTGGATAAAAAATAAAAAATTACAGCATCGACCGCGGCTGACTAGCCGGCATCAATCGGCAGTAGTGAGAGAGTAGCATTATTGGGATGGTGCAGTGACGGCTAGGGTTTATGGAGAAGCTAGGTTAAAAAAGAAAAACAAAATAAAAAATCTTAATTTGTGTGATTTGTTGGAATATGTATATTATATATTAAAAAAATACTATTATGTTTTGCAAAGTAATATAATATATTTTTTTCTTGTGTAAATTCAAGCTTAGAATAGTACATTAATGTATCTGCACATTTTTTATTAGAGCTGAAATTTTTTGATTTTCTCATAGACCGGTTTGAGTTTGGCAAGACAAGTCCATACTACAATGCTCAGGGGAGATTGCCATTCAGGTATTTAGGGATACCACTAGCTACAAAGAAGCTGAGTATTCTACAATGGCAACCATTAATTGACAGGATAGTAGCAAGGATCTCTTCATGGACTGCAAGGATTCAAGGAAGCTTTCTTATGCAGGGAGAATTCAGCTGGTGACAACTGTTTTGTTTGGAATTCGGTCTTATTGGGCCTAGCTGTATATTTTTCCTAGTAAAGTAATGAAAGCAGTGGAGGCCTGTTGTCGGAGTTTTATTTGGTCCGGAACTAATACTATCACAAAGCTATCTCTAATTTCATGGGAGAAAATGTGCCGGCCCAAAACAGCAGGAGGATATGGGTTAACTAACCTTAGATTATGCAACAAAGCAGCTATCACTAAGGTGTGCTGGGATTTGGCTAACAAAAAGAATAAACAATGGATAAAGTGGGTTCATACCTACTAAATAAAGAATAAAAGATAGAGGAGATGGAACCACCAATGCAAGCAAGTTGGATGGTAAAGAAGATAATCAAGTGTAGTAGTAGCCTGGCCATGGTTCAGAGTTCAGACAACAGGGTTAGACAAAGGAAATAGTATCCGGAAAATCTACCTGAAGCTATTAGGAGATCTAAACAAGGTGCCCTGAAAAAAATTGATGTTTAAAAACTCTACCAGGCCAAAGAGTATATTTATTATGTGGCTGCAGATTAATGATAGACTCTATACAGTCGACAGGATGCTCAAATGGGGAATTCAAAAAGATCCTACATGTGTCTTATGTAAAAGAGAAAATAAGATAAGAGATCACCTATTTTGATGTTGTGTGTATGCAAGGGCATAATGGGGGAAGCTGATGCAATGGACCAAAGACCAGAACTCAACAAGATGCATTTGGATGCAAAGGCTACAGTGGATCCTGGACAGAACTAAAGGGAAGATTGCTCATGCTCAAGTAATGAAGATGATTTATGCAGAGTTTGTCTATGCTGTGTGGACTGAGAGGAATTGCATGATTTTGAAAACAAAGAAAACAATTATGATATGCTTGCTAGAGACAGCGTATACATGTTTTGTAAGAGCAAAATCAAAAGTTAGTGATAGAATTCAAAGTTTTGTGTTTTAAATTATAAGTAAGTTAGAATAGTTTCTATGTATAGGTAGATCATAGATAGAGAAAGAGCAGGCTGAGTTGGCTTGCTGGATTGTAAAGGCAGATTTGGTAATTAATAAAAAGTTTCATAATTACCAAAAGAAAAAGTCCATACTATCTATCCAACGAAACAGTAAACTGACTGGCGTGGAGGTGAGATTTCAATGACAAGTCAGTTTCCAAGTCGTTATAAAAATTAAGCAATACAAATTTTTAGAAAAATACTCACACTTTAAAAACACACAATTTTTTAAGTCTAGCCAAAGGAAAAATTTATGAAATTTTGAACTAAACTTTAAGAAATTTTTCTGGAAATCGGTTCAAAGTTCTAGAAAAATCCCGGGACTTCATATTTTGTTAATAATGGCTATTTTTCTAAAATTAAATTAAGTGATGATTGTTTATCTTTTAGGGACTTGTGAAGTATCTACGGTGTTTAATCTTTACAGTGTGGGGTACTACACATCAATTTATTTACAACACTATGAAGGCGGGGGCAAAAAATTTCACCACAAGTACCCCTTTATTCCAGGTTATGATTTTTTGTCCCCACTTAAGAATTTTTCGCAAAATAGCTTCGGGAGCAGCACTTCAAGTTATAAATTGGCAAGTGCTACCTTGAGTGCAGCATTTCAAGTTATAAATTGACAAGTGCTTCCTCTTCGGGGCAAGTGCTGCCTGTGAACTGTGTAGAGATTAAAAAGGCAAGTACTGTCGAGGCAACACTTCAAGTTATCTTGGAGGCGGGTAGCACTTCAAGTTATCTAGGAGAATGTTGAAAGAGATAAAAGGTCAAGTGCTACCACGGGGGCAATACTTGCTTAAAAATGATGGTGGGATGCATGCGTCAATATAAGATTTCGTAGGGGTATTTTCGTCCGCAGGGTAGCACTTCAAGTTATAAAATGTCAAATGCTACCACAAAGATAGTACTTACTTAAAGTTAGCAGAGGCCATTCTTGCAAACTATTTTAAGCAAGGTCAGCTAGGCAAACCATTGCAAAAGGTGTCATAGTTGTGTAATTCAAATTGGTTTTCCTTTTTGACCACCTTAACAGTAGTTTCACAAAAATAGCCTCTATTTGATTTAATGAATAAATTTCGGACAAAAATACCCCTATAAATCTTATAAATTACGTGTTGTATCCCGCCTTCCCTTTCTCTATAAATAGTGCCTAAAGGTAGAGGTGGACACTAAACCGAAAAACTAAAGTACCGAACTAAATCGAACTAATTCAGTACTTCGATTTTTCAGTTCGGGTTTGGTTCTGGAAATTTTTAAACTTTGGTCTTCGGTTTCGGGCAATCCAGAACTTCGGGAGCCGAAGAACCGAAAAACCCAAAGTTATATACACAATAACACATATATTTTCCAAATGATAATGTGAAAGTTGATGAGAAGATATCGGGGATTGAAAAGGCAACGGGTAATGTAGTTGATAGTGACAAAAATGAGGATGTGAATGTTGATGAGAAGCAGGAAGAAAAAGTTGAAAATGATGGAAAAAGTTCTGTCAAGAAATTAAATGTAGAGGAACTAGAGGCGAGGTTGTTCCCTCATCATAAATTGCTTAGAGACAGGACATCGTTGAAGACATATTGGGATGTACCAAAAGTGAGGAACTTGAGTTTATAACTAGTGAAGTGAAGCTTAGAGAATAAGTCTGTGATTCTTGTTGAGGACGACCATATTGCTGTGGAGTTCCCGGCGTCTCTTAGCAACGGGGAATCTGAAGTTACTGCTAAATGTGACAACAATGCTCAAGATGTGGATGATGCAGTAAGTTTGGAAAAACAAAATTCTTCTTCGAACTTCAGTTCGGCCATTTTCTTTTTTTTATAAACTTTGGTTTAAACCAAAAAATCGGTGTACCAAACCGAATATCGAACTAAATAAATCGAACCGAACCGAAGTATAAAAATTACGGATTTTTCTACACTTCAAACTGAACCGAATACCGAAGTATCGAACCGAACACCGAACGTCCACCCCTACCTAAAGGCAACACTTGTCTTTGACACCTGTTGCCTAGGTAACACTTCTTTAACCTCTTCTCACGTTCGCTAAATTAATTTGAAATATTGCTTAGGGAACACTTGCCTTTGACCCTCTTGCCTAGGCATCACTTTTCTTTGACCTCTTTCCACATTCTCTCGGCTAACTTGAAGTGTTGCCTACGAATTGAAGCAGATGTTATTTTGCTAAAACCATCTTAAATGAGAATAAAATATTGAGAAAATTACTCAATAAGCATATGAGTAGTACTTATTTACTTTTTCTAGCCCCACTTTTCACTCCCTTTCTTTCTCTAGCCATTAGGTAATTTATAAATTAATTTACCTATTTTATAAATTAAAAAAAAAAAATTATCCCTTAATTTAAGGGTTTAGTTAATGCTGATCTCATATTTGTTAATGTTATTTTAAGAATTAAAGACATGAGCTATTATAGGAGTCTATTATTACTTTTTTTTAAAAGCTCTTTATTGTTTCTTTCCTATTGCTAATTAATAAAATATTTTCTTTCCATTAGGTAGTATGCATAAGAACATATAATATTTTCATAACTATCAAATTCAACTTTTTTATATTTCCTTTCTCATTGCATATTTATTTATGTTTATATTTTAAATGTACAAAATGAATATTTCAAGAATTTATTTTTAATAGTTATAATATAATAATGATTCAGTGTATTACACACGCACATATAGAGCATATTTTACTTATTTTTCTAATATTTATAGTCTTATTCATATTATTGTGTTAATGTATTTAAAAAATAATTGTGTATTTATGTAGAGATCATAATGAATTTGTTAATTGTGTTTTGACTCCTAAAATCGCCTATATACCATATTTAGTGCAAAATCAACTTTTTAATGATCTAAATCATCCATGTGTGTGTATATATAAAACAAATATTAATATATAAACAAGATATACATAATATTTTAAAAAATTAAGAGAATAATTATTCAAATATACGATATGTATGATATTAAATATTGTACATCTAATAAATAAATATTAAATACAAAAATTATTAAAATATACGATATGTATGATATTAAATATTGTACATCTAATAAATAAATATTAAATACATGATATTGTTTATGTACTATTTGTGTAGGGTACTTTACTATTTTTTTATGTACAATAAACAGTACATAGACAATAATATGTTAAAAATATTAAAATATTGGATATGCAAGTATTTTAGGAATACTTAAGAATATTTATTTATATATTATTAATTATATTCCATACAAAAAATATTTATCCCTTGTATTTAGGGATTAACCACAATTTGAAATATTAAATAATATCTAATTTTTTGATAAATTTAGTAATTAAATAAATGTTACATACACAATATGTTAATATATAAATATTAATTAAATATTAATATTAATATATAAATTCTAATTAAATTAATATTACATATAAAATATATTAAAATATTAAGTGATTAAATATTAGATACACAATATGTAATAAAAAATATAAATATCATACATATATCGTATATCAAATAAATATTATTAAAATTATATTAATATCTAATAAATATTAATATATAAAATATTGATATTTTTTTTAAATATCTAATAAAATATATAAAATATAAATATCATACATATATTGTATATCAAATAAACATTAAAATATCATACATATATCGTGTATCTAATAAATATTAATATATAAAATATTAATATCATAAATATATCGTGTATCTTTTAAATAAAAATATAAAAGTTTCATACATATATGGTGTATCTAATAAATATAAATATATATAAATTAAATATTAAAGATCATACATATACTGTGTATCTAATAAATATTAATATATAAAATAATAATTCAATAAATATTATAAACATATGTTAAGATATTAAATGATTAAATATTAAATATACGATATGTAATATATATTAAATATCTAATAAATAAATATTAATTTTACTATTTTAATACAATATATTACTATTTGAATATAGTGTATATTCAATATTTATTTATTTTAATATTTTTTATTATTATTTTTAGGTGATATATATTTTATTTATGCAAATATTAAATATGACGACTAAATAAAAAATAGCATTATGCAAATTCTTCTTTTTAGGTGATTTATATTTTATTTTTTTAGCATTGATATATATCTTTTATTTAAGAAAAATAGTATTATATAATTATTAACACTAGGATTTTTTATTATTATTTTAGTGTAATGTTGTGGCTACCAAAAGTAAGGGCTAAAGAATAGTAAATATTTTTATATGGACTGATATTTATGTAAAGAACCCAAAAATATTAGAAACGGTCAATTTGAGGATACCGGGGAAACATTTTGCACAAATCAAGGGTGATTAACGAAAATAGGACATTTTTGGTGCCTGTCGCATATTTGTCCACCACAAGGAAAGTCTTAAAAATTTGGCCCTCGTAAAAAATTTGCTGGTGATTGCCAGATCTGTCTAATATTAAAGACTTGACGTTTGGTAATGCCAAGAGTTTTTCTATGGCATTCGTCAGCAACTTTTTCTGATGGGTGTTATTGTTACTAGACTTTTCATATAGAATTGTAATAACAGGGCCAGAACTGTTTATTTTGCACAAAAGCTTCAACAGTTCAGAGCACTTCCCAAATTGGTCTGCCTTCTTAAAGCATCGTAAATTTTTATCCATATGCCACTTTTGCTACTGGTATTTAGTTTGAAACCACTTTTTTTATTGGTCTTACATGAAAGACCATTTTTTGGAACTTCAATCTTTGTGTGCTGAAGTTCAAACCTTGTGGGTTGAACTTCATGTCTAAATTATGAAGTATCAACTTCAATCAGTAAGGATTGAACTTTTAGGTATAGATACGTAAACTTCAACCCTTATGGGCTGAAGTTGAACTTCAATCCTTGTGGGCTGAACTTGTGTGAAGTTCAACCCAAAAGAATTGAAGTTCTAAAAAGTTGTATCTCATATAAAATCAATAAAAAAAATGGCCTCAAACCAAAGACTACTGTCAAAAGTGACCTTTGGTGCACTTCGCTCGGAAGAATCGGTCTCTGGGAGATTTGCACAAATAGGTTTATTTAGTGTATTTTCCCAAAAATGTATCAGGTTTTATAATTAAATTTATATTTAGTTGAGTCTAAGGCGACCGTTTTGTATCTCAATTCGATCGATTGATAAGCAATTTACGTAAGCGAGTTAATCGATTTCAAGAGTTTTAACTCGGAAGCAGTTCTAAAATCGATGTCAAATATGTAGATTCGATGGTAGGTTGAAGTCACACAATTCAAATACAAACGATGATGAGCAAACAAGTTCGAAGTAAAGGATAGACTAGTAATGTACGATGAGATGACTTTGTTTCAGCTAGATGCACAGTTAAATTATGACAACAATAATTTATCCGATGATGATTATAGCAATACGATGATGAATAAATGCAATACGATGGAGGATGAATGTACTCAATCGAGTAATATGAGGCAATAGCAATAAATCCGATGTAATTTAACGATGAACAAATCGATGAGTTGTTTGTGCGATGAGAATAACGATGAAAGGTTGCTTAAACTAAATGCAGCAAACGAGCAAAATATGTTACGATCAAGACAAGTAAATAAGCAATAAATAAATAATTAAAGCGATAAAGGCTTATTGTATTTGATGAATCGATGGATGGTGCTTCAATGGAAAGAACAAATCTCCTTCCACGTTTGAACCAAGCTGCGATCAAACTTAAATACAGTGAATCTTTAGTGCAACAAGTTGACCACACAATGAAACAAATGATTATAGCTTTGTGACAAGAGAGTATGACTTTTTAGAATGAAATAATGTTGCTCAGATCAACGTGTCCCAGACTGAAGATATGAGGTCCTATTTATAGGTTGAAATAATGGAGAATCCCAAACCCTAGTAGATTCCCACTTCTCCACGTTTCTCTTCCAACTGTTGCACGTCGTCATCCACTCCACTAAATTCGCTAAGTCTGTTTTGATATTTTTGAGATGAGGATCAGTTAAAGTTTATCCACTATGATGTTGTCTTTCCGTGGACGACTACCATCTCTCCCCTATCACCGAAGACGCCAATTCGAGTTCGAGAGGCTTGCCTAGTAGGGAAGGCGCTCTTGTCTCTTTAGGCGCCGCCTCTGAAAATCAAGAGGAGATGATCGAGGCCTTCGATCGTGAGTTCGAGGAGAGGGACCCAGCAAAAGGGAAAGCACCAGCTTTGGATCGGTCGATTGCGACGGCGATGTCCAAGTACGATGAGGAGACGGGGTCATCATTTTTTGGTATGGACCATGCCGATCCAATTGTGCCTCTTCCCAGGGGTGAAGAAGCCGCTGCTTTTGCTGCCTTGGGTGAATCTGAACAAAGGGGTGTTAGATCGCTTACGATAGAAGTGCCACCCAATGTCGATTTGCTTAGATGCCCAAGGCGGTTGGCGAATTATTTGTTCGATGTCATAGGCCCAATGGAGCAAGCTCGGCTGAACACGCACGAGGATCTGAGTTTGCCTTCCCAGATTTCCTTTGGTGCCTTTAGGGTAAGTTCTACTTTCGAAATTCTTTGTATACTTTGTATAGATTGCATAGACTTGTTTTCAACCGTTACTTTGTTTTCAGAACTGCATAATGGCGATCGAGACTGCCGATCGGATTCGCCAACTTCAAGATGGAGCCAAAGTTTTAAATGAGCAGATCGTTCATCTTACTTCGGCGGGGGAGGAGTTACATCGGAAGCTAAAGGCGGTAGAGACCAAGAATTCTGAACTCTTAGCCAACTTCGACAAGAGCACGAATGAACATGCTCTTCGTCAATCGGAGTTGGAATCCCAAATTCGGGCTCTGAACGCACAGCTGAGTGATCACGAGGCTAACTCTGATCTGAAGATAGCCGAACTCAACTCCATTCTGGAGAGCAAAGACAGAGAGCTGGCTGATCAGTTCGTAGAGTTGATTGCCCTCCGTAAAAGTAACGAAGGACTAAAGGCTGAAGCTGACAGCTTAACGGAGAGGAACTTGCTACTCCACAAGGAGTCCACCAAACTAAGGCGCGACCTCGAGAAAGAGTTTGAGAAGAAGGATTTAATCCTTGCCGAATCAAGGCGCGATGTCCTTAGGGAGATGTTGGACCGAACTGTCGATGTTCCCACCGAGCTGAGCGAAGCTATTGCCATCGTGCGACTGACTCGTGAAGATCTTGGTCTCCCAGCGAGTTCCTCCGATGAAGGCTCTGATGGAGATGCTGATGAATGATTTGTTTTTTCTTTGTATTGAGTCGTTTTTGAAGTTCCATCCATGTATATATGACTCTGTATATATGACTTATGAATGAAATCACTTTTGTCATTGTTGTATTGTTTTTTGCTTTTCGAAGATGATCCAATCGTTCGAAAAATTTGATGTTCAACGATAGTTGTCAAAAGAAATAAGAAATAATTGGGGCCCAATGTCTCAGTGCGTAGTGAGGAATGACGTCTCATTTTCACGAAATGCATTCTTCGAACATTTTTATGAGTTCGGAATAAAAACTTTTAACACTTGGTGAAAATCTTGGAATTGTAGAATCCGCTTAATATCTGAAACGATCGCATAAATCGAACAAGAGCAAATGTGAAGAGATAACCAAAGTGTTGCATATTGAAGCAAGCCGCTAATGGGCCTTAATACATTATAGATCGTGTGATTCGATCGATTACAAGGTGCGGCCGTAAGGCACAGACTTTTGACCACTACTGGATCGTTTACATAAGTCAGTTACAACTGATAACACTTGACTTCGGATAAAAACGTCGAGGTTTGAGTGGATGTTGTAACTTCTGTCGAATTTCGAACGAGTCCCCAGTTCTAGTGAACGTTGGAACTTCTGTCGAATTTTGAACGAGTCCCCAGTTCGAGTGAACGTTGGACCTTCTGTTGAATTTTGAACGAGTCCCCAGTGCTGTCTTCTGTCGATTCCGTTTTACTTTCTGATCGAAAGTCCCCGGTTGTAGGGCAGTCCCCAGTATCTGCCGATGAACTTCATGCTAACTCCATCCCCTCCAGTGTTTGGGTGCGAAGAATGAGTAGGCGAACACTGGTTCTTGACTTTGATACCTGAAACGGAATCATTGGAAGACAAGAAACCAAGAAAACTCGTTATAGATGAAGACCACGTTAGAGTGTTCGTCAGACTTATCGACCCCGATCGGAGCGTTTTGAGCTCAAGTGTTCGTGGGTGATGTTTGTCATCATTCGACCCCAACTATACCTATCATCTAAAAGTGTTAGTATCAAGTAATCGATCAAACAGTTTATTCCGACGGGGAAATAATGAAAATTGCGAAGTAAAAGTAAAGGGTGAAGATTGATACCGCAGAACCTTAAAAATAGTATTTCTTCAATTGTGTGATATTCCAATTGAAGTCCACCGGTTTGGAATCCATTGTTTCAAGTTGGTATGATCATTTCCCGATCACTGCCTTGACACGGAAAGGTCCTTCCCAATTTGCTCCTAGTTTGCCTTCGTTGGGCTCATCCTTCTTCGGTCTTTTGACCCTCAGCACATAATCACCTACATTAAAAGATCGATACCTGAGTTTTTTGTTGAGGTAATTTTCTGCCCTTTGCTTTTGTGCCTGTATTCGAATGAATGCCATGTCTCTTTTTGCTTCGACCAAGTTCAGTTCTATCAACATGGCCTCTTCGTTGGCCTCCTCGGTGGAGTGGGCGAACCGAAGGCTGGGTTCTCCCACTTCCACCGGTATCACTGCTTCTGCTCCGTAAACAAGTGAGAACGGTGTCTCCCCGGTACTGTGTTTCACCGTTGTCCGATGAGCCCACAGTGCTCCGGGGAGTTCGTTCGGCCAGTTGCCCTTTGAATCATCCATCCTTTTCTTCAAATACTCTAGTATTGTTTTGTTGGAAGACTCAGCCTGTCCATTTGCACTGGGGTGATAAGGTGTTGATGCAATTCGCTTGATTCCCCACTTTTCGAAGAAGGCTGTGATTCGTCTCCCCACGAACTGCTTACCATTGTCGCATGTGATCTCTTTCGGGATCCCAAAACGACAAATGATATTCTGGTGAATGAATTTGATAACTTCCTGTTCACGAATTTTAGCCAAAGCAATAGCTTCCACCCATTTAGAAAAATAATCCGTAAGAATTAAGATAAATTTTACCCCACCGGGCGCTGTCGGAAGCGGCCCGACCAAGTCCATTCCCCACTTCATGAATGGCCACGGTGACGTGACCGAATGAAGTGGTTATGCCTGTTGATGTATGAGATTGCCAAAACGTTGGCACTTGTCACATTTGCGGACGAATTCTTTGGCATCATCTGCGATTGTTGGCCAATAATATCCAGCTCTTAGGATCTTCCGAACCAATGACTTGCTACCGGAGTGGTTGCCGCACTCGCCTTCGTGAATTTCTTTCAGCACATAGTTTGTCCCATCTGGGCCCACACACCTTTGCTAAAGGGCCGCTAAACATTCGTCTGTAGAGTTGGTTTTCTAAGAGACAATATCTTGCCGCTTTAGCTTTGAGTGATCGGGTAGATTTTTTGTCATCGGGAAGGGTTCCTGCCTGCAAATAAGACAAGTATTTGTTTCTCCAATCCCAAGTGTGGTTAACATTGTTTACCTCTTTAATGCTCCGACAGAGTGGTGATTCGAACATGTGGACCACTGTTTCATCGATTTTTCCGTCGATGGTTGCTGCAGAACCGAGGTTGGCTAGAGCGTCTGCTTCGATGTTGTCCTCCCTTGGTATTTGAGCAATTGTCCATTCTTGAAAAAATGTGAGGAGATTTTGCACTTTTTCAAGTAACTGCTGCATCCTTGGGTCTCGAACACAAAAATCGCCTTGGATTTGATTTACCACCAATTGAGAGTCACTTTTGATATCTAGTCGTTCGACCTTTAAGTCTTTTGCAATTTTTAAACCTGCAGCGAGGGCCTCATATTCGGCCTCGTTGTTAGTTTTTGCATGTAGTTTGATAACGTACCTGAGCTTTTCACCGGTAGGTGTTATCAATAAAACTCCGAGGCCAGTCCCCTTTATATTTGAAGCTCCATCGGTGAACATTTTCCAGATTCGATCCCTCATCGTCAATTCTTCCTTTTTTGCCTCCGGGAAGATATTAGCGCTAAAATCTGCTACAAAATCAGCTAACACTTGAGATTTTATGGCGGTGCGAGGCTGATAAGTGATATCGTACTCGCTCAGCTCGACCGCTCATCTCATTAATCGACCAGAAAGGTCTGGCCGATGTAAAATATTTCGTAATGGAAAAGTGGTTATGACAGATATTGAATGACATTGGAAATAAGGTCTTAATTTTCGTGCAGCAGTGACTAGTGCCAGTGCTAATTTTCTAGGTGCGGATATCTTGTTTCTGCATCTAAAAGTGTTTTACTAACGTAATAAATAGGAATTTGATTACCTCTGTCCTCGCGGACGAGGACAGTGCTTACGGCGACATCGGAGACAGCCAAGTAAATCAGCAGCATTTCACCTTCGATTGGTTTTGATAGGAGCGGCGCATTTGAGAGGTACAGCTTCAGTTCTTTGAGGGCCTTTTTGCATTCTGGTGTCCATTCAAAGCTTTTGTTCTTTTTCAGCACCGAAAAGAACCTGTGACATCGTTCTGATGACCTCGAGATGAACCTGCTGAGATAGGCTACTCGACCGGTCAGTTGTTGAACTTCCTTCACCGTTGTCAGGTCTTCGGGAATGCTCTCAATTGCTTTGATCTTGTCTGGGTTGGCCTCTATTCCTCTCTGCGATACGATGAAACCCAAAAACTTGCCGGATCCAACTCCGAACACGCATTTCTCTGGATTCAGTCTCATGTTGAAACGCCTCAGTATTGTGAAAGTTTCCTCCAAATTACTCAAGTGTTTTTCTTTTTCAAGAGATTTGACCAGCATGTCATCGATATATACTTCCATGGTTTTTCCGATCAAATCTTTAAACATAGTGGTGACCAAACGCTGGTAAGTAGCGCCAGCGTTCTTAAGACCGAAGGGCATAACTGTGTAGCACTAAGTCCCCATGTCCGTGATGAACGACGTCTTCTCCCGATCCGATGGGTCCATCGAGATTTGATTATAGCCTGAATAGGCGTCCAAGAAGTTCAACATTTCGTGTCCTGCCGTTGAATCGATCAATCTATCGATGTGAGGCAATGGGAACGAATCTTTTGGACAAGCTTTATTGAGGTCGGTATAGTCAACACACACTCTCCATTTGCCGTCTTTCTTTGGCACAACAACAGTGTTCGCAAGCCACTCAGGATATTTGACCTCCCTAATGAACCCATTCGTTAGCAATTTTTCTACTTCGTCGTTGATCACCTTCCTTCGAAATCCCCCATTTGGCCATTTCTTTTGTTTCACCGGCCGGTGTTTTGGATCGACATTTAGCTTGTGTGTGGCGACCTTTGGATCGATCCCAACCATATCTGCATGGGACCAAGCAAAACAATCAGAATTATCCTTGAGGAAGGATACGATTCTTGATTTTACTTCGGGATCCAATTCTGCTCCCACATAGACTTTTCGATCAGGCTTATCATTGAATAATGTTACTTCTTCCAAATCTTCTATCGTAGAGTCTCCAGCTTTTATTTCATACGGTTCTCTCACGCATGGTGGAACCTGTGCGAAGTCGCCTTCGACTTCGGAATCCGGTAGCTGCGTTGAGGCGCACAACGGAGCCGAAGTAAAGCTTCCGATCACGGGTCCCACTAGCTTGTATGGTGAAACCTGTGCGAAGTCGCCTTCGACTTCGGATTCCTGTAGCTGCGTTAAGGTGCACGACGGAACCGAAGTGAAGCTTCCGGCCACGGGTCCCACTAACTGTGATTGCTACAATCGAAAGCCATCCTTAACAGCTACTGAGTAACACTCTCGCGAAGCCTGATGTTCGCCTCTAATTTCACGAATTCCTCATGGGGTAGGGAATTTTACGACTTGATGTAGGGTCGATGGGACTGCTCCCATAGCGTGAATCCACGGTCGACCCAATATCACATTGTATGCCATTTCGCCTTTCATTACTTGAAATGATGTCTCATTCTCAACACCCTCTGCATAAGTCTTAATCGTTATTTCTCCCACGGTCACTTCACTCGAATTGTTGAAGCCCGACAATACTGTTGAGCGAGGTACGATCTTGTCGCTCAACAGCAGTTGTTCCACTACCCTTGCATGTATAATGTTGACTGAACTACCAGCGTCGATCAACACCCTTTTCACATCTGCGTCATCGATCCTCATTGTGACTACAAGTGCGTCGTGATGAGGATGGATTCTGTCATCGAAATCAAAATCTCCGAACACGATCTCATCGTTCATATCGTCTCGTGTTCGTTTGTCTCGTGTAAATGAGACCTTTGCGTATTTCTTGGTAGTGTAAGTTACTCTACAAACGTCATCTCCTCCGGTAATGACATTCACCGTCTTCCTAGGAGCAGGGGGTTTTGGCAGTTCGTCGTCTTTCTTCTTATTAAAATTATTTCGTCCTCTGTCAGTTAATAATTCAACCAGATGCCCCTTCTGCAGCAGGCTGGACACTTCATATCTCAACGCCTTACAATCCTCCGTTGTGTGGCCGAAGTCATGGTGAAATTCATACCATAGATTTTCGTCCCTTGTATTTGGATTTGTTTTTATACGACCTGGAAATTTCACAACCTTATCGCCCATCCCCTTCAAGTGATTTACCAAGCTTGGTGTTGATATGCAAAAGTTATACTCCGTCACCTTTGGGGGGAGTGGTCGATCTTTCTGAGCTGAAGGTGTGTTCGACTGCCCTTTCTTCGATTGATTTTTCGAACTACCAGCTTCGTGATTGTTGTTCCCCATTCGAGGGAAACTGTAGGGTTCCCATCGCTGGTCCCTGTAGTTTCGCCTGTCATATTCAACTCTCCGTGGTAGAGGTCGATCGTAATGATAATTATTTCGGACAAGCTGTAGTTCCTCCTCCTCAGCTCTGATCCTTGGTTCACATTCCCGATACAGCACTTCGTAAGTCCATGCATCGACTTCTCTGAGACGATCTTTTAATTTCCATGCCTCAAGCGAATCAGTGCGCAAATTGTTGGCGAAGGTCAAGTAGGCCCACCTTTCTTCGAGATTCGGAATATGAAGCTTTTCATCATTGAACCGCTGCACAAATTGTTTGATGGTTTCCCCAGGTCGCTGCCTGACATTCAATATATCTTCCACCCTTGGTGCTATCTTTTTTGCTCCAGTATGTGATCGAATAAACTTAGCTGACATGTCATCGAAATTCAATATCTCATTTTCAGGGAACTGAAGATACCATTTCAATGCTGGTCCTTTTAATGTCTCACAAAACTTTTTGAGGCTGACCGAATTGATTTCTTCCTAGATCAGATCATTCGCCTGAACTGCGACCGAGAACATATCAATGTGATCCCTCGGGTCTGTGGTCCCATCGTATCTCAAACTTTCTGGTAATTTGAAAGTTTTGGGAATGGGCATTGGGGTTGCACTTGCTGGGAAAGGACGCTTTGAGATTGACTTCTTAGCGACCTCGTCCGTTAATTTTGGGACACCTGGCATTTTCTCCATAAATGATTTATCTCACCGAATTTTTTGTTCACTGTATCATTCAACAGAGTTTGCATTGTTGCCAACATTCTTACTTCTGCAGTAACCGAGGCCGGAGCTCCCGTAGCTGCCGCGGCCGTACCCGATCCTCCAGATCCGATCCCCGCTGCAAGTCCCCCTGTTACGGCGCCCTAAGGAACCGAAGTCGGAATGCTTGCTAGGGGTGTGATCGGTGGGGTGGGTGTTCTATTTCCGATAGAATTAGACAAAACCTTTAGTTGCTCCTGTATCATTTCGAACTGAGCATCGTGTTTTCTTAAATACGCCATTAATGACGCATTTACGTCTCCTGACTCAATTTCGACCATGGGCTCCTTACCCGGCCGTTGTCCTCGAGGTGCGTCCAACTGCGAACCAGCAGGAATGTCGTCGTGAGCTGGATCCTGCTCGCGATTGGTGGATTCATCGACCGCTTCAACGTTGGTCGGAACTGGAACCCCATCATTGGGATTGAGCTGTTGACCGTTCAGAGCGGCAGCGATGGTGTTGCGTTCATCTGCCATTTCGAAACAAGAAAACAAACGTAAGTAGTATCAAGCGGTTCAAATCTTGGAACAAAATCGATTGCCTAGACCCCACGGTGGGCGCCAAATTGTATTTCTCAAAAATGTATCAGGTTTTACAATTAAATTTATATTTAGTTGAGTCTAAGGCGACCGTTTTGTATCTCAATTCGATCGATTGATAAGCAATTTACGTAAGCGAGTTAATCGATTTCAAGAGTTTTAACTCGGAAGCAGTTCTAAAATCGATGTCAAATATGTAGATTCGATGGTAGGTTGAAGTCACACAATTCAAATACAAACGATGATGAGCAAACAAGTTCGAAGTAAAGGATAGACTAGTAATGTACGATGAGATGACTTTATTTCAGCTAGATGCACAGTTAAATTATGACAACAATAATTTATCCGATGATGATTATAGCAATACGATGATGAATAAATGCAATACGATGGAGGATGAATGTACTCAATCGAGTAATATGAGGCAATAGCAATAAATCCGATGTAATTTAACGATGAACAAATCGATGAGTTGTTTGTGCGATGAGAATAACGATGAAAGGTTGCTTAAACTAAATGCAGCAAACGAGCAAAATATGTTACGATCAAGACAAGTAAATAAGAAATAAATAAATAAATAATTAAAGCGATAAAGGCTTATTGTATTTGATGAATCGATGGATGGTGCTTCAATGGAAAGAACAAATCTCCTTCCACGTTTGAACCAAGCTGCGATCAAACTTAAATACAGTGAATCTTTAGTGCAACAAGTTGACCACGCAATGAAACAAATGATTATAGCTTTGTGACAAGAGAGTAATGACTTTTTAGAATGAAATAATGTTGCTCAGATCAACGTGTCCCAGACTGAAGATATGAGTTCCTATTTATAGGTTGAAATGATGGAGAATCCCAAACCCTAGTAGATACCCACTTCTCCACGTTTCTCTTCCAACTGTTGCACGTCGTCATCCACTCCACTAAATTCGCTAAGTCTGTTCTGATATTTTTGAGATGAGGATCAGTTAAAGTTTATCCACTATGATGTTGTCTTCGATTTTATCCGATCACAACATTGCACAACCGAACGAAACCAAACCGAGGCAGTTTCTTTCCGATCTCTACGCCCTCGAAATCAATTGGCGTCTTGTTACACGACCGAGTCTGTTTCTTTTGTGATCGAACAGAAATCGACCAATACATTTAGCAGACTTTTTTTTTTGCGGTTTAAGGAAGTTTGCAGAAATAGCCTTAACGCCACACAGCTGTAAGACTGAAATATTATGGTTTGGTCAAGTTTGATGGTACTACATAAATTTGGTGTCATCTTTATTCAACATATCTTGTTAAAATATTCATAAAGATCAACAAATAACCAAAACTTGCCATGGTAACAAGTTTTGACTGGGCATCATAATTTTGGTATCATCTTCACTCTACCGGTTACCTTGTTAAATTAGTTACCACTTTTGATTAATTGGCAAAATTTGTCTGTGTTATTCAATTATCACAAGTTTCAACGGATCGATAAGACTTGATAATATCTTGATCTACCTATCTGCATACCATTATAGACATAATGAAAATAAATCTAAGTGTTGCCCGATCGACAATGCTCGTGAATAATTCATGAACATTTGGACCCACCAATATAAAACTTGTGAACAATTTGTCAAGATAGTTATAATGAAGGTAATACGAAATTGTAATTTTTCGACAAAACTCGAACAAACTTAATTTTTATGTATTTCAAGATGGGATATGTTTTCAAATGAACAATATCATAATAATTTTATACCATGTACTGCAAGATTTAAATAAATCAAGTTTAATGAAAGAATAATGTACTTACTTAATGAGTTAAGTATGTATAATTAGATTCAAATATTTATTAAGAAGGAAAATATATCGGATAAAAGCCAGCAGTCAGAGATTATGGAATTTGAAATCGTCCTGTTTTTTAAGACATGTTGCCCACTTGACCACCTCAACTTCAAAAAGCATGTAAAACGAAAGGAAAACCTTAATCCATAAATCACTGCTACTTTGAAATTCTCAACCTGTGTTTAAGTAATGTAATCAAATCTTTATTAAATCTAAATCCATATACGTCAACCCCAGATCTTCTTTTCCGTGAAAGAAAGATTTTATAAAGCAAAGCTTGTCGATACTTTCATTTTTATAATATTTATTACAATGGCTCTTCTGTTTTTTTTTTTTTTTTTTCTCACCATAGGCCAAAAAGTACACGGATTGCGACAGGAGAAGAAGAGGAAACCAGTAGAAGAAAGATTAACGTCAGCTTAAGATTTTTTATTTAATATATTATGCTCAACTAGCATGATTTGGCCTTAAAGACTAATCATCAGTTCCTATCTGATTTTTATACACAAAATAAATTTCCCTCGGGGCTTTGGTAGTCGCCACTATTTTATTTTTAGCTCCGGCAAAAAAAAAAAATAATAATTTTAACCTCTCACGGTGATCCGGCAGAAATGTTTTAAAATGAATTTCTAGTGATCCGACAGAGTGTTCCTTGCAATCCGCCAGGGAAGGCTAAAAGTTAAATAGAGTAATGTTTTAAGAACCTTTATATATAGTTTAAGTTTTTGCACAAATACTATACAAAATAGTTGTAATATTTAGTTACTTAAAACGTAATTGCAAGTAATTATATATATTAATATGCTGTTCTTGGTAACCTATCATAGTGGTAAGTAACCTGTTATAACATACCGAATGACAACAATGGGATAAAACTTCATTGCAGCATATCGTTACTATGTACTCCCCCGTCCCATTTTAGTTGACACCTAGAATTAGGAATTTCTCTTCCAACCCATTAAGAAAATCATTAAATAGGGTATATGTTTTATTATGTTACCTCTATTTAATGTTTGAATATTAATTTTTTTTGAGAATTCTTTTAATTATTGAGGCTATAGTTGAAAAGATTTAATAAATTTTGTCTTGAAATCCTAAAGTGACAACTAATTTGGGACACATCATTTCTTCTAAAGCGACAACTAATTTGAGACGGAGGGAATTTTATTTTATATAATTAAATACATTGTGTATAGTCAAACAGCCACCTTAACCTTTACCAGCTTTATTGATTCATGTGAATATTGAAAATAATGAAAGTCACCCTTTAATATAATTGGGATTGTCGAAGTACTGTCAATCATTATTGAAAAGTTAGAACTTAAAAGATTTTTCAACGATCCCATTAATCGCAACTTGGCCTCAGAAAACAATAGTTTTCCATAGTCAAAGAAAAGGAATGTTTTTTAAAAAGTTAGCCACAAGCTTTATTTTTAAAGAAGAAAATGAACATTTCAATATTATATCCCAATTTTTTAAGTATATAGTTCTAGTGATGAACGTAGGATCTAAATCTAGTAGTATCCGGTGGGTGAAAAGGATGGTAAGGATGAGGGGGTCAAAATGAGGGACAATAATTTATTATGAGGGGAATGAGTTTTGACTCTTGAGAATTTTGAAAGGGAGTAGAATAAGGAGCTCGTATATATAACCATCCCTGTCTTTAAAGTGAGGCTTATACACTTTATGCTTCAGTTGCAGTCAACTGAAAATGAGCGTTAGAGCAATCAAATGAATTCCTCAATTTAGTGGAATTATACTTTTTATCCGCCCAACTAGGTTGAGATGTCATCTCAAGACTAGATTGAAGTACCAATGGCAATTTTTAATCTCTCATAACAAAAAGTGATATAACGAAATAGATTTCGCGGAAACAACGAAAAGTGATATATACGATCAAATATATTTTGCAGCTATTAGAAATAAATACTTCCCCTTAATTGAGTAAACAAAGACAAAATAGAGCTTGTCATCTACACAAGGAAAGACATTACTTTGTACCTCACATAACTCGGACAAGCTAAGTTGTGCACGACTTGTTTATTTTCACTTTTGTAAGTTTATGGAGCCACAAGAGATAAAGCTAATTGGGGTCACCTATATAGAAACATCAACAAGTCTCAGTTGTATTTTCAGTTATGTGAGGCACAGATAAAGTTCCTCACGAGCTTGCACCATCGATTATTTTTATCTTTAATGTATTTCCACATTTGATGGTCAATGATGAATAACTAGAGGAATTAACTCAGTTGTTATGAATTCATGAAATTTGGTTTGTCCCTTGGAAACTTCAAAGTTCCAGAACTTGGAATTCAACACAAAAGTTCGAATATGTAATACCCATATTATGTTAAAGGAAAACGTAGTTCTTGTGATCATATTTTGGTAAAACTGGTATTAGAATATTAATCAGGGTAAAGTAAAACAACAACAACAAACTCACTGTTACTATACAAGTCGGATCTAGAGAAGGTGAGATGTACTCAGGCCTTCCATAAGGCAAGTGAACGCCAAGGCTTTAGGCCCCAAATTTATGGGGACCCATTTTTTTATTATTTCTACTAGGTTATAAGTTATTTTTTTAAAAGAATACTTTGAAGTAAAAAATTGCTATCTCTATCTCAATTTATTTGCCGTATTTGCATTTTACACGCCACTAAAAAGAAAATATTAATGAAGTCTTTTTGACTATTTTACCACCATATTTATCTCTATTCAATAAATGTTACCTCTAGTTTCCCTTACCAAAAAAAAAAAAAAAAACTAACCGTAGTTTTTACTTTCAGGATCATTAATACTAAGAATAAAGTGGAAAGAAAATAACTAATTATATCTTGATATTCTAAAATGATACTTCTTTTCTGACAAACAATTTAAGTAATCACGACAAATGGATATACAAAGTTTTAGCATACAAAAAGGAAAGACAATTTTTAAATACTGATGTAACCAATAGTGTAGCTTGTACAATTCGAAGTGCATGAAAATATTTTTAGTTTCCTATTTAGAGGTAATAAATTAAAATCTCTAGACGGTGAAAACACTAAAAAAATATTGTTTAAATTTGAATGTTTCTTAAAGCATAATAATTATTATGATATTGATTTTTTGGATTTATCTTTCGAATTGAAAGCGTTAAAGAAAAATATTATAAGTAGAAGATAATACTTTACCAACATACTCAATCAAATAAAAAGACTTAACTATCTTTCAAATGCCTAATTTACTTATAGAATAATGTTTAGAACTCTGGTAATTATTGCATCAATGGGAAGAAGTTTTCGAAACTATAATTGATAAAATGTTACATAAAATAAACTCTCATAAGAGAGAATGATTTGTTATATTATTATCAAATGAAAAAGAATTTTCAGACGAAATTGATTAAAAAGTTATTACTAACAATTTTACATTGAAAAATGAAGCATATCATTTTCTTGAAGAGAGGTCCATTATAAAAGTTTGGTCGTAGGCTACAAAATTTGTCAAGCTGCCTCTATTCCCCACCAAGGTGAAGATGGTGTTTTCGATGTACCCGTCGGTTAGAGAAAAAAAATTAGAGAACATGTTTGAAATTGATATCTTAAAACCTTGTGGTTCTTATAAGATCAGAATCCCATCTTCATGCTAAACCTCTAACCATTAATATATTGACCTTTCTAAACCCTTTCTTTGTCAACTCCAACTTACTTTAGTTTATGCTTTAACCAGCTTCTTATTGGTCAACCAAATATATTATCTAAGCTTTATGATCATGCAGATACCCTTTGATATGCTCTAAATGCTACAGAACACATCAAAGGACTTTGGGACGCCAGAAACTCTTTATGAGTCTATGATTAATTCTCCTGAGTCATAGCAATGAGAAACTCTAAAACTGTGGAATAAAAAGAAGGAACAGGGAAAACTAATGGAATACTAGAAATCATCATTTTCTTAAGGAAACGATACCTCACCTTCTCCACTTTTTTTTCAAACCAGAGGAAGTGTTAATTTTAGAGTGACGCCAGAAAAAGTATCACAAAAATACGCAGGATTTTGAAGCCAGACATGATAGATCACCATGATCCAGTTTAGGCAAAACTTGTCTTACAACAAGTAATAGCCACCCATCAAGATTGTAGTCAAATCCTAAACGGGTCACTAGGATCCTTTTACAATTTTTTTTACTTAAGATCCTAGTAACCCTTTAGGATTTGGCTACAATCCTAATGAGTCGTCATAATTTGTAGTGTACAGATTTACCAACAGGTTGTTTTGCTTTAAATTTGATCGAAATCGATCAAAATCAACTCTAAATATCTCTAAATTTGATATCCATACATTCCAATATGAATCCTAACTATTTCAATGGTTATATTTCAACCCAAACCTATCCTTTAATAATGGACAAAACTTGTCTTACAACAAGTTACAAGCCAAGATATACTAGAGTACTATACCTATGCAATTTTCAAACTTTACGTGAACCTTAAAAATGGATAATAGGACAAGAATAGGAGCAGTGGAATTTCATTCATGCAATTTCACAATCTCTTGAAAGCTATAGAATGATATCTAGGGTTTCCTTTTTTACTTCTCATTTTGGACTGACTTGAAATAAGAGACGAAAAAGAGGATTTTCAATAAATATTAGGTGGATGAATAATTAATTAGATAAGGTTATTTGTAACAATTCCGTCGTGTAGTCACTTTCAATGTTGCATTCATGCAAGACAACCAACAAAATTTCTAAAGCCAAATGTTTCTCATACAATATTTTAGAGAAATTATCAATCTGTCAAAGCCAATCATAGTTTCTAGTAGTACACGATATTAAATAAATAACAGTAAATAGATTAAAAATGGCTGAATATCCAGCTCAATTCCCTCACTAAATAGATTAAAATAACATTAATGTCCAATTATGGTCTCGAAGGAACCATGTAACCCCACAATATACAAGAAGCGCCAAACGACATCCATTCTTGAACAAGACGAAAGAAAACAAAGATATAGCTTCTTATATTCTGCTAGTATGATTTACTCTGATATTGAACGTATCTGAAATTATTTGTCTTTAATAATCCCTCCTTTTCATTTTATACGTAATTTCGTTTGACAGGAGTTCAAGAAACATAACTTTTTTGACACATTCAAAAGTATCCTAGAAACTTCTTGTCTTAATTAACATATGACAATATTTGTTTATGAATATGAAAGCAGGTCCTTAAAGAAAAAATATAAAGGTAATCTTTTTCAAGTATAGAAAACAATCTTTCTTTAAAGAGTATAAATTGAAGTCGTGTAAAACGAAAGGGGTGGAGTATTATGTTTTTTTTTTAAAAACTCAAAGTTAAGATTTTATTACTAATGACTTGAAATAGATACATTTTGAAGAAGGGGGACTTAGCCTGGCCTTCTTGAACAAAAGGTGTGTTGCCATTGCAAACATGTACAGCTTGATATTGGTTCACCCTGCAAAAAGAAACTACAACAATGGTAATAAGTTGAAGCTGTTCAAGGAGGATCAAAAGTGAAAGCATTTAGTCGTCTTGTCTTCCTATTCTGAATGTAGGAGTATTATGTTTTGGGTGCGAGAAAAAAAAAATAAGGACGGAGGTCCGAAGGTGGGATAGTAGACAAGAAAATAATTGGTTGAAAGAAAAAGTCCATTATATGTTTTGGAGTACCACAATACGATTAAAATATATAGTAACAAATTAAAAAGACTTGACAGGCCAGAGTTGACAAGATTGACCTGCGTCCCTTCCTTTGTCCCATTCCTTCCCAATATTCCACTGCAAAATTTTGCTTGCCCCTTGCATTATCATCTCAATAGACCTATAAACAAATCAAGAGAAAACATCCACCGAAAACCCAACAAATATACAAAAAATTGAATATCTTTAAGAAAACATGAGCAAGATAATAATACTCGTAAACTAGCTGAATAATATGTATATCTTGATGGATTGTCCAGATCGCTACAGAAATTTTTTTTTATCTATAATATAAGCTCAATTAATACTCATGATGGGAATGGTGGTACATTTGATTATCATGATCTGAATTAGTAGCTGCAGCACCAAGATTTAAATACACCATTCTTGAATCAATGTTAATATTTCCACCACTGCTTGTGCTAGAAGTACGATCATCACTGATATTATTTGGTGGATAAATTGTTGTCGAGGACATTTGATTATTCGCATTACCTTCTTCTCGAGAAATCACCATAGCTGCTGATTGAACAAGTTCAAGACAAAGCCTCAACTTATTTGGCTCAATGTGAGTTAGTCCAGGGACAGCACCTTTAAATAAAAAATCAGATGTCAAGCTACGCAAAATGTCTAATGGAGTGATCCCATCGACTGTTCGAACATTCGGATCAGCATGGTGATCTAATAAAACTGCTACCATATCCGGTGACACCATTTCAGCTGCAAGGTGTAGTGGTGTTTTCCCTGCAGGGCCAGCAGGGTAGTTAACATCGGCTGCACCGAGCTCGAGTAACGCTTTCACAACTTCCCTGCTGCAGTTTTCAACTGCATAGTGCAATGCAATTGATTCATCAAGATTTAGGCCTTCTCCCATTACCATAAGCTTGACTAGTTCAACGTCGGATGAGTCAAGGGCTCGTCTCATCCGACGGATTTTTTGGTCCTCAAGCTCGGCTGCTGCGCCAAGGTCATGGCGGTGGTGGTGATGGTGGTGAGGGATTAGGCCGGATCGACGTGCTAGTGAGGATTTGAGGCGCAGTTCTTCAATTTTGGCTACAACATCAATGGGAAGGTGCTTGGCTAAGATTTCTGGTGGAAGGCCTGATTTAGCAACCAAATGTGAACAAGTAGTCCAAAGTTGGTGCATGTCTTGCTTCCTTGATGCTATCAGAACTCTCATCACATCCTCTATTGAAGCTTTCTCTACCATGATTGCCAATTGCTTCTGCTCAACCCCAAAAAATATACAAAAGTTATGAGCCCGTTTGGTTAAGGAATTGAAAATAACTATTATCAACAAGTGTTGAAAGAAACTTTTTTTGAGTGTTGAGCTCATTTTATATGGAAGGAACAAAACACAAATGTGATTCTCAATAGCTGGATAGAATTGAAAATAACTACATATAATTGTTCATAAAATAGCGCTTAGCGACGACATGTTAATAAAAAGTAGCACTTAGCTACGACACGTTAATAAAACTTAATACCGTAAATCAAATTTCTATACATTGTTAGTGTATATACTCCAATAACTTGGAATGTTTTGTAAAAGGAACGGACTAGAAAGGTGATTCTCCATAGTAGGAAAAATTTCAGGTTATGTTTGGATATCCAAACTAGTAATGTGCTTGTTCAAAACTGTGTGTGGGTAGGGTAGGTGTTTCATTCAACACTAAAATAGTAGTTCCATTTTGTGCTGTTCTTTCCTACTGTAACCAAATGAGGAAAGTAGATCTCTCTATTGGAGAAAGATTTGGTATCATCACTGTGGAAGGACAAGACTGGAGAAATCAAGAACCAAATATGGAAACATTTGAGTGTGAACATGAAGATAAGAGAAGCCCAATTCAAGAAACTGAAAGAGTCATCTTACATGAAATCTAGGTGACCATTGTGAGATAAGACAGCTTGAATCAAAATTCCATTATGAAAATTTCCAAACAATGCAAAAATAGCAAAAAGTTAAAAAATGGCATTTTTTTTGTGTTCACTTTAGCTGAAAACCATGTACAGAAAATCCCACAAAAAGAAAAAAAAAAAAAAAAACAACAAAAATTCTGATCAGATGATTCTGCAAAAGACATCTAGCACTTACAGAAAGAGAAGTTATTACTTGATCAAATCTAATCACCTCTGATAAAATCTTTGTCCAACAAACAAGAAGCAAAAACGTAAACAGAATTAACCATACCCCATTTCCCAAGAGAAAAGAAATCTAGTTCCAATCTTTGTAAAGTCCAAAAAAGAACACATAATAGAAACAACAAAAGAACCAAACTACGGAATTAAATTGAAGAATAAAGTAGATGAAATATTTCTATAGAAGATTGCTTCTTATTTTTTTAAGTTACAAATTAATGTTTGTATGAAAAGTCATACCTGCAATTTTTTGTTACACAATAATGTATATCAGAACTTATAGTGAAAAAAAAACCTGAGTGAGCAAAGCAAGTTGTTCGACACCAAAAGATCTAGCGGCTGAGAGTGTGTCGAGGGCAAGATCAACGGCTGAGGTGCAATGTGTATGCCAACATCCTCTCTCTCCACAATTAGGCCTTGGCTCATGTTTTTGTGGCACAATTGAGACTTGTCCACTGTACAAAAACTGCATCATCAACAAGAATACTTCATACCCTACTGAGTTCACAGGTATCACCTGCGAACCACCAGCACCCCTCGGCGAAGATCCTCCTCCGCCGAGGGATCCCTGCATCCTCGGGTCGAGTTGTGGGCCTGGAGATTCTGCTCCCGGCCCACAAAAGATTTTCCTGAAGAAATGACTTCTTGCAGCTAAGATGCATCTATGAGCATGAACTAAACGACCCTCAACATTAAAAGTAACATCACTGAATGCTTGACCATTGATGAGAAGGTTGAGATAATCTAAAGAAAGACTTCTCAAGGTGTCTTCAGGACTAGTAGCCATTTTATTATTTAGTTGGCTAGGATGTTGCTAAGTATAAAGCAAAGTCTTCTCTCTATAGTAGCTGAAATAGTAGAAAAGAAAGATATGTTTTGAAAGATATAGGGAGAGAGAGAAAGTAAAAGCTTTGGTGGGTTTAGTAACTTCAATTGTAGTTTCAACTATTGGATGGTGATACATGAAGTAGTACTACACAACACTGTTATTTCTTGTGAGATTCGCTTCTCTCCATGGTTGGTGTTTTCTGTTGTGTGGTGAGATATTTGAGAGAGAGAGAGAGAACAATATGGATGGTTATTTTGGGCGGCTGAGCTATTTAAAAAACTAAAGAAAAAAAAGAACAGAGAATATGGATAAATAAAGGAAACAAAAATCATGAAAACTATGAAATGAAGATTGATAGGCAAATAATACAGTAGGTTGTAAATAAACTAACACATTTCTAGCCTTGGACATAGAATTGAGCTAGAGCTAAAATGCAATCGAGCCGCACTTATGTTCAATATAAGATCTAGGGTTGCCAGGCTCCACTCAATTGTATTTTAGCTTGGCTCAATTTATTTTATTTCGAAAAGAGATTTTGCTTGGTCTCATTCTAAGTTGGGTTGGTTCGGATCGGCTCGATTCGGCTGGGTCAAGCTCTCCTTAGTAAATAAGAAATCTACTTAACATTTAATATGCTAATTTCCCTAAGAAAAATATTCGTTTAAAAATATGAAATATTTTTTTTTTAAATATAGAATTCTATTTTATATTGTATATTTTATTAAATAACTTCAACCTCATTTCTACAATTAAAAAATATTCACATTATTTTTATATATATTCTGTTGGGATTTGAAGTGTGGAATGTGAATGAAAATGGAGGGAAAATGATAAGTCTCCAAAAAGAAACTTTTTCGACATCGGAATAGGATAAAGCTTTTGTTAGTTTTAAACGGAGAAGCACTTCCATTAATAACTCTTAAAACAAAGCTTCAAACAAAGAGGTTGGGTTGTTCACTTCATTGATTTAACTTCACTTTACACTTCGAATAAGGCATTAAAAATCGTCGATATGTGGGGTGATCGAACCGACTAGGCTTTTGTCCGTTGGGGTACCACTACAACAACATAAAAAGTAATCTATTCTATTCTGAGAGGATCTAACCCATAACCCCCGGTCTTATGAGGTAATTAAGTTTTTTAAGGAGACTCTCTAAATTCAGTGGACTTGGATCCTTTTCTTGTCATTTCTGATTTTCAATGTTTATAGTTTTTATTCCAACAACATATTTTTAACATGTTTTAATTCAAATAAATTTAGCAGGGAAAGCATATTTAACACATCCGCTAAAAAAATGATTATCATATTTTTAAAATAATCTCTAAAAACTCTTCTTTTATGATAATTTTAAATTATGAATTATACTCACCTGGAAAGATTTTTTTTTTTTTTTTAATATCATTAAGTAGGGACATCATAAAAAAAAAAGGACTCAAGCTCGGGTTAGGCTTGATCAAGTTATAGCAAAGCTCAGGTCAACTCGACTCGAGTTTTGCTCGAATCAATATGGTGTAAAGCTCGAGTTGGTAAAAGACAAAACTTTCAGTATGCGAAAAATCACATTTCTCGTATATGCATATATCTTTTGAGCGAAAGTAATTTATACTTCTCAATTTTGTTCTAAAAATCAAACTCTCCCTCAATTAAGAAATATAGTCATTCTAACTCCACTTATATTTTACTGCTTTGTTGATTTGCATGTCCTTAGCTTGCTGTTAATTTTTTATTAAATTTATTAAACTTGATTAACAACAACACTGGGTGTAGGTTTTTTAAGATACCATACTATATTTTTGGTAACTTGAAAAAAATTAAGAATCGACGTCTAAAATTTACAGTAATTAAAATGACGATTTTTCTACTTGAGATGCAAATGACAAAAACATCAAATCGTTGCCTTCCACAAAATAATTGAATTGTGTCTGCATTAGAGGGACTGTTATTTTCTCCTCACGCCCAATTTATTTCTTGTGAGAAAGTGAATGAGGAGGATTATTAATGTCTCTCTCAAACGAAAAGAAGAAAATAGAAACAAAACAAAGAAATCTGCACTGATTGACAATACATCACTGCCTGTCTTATGATCTAAAATCCTTCGATTTGATGTTTGAGTTGTCATTTTATTTCCCATACCCCTCAACTAACCCTACTATCTACGTATCATCTTGTATGCTAACGTACTTTAATTAATGTCATCATTCTTTATGGGTTACACGCGACTTATTAATGGAGTCATCTGGTGCATTTTAATTATGTTTAAAGTTTTAAGATGTCGTTGGAGATTTTTTTAATAATATTAATTAACTCATTGATTAAATTACTCCGTATGTATCTCCAAATTACACTCTCTGTCCCAATTTATATGTCACAATTTTTTATTTTATCTGTTTAAAAAAGAATGACACATTTCTTTATGTGACAACTATTTAATACACTATCTCTATTTTACCCTTGTTAGGTCCTTCATACTTTTAAAACTGCCAACAACTTTTTTATTACTCAAATCTTCTCTTTTTTAATTTTTCAAGGTAAAATTGAAACGTTACAATGTCAACCTTTATTTTCTTAAATTGCGTGCTCGGTCAAATTGTGCCACGTTAAATGGAAAGTAAAAGGAAAATTTGAAAGAAATAATTAATGTGTTTGGGTTCTTAAAACGATTTTGATTCTATTTAAAAGTTTAGAATAGACCGAATACTATAGCTTTCAAGACTTTAATTTTAATTATTCTAACTTTAATGTTGCTATGATATTTGCTTCCTTTCCACTGCTATGCTGGTATTTTTATCATTAATAATTTATTTTATTTAAATCAATTTAACATTTAAATTTCATACCCAAACAAATACAATTATATAAATCTGCTGGAAAAATAAAATAAATGTTATGCATGTAAAGTGCCATACACAGGATTTTATATTAACGTTGTCGACATTTTACGAAGTGAAACGAATGAACAACTATTTTAACAAAAGTATTTAATAAAACACATTCGTATATGTACATAATATAAAAGATTATCATCCACCAGTTTTCTTTCAAGAAATGTGTTGATAATAGTCCTTTTCCACATGTCTATTCCGTGACCATGCTTTTTCCCCCAAAAATTAGGCTTCCGATCGATTTCTTCCTTTGGAATTTTTCTAGTCAGCCTTTGTATAATAGACTACACCCTGAAAAATCATGTCTATTCCGAGAAACTTAATCTGAAACTTATGAATCAGCAGATGCGAAGGTTAAAACATGGAGATATTAGTCTTTTCGTATACCTAATAGTCAAAGTATATGCGTTTTGATTTAAAAATGAGAAAGATAAAGTAGTCAGCTGGCAAATCATTCCAACGAGTGAAAAAGAGAGGATTTCTTTCTAACGAAAGAGATAATTTGTGGTTCAACTAATTCATTAGTTGAAGTGTTGAAATTAATATTAAAAGTTACGAAACCAAGGGTTATATTTAGGCATTGAGATGTCAATCTATTCATCAAGTTCGGTTTGATTGACAAGAGTTAATGATTTGCAAGCAATTTTAAGTTGAAGATGATGGTGAATATGAGCTGGGGTTTGCATAAATGTCAATTTGAAGTGAAAATGATGTGGAAAACTTAAAAAAGTTAATAGGATCAATCGCCTCCAAAGTGGTTATTTTTACTTCTATATCCACTAAGAGGGGATCTACACAAAAATCTAAAAATTTCAAACTACAAAGTGACGAAAGAGTAATTGGTGGTGAACTTTAAAAAGGAATAACGAACGGGGAAAGTGGTCAATGATAGTGTAGAATGTTATATTTATAGACATTATATATCGTGCCACTTGCTTTTGGAAGGGCTTCATTCAAGAATTTCTAATGTCAACTTGCACTACACAAAGAGGTTTTGAATACCAATTGCAAGTGCATAAGGGGCATCTGAAGTTTGAGATGCATGGCCCGAGTAAGAGCTCCCCTGCAATTAAGTTGCATTTCAAGACTTGAAAGATCAAAGAAGTCTATTGGCATATTGATCATGATATGATAGCTGGGAAAAGAACATGTAAGGATGATTCTTTTCGTGTGCATTGACTATAAAGTTAACATTCTTTTTGGTTATATCACTAGTTGATCATATTATATCTGAGAGCTAGGGAGAATTTTTGGGTGATTGATGACCCTTTAGACACCTTTGAAGGACTACTTTAGAGTTTAGACTAACTATGAAACATAAAAGGATTATTCGTCATTTAATTGATACATAGCACTCAAATTCCCAGAGAGGCGTAGCAAGGGGAATGAGATCCTATCCATTACTGTTTGGTGTAATATTATTCAATAGTGGCATAAATTGGTGTCACGTATCCACCTATTTAATTCATGAATGAGATCATTTTATTCCTACCAACTAAATATGATAGTATAAATTTAAGCAAAAAAATACACAACCAAACGACACATTAAGAAGGCAAAAATTAATCTAGTATAATTACATATAAACAATAAAAAAAATTATTATGGCGAGGAAGTGAACTAGTTTACGTCTTACCCGCCAAAAAAATCCACAACTTCGTCTCTTTATGAAAAAGATTATGAATATCTTCAAAGAGTTCGCGTATTAAAAAGAGTTCTGAGGGATGCAATTCCAAGTTTATCGGGCTAACATCTTTTGTTTTTCTCAAAAATCTTTTCTTAATCTTTTTAATAAGGTTTTTACAAATAATAGCTAACACACTAAAGATAGCATCATTTGCTTCATCTTGACATAACAACTATTGAATAATGAGATTCACTAATTGACATGTCCAGTATGCCCGGAATAGCATTCACTTAAACATACTAGAAATAAAATGGACATCAATCATAGTAGATTTTTATCTTGAAACTTTTATGCTCCTCGACTCTCGGAAAGGATTTCATGTTTTTATGTAATTATGCTAGATTAATTTTGCTTTCTTAATATGTGTCGTTTGGGTGATTGTATTTTTTTTTTTTTGGCTTAATATTACACTACCATATTTAGTTGTTAGGAATAAAATAATCGCATCCATGAGTTAAGTAGGTGGACACATATCACCAATCTATACTACTATTGAATAATATTGCACCAAATAGTGATGGATATGATCCCATTCCGTAGGCTGAATTACACAAATATGACACGGGAAGCAATGGTTTGGGAAAATTCCCTCAATAGCAGTAGTTTAGCAAAATTGTCCTCCATTAATTTAATAAAACTTATTCCGGATGAAAATACCCCCCTCACAACTAATAAAAAGACCCACACTATCCTCTCCTTTCTTTTCTCCATTCAAACAATCTCTAAACCCTAAAAACCTATAACTTTTATAGATTTCTCTATTGAAATGAAGATTCAAGGTTAGATTCCTTCAAATTCCTACTCTCTTACATTCATTTGGATAAAATCTATGAAAATGAGTATCTTACACAGGCTTTTTGGCAATGTGCAACTTGCACAGACTTCTTGGCAATTGCCAAAACTTTAAGCCCTATTGCAATGAGCAACTTGTCTCTGCAAGTCTTGGCACCATACACAGACTTTCCTGGCAAAGAGTTTAAGCTCTGGTACAATGACACCTTACACAGACTTTCCTGGCAATTTCCAAGACTTCAAGCTTTATTATAGTGGCAAACTTGTAAAAGAGAGTCTCTGTAAATCTTGGCTATTGCCAAGAGTTTAAGCTCTGGTGCAATAGGCACCTTACAAAGACTTCCTGGCAATTTTCAAGACATCAAACCCTGTTGCAGTGGGTAATTTGTAGAGAAAGTCTCTTCAAGTCTTGGCTATTGCCAAGAGTTCAAGCTCTGGTGTAATGGGCACCTTGCACAGACTTCTTGGCAATTGCCAAGACTTCAAGCCTTGTTGCATTGGGTAGTTTGAGAGAAAGTCTCTGCATGTCTTGGCTATTACCAAGAGTTGGTGCAATGGGCACCTTAACTAGGAAATCAAAGTAGAATCTAACACAAGAAAAATAAAAATAAGATTGAACGAAAGTTACGAACATCGTCATTAAGGGTCAATTTATCACTAGACAAATCAAGAAACCGACTTCTTTTATCAATGGTAATACCACCCAAGTGATGTTACCAAATTCTCTGCAACTTTTGACAATAGCCAACACTTTAAGGTCGGGTGGAAGGAGGCAACTTGTAGGGGAAGTCACTGGAAGTATTGGCAGTTGCCAATACTTTACGATCTGGTGCAATAGGCAACCTGCAGATAAAGTCTATGCAAGTATTGGTAATAGCCAAGACTTTAAGCTCTATGGAATATGCAACTTGCAGAGAAAGTCTCTTCAAGTTTTGGCAATAGCCAAGACTTTAATCTCTATGGAATAGAGGCTACTTGCAGAGAAAGTCTCTGCATTAATGGCAATAGCCAAGACTTTAAGCTATGTGCAATGAGCAACAACAATATCTAATTGTTATTGTCAATAAGAACCTTAAAATCATCTTAATCAAGCATAAGAAGTCAATTTTTTTTTACAGGAATGTCAAATTTAATTCAACGATCATCAATCAAAATAGAAAAAACTTACCAAAAAAAATATAGAAAAAAATAAATACAAATAAATGATTACACAAAATAAAAATTACATTATAACACACATTAAAGAAAAATAATAAAGTAAGAAGAAAGAAGGCAAGGAAGGAGGATGGAGAGAAGGAAATGAAGTAGGAAAGAAAGAAGGAGACTGTTCCATATGAATTGGGTTTCGACAGGGGTAAAATAGTCTTTCGCATGGTGAAGGATGATGTGGAGGGCATTTACTTAAAATATTTGAAAGTGAAGGCAAATTGGTAAGATTAGTGCTTATGGAAAACATTACGTGAAATTTTTTGCATTCCATAGCAAGGTGGTGCTTAGTTTGTTTCTGAATTTGATGGTTTCCAATAAGATATAGGTCCCTCTTTAAATATTTCAAATTAGATCGTGTCAATATGTTTTGCCATTTAACCCAACATAATTCCATTGACCCCTCTATGCTGTCACTTTGATTTGATATTGATGATTTATTGCTACTGCTACTAACGTTACTGGAACTGAATGAGAATCCCATATGAAGAAAAAGTGGGTAAAGTTTAAAATAATCATTAATACTACTCCCAACTTCTTGTGGAGAAAAAAGGGTCAAATTTTTGGAATTGGTTTTTGCCAAAACTAGTGGTTGATTGTATGGGAAAAGACCCTCACCCGCACATTCCACAAATGAAGAGGTTGTTTCCCCTTACCGTCTCAGTTTTACTACTATAATTTTAGAATGACTTTACTTTTTATGGCCGACAATGTTAGTTAAATAAAAATATACAATCATATCACTTAAAGGTAATTTTTTTTTTACTTAAAGGTAATTGCATGGCCTTTTTTTATATCATTAATTAATACCTGAAATAAATAATAACATACAATAACATATTAAATTATATTAATAACCTAAAAAGGTCATTACAGGACCAGTGCATATAATTTATATATTGGTACACATTGGTTTTCTCTCAACCTTTTGAGTTTTGGAGGAGGCACATTTGAAGGTCGGCCTGTTTTGACTTGGTTGAATAAACATATTGCACCAAAAGTTGATAGTATTAAATAGGGTTTGACAAACGAGACATGAGAAGAACTCCCTCACATAAGATTCTGCCTACGGTCTCTGCCTAAATTATTATAAATACGACTCCCTTTCATGGCGTATTTCAAGCAGCAGTAGATTTGTATATTTTGATAAACTAAAGGCTGATGACATACTCCACTCGTTCTATTTCAAAATTCAAACGTTGTTATTAGATTTCCACATATACTATAAGTTGATATGAGTTTTCCTTTTAATATGTAAGTCTCACGATGAAATTTTTTAATAAAGTGTAAATACTAGAATAAGTATTTTTCATCGTGAAAGGATCTTTATAACTGGTTGGAAATAATATATAACTATAAATAATTTGGGGTTACAAATGAGTTATACGACACTCTTGGGGGAGTCGCATGGACCATTATATATTTGGTGTATTGCACAGAAACACTAGCACATTATTAAGCATGCGAGTATGTTCTTTGTGTTAGGTTTTTGTCCTAAATTTGTAACCTGCTCGGACAATAAATATCGTTTTGTACCTATCCTTTTTTTAGAGGACAAATCTTAGAAATCTATAAATAGAGTATCTTCTTCTCACAAAAATATAACACAACCAAACTCCATAATGTAGTCATTATAATAATTTTGTTTAGGGGAGAATTTTACTCCCATATGATGTAGGCCAATTGGCAAACCACTTTCAATAAATTATCTTTTTATATTTGATTTATTGTCACAAATATTTAATGTGTTAGCTTTCGCATGCACCATGTTATTTTGATCCCAAACACTTGTTGCTAAGATATCCACTCAAGTAGTTAGTGTTGTTTTTGGCAATTTGAAGTTTTGAACCACCTAAAGATGAAAGCTAGTTCTTTGTTCTCTTTGCCTTTTTGGGGCATATATACAATATACTTTCTAAGAGGATATTACATATAAACATACTACTAGCCAAATTGCATGAGGTTAAGAGCATGCAATGCATTGTATGTTTTCATACTTTAGGCTTTTAGCTGAGATTATTACGACATAAATTATGGCAAGTTGTAAACCAAGTGGAGAGAAAGTGGGGACAGGAATCACTTAATTGGATGCGTTTTCAAGTAATCACTTGCAACTATACGGAGAGATTTGATTATCTTTTTGGATTTGTGATTTCATCTTTGCCCCATCAACATTTCCTAATAGGGAAAAAGTTGAAACGGAAACGCATGAAAATATTTTATAGTCTTAAAGAAAGACTAGTTGTTCTTTGTTAGATAGCTGGTACACCTTCATATATTATTTTACTAAATGGCACCACTTTATCTATTATCTTAAGAATCACCCTTCTCCAACCAAACGACTCGTTCCAAAATGTTTTTCTTGATCTATTAGGATGTCAAATTAAGTCATATAATTTAGCTGGTGGCACTTAAATTTTATGATTACTACTTCATATCATAATTGCGAAGGTAAGAAAGAGAGAGAAGAGACTATTCTTAAATTAAGAGTTTTACCAAAAGTGATAATACTAGGAGTAACTATTAGATGATGGTAGGATTTAAATTTCCCAATAAGGAAAGGATATCATTAACGACCAATAGATGTGAGTCAATTTCTCTTACAAGCCTTTTATTTGGTGAGTAAAATCTATAGAAAAGTGGGTAGCTAAAAAATAGTACTAGAAAATAAATTGGGGGAGTGACAGTTCTGTGATGATTAAGGGCCCATTTTAGTAAACATAGTACAAAGTTGATACTAAATATGGTTTAGTTGTTTAGATCAATTGTTAGTAATTTGTCATATATGTATTGTTTTGGTATGCAAGAGTGATCATTACGATAATTAGGTTTGGTGTAAAAAAGCTTTTTTTAGGTCCTTCGTTGATCGTGCGTGCTTTTGGGGGACATGAACCCGTATAAGTGAAAACCATAGGCCCCCCATTGCAAACTCCACTTTCTCGTTTACTCTTCGCCTTTGACTTCCTCCTGTTTTAGACAACCCTATCATCATAACAAGCCCACAATACTCCCCACTACATCTTAGTGCCATGAGGCCAATGGTCCACACCCCTCCTCTCACTCTCTCGCATACACGAACACAATAAATTCATATTTTAACTGTCAAAAAATATTTTTTCCTCAGAAGTTACTCTCTCTCTGCATCAATTCATGCGATATTTTTTGCTTTTTGAAAGTTAAACGACTTTCTCTTTGACTATAATTTTTTCGTGTCTTTGATGAATTTTAAATTAGTAATTACTGTGATTAATAGTATTTTATACCATGAATTATTTTTATTGTGGGTTCAGATTGAAAAGTTGTAATCTTTACGCATAGTGGTGAGTTGACTTTATTAGTTCCTATATCCCTTAGGACTTTCTGGCAAGGATCGCGTCACAGGACGATGATCTACTGCCTTCGACCTTCCTCTGCCTCTGCTTGGCTTCGTAGATCGACCTATTTTGGAATAAAAACTCAGCTCGTTAAAGGGAGGCTGAAACCTTAGAGTTCAATGGAAGAGAAAACTCCAATCTCTTAATTTTTGGGTAAAATAATGCGTAGGTTTTCATTCCTCCAATTCACCCTTTAAATAGGGATTATTACAGCAATAAAAGTCTAATCCTTAATAAACTAGGAAACATAAAACCTATTCTAGAATAATAAAAATTGCAATCCTTAAAGAACTAGGAAACCTCAATTAATAAGCTAACATAATAAGAACAGCAAAACCAAAAGTATAAGATTCTAATTTAATTGGCCCCCCTTCAGACATACGTCTTGCCCACAAACGCATCCACAACTTTACCCCCCTCCCGCGGAAAGAGCTTGTCCTCAAGCTCGAAAAACGGATAAGCCTGATGAAAAGAATCCACATCCTCCCACGTTGCTTCAGCATCTGGCAGACCAGACCATCGAATAAGAACCTCCTTTTTACCACGATTGACACGAGCTCGAATGACTGCAGCAGGCAAAGGAATTACTCGGCCATCCTCCATAGGTGGTAACGCTGTAACAGGTGGAAGTGTGTCACCTTTGAAAGCCTTCAAAAGGGAAACATGAAAAATGTTATGAATGCGGCTTTCACTCGGCAAATCTAGCTCATACGCGACTTGTCCGATTCGTCGTAAGACTGAAAATGGACCATAAAATCGCGGAGACAATTTATTGTGAACATTCAGCCTAAGAGAATGCTGGCGGTAAGGATGTAATCGAAGCCAAACAAGTGCCCCTGGAGCAAATTCCACCTCACGATGACCCTTATCATAATACTCCTTCATCCGTTGTTGGGCTGCCTGTAACCGAGTCCTGATATCACCCAAAACGGTATCACGATCCAGCAACGCACTCTCAAGAGCATCTACCCGACTTGCCCCTGGTATATATGAAAGCAAACGAGGCGGATCACGGCCGTAAACAACCTTGAACGGTGTGGTTTGTAGTGCTGAATGGAAAGAAGTGTTATAACAGTATTCTGCCCATGGAACCCAAGAAACCCACTTTCTGGGATAATCACCAACAAAGCATCGAAGGTACATTTCCACAGTACGGTTAACCACCTCAGTCTGACCATCGGTCTGTGGGTGATAAGCAGATGAAAATTGCAATTTAGCACCATTCAAGCGAAAAAGTTCTTTCCAGAAAGTGCTAGTAAAAACCACATCGCGATCACAAGTAATAGTTTCGGGTATCCCATGTAATCGGACAATCTGTTCAAAGAATACCTGTGCCACACGAGCAGCCGTGTATGGATGAGCTAATGGTATGAAATGAGCATATTTCGAGAACCGATCAACCACCACGAACAAGACTGACTTCCCCCATGACTTAGGTAAGCCATCAATAAAATCCATGGAGATATCGGACCAAATTTGTGTCGGTAGCTGGAGAGGTTGCAAGACGCCTGCGGGACTAAATGTTCTGATTTATTACGCTGACATACCGGGCAAGCAGCCACATATGCGGCAATATCAGTTCGCATACCCTTCCAATAAAAATCCCCACGAATCTGGTGCAAGGTCTTCTGTATTCCTTCATGCACACTGTCATGATAAGCTGATAATACAGTAGGCACCAAGGAAGAATTCTCCAGAAGGTAGATGCATCCTTTAAACAAAAGCAGCCCATCCTGAACTTGCCAATCCGAGCTCAACTCCCCAAGCCTGACTTTATCACACAAACCCAACAGTTCCGCTGAACCCCTAAGGTCCTCACGAACGGTCTCCAGTAAAGTGCTACGAGGGTAGCTAACAAAAAACAAAGAAGTATTCTCAGATGTCCTTCTAGATAAAGCATCTGCAGCTCTATTGAGATAACCAGCTCGGTACTCTACAGGGAAATTATAACCCATGAGTTTGCTCAACCAATGTTGTTGCGGCAGTGTTGTAAGCCGTTGTTCGAGCAAGTATTTTAGACTGTAATGATCTGTTCGAATTAGAAAAGGACGCCCCCATAGGTATGGTCGCCAATGTTGCACTGCCTTTGCTAGACCAATTAACTCCCTCTCATATGCAGCTAATTTTTTTATGACATGCGGCTAGTTGTCGGCTAAAAAATGCGATAGGCTGACCTTCCTGTTGTAAAACAGCCCCTACACCCCCGCCTGAAGCATCACATTCTACAATAAAATCCATATCAAAATCAGGTAATCTTAATACTGGAGCAGTGGACAGTGCTTGTTTGAGCTTCTGGAATGCAGCGACGGCTAGATCGCTCCACTGGAACGAGTTTTTCTTGAGTAGACTAGTCAAAGGTGCTGCCAACTGTCCATAGTCACGAATAAATTTGCGGTAGTAACCTGCCAATCCTAAAAATCCACGGAGTGAGGTAATTGACTGAGGTTGAGGGCAGTCTACAATGGCTTGAACTTTGCTACTATCTACCTCAACATCTGCAACGGAAATAACGTGCCCTAAGTATGCTACTTGAGTTGTACCAAAGCAGCATTTAGAGCGTTCCAAATACAAACGATGCGCACGCAGAACCTCAAACATCTTTCTCACGTGAACTAAATGGTCCTCCCAGCTGCTACTATAAATTAAAATATCGTCAAAGAACACCAACACATACTGACGCAAGTACTCACGAAAGACCTCATTCATCAAAGCTTGAAAGGTGGACGGGGCATTAGTAAGTCCAAATGGCATGACGAGGAACTCAAAGTGACCGTGACGGGTTCGAAAGGCTGTCTTTTGCACATCTTCAGGAAACATTCGGATTTGATGGTAACCCGACTTCAAATCTAGCTTGGTAAAGTACTTGGCACCATGTAACTCGTCTAGCAACTCATCCACTACCGGAATTGGAAACTTGTCCTTTACTGTTTTAGCATTCAACTCACGATAATCAATACAAAGCCGCCACGATCCATCTTGCTTGGGTACCAGCAACACAGGTGAAGAGAAAGGAGACTTGCTTGGTCTTATAAATCCTTGCTGCAACATCTGGTCACATTGCTTCTCAATCTCATCTTTTTGTCGGTGAGGGTACCGATAAGGACGAACAACTACAGGTGCTGTTTCGGGCAGCAAACTGATATGGTGATCACACTGTATCCATGGAGGTAAAGCTGCCGGTTCCTAGAACAAATCAGCAAACTCAGTAAGGAGGTATTCCATCCGTTGCTCATCAGTAGTTGTCTCTGCTAGCAAATGCAAAACCTTTTTACTGTACCGCTGCTGTCCCTGAAACAAAATTGGTTTCCCTTCCACCGAAAAACTCATAGTAAGTGCTGCAAAATCCCAAAGTATAGGACCCAATGTCTGTAACCACTTAACCCTCAAGACAATATCAAATCCATCCAACGGAATAACATAAAAATCTGCAGTAAAGCATTGATCAACAATAAAAAATGTTACTTTTGTGCAAACCCCCATACTTTGAACCTTCTCACCATTAGCTATAGATATTCTGATGTTCAGCAAGGATACAATATCAAGAACTAATCGACTAGCTGCTGTGTGACTTATAAAATTATGGGTACTTCCAGAATCGATAAGACTAAGCACCGGCTATCCATTAATAATGGCTTGCAATTGCATAGTTCGTGCATGCCTTTGACCTGTAATTGCATGTAAGGAAATTTCAGGGATAGCATCTGAGTCTTCTTCGATGGTTTCATCAATCAGATCACCCAATTCGAGCCAGAACAGTCGCTTGCACTGGTGAGTGGCCGAATACTGTTCATCACAATTATAGCATAATCCTTTAGATCTTCTCTCCGCCATTTCTGCACGAGTTAGCCGCTTGATAAAAGGGGTTTGGTTGCTGGTCTGGGAATTAACAGCAGTAGGTGAGCCAACAATATTAGTGGCAGGCCTAGTCTGGTTCATCATACTGCCAGGAATTGTCCGAGGTTGCTGCCCTGCTCCCCTGCGAATATTATTGAATTTTTTCAATTGTTGTTTTTGTTCTAAAGCCCTTGCTACACTCATGGCAGCTGATAAATCAGGTGGTTTGAGCAATTGAACATCCATTCTGATGGAATCATCCAACCCTGCCATAAATATTCCCACGTGCAAGTTTTCTGGTACAAGCTCATCCGCTCTAGCTAGCTTTTCCTGAAACTGGCGTTGATAACGTTCGACTGTACCAGTTTGTCGAAGTGTGACCAACTCGCCCACTAGATTGTTGCTTTCAGGGGGCCCAAATCGTTGGAAACAATGTTTTTGAAATTCTTCCCAACTTATTGGTCCTTTTGCTCGTTTAAGCTGATAATACCATAATTGTGCTTCTCCCAACATGTGAAACCCAGATAGTCCAACCTTTTCCGCCTCGACGGTATGTTGATTTTCAAAAAATTGTTCACAACGATGTGCCCAAATTAATGGATCATCAGTTCCATCATAAATGGGAAAATCCATCTTTGCATACCTCGGCACTGTCGAATGGGAATTACCAGTAACATGGTAATTCTGATTGTTTGGAGGAATAGGTGGTGTACTGCCTCCTTTAACAACAGGGACAGTTGATTTGCCTGTTACCGGAGCAACAACACTGCTTGACTCGCTTCCAATGGTAGCTGGTTTTGTGGAACCAATCCCCAAGCTTGCAAATTGTTCCTGAATAGCTTGGGCAATTTTCTCCCCAAGCCGTTGTTCCATTGCAGAAAGTTTAGAGTCCATTAGGGCTTCTGTAAGTGCACGTTCTTCCTGAAATTTGGAGTTGATCTCATCGTCCATTGTGTCAGGCTCTGATACCAAATTGTTAGGACTTTCTGGCAAGGATCGCGTCACAGGACGATGATCTACTGCCTTCGACCTTCCTCTGCCTCTGCTTGGCTTCGTAGATCGACCTATTTTGGAATAAAAATTCAGCTCGTTAAAGGGAGGCTGAAACCTTAGAGTTCAATGGAAGAGAGAACTCCAATCTCTTAATTTTTGGGTAAAATAATGTGTAGGTTTTCATTCCTCCAATTCACCCTTTAAATAGGGATTATTACAGTAGTAAAAGCCTAATCCTTAATAACTAAGAAACATATAACCTATTCTAGAATAATAAAAATTGCAATCCTTAAAGAACTAGGAAACCTCAATTAGAGCCTGTTTGGGTGGGCTTAAAAGTGACTTATAAGCTTATAAGCCCATTAATATATGTTTGGTAACTTAATTTTTTTTAGACTTTTAAGTCATAAGTGGCTTAAAAGTCACTTTTTGAGAAGTTAGGAAATCCTAACTTCTCAAAAAGTGGCTTTTAAGTCACTTTTTGACTTAAAAGCCACTTAAAAGCCCACCCAAACAGGCTCTTAATAAGCTAACATAATAAGAACAGCAAAACCAAAAGTTATAAGATTCTAATTTAATTGGCCCCCCTTCGGACATACGTCTTGCCCACAAACGCATCCACAACATTACCCCCCTCCCGCGGAAAGAGCTTGTCCTCAAGCTCGAAAGACGGATAAGCCTGCTGAAAAGAATTCATACTTAATACATGTATTATAATGAATTGTGCATATATTAGATTAAGCTTATATATATATATATATATATATATATATATATATTTTGGCTTTCCATCCGTTAGCCTAGAAAATGGTTTCTATTCCTTCCTTCGAGATTAATAGCCCTTAAGATACAAGCTACCCACTCACAAGTCCATCTATGGGATAGATATACCCCATAGAAGCCGTAAAATAATACTCAAAAGGCTCATCATACGCCAAAGGCCTACAAAGCTTTAAGTAAGTATCATACTTTCTTGGAAGTGTACGTTGAACGTTGTCAAAATTTGCACCATTTTCAGAGAGCTATGATTGTATCTACTAGTTTGAATACTTCTAGTTTTAGTTTTATATTCTATTTCTAGAACTTTATATTTGGTCTTCGCTTTACCTTGTGTAGGTGAATATGGCCTGTAATCACCTAATTTTGGCACCAAATTCTTAAAATTCCTCAAAATAGCCTTGTTAGATTCTTAGGATTTTGGCTGAATTTTCTTAAAGTTTAGTCTTTATTCTAAGCTAAAATTGTCATTTAATCGGGAAGGAAAATATAAAAATTAAAAAAAAAAGTTACTTGTTATGTGTTTAATTGTGATGTTATTGTAAATTATGTGATTTTAATTATAATTAGTTGTGTATGTTTTAAGTAATGTAGACTTTTAGTAGCCATTTTGTAGAAAAATTGCAGCCCAATGATTTGGCCCACCAGCTCACACTCAAATCCGGCCCATTCCCTACATATATAAGCTTAAATTTATCTCATTATCTCCCTCACACCTTCTAAAGCTCAAGGCTTGGGGAAACCCTAGCCATTTTTCCCCTCACCATCAGAAAATCCCGCCACCCCTCTCTGCCACCACCTTTCCGCCACCGGACCACCACCTTCCGGTGGTCGGAAAAATACAAACTATACCATTCCGGAAAGCTATCGAGCCCCTCTATCCATTTCGGGTATTATTTTGTCCAAATTCATAGCCATTTTTCCCAGATCTGGCCTCAAAGTTTCGGTTAAACTTGAACTCCGGCGTTTTTTCCTTTTTCCCGGTAAGTGTTTGGTGTTTCCTCTTTCTCTCACCCTCTTCTATCACTTTCCATACCCCATTTGCTCAAGATTCTTATTTTTCTCCTCTTTTCTTGCTCGTGTTTTCTTTTTGTTATGTTACTTACTTTCTTGCTTTTTCTTTTGTCCTTTATTTTTGTGATGTTGATTGTTCGTTGATGACCGTGCTATGATGGCGTTTTGGGGGCTGTTTCTACGACGTTTGGGGGCTGCTATGGTGAGTTTTTGCGGGCTGCTATGATGATTTTCAAATGGTGTGACGAAGCTTGCGGGGCCGATTTGATTTTTTCCAGTTATTAGAACTCTTAAAAAGTTGAGTTTGGACTCTATTAGCTTAATTTAGAATCTGGTTGTATCTTTGGTTAATTGCAAGTTAGTTTGGTTTGTTTAGTTAAGATAGGAAGCAAAATTTAGTTTAAAAGTCAGATTGTCATTTAGTTTGGGGGCTATTTTGTTTAGTTTAGTTGGTTTTGTTGATGTGATGGGCTGTCCTTTGAAAGGACAACCTACTTTTAGCTTTTTGGGACAGCATAGGGTGGCTGAAAAGATGTCATAGGGATGTTGTACTTTTTCTGAAAATACTCAAGTATAGGGGTGTGGGCTTGTACTTTTGTATAAGTCTACACTCCACCTTTGGCCCTCAATTTTTTTTTCCAGCTATATAAGAGGGTCTTTACTCCTCATTTACACATGGAGAAGCTGAAAAACAACAACAACAACCAGCTGAAACAAGGCTGAAATAGAGAGCAAATACTTGAAAAAATATAGAGTCTAAGTGGTAAGATTTAGAACCAAAAGACTGAGTCTTTTGGGGCATAAATCTTTGGCTTTAGGATAAAAAAAAGAGTTGGTTTCGTGGCTGTTCAACTGCTGGTTATTGCTGCTTGGTTTCATCATTGCTCATTAAGTTTTTGAGCTCATTTTTCTCATACTAGGTTAACACAAATTACCTTTGTATTTATTTTGAGTTGTTTGGCATGAGTAAAGATGGAATGAAACTAGTATGTTTTAAGTCTTGAACTTTGCTTATTGTGTTAGAACTCTTCAAAATTTGTTCTTGTGCTAAAATAGAAAGACTACTAGTACTTGTGAGCGTGTTTACAATATCTATAAAGGTTGCTCTTGGTACGTTTGAATAAAAGGGAAGGAAAGTGAACGACAATTTGAAATTAACAAAGGCGGACTTTATTTTGCAAAAAAAATGTAGCACATTTTTAAGCCGGAATGTTTCTGCAAATATGGTCACGAGGTGTAATATCTTAAAAAAAATCTGGACGAATAGGCAATGACTAGGACGTCTAATTTGAAATTTGGCCACCCCTTTGCTTCAAAACAACTTATTTGGAATATAGGAATGAAGGTGACTAGTTTTTTTTGCAAACGGATTTTAAAACGGACCGGTTTTTCGCAAATAATTCAGCCCGCCTCTTTTGTTAAACGAATGGCAGTTTGTTAAGCTTTTTTTTTTTTTTTTTAAAGATAAGCCCACTTTAAGTCAATTATATTTTTTGAAGTTAGTTGAATTTTGTTGAAATAAACCAGTCCTCCGTGAGGTTGGAAATGAAATGATATTTTTTTTTTTTTCTGAATCAAAGTGTAAATTCGTCCAATGCTCTGTGAGGTTGGAAAAGAATGATACGCTTTTAATTTTCTTAATCAAAGTATAAATTCAAATCAACGGCAAAATAATACAACCATATTTAATAAATCGAAATTGCGACAATAAAGCAACTGTGCTTGGCACAGGACTCGAGGGTGCCTAATACCTTCCCGAGAGTCAACTGAGAACCTTACCCGAATCTCTAAACGCAGACCATTAGACGAGTCAAAGGTGTTCCAAGGTACCTTCTGGTGACTTGGCACACCTTAAACTATGTCAAGTGGCGACTCCGAGTTTCTCTAACATAATTTTGTACCTTTTTGGAACACCCGTCATAACCTTTTAAATACGCAATTTCTATTTATTTTAGTTTTTGTGTGTTAAAAAAAGGTCGTGACAGCTTGGCGACTCCGCTGGGGAAAATAGTGAAAACTAGAATCTCCGGCTTTGATAAATTGTCGCATGTTTTAAGTTATTAAATATTTGGTTGTTATATTCTTGCCGTTATCACGTGAAAATTTGAATGTTACTGCTTTGATATTGTTGAACTGTATATAAATTGTCTTCCTCCGCAACCCTCTGAGTCTCTGGAACACTTGCACACGTACACTTACCAGATTGCTTGTGGTATCTGGGCCTTCTTACTAAAATTACCCATGATTTAGGAGGAAGGCGTGACAGGATTTTAGGCCGGACACACTGTTTCCGGACGGCCCTGATGCGCTTTCCGCCCGGTTTGTCCACCGGGTTATGAGCCAGTCACCGAGTCAGTTGTGTCACCTAGAGTTAAACCTTTAGGCCCAATTATCTGCATCATATTTGGCTTAGTGAGGTGCGGCACACCGGTACCGCACTTGTCTAGGCTGATCCCTTTGTGTCGAGATGGGCCCGTGTCCCGAAAAAACACATTATTGGCATCTTATGTGTTGCATTTATTGTAGAAAGAGGGTTGTTATGCTGACCGATCACCGATTATTGGCATCTTATATGTTGCATTTGTTGTAGAAAGAGGGTTGTTATGCTGACCGATCACCGGGGGTGGGTGTTAAATTTTGAAAAAAAAAATTGAATTGAGAAAAATGAAAAAATGGGTTTAGTCCCGTGTCTCAAAATATCTTTAGTTGTCATTTTACGCCGTTATAATGGCGAATTCTTTTTCAAGAACCTTTTAGAGTCTAATTTTGCATACGGGTTTGGTCTCAAGTATTAGAAAATAATTTGTCATAATTTTGTGCCGTTATAGTTTTGCGCCGGTATAATGGTAAATTTTGGGACCCTTTGTCTTTGAGTCTGTGTCCAAGTCAAGTCCATATTTTTGGAAAGTAATTTATCGGGGTTTTACGCCGTCATAATGGCCAATTTTTGTAAACCAATTTTGCATCTAAATCGTGTAATATGTTGTGTCTTTGTGTCGTTATAATGGCCAAATTTTGTAAATACTCTAAGATTCATTTTCAAATCAAATCGAAGAGTTTGTTTCAAAAATCAAGTTTTTATGCTCATCTTTGCATTATCGTGATGTCCGATCTTGGAGTCACTTTTTGAATAAAAAATGGTTTGATTCATAATCCGTTCTTAAGTTATGTTCGAATCTTCGGTTAAGTCTTGGTTTTCTTTTAAAAAAAAAAAATTTGTTATTGTTTAGGGTCCGCTTTTTTTTTTTTTTTTTTTTTTTTTTGTCTAAGGTCAAGTGGGGGTACAGGCGATAAATTATAATTACTTGAGTATTATTTTGCGTCGATCCTCGTAGAGTAATCTGACTCCACTCAGATGCCGAGTCTCATTATTATCACCGTCCGGGTGTACCCACCTAATGTGTCAGTTGTATATATCTTTTGACTCGTGTATCACGTTAAACAGTTTATTTTGAGTCTGTCTCGTGTCGTTTGCCTAAATTATGTTTTTGAGTCAGAAAAAAAGGTGGGAAAAAAAAAATCATCCAAGTTTGTCCTTGTTCTAATTACGTGTTAGTTACAATTTTGTTCTGTTTTTTTTTAGGCACATAAGCAATCTTTAGGGGGATACGGTCGATACACGCGGCTTGCGCCGTGAACTATTTCGGGATGACGCATAACAACCCTAGGCTTGCGATTTGTGTCTCTTTTGTGCTAACCTGATTTGTTTGCCAATAGCTTTGGAGTTTGGAAGTTGCTACGGAATTTTGGCATTATCTCGCGCCCGTACGCAATAGGATAAAAGGGACCTGTTACCATGTCGTTTGATAAGGGAAGTTCTGAGATCAGCGCCCATGAACTTCTGGTGCTGGAAAACAAGAGGTTGACTGAAGAGGTCAAAAATTTGAAACAATTGGTGGCTGACTTGTATATTGCCATTGCCACGGGAAAAACATCTCCTCCTATGCTTACCAATCTTTTAGGGGCTGCTTCAGGCTCTGCACATCAGGCACGTGGCTTACCTACTAAATTTGAGGACCCACAGTATTCTCCCGACTTTCCTTACTATCAGAACGATGCAAGTGATGGGGGATCGTCTAAAATGCATCTTTGGGCACCACATCCATCTCAAACGGGGCATACTTCGCCCCCAGCCTCTGTTCCACCATTCACAGGCCCTATAAGGAGGGAGAATCTTGGGAGGAAAGATGAAAGGGAGCGATGTCAAAGAAGCAGGAAGGAGAAAGAGTACAAACAACCCCACTCATACCCCCTGGCACAACAAAAACATAATCCGGAACGCCACCCCCCAAAAATTTCAAAATATTCCAATACTCCACTTTATACAGCGCGTGCATATGTTCCATCACCTTCGCATCCACAATGGCGCGCAGCAAGCCCACGACCCACAAATAATACTCCACAAAACTATTTCCACGCTTCTCCAAACCCTTCTCAACGATCAAAGAAAGCCTTCCGCCCTTGTCCATATCACAAGATGTTACGAATGCAGAAAAAAGAAGGAGCTCACGCCAATTGGGGAATCTTACTCTGACATTTTCCAGAAACTGCAGAATGTGGGTATGTTGAAGCCAATTGCCGGAAATGTGCATCCAAGGGCAAGGGTAGACCGTACTCGTCAATGTGCTCATCACTCGGGCACACTAGGACATGACACGAATGATTGTCGTCATCTCAAGAAAGCGATCCAAGATCTGATAGATGATGGCAGATTCAAGTCGAGGGCTTAGATACAACAAATATCAACCAGAACTCATTGCCTGTCTGTGATGATGTGCACATGGTGGGTATGGTATGTGGAGAAGACTTGAAAGCTGAATCTGCAATGCCGATAGTACCTGTTGGTGATGTGTCAATTGGGGCTAACCAAATGCTTGTGACAGTGAACTGTGTTCCTGAAATAGTGTTTGGGGTAGTAGACAGAGTAAAGAATGAACAAATGAAGAAGATGAACATGTCTGTCGAGAAGCCAATTCCATATCTTACTCAGTCATTCATCAATCCCAAAGAGGTGAAGTCTACGCTGATGGGAGTTGGAGAAAATGAGGAAAAGCAGAAGATGTTGCCAGACTCAGAGAATTTCTTTGGAATAAGTATGGTACATATTGGTGAAAGGCTCAACAATGCCTAACACAGGAAAATTAGCCCTGACTTGCAATTGAGTGGCTATGAAATGTTGTAGCTTGTTTTGCTAATTTTTCTGTGTACTTGGTTATTTAAGGGTTGTAATCCAAGTACATTATTTTGCTTGTTTTGATGTTCAAACCCTTCTATCTTTAATTCAATGAAAAGCGGGATCCTTTTCTCGTCTCAACATTATGTCTCTTATTTTTCTTCTTGGTCTTGTTTCCTTAGTATTCTGTTTTTATGTTTTGTCGGCCTTAATAACATGACATGCATACGGGATTTGCTTCTAGAGTTAAACACGCGGTCCGGCATTTTGTCTCAATGAACCATCAGAATTGTGAGGAAAATAGAGTGGAATAAATTGGGAATTAATCAATAATCATCCGATAAGGGAGATCGGTGAGAAGTTCAAAATCGTGCCCGGTCGCTTCGATCGAATTTGAAATACCAGTTTTGAGAACCATCATTGAAGTAGAAGTCGAGGAAAACGTGTGGATTAATCCAGGTCAATTGATTGAATCATCATTTGTGCGAGGCATTCTCTGGTCGGGATGACGAACGGTCTTCGTTTCTTCCACCCAAACACTATATCCTTTGTCAATCCTTTTGAGTCTTATTCTGGGCTTTCTTTGGCCTACCCTCCCTTGGAATCAATTTGATGTGATTAAAGGAAAAAAAAAAAAAGGAAAAGAAAAGCAACAAAAATCTACCTCAGTGCTAGAGCTACGTCTGACCTGATTCCTCTCAAAAGGATACGTAGGCAACCATTCGGGTGCTAACAGGGAAAAATTCATTATTGCCCTGTTCCTCGTTGACGCAAAAGCTTGCCTCCAAGTTTGCGGCCAATGTCAAAAGAAATTTAAATCCCCAATGTATGCTAAACTGGGGCAGAAGTTTGTTTTTATTTTATTTTTTAAAAAATAAAAAATAAAAACAAACTTCTATGTTGTTGTACCATCTATTCATATGTTTCACGAGATATCAATCTCGAAATCGAGGAAGAAACTCAAAGCGCCCCAGTTTATCCTAAACTAGGGCAGAAGTTAAGTTTATTTTTAAAAGAAAAGAAGAAAGTCAATTTCTTTTGCTTTCTTTGTGATCATCTCGGGGGGAAATTCTCAATATCCCCTATGTTTGCATATCAGAACAAAAAAAAAAAAAAAAATCCTCGATTTTTCAATAAATTGGGGCCCTCAGTTAGTTATTATTTTAAAAGAAATGATTCCAAAGGTTGTAATATTTTACCAAGTCGTTTCATGAGATGCTTTCATGCCGCTCTCCAAACCAAAAGAAAAAAAAAAAAAAAGAAGAAGAGAAAAGAATCCCCAATTTGCCTAATTTGGGGAAAAAGTTTGGTTTATTTTTCAAAAAGCGGCGATTTCAAATCTTGTAATGCTCATTCTAGCCGTCTCATGAGATGTTTCTGAGCTTTTACGTTGAACCCCTTTCTTCACAACCTAACCAAATTCAATGTTACAGTCCAAATAAAGACCCTTCTGACCGATCATTGAGAATGTCAAGCCAAGTGGGGTATCAAGGGACAATTTTTACACTGTAAATTCGCATTTCTTATGAGTCGACAATTGCATTTTGAAGCTGGGGGCACGCGGGTCATTAAAGGAGAAATTCTCTGAAGAATAAAGATAAAGGCAAGGAAAGACAGGAGATCGATGAGGAAAGACAGGAGATCGATGAGGAAACAACCAAAAATGACAAAAAAAAATGAAAAATGAAGTCTTGTCGGTGAAAACCTAAAAAGGCGCTGCAAGACAATAGTGAGTTAAAAGAACAAAGAGAGAGGCTAGTCGGTGAAAACCCGAAAGGGCACTACTAGTCGAAGGAGGGTCATTAGATTTGCCATCAAACAAGATTTGAAGAATGGGAGCAAAATCAGGGATAGATCGTGTGAACGGATGAAGAGTTGATTCCAAAATGCATGTCATGTTTAATAAGGTCTTTATTTCACCTCCGGATAAGTTCTTCTTTTTCTGGAGACATCTTTCATTCAATGTTTCCTCTTGAAATTCTTTCATTTTATTTTCTTCTCATTTCTTTTCAAGCAATAGAAAGCTTCGCAAAGCTCGCTTACAAATTTCATAGTCGTACTAGAGCAAGTCAGGACCAAACTTGATAATTGGAGCCTAGTGACGAACATCAACTGAAAGAATGACGGTCCAAAGAATGTACCATGAAAGAGATCGTCCAGGAATAAGCAGATTCAAGATGCAGTTTCCAGTCTTAAAGTCAAAATCCACACAACTATAAGCGGACATTTCATTTTCAAGTCAAAGCCAGCCCAAGCGGCAACTTCAAGAGCAACAGTTTCAACTTTCATTGTCAGAAGCAGCCTTTACAAGAAAATTCATTTCAAGAAGCCGAGGCACCCACCTGGAGAATGAGGGAGTAGTTTAGAGCAAGTCGAGGCACCCACCTGGAGAATGAGGGAGTATTTTAGAGAAAGTCGAGGCACCCACCTGGAGAATGAGGGAGTAGTTTAGAGAAAGTCGAGGCACCCACCTGGAGAATGAGGGAGTAGTTTAGAGGAAGTCGAGGCACCCACCTGGAGAATGAGGGAGTAGTTTAGAAGAAGTCGAGGCACCCACCTGGAGAATGAGGGAGTAGTTTAGAGAAAGTCGAGGCACCCACCTGGAGAATGAGGGAGTAGTTTAGAAGAAGTCGAGGCACCCACCTGGAGAATGAGGGAGTAGTTTAGAGAAAGTCGAGGCACCCACCTGGAGAATGAGGGAGTAGTTTAGAGGAAGTCGAGGCACCCACCTGGAGAATGAGGGAGTAGTTTAGAAGAAGCCGAGGCACCCACCTGTAGAATGAGGGAGTAGTTTAGAAAAAGCCGAGGCACCCACCTGGAGAATGAGGGAGTAGTTTAGAAGAAGTCGAGGCACCCACCTGGAGAATGAGGGAGTAGCTTAGAGAAAGTCGAGGCACCCACCTGGAGAATGAGGGAGTAGCTTAGAGAAAGTCGAGGCACCCACCTGGGGAATGAGGGAGTAGTTTGGAGAAGTCGAAGCAACCACCTGAAGAACGAGGGAATTCATTTCTGTAAAGAGGGAAGACCCACCTGAACCAAAATCGGTGGTTTTTATTTTCTGCAAGAGGAAGACCCACCTGAACCAAGAACGGTGGTTTCATTTTTCGAAAATGAGGGGAGCAAGAACCAAGAAGCTCATCTCGGGAAGCATGAAGACTTAGAGTAGGAATTGTAACTTTACATTTTCAATATTGTACTTTCATTTCCTCTGTAAAGCAATGACCGCCAATCAGCAAGCAACCAGTGACCAGCAACGACAGCCCTTGTGTGCCTAAGAGTGTCTAGTATCAGCCCCAAGTGTGTCTAGAAGAGTCTCTAGTTTGTCGTAGTAGTCTAGAGTGTCTAGTGTCATCTTAGTAGTCTAGAGTGTCTAGTGTTGTCTTAGTGAGTCTAGAAGAGTCTAGTGTCTGTTTGAATGCGGTAGACTACCGCACGTAAGGAACTACACTGACCTGATTCCTTAGTCCAGGGATATGTAGGTAACCTTGTTCACGGTTAGAACCGAAATCCAAGGTACGGTCACCATATTGAAAAACATGCTCTCGGCTAGAACCGAAAGGCCAAAATTAGTTGTCGATTACTTCTTTGTCCGAAAACTCTTCGTGTTCCCGAACAAAGAGGGGCAGCTGTAATCACCTAATTTTGGCACCAAATTCTTAAAATTCCTCAAAATAGCCTTGTTAGATTCTTAGGATTTTGGCTGAATTTTCTTAAAGTTTAGTCTTTATTCTAAGCTAAAATTGTCATTTAATCGGGAAGGAAAATATAAAAATTAAAAAAAAAGTTACTTGTTATGTGTTTAATTGTGATGTTATTGTAAATTATGTGATTTTAATTATAATTAGTTGTGTATGTTTTAAGTAATGTAGACTTTTAGTAGCCATTTTGTAGAAAAATTGCAGCCCAATGATTTGGCCCACCAGCTCACACTCAAACCCGGCCCATTCCCTACATATATAAGCTTAAATCTATCTCATTATCTCCCTCACACCTTCTAAAGCTCAAGGCTTGGGGAAACCCTAGCCATTTTTCCCCTCACCATCAGAAAATCCCGCCACCCCTCTCTGCCACCACCTTTCCGCCACCGGACCACCACCTTCCGGTGGTCGGAAAAATACAAACTATACCATCCCGGAAAGCTATCGAGCCCCTCTATCCATTTCTGGTATTATTTTGTCCAAATTCATAGCCGTTTTTCCCAGATCTGGCCTCAAAGTTTCGGTTAAACTTGAACTCCGGCGTTTTTTCCTTTTTCCCGGTAAGTGTTTGGTGTTTCCTCTTTCTCTCACCCTCTTCTATCACTTTCCATACCCCATTTGCTCAAGATTCTTATTTTTCTCCTCTTTTCTTGCTCGTGTTTTCTTTTTGTTATGTTACTTACTTTCTTGCTTTTTCTTTTGTCCTTTATTTTTGTGATGTTGATTGTTCGTTGATGACCGTGCTATGATGGCGTTTTGGGGGCTGTTTCTACGACGTTTGGGGGCTGCTATGGTGAGTTTTTGCGGGCTGCTATGATGATTTTCAAATGGTGTGACGAAGCTTGCGGGGCCGATTTGATTTTTTCCAGTTATTAGAACTCTTAAAAAGTTGAGTTTGGACTCTATTAGCTTAATTTAGAATCTGGTTGTATCTTTGGTTAATTGCAAGTTAGTTTGGTTTGTTTAGTTAAGATAGGAAGCAAAATTTAGTTTAAAAGTCAGATTGTCATTTAGTTTGGGGGCTATTTTGTTTAGTTTAGTTGCTTTTGTTGATGTGATGGGCTGTCCTTTGAAAGGACAACCTACTTTTAGCTTTTTGGGACAGCATAGGGTGGCTGAAAAGATGTCATAGGGATGTTGTACTTTTTCTGAAAATACTCAAGTATAGGGGTGTGGGCTTGTACTTTTGTATAAGTCTACACTCCACCTTTGGCCCTCAATTTTTTTTTCCAGCTATATAAGAGGGTCTTTACTCCTCATTTACACATGGAGAAGCTGAAAAACAACAACAACAACCAGCTGAAACAAGGCTGAAATAGAGAGCAAATACTTGAAAAAATATAGAGTCTAAGTGGTAAGATTTAGAACCAAAAGACTGAGTCTTTTGGGGCATAAATCTTTGGCTTTAGGATAAAAAAAAGAGTTGGTTTCGTGGCTGTTCAACTGCTGGTTATTGCTGCTTGGTTTCATCATTGCTCATTAAGTTTTTGAGCTCATTTTTCTCATACTAGGTTAACACAAATTACCTTTGTATTTATTTTGAGTTGTTTGGCATGAGTAAAGATGGAATGAAACTAGTATGTTTTAAGTCTTGAACTTTGCTTATTGTGTTAGAACTCTTCAAAATTTGTTCTTGTGCTAAAATAGAAAGACTACTAGTACTTGTGAGCGTGTTTACAATATCTATAAAGGTTGCTCTTGGTACGTTTGAATAAAAGGGAAGGAAAGTGAACGACAATTTGAAATTAACAAAGGCGGACTTTATTTTGCAAAAAAAATGTAGCACATTTTTAAGCCGGAATGTTTCTGCAAATATGGTCACGAGGTGTAATATCTTTAAAAAAATCTGGACGAATAGGCAATGACTAGGACGTCTAATTTGAAATTTGGCCACCCCTTTGCTTCAAAACAACTTATTTGGAATATAGGAATGAAGGTGACTAGTTTTTTTTGCAAACGGATTTTAAAACGGACCGGTTTTTCGCAAATAATTCAGCCCGCCTCTTTTGTTAAACGAATGGCAAAGTGTTAAGCTTTTTTTTTTTTTTTTTTTTTAAAGATAAGCCCACTTTAAGTCAATTATATTTTTTGAAGTTAGTTGAATTTTGTTGAAATAAACCAGTCCTCCGTGAGGTTGGAAATGAAATGATATTTTTTTTTTTTTCTGAATCAAAGTGTAAATTCGTCCAATGCTCTGTGAGGTTGGAAAAGAATGATACGCTTTTAATTTTCTTAATCAAAGTATAAATTCAAATCAACGGCAAAATAATACAACCATATTTAATAAATCGAAATTGCGACAATAAAGCAACTGTGCTTGGCACAGGACTCGAGGGTGCCTAATACCTTCCCGAGAGTCAACTAAGAACCTTACCCGAATCTCTAAACGCAGACCGTTAGACGAGTCAAAGGTGTTCCAAGGTACCTTCTGGTGACTTGGCACACCTTAAACTATGTCAAGTGGCGACTCCGAGTTTCTCTAACATAATTTTGTACCTTTTTGGAACACCCGTCATAACCTTTTAAATACGCAATTTCTATTTATTTTAGTTTTTGTGTGTTAAAAAAAGGTCGTGACATGGCCGATCAAAGGACAATCCCTGATCGGGCACAACATAAAGGCTCTCCACCTATTCAATTTGGCAAAATTGACCATGCTATGAAGTCCCAGGACTTGAAAACTTTGGACACAAGTCCAATTTAAACAAATTTTTGGCTCCACCCGATTCAAAAAGTGTTGTGCCATAACCCATTTGGTGGGGCCCGAATTTTTGGAGAGCCACCGATTCCACCAGGTACAAAGTCGGGTCAACCGACTATAAAAGAGAAGTGGTTAATTTTCTTCAGTTTTTTACTTTCCCAACATGATAAGGAAGCATACCCACTCGCCATCAACCTAATTCCGGATATCATCAACTCACAAACATACACAAATTACTCACAATCATCACTTACTCACGAATTTGCATAAGATCCAGCACCCATTTCATTTCAAGATGGATCTGGTAAGAATTCTTAACCTTAGTTCTTAAATATCATTATGTAAAGTTAGTATTTAGCAATAACATCATGTTGGGTATGGGTTTAGTGGGTATTCATGCTTTTTCAGATGATTAATCTAGGAAAAATATGAGTACCTTAATTTCTTAGTTGTATTGATTGAATATTATTAGTGGTGATTGATGTGTGAGTTAATATTGGAATCTTGTTGTGGTGATGAAGAAGAAGAAGAAGAAGAAGAAGAAGAAGAAGAAGAAGAAGAAGAAGAAGAAGAAGAAGAAGAAGAAGAGAATAAAACTTGAATCATGAAAATAAATTTCAGGATCATACCTTGTCCTTGTTTGAATCTTGAAAAGGTTTTGACTTTAATATGAATTGATGTTGAAAATTGACCTTAAATCTTGTGGGAAAGGGAATGTTCTTGAGAGAATTGTTGTTGGTTATTGAATGTTAGAATTAGTAAATAGAAAGCATGTTCTAGGATGTTTAAGTGTGATTTTTTTGGAATGTTGTGAAGAAAAAGAGGCTTTGATTTGACAGATGAAACGACTTCCACCGATGAGGGATTGGTTTGGTGAGTTGTCACGCCTAAGGTGTTCAGTGGTCGCCGAAATTTCGGTCATACCACTGACATTAATAGTTTGCTCAGCCTAAAAAAAAGATTCGAAAGCTGATTCTACACTTATTTATGCGGCCGTCGATTCTTTTCAGCACTGTCATCGGCGATCGCCCATTTGAAATTGTGCGGCTGCCGAATTTTCGACGATCAAGCCAATGTTTACGTATTGTTTTCTACATTCTAAGGTCCTCATACGATAGACCCGCCAAAGATTCGGAACCCGCCGATTCATTAGTGTGTCCGCCTAAAGTGATCGTCGGCCACTGATTTTTCTGCTAAATGAAATTTTCCCAGTATGTTTAATGGTTTCCCAACCTTAATTGGACTTCATATATATACTTTTAGGATAGTTTAGAGTAGTTGTTACATATAATGTGCACTAATGAACTATTTGTGGTGAGATGCTCAGGTTTTTAAATAAAAACATCAAAGAACAAGAAGACAACACCAAAGGGGGGAGCCCAGTAGAGCAAAGGTACAGATTGAACCAGAAATAAAGAAGTTGAAAAGTAAAAGGCTTAGGAGGAAGCTCAGAAGTAGATTGAATGATGCCCTAGCTGAAGTAAGAAAATAAGAAACGGAGAAAATAAATGGGAAGGCAAATGTGGTTCTTAAAATACCTCAGAGGAAGAAGGGCACCCAATCCAAAGCAAGAGGGATCTTAAAAAAACAGCACAAATAATAAACTTGTGATTTATCAATGACAAAGCTAAGGAGATGTTTGAGAAGATACCCCAAAAGGCCATAAATCCTGAGAGAATGCTGTAGATAGAGAGGAAAATGAGTATTCTGATGAGTTCTATGATGAACTAGAGAGAAGAGATTGGTTCTTCTTGTGTAAAAATCCGAGTAAGTACAATGAGCCAATGGCTAGAGAGTTTTATGCCAACATGTTTCAAACCAAGCTAAATGCCTTAGAAGTTAAGGTTAGGGGTTTTGATGTATTATGTTCATCATATGCTATCAATGAAGTCTATGGCTTAGAAGCTCCAGAAAGCACAAATGAGTTTGACAGAAGAAAAGAAATAAAGAATGATGATGAGGCAAGCTTGAGAGTCTGGTTAGCAGCTACCATTTCAGCAAGGGGCACTACCCAAATTGGTTGAGACCAAGTGTAGATATCCAAAAGCACACATTGAGCTTCGTGGCTAAAGCGTGGATTGTTGTTATTAGTATTCGCTTCTATACATCGAAGAATGAAACGAGAATCACAATGGACAAGGCCATCCTAATAGCTTCCATCATGGATGATCTAGATATTGATGTAGGGGAAGTTATTGAATCAAGCATGCGCTCCAAAGATCAACAACAAAGTACTACTTATGGCTTTCCCTGCTTGATCAGTTCCTTGATGAATAATAGAGTGCCCAAATTGCCTTACATTGACAGACTGATAGAGGCCAATGGAACCATTGATTTGAAAAGGCTACATGATGAAGATAAAAGGGAAATGGAGCAAAACGCGGAGGAAAAAAAACAAGCACCACCTACTACTCAAAGAGATATTTTCCATTTTTTGATAATGTTATTGCTAAGGAAATTAAAGAATAAGAAGAAGAAACTCAAGGTATTTTTGCTTTGGACAAACACATGACGCGTTAGTTTTTGTGTTCAATTTTGGAACATTTTGAGTCCACACGTGATTGCATCTGTTTTATTATGTATACATTTAATTACTTCTATTATTTTGTAGATAATTGTTATGTAAATAAATTATTGTATTTATCTTTTTAGATAGGTAGTTTAATTCCAATTTTATCATAGCTAGTAACAAAGTCCTAGTGAAATTGTAACTATGCTATAGGAATTATGTATATATTGAGCGTATGCAGTGGAATGAAATACACAAGGAAAATTTCCTTTTATACAATTCTCTGATTTCGTTTTTAGTTCTTTATGGTACCAGAGCCTTTTCAAACAAATCCATAAATTTTTTCTATGTTTGTTCAAATACAATGGGAGATAAGACACCAACTTCTGGTTCCCTCTCTTTAACTCTCACCACTCAAACCTCTATGGCCATTGATACCATTGACCATTTGTTTCTCCATGATCTTATCTAGGGATATCCTGGTCAATTTTGATATGAAAGGATATGATGGGTAGCGCATATCCATTCTAATAGCTTTATCAATCAAAAATAAGTTAGGACTTATTGACGGAAGCTGTAAGACTCCAGACTCATCCTCTTCAAAGTTCTAATCTTGGAATAGGTGAAAGATATGGTGTTGTCTTAGTTGCTAAATTCAGTCTCTAAGGAAATAGGAGATAGTGTGATTTATTCAAAGACTGCTAAGGACCTCTGGACAGATCTTGAAGTAAGGTTTGGACAGTCCAATGGAACAAAACTTTATCATCTGCAAAAAGAGTTGAATGATTTAGTCCAAGGATCATCTGATGTGGCAGGATACTTTACAAAGATCAAGAAGATCAGGGATGAGCTTGACTCTTTAAACACTAATATACATTGTAGTTGTGCTTGTGTGCGTGCATGAAGGAAATGGAAAAATGACCAAGTCACTTCAGGATGAGAGACTTATTCAGTTTCTCATAGGTTTGAATGATTCTTATGCCTCAGTGAAAAGCAATATTTTAATGATATCACCTCTTCCTTATGTTAAACAAGCATATGCTCTCCTTATGCAAGATGAGAAACAGAGAGAGGTTTATGTAAGTAATCAATACCAAAAGACTCTTCCTCATTCTTGGTTGTGAATCAGATGAACAACAATCAGAGAGCCAATAACACTAATTTTAAGGGAAAGAAAGCCTTTAAAGGAAAGAAAAACAATTTATTTTGTTCATATTGCAAAAAGGACAATCATACTATGGATAGTATTACAAGCTGATTGGTTTTCCACTCAGTTTCAAGTTTACTAAGTCTAAGAAATTTTAGGGTGCAATTCACAACAATGCAATGTCAACAAAGAAAGAGAAAGATGTGTTGAATAGTAATGAGATGCCCAGCAATGCAGTGTTCTCTCCAGCATAACTTAATCATCTTACTCAAATGATAATGCAGGCAAAAATCTCACCAGGAGTTTCTGATGCATCAGCAAACAATTGTTTGGTATACACAGTTTTCCTCACAATTGTATTTCCTGTTTCATTATATTAAGTCACATTCTTGAATTCTGGATTCTGGGGCTTCAGAACATATGAGATATGATGATTCCACATTTTCTAATTTAAGGGATTTGCTTGTTCCCCTTTCTGTCAATTTTCCAAATTCCTACAAAATTTAAGGTCAATAAAATAGGAGATGTATACATTCTGCCTGGTCTTGTATTTAGTAATGTCTTATATGTTCCTTGTTTTAGATTCAACCTGATTTCTATTCACAAACTATGCACTCAGCTTGAAGCTACTCTAATTTTTCAACTATTCATTGTCTTTTGGAGGCCCTTTCACTGAAGAGGCCTCTAGTTCTTGGTAGAGTCAAGCAAGACCTATTCCTTCTCCAGCCACAAGTTACAAGTCATGTTTCCAGCCAGCTTACCAATAAAGATAATGCATTATACTCTAATGAAAACGTACTTAAGAATAATTCAATTTCTCCTAGTTTAGACATTACTAGTTTTAGTTCTGATGTAACTCCGTGGCACAATAAAATGGGTCATCTTCCTTTAGAATCAATGAAAAGTGTTCCTTTTCTGTCTGATTCTTGCAAATTCAAAGTTGGGCAACAATGTGATGTTTGTCCTCTTGCTAGACAGAACAGACTCCCTTTTCCATTAAGCTCTACCAAGACTTCTCAAATTTGTGAACTAATTTATGTTGATACTTGGGGACTATATAAGGCTTTTACACATAATGATTTTAGTATTTTCTTGCTATAGTAGATGATTATAGTAGATGGAATTGAACTTATTTACTAAACACAAAAGGAAATGCATTGAACATGTTGAAGTACTTCATTGCAATGGTAGAAAGACAGTTTGGACTCAAGATTAAGAAAATAAGAACTGATAATGCTTTGGAATTAGGCTCAGGAAAGACTGCCTCTGATTACTTCCTTTCTCAAGGGATTGTTCATCAAACATTATGTATTTACACCCCACAACAAAATGGAGCAGTTGAAAGGAAACATAAACACCTTTTGGAGACTTTAAGAGCCATCTTTTTCCAATCTTAAGTGCCTATATCTTATTGGGGAGAGTGTTTATTTACTGCATTAACCAAAGCTATGCACGTATTTTTATATAAAAAGTTAAAGTGACAGCCGCCATTCTAAATTTATGGACGTGGGTTGAGCTACGTCTCCTTCCTGGCTAGAGAAGTTCCACTTCCTAGGACTTATAGCTACATGCCCCACAAGTGGAGGGACTATCTGTATTGAATAAAATTTGTACCGACCATGAAAGCCACGTGGCAGGCCACATAGATGCATATGGAATTAAAGTCAAAATAAAGTGTTAATAGAACTGAGACTTAAACCAAGGACAAAGAGACTATACATATTGATAAGAGTTGATCCTAAAGATGCACGCTCCAATGACCCCGAACATATAAAGAGCACGAGACCTACTTCCTACTCCGCTACCGCCTAATAGGAATATTATATGGCCGTACGCTGACACCAATGTCCATATTCTACAGAAGAAGAAAAAACCTTATCCAAAAGGGGCACACATCCCAGAATGAATAGGAAACCTTTAGGGTTAGCACACTATAAATACACCATTTACCTCACTTGTAATATACAACAATTTTTTTTTTTACTATTAGTCGACGGTTTTTGTACAAGAATTAGTGAAATATCAAGCTCTTGTTTGATCTCTTGAATCTTCATTCAATAAAAATACTGACTTTTTACTCATTATGTTGCTTTATTGTTTGAGTAGGATCACTCATTTTGAAAATCTTTATATAACTTATTATTTTTTACCTGTTTAAATGTAAATTTAATTTTTATTGACTAAACTCGATTTTAGCTCATACAACATCCACAATTAAGTCCAAAATAAAGAACATATTTTCATCTGTACTCCAATACATCTCGACATCTATTGTACTTGGTGCTCCTTCCGTTTAAATAAGTATGACATAATTTTTTTATAATCCGTTCCAAAAAAAATGCCACATTTCTTAATTTAGAATTGACTTAATCCTAAGCTTTCTATTTTATATTTATTGAGATAATAATTATAGTGAGACAAATATCAATGGTTGAATTAGACCATAAGTTTTAAAATTCTTCATTCTTTTCACAAATTTTGTGCTAAATCAAAGAGTAATTTTTACCGGTGGTTATTCAACATATCATTCATTACACAAAGTCACCTTTCTTTGTTATGTTCCGCAAAAGTCATCCAACTTATCTTTTATTATACATAAGTCATTTTTCTTTATCTTTTTTTTTCAAAGTCACCCAACTTATCTCCAATAAACACAAAAGTCATCATGATCGAATTTAGGTTTTAAAAAAAGGTGGTTGGTAAAATAATGTGACATACGAAAATTATTAATTTAGGCATAGAGGCAAGTCAGCTCAGAGCTCGGCTCATTTCTGAAAAGTAGATCAGCTCGGTATCATTCAAAATTCAACTCGATTTAGATCAGCTCGGTCAAAGCTCAGTAAAGCTCGGCTTGTTCAAAGCTCGATTCAGCTGGCTTGGATCAGGCCACTATGGTATAAAGCTTAGTTAGTTCAATGACATAATAAGCTCAATTGGGCTTTACTCGGGCTTAGCTCTCTTAACTCGATGCCCATATCTACATTTATTTATTGAGATAATTAATAATTTTTGTATACCACATCATCTTTCCGGCCACAATTTTATTTCTAAAAAAAATCTGACCATGATGGCTTTTGTCTGTATTGTAGATAAGTTGAATAATTTTTGGATAAAAGTAAAAAAATTGGCTTTTGTTTAATGAATGATAAGTTGGATAACTTTTGAATAACAAGATAAAGAAAATTGACTTTTGTGTGATGAAGGATAAAATACATAACCACCGATAAAATTTATTTCAAATGAAATTATGACTATAAATTGAATCAAAGAAGCTTTTTGCCATTCTCTAAATAATAATCCATTATAGAATTCATAGAACCTAGTCTATAGCTCAGACAAATCAAATCTTCAAGACAAGATTAACTGTTCAGAACCTAAACTTGACAAACACAAGACCTAAATAACAAAGGTAAACGACTGAACATCTTTAGAAGCACGTTATAGACTATGATTTGGTTTGTCATCCGTCATAAAGATTAATATGAATCAATGATGAAACCTGTAGAGATAGCATTCCATCCATATCAGTTTGTGTAATTAGGCACGCAATGTTAAAAAACACTTCCACCGTTTCAATTTAGATATTCCAATTGGACTAGGAATTGAGTTTGAAAAATAAGCGAAAACCTAGGAAGCTTTGTGCAAAATTTTTAAAACTTGATGTCTTCACCATATCATAATATTTGTATTGTTATAAAAATCTAATATGGATAAAATGAAAAGTTCAAGTTAAATTATTTTCAAATATAAAAATATGATGTTATTTTCTTGAACTAATTAATTAAAAATTTGTATCATTCTAATTTGAACATATAGAATAACAATGTGAGGAATCTTAAATATGTTATGTAAAGAATTTATGATTTTAAAAGTTTGTCACTAATAGTAGAGTATGATGTTTAAAATTAATTTTTTGAAAATATAGAAATATGTCATTATTTTTAAACAGACATGAAAGAAAAGAGTGAAACATGAAATGAAAAAAAAAAAAAAAAAGGAATATATAAAAAAAAAAAAAAATTCTTTTTGTGTGCTAGCTTTTTTAAAAAGATTTTGAGAGAGAATTTGAACCTTAATTAAATTGAAGAAAAAATCAAGCGTGAAGAGAAAATGCTCCTACTACTTTTATGTTAAGTCTATTTTTTCTTTCTAGATACTCAGTTGAAGCATCAATGGAAATGCATGCATTTAACTTTAGTCGAAGAAGATCTAAGTTAGATTATACTGTTGACTTTTCTTTTGAGAGGGCATGTGATTGGTATTTGGTGCAGTCACAATTCATGGCAATCCATATGATAAAGCATTCGAAGAAGATCTAGTGGAGTTATTAAGAGTGCAAGAATTTGCTAGTAAATGTTTTGCCAAAACTCATTTCATTTTTTTTAAAGAAAAATTTCGCCCAGTAGCGTGTGCCAAGGTCTAATTTTAAGTTTTTAAGTAGGCGGAAAAAGTAAATAATTTTTAGTCTCTTATGACGATCCACCTGAACCTGCCAGGATTTTTTTGGATTAAATTTTTGACGATCAGCACTAACAATCTACGGAGACTTGCTCGAAATTTTTATTATAGAGAATAAAAGTTAAACAGTTTTTTTAATTGTGGGCTAGAAGTTTCGAATTGAAGTGTCTTATTTATGTAGATTTCCTACTTTTTTAATCATTCATTATCTAAGATTCATTCGCCTGACTAAATCAATCAAGCCGAATAGGCACATTAAAGAGGCTAAATTACTTTCTATTAATAATTTCTCTATTTTGGAATTTGAATCTTAAACTTCTCATTTAGGATTGAATTTCAAACATTCTACCACAAAAACATTCATTTAATTGCTTTCAATCACATGATGTAGTTTTGGTCAATGGTCCTTGGAGCTAACCCACCCCAAAACTCCAATATCATATAAGTAGCCTACGACTCATTCCTTCTTAAATTAATTTGTCAAACTCGATATTTCCCTACAAATTCATATCGGACAATTAATTAGAAAGGGGACAACATAACACATGACTAAGTATTGAGGAAGAAAAAGTAAAAGAAACACTCTTTTCTTTTTAATTTATGTAATATTATTTTTTTATTTATTCATTCTTGAAAATAATAAAATTATATATTTACAAACAGTTTAACTTAATCATTTCATCCTTAGGCTTATTTAACATTCCAAGTTTCAAAAGATATAACCACACATAATATAACTTGTTTAAGATCAAAATTCAAAAATTCTTATTTGTTTATTACACTATTTAAGAGTATTTTTTTCAAATCACATAGCACAAATAAAGTCAATATAAAATTTTTAATGACTTGGCACAATCATAGTTCGACTTGACACAAAATCGACTTTTAACTTTTATAATTTAAAAAGTGTCATAAATAATTGTGTTGCTAAAGTAATTTCATAAAATATAAATAGAAATTTAAAATTAAATAATGTTTAATCTAAAAATATATACTTTTATAAACAAGTTACTCCCTCCGTCCCATTTTATGTGGCACCATTTGACCGGATACAGAGTTTAAAAAAATAGAGGTTGACCTTGTGAAGTTTCAGTTTTGTCCTTGAAAAAGTAAAAAAGAGAAGATTTGAGTAATAAAAAAGTATTGGTAGTTTTAAAAGTATGCAGGGCCCAACAAGGGTAAAATAGAAATTGTGCATTAAATAGTTGTCAAATAAGGAAATGTGTCATTCTTTTTGGGCAGAATACATGTTTTACCCACTGAACTTTACACGAAATCCCGCTGACACACTTATTCTTTGCGGACAAACTTTGACACACTAGAGTTTTAAAAAGTGTAACTATTACACACTACTTTGACCCAGCCTCATTAAATAAACAAGCTGTGTTACACACGCGTTAAAAGACCCGACCCATCAGCTCTTTTAACATTTAATTTTCAATCCGACCCCTCATTTCATATTCCAAACCCGACCTAAAAACTATCCCTTTTTCCATTTATCCTAATTAACCCAACATAACAAAAACTTTAAACCCTAAAACTCTCTAATTCTGCTGCATAGTAAGGGTAGATGCTCTAATTCTGCTGCATAGTAAGGGTAGTACTCCATGACGTTGTTAAAACCACTTCATCACCGCAACAACAAAATTTCACAAAATTAGCCCTTTTTTTTCAAACCCTAAATGTAGAAATTTAGTGTACAACTATTACAAATAAGTGTTCTAAAGAGAATAGAAAAAGATATATGGAAAAATGTAGCAAGATTTGGACAAGAATTTTGCAAAAGCTCAAAATTTGGTGATGGAAGATTTGGTTTGATTTGGGAAGAAGGAGACCCAACTTATCAAAAAATTAGACTAGATCCGTTATTTTTAGCTGTTTGGACCGTTACATATAGCTGATGTGGGTTTTAATGTAGGCTTCACGCGCTTGGCCATGTTGTTGCACAGTCTCGGGTACCTGGGTCAAAGTAGTGCGTAATAGTTACACTTTTTAAAACTTAAGTGTGTTAAAATTTGCCCGCAAAAAATAAGTGTGTCAGCGGAATTTCGTGTAAAGTTCAGTGGGTAAAACATGTATTCTGTCTTTTTTTTTTTTTGGACAAATAAAAAAGAAAATGATGCCACATAAATTGGGACGGAGGGATTAATAAGGAAATTATGGAATTCACTTACAAATGAAAACGAATTCCCCTAATTAACTTGCTCTGGCCTTTCTCATTTCTCCCCTACTTTGATGTGACAAGACAAATAAATACATGTGAGGGATATGACAATATAATTGCCTTGTGAGTTAATGAATGACCACTCTTTCTCGCTCACCCTGCCAGGGTTCTTGAAAGTTGAAACCACTCAATCATCTTAACATGTGGCAAATACCCATGATCTTTCCATCAGCCTGTACAATAGTAGTACTTCTACTAACTACTGAGGTTTCAGAGTGTTCAGTTCATTTTATCTCTCTCATTTCACTCCAAAAAAACTCTCTATTTCCTAGATTTAATTGCAGTTATGGCTTATGCTAAGAGTTGCAGTGGCACTGATTTTCATGTGCCACTGATGACACTATACTTACACTATCTGCCTAGTTTCTGTTGAGAGGTCTTTTATTTACTGCGAAGACTACTAATCCCTCCTGTCTATAATACGCGAGTATTTGATTTTTGACATTTTTTTTTTATTCAAAATAATTGATGTGGTCAAAGAACAAATTTTCACGTATAAATAAATTTGATATAGTAGTAACTGGTCGCCTTAAATAATTTTAAAATTTTACTTTTTAATAAGTGTAATAATAACTAAAAAGAAAAATAATTAAAATAGACCAGAGGGAGTAACTACGATGTGTAACCGGATATAAAATTCTTAAAAGAATGGCATACTTTTTTATAATCTATTTCAAAAAGAATAATATGTTACTCCCTCTGTTATAATAATGTAGCAACATTTTCATTTTAGTCTATTTTAAGATACTACTATGTTCTAAAGTTAAAATAACGCAAATCTCATTTTAATGAAAAGTTTTCTGTCACAAAAAAAAAAAAAATTATGAAATGATTTATGAACACAAACTTTAAAAGTTTTTATATTTTAAAATTAAATTACATGCATATTTAGACTTTATTACATAAATTAGTATGGAAATATTACTCATCCCTAAACATATTAAAAATGATGCCACATAAGAACGGACAAAGCAAACAATTGGCAAATGAGTAGTAAAGTAGATGTTTTCTAAATTATTTATTGGTATACCAGAAATATTATTTTGGGTTTTGATTTGAAGGAAAAGCGCTGATCCAATCTGAACTAAGAGGGTCTCTTTCTATCAGTCTTTCTCCTCCTCTCATTCTTTTTGCCTCTCATTTTGATCTTTCTTTCTCAGGTCTTCCTGCTTTAAATAAACTGTACCTAACTACACTTGCAGTTGTAGTACATTTATTTATTTGTTTGTCTACTTCGATTAAATCTTCAATGGCCAGGGTCTATTTAATTAGGGTGTAGTATGCTTGTTAGAGGCTTTGAATACCAGTTTGACTCGTCAACTCAAATACAGAGGCGAATCTAATTTTTAAAGTTTGGGTTCAGAATTCAAGCACTTTAAGTTAAGAGGTTCTGAATCTATAAATTGCACATATTAAATAAAATTTTCAAGAAAAATATATATAGTTTGACTAAAGCTATGGAGTTCGGCCGAATTCCCATCCGACATGCTAGCTCCTCCTCTGCTCAAATATGTATTTGTTATTTAAAAATAAAATGAACCGAGTTTTGATAAATCCACATGATTTCGATCCCTTCAAATCAAAAGACAAAAAGGATTTCTGGCCCTGAGTGCAAAATAATGGAAAAGGGGTATAATATTCATATATATAGGATACTCATAAAAATTATGTAGAGTGCATTTTAATTTGTTTGTTTCTGACGTAACTTGTTAAGGGTTCAAACTAGAAGTACTGAAATATGTTATGTCTATTCGTCAAAGCTTCCGTTTGAATATAGATTTTCTTCATTATCTTTTCAAAACAGATTTTGATAATATTGTTTATTTATAAAATGTGACAGTTTTAGGATAGATTTTGAAGATGAATTTTCAAAACTCAAAAATTAGTTCAGACTAGTTATGTTTTGGGAGAGAAAAACTTCTTCACTTATAAAAATTCTACTTTTCTTTCCAAGTATAATGTATATCCAAACACAACATCAACTTTCAAAAATTGTTCAACTCAACTTCAAAAATTTATTTTATTCGATTTCAACCATCTCTATCTCCAAATGCTAGCTAAGTTTATGAACATTTGTTTGAGAAACAGGTGCAGTAATACTGGCATTCTGGCAAAGACATAATGGCAGATAGGCTGCCCGAGACAAGCGTGGGGTTGTCTTGTCATGTCAAATAAATCTTCATTTAACGTAATGTGAGGTACACTCTCTCTCTCTCTGTGGAGTAGTAAATCTTTTCGTTGTGCTACTATTAGTCGTACAGCTTGTTTCCTAGGGAGTTTTGTAACCTTAGGGGTCATTAGTCAGACCGTCGAATTAAAAAATCTTTTAAATCCTGTAGCTAAAATACATCATAGTTATTACTATTGTAACTATATACTCCCTCCGTCCCATTTTAGTTGTCGCTTTATGCTTATGCACGCCCATTAAAAAATCAATAAATAGAGTATGTCTTTTACTATTTTACCCATAATAAATGAAACTGAATTGACTTTTCTAGGAAATACTTCTTCATTAAATATGGGCATAGTTGAAAAGAATTGGTAAAAGATGTCTTGAAATGCTAAAGCGACAACTAATTTGGGACAAATGAAACTTGCTAAAGCGACAACTAAAATGGGACAGAGGGAGTATCATTTCATTAATTATATTTTTGCTGAGCTTTTCTATCGAATTGAATTACCATCAACTCAATATTTTCTTTCAGTTGTTCTTCCAACGGGTTAAATTCGTACTCCTAGCCTTTTCTTTTGGGAAAAAAACATATATAGCCACCTAGGTAAATAACAATTTACCTAGCCTTAACTTAATCTAGCCACTATAATATATTAAAAATATATTTTTTTTTGTATTTTTGGAATATAAATCAGGAATACATTCTTCCTATAAATGAGTAAGTGTGCGTTTTTTGAACTGCTAACAGAATGCGCTTAAATATTCCGTTAATATAGCAGATAACCACGTCATCCATTATTCCCTCTACTATATGTAATTGTAGCAACATAAATCTTCTACCAATACAATCTAATTGCAGAACTTCCTTCTCAAAAAAGAATTCTCAGAAATGGAGCGTATAAATATCATTGTTCAATACGATGGAGTATGGGATGGTGAAAATAAATTCTCCAATTTCAAGTTGTATGGTGTTTTATTACCATTGAATTGCTCATTTGTTAACTTTGTTGCTGAAATCAAAAGGCAAGTTGGGATGGTGACAACAATTGAGGCGCTGAAGGAAGGCTATCAACCATTAGAAATATCCAATGATATGAGTCTACAGTTCTTCATCAATCTGGTGAATTCATGTGTTGATATCACTCCGTATCCGCTATGTATCAGAATGGAAAAGCCTCCCAACGCGACTGTTCCTTCGAATAGTCAAGCTATTGTTCCGTCGAATAATCAAGATATTGTTCCACTTTGCAGTGATATGAACATGGATACTGTATATATAGCAAATGGCAGTGATAATGATAGTAATGACATAACTTTTGATGATATTGAAGTAATAAGTAACCACTTTCATGAAGAAGTTGTGGTGAATCAAATTTATGCTGACAAGGATACATTAGTGAGTGTCATGAAGAACCTTGCACTCAAAAAAAAAAGTTCCAGTTTCTCGTCGACAGATCGTCATCAACAAGGTGTGTTAATATTAGAATTCAGTAATAGTTACAATGTATATACATATATTCTGATTACATATAATGCAGTTTGTGTTTACTGTCTTGTTTATAACATGTAGCACGTTAATACTTGTATATAATTATCTAAAACAGTGTGTATCCTTTGATAGGTACACACTGATTTGTGCCGGTAGCCACTGTGATTGGTGTTTGAAGGCTTCTAGCTTGAACAAGTCGAAAATATTTAAAGTTAGAAAGTTTATCAATACCCATGCCTGCCCGCCTGAGGAGAGGCTTATCTCACAACGACATGCCTCTTATGATCTTATTGGATCTTTAATCAAAGACAAATTGGATGATCCTAAGACAGCTTACACGCCTAATGACATAATCAGAGATATCAAAAAAGATTATGGTGTTGAGTTAAACTACATGAAGGCGTGGCGCGCAAAGGAGAAGGCACTTGAAATTTTAAGAGGAAATCCCGCTAAATCATATGCAAGGCTACCAAGATACCTGTATACACTAAGAGAAAGCAACCCCGGGTCTGTGACTAAACTACATAAAACAACGGACAATCGCTTCATGTATGTTTATGTAGCACTATATGCATCAATCAAGGGTTGGGAACATTGCAGACCAATTGTGGTTGTTGATGGGAGCTTCATAAAATCAACATATGCTGGGACATTGCTTACAGCGTGCACACAAAATGCAGGAGGTTAGTTGTGGACCTACGGAATATTATTTTTTTGATTCAAATATATTAGTTGATGTAGATTTGTGAAATTGGATGAATATTGATGCACAGTTGGTTTCCTGATTTTTATCTAAGTTAGAAAGTGTCAATTTAACTCAAATGTAGGTGTTAACTCAAATGTAGGTGTTGATAATTATTAATATTGTTATAATATAGCCATAATATCAGAACATAGAATCGATATTTCCATCTATATTGCTATAATATAGTTGGAAATAGCGACATAGCTATAATATTGATAGACTCATAATTATCGATATAGATATAATATAGTTCCTGGTAATAGTGTGTATTAAAATCACTTTTGTGGCGGCATTTCTAGGCCACATCTTGCCACTCGCATATGCAGTGGTTGACTCGGAGAATGATGCAGCTTGGGAATGATTTTTTGAATGCTTGAAGGAGACATATGGAATTCGTGAGGGGCTGTGCATAGTATCTGATAGATGCGAAAGCATATTGAGGGCTGTTGCACTGGTTTATCCGAGCGTACCTCACTGTATATGTATACTCCATTTGTGGAACAATATAAAGGTGAATTTTAAAGGAAGTCAAAAGAAAATTGGGGGTGTATTTTTTGCACTTGCAAAGGCGTATACGATTGCCGAATTTGATGTGATAATAAAAGAAGTTGAAATAATAGACAAAATGGTGAAAGAGTACTTGCTTGATATTGGGTACCACAAGTGGGCTAGAGCACATTCACTTGCGAATAGAGCACAAGTCATGACATCCAATCTTCCAGAGTCATGCAATTCAGCAAACAGACACGCAAGGGAGCTCCCTATAGTACCATTGTTGGAGTATATATTCAATATGGTAAGGAGGTGGAATAACGAGAATCGCGCCGAAGCAACAGGGACGTATACACATCTGACCAAATACTATAATGAAGTTCTGGAACAAACTATGGAAGCATCGCTATATATGACGGTTCGTGATATGTTCATTTTATGTCATAATCTAATTTTTATCGGTCTAATATTGATATTCATCTTATATGTAGGTGGTACCATCAAGTGAATTCATGTACGAAGTATACGAAAAAGGGATAAAACATAAGGTTTGCCTGCAAAATAGGACTTGCTCCTGCAAAAGGTTCCAGATGGACGAGATGCCATGTCCACACGCACAAGCTATTTTTTCGTACAACAATGTGTTCTCCTATGACTATTTCTCTTCATACTACACAAGAGAGTCGCTCCTTAATGCTTACACAAAACCAGTTTATCCAATTGAAGATGAAACCATGTGGAACTTTCCAATAGAAGTGCCTGAAGAAGTTGTCCTACCTCCAAAGGGTAGAATTAGAGCAGGCAGACCACCAAAGAGAAGACGCAAGTCATCTTGGAAAAATATGGAAAACAGGCCAAACTTACTTGTGCACGGTGTGGAAAACAAGGACATAATAAGAAGACATGCAGAGGTCGTCCGATTAGTTCGTGATTCTGGAGTTTTACAATTTATGTTTTTTTAGGAGCTTATTAGATGTGTATTGACTGTTTTAGAAGGAATAAATTAACAATTTATTCTATTTTCCAAGTTTTGCAACCTTAATGTCTAGTAAAGTTATGTAGTTAAAGCAACTTGCTGCTATGATAAAATTAGCTCTTTGCTGCTATATAGTCCATGACAGAATCTAATTGTTTCTGCATATTCATGTCTAGTAGACTAGTAACATATCTATGTACTTCTGCTATCTTAGATATAATGCGTTGTTACGTATTGCAGAAGCTAGTTTCATCACTCGGGCAGTCTTTTAGTGGTATGTAGAACCTGTTTCAGCTAGCAATTGTGGTGATCAAGCTGAGTTCTCCAGATCTTTCGAAAATTCCTAGGCTCGGAGCCTATAAATAATAGGAATAGCCTATTCAATTTCATTACAAGATATGATGCCTGTAACTTGGAAACTTTTGCTCTATCGACTAAAACAAGAAAAGAGAACACGTCTTCAGCTGTTACTTACAATACTGGACAAAGCGGCTTTAACCGGTGCAACCTGGATATATAGTTATAGGATGAGAATTTATACAGCCGATCCAACTTTGGCGTAATTGTTGTTGTTCATGTAATTCTTGTAGTGCTCATTCGGAGCTACTGTACTATGAAATGCAAATTTGACCAAAAACCAAGTAATGAACTTTTTCACTGTTTGTTCATATCTGATGCATGAGCTATTTGTCTGTCAACATAATGCTAACAATTAACAACTGAGTTCATTGCATGTTCAACCTTACAAGCAAATCATTGCAGATCTAGTGGCAAATACATTTTCACATTTGCTGGTTTTCTATGATCACTTCTTGTAAATATAGAAATGCTGATCACCAATTGTGGACATAGAAATGATTTTGGGGGTTCTCGAACAGAGTTAAAGATAAACACTCAGGTATCACGCAAATATTGCAGCAATTTTTAAAATTGAAAATGAAAAATAGTCTGGGAATGTTTGTGTTTGCAGGATAAATTACAAGCCAATAGGTATGAATCCCTCAACTTAATATGAAAAACAAGACTTTCCACAAGCTAACATATCTCCAAGGACCCCATCATCATAAAGATTCATCTCCTCTAAACTTCAGCTAGTTCTACAAAGACGGAAAACAAGAACAGGCGATTAATTTGATATAGCAGGCTTCATCTATCCAAACTAATTAGTGTTATATGGAGTATTTTAACAAGTTCAGGAAAAGAATCCATATACATCTTGACAAATGATATAGTCGATCGGCTATGCCTGTAAATAATAGGAATAGACTATTCAATTTCATTATTTGCTGATACTTGCTGATAAATTTCTCATACTTGCTTTTGAATCTTCTTAGTCTGATTTGCGTTTTTTTTTCTTACATTATCAGCAGTCAATTTATGGTATGTCGATGTTATGACAGGTTCTTTTTTTGGATAGTTGATGAATGTTTACTGCTATTTAGATATTAAGAACTGGTGCGCTTTGTCTACCCATTGCAGAGACTTCTTGTGATACCCTATTGGTGTCAGGCATACTGCAGAGATGTCCTTAGATTCATCTAACATACTCTTGGCCGCATCTGATTCCATTTACTAGTTTATCTGCTAAAAATACACGTTTGTTCCTGGCATATAGACCACCTGATGCACAAGACGAATATTGGTTGCACTGGCATAAAGGACTGTTGAGTTGCAAAAAGATGGACTGAAAGTGACTGAAAGTATTAGCTTTTACTTCCAGCAATAGCTCCTGATGATCTGTTGGAGTGCCTGGCTATTCCTAATTCATCATCCAATATTTATGGTGCCTTTATGGAATCAGTTCTAAGCGACACAAGACAATGAGATTTTCCATACATTGCATCAAGAACGGCAACAAGAAAAGCAACAAAAGCAAAGACCAGTGACACATGCTCGGCCACAACAAAAAATTATAAATCACAACATGCTCGTCCCTCCTACTGCTGCACCTGGTCAAGTATAGTAACAGTTCTTTTTCACCAGTACTATATATCACTTCTATACAGTAGACATATCAGGGAACTATGTTTCTTGAACAAATTATATTTGGCATCAGGAATAGCAATTTCATCCAAAAATAGAGATCTTATTAAAAGGGAAACCAGAATGTTTAAAAACGTACAATCAAAAAGCAATAATCCATAAAATGTTAAAGAGGTACCACATCCAAAAATCCCTTAAAAGATGAGGCAGACTAGCTCCAGACATCACTGAAATTGCACCACGTAAGAAAAAAAATCTAGCAAAGTGTCAAACAGTTAATACTGCGACATTATTCCAAAACTCCTTTTGGTTTTACTCTGAATCGCTGCTTGCATTTTGTCGATTTTTCTTTGCTGCATAGTCCCACAAAAAAGCCCCATAACGCCTCCTAAACCGACGAAGATCGCATCTCTGACCAGGCATTTCATGTCCATGTATGAAATATTCAGCAACTACAACAGCCATAACAGCGTAGTCACTATTCCAACAAAAAAATTAAATATGTATAAGAGCGATTATAAGAAAAATTACACGGATGAGATTAATTCTAGAGGTGCCAACTTACTTTGTATGTATTCCACTCATATCTCTTGTATGCAGGACATCAAAGGGATCAGTTTCAGTTTTCTCGCCAAACTCGTAAGCTGAGTTGTTAAGATCATCTCTGCTACTATAAAAACCAATTTCTGAAAGGAAAATAGTGATGATGACTATGTATGGTTCCATAGCTTATGTAACTCTTGCATCATATGTGTCATTGTCCAGCTTAGAGTCATAAATATATATGCTTCTGTCCTTGAAGGACAGCCTCCCTAAACTCCAATGCCAGTCATCAACAACCTTAACGGGGAACAACACATGATCAACTTCATGCCAAGGAACATTGCATCTCATGAAATAACCTTTCATATAGTCTGATATAACATGTGACCCGTCGAATATTCCCGAGCATTTGTTATTATGCAAATACAATTCATAGAACTCGCGGATCATTGCATCAAAGTTGCAATCGGTGGTTGTAAAACTGATAGAAACTTGAGGGTCATATTTTCCCTTTTTCCTCAAGTAGTAGAACAAGACATCAATATGCTGTTGCATCAAACAGAAAATGTTCAAATAATTAGATCTATATAAAGTGTACTCTGAATATATTTGTTCTATATGCATATAACTATTATATTGATATTACTTATATAAAACTCCTATACGTATATATATAAAATATAGGATTCAGTTAATAGGGGTAAAATATGTACCGATTCAGTCAAGGACTTCTCATCATAGTTGAGCGTATGAAACCATTCCTTTGTGCTCGCTGAATAGACTCCAAGGTCAAGCGGTTTGTTCAAGATATTGACAGAGTTGGCATATGGCTCCTGCCTAAAGATTATAAAAATAATATACAATAATTTGTATTCAGAAATGGAATTATAAAAACTGTAAGAAAAAAATGAATAATGAAAAACCGTACATAGTCTTTCTTAATCGACGATCAATCCAAGTGTTAAATCTTCCCAACAATTCTTTATCAATTGGTCTCCAAATATTGGTAAGAAACGGATGCTTCATGGAAAAAACTTTTTTCATGATGCTACTGCCCGATTCCTCAAATGTATTGATGAACGGAGACCTCTTCAATAAACTGTCCTTTTTGGGTTGGACAGATTGTTGTGGGGTCTGATTCTATAGGCACAAAAGCCTCATCTTTTTCAGCAACAAATTGACTCTTTTTTGCAATATTCACCCCTTTTGTTTCACCTCCAATTTTGTGTTGACTTGCTTGTATCTCGAAAACACCACAATCTTCTTGAAATAGTTGTGATAGTCCCAAACTAAAGTTGGGGAACCAATCTTCCTCTGTAATAGAACTCACGTACGATAGGATCAAACATCAATGGCATACATGAGTAAGTACCACGATACATACAATATATTGTATCAATATTAAGGCACCTAACATTGAAATAATACTATACTAATATGAATCTGTACTAAAACAACAAGACTAGACTTACTAGCTCTTGTGTGATCCTCATTTTCTTTGGTAGACCTTGTCTCTTTGCGTGCGCTTGTCTCTTCACGTGCAGCACATGTTGGTGGAGTTGCGACTCAGTAGTGTTATCATCCCATGGGAAGGCATCCAAATTAACAGGTGGTTCAGCCTCATGGTCTAAAAAGGACGTACTCAACAAAATATGTTAGTTTGATTATATATATGCATATAAGTAGATCGATATTAATTATATAAAGCACTGATACACACACACACACGGAATAGACTTAAATATATTTAATATTTTTGTCCTATATTTAATATATTTGTCCTATATTTTATGGATATTTATGTTGTTAAATTATATGTAATAAATATCTTTACTCGAATTTTATATATATCTGTACGATATCAAACCAATATTTGTAATAGTGCACAGTAACCTTACCACTGTTTTTGGGAACCATTTTGGAATTGGTCAGCACTTGCTCCTCTACCGGAAGATGGACAACATTTTCAATATCTGAACCGAACCCCTCAAAACTAAAGTGATCTTCAAAACCATCTTTCTGGTGCTCAACATTAGACTGTTTAATAACAAGAAAAATAGTTGTTTGTAGAAATCAGAGAGTATAACTGGAATTAACAAAAAGATTTGCACAAACCTTGGGATCATAGCTAGCTCCAGACTTCAATGTCATCTCGTGCATTCCTTTCAATATGTGTTCAAATGACAAGACCATATACTCGTTCATGCGATGGACATTTTTTCTGATATCCGCAACTTCATTCCTAATCTCATGTTGTCCCTGATAGAGCAATTTGATGTCATTGCTCCTATTAACACTTCCAGTTGCTTGGTCAGTAACATTTGAAGGATGCGCATTTGAATCAATTTCAGGGATGTTTTTTCCCGGAGCGTCTTGAAGATCAACCTCAATGTGATACAAAGTATCTTGTGGCAAATCAATCATCGACCTCTCTAATTCCGAAGGGAAAATGTTATCTAAGACAATCTACGAGGATATGAACAAAATATTTTAGTGCTATATCTCTGGTGCTATATAATCTATATATTCAACACAGTTAACACCCTGATGAATGTACGATTACCTTATGTCTTGGCAAGCTGAATATACAATACTGCAGTTCATGAAAACATACATGCCTTGTGACAGACCAATTGTGAATACGAGGACGAGTAGCTATTTTACCATGCACTGTGGGGCAACATTCGTAAAACCACAACTGTAATGCATACGGAAAACCAGCAAGACGGTACATCTGCTTCCTGACTCGAACCTTATCATGTAGTGACTCTATTGTTGTTAAAAAGAGTTTGGTTCCCCATGGGAAGGTTTCCCATTCACCAGAATCGACAAGGTTAAAATCCTCATATGGTATGATGGTTGGGTTGACGGAAATGTTCTTAATTGAAAAGAGGTAGGTACGGATGAAGTATAGAGCCGCTAACTTTATAGCGTCCTCTGCATTATCCCATCTTTGTTTCAGGAAGCAGTCCTCTAATGCGCTTTTCGAAACCCTTGAAGTTCCATTAAAATATTTCAACACAAGATGATTGGGTATTGGAGAACTATAGTCTTTCAAGTGGTCGCCTTCACATCTCAACCCAGTTACAATAGCAAATTCCTGCATACCAAACTTGAGTTTTGTATCATTGATTGAAAACCATAGTGCGTCGTCCGAAGGTCCAGCAACCTCTCTCAACAACAACGATACCAGCAACTGATTCTGAATTATAAATTTTGGCATATCCAAAAAATGACCAGAACATATTTTCCTAAACTTCTGGAGCAATCCATCACTTAAACACTCTTTTAGAATCTTGGCGATATGTTCATTGGTATGAACACTGATAGAACGATTCGACCGTTTCTCCTTCGGAACATAAAAATCCCATGTCTACAAAAAAAAAAAAAAAAAAGGACAAGTTGAAAGACTAGATAAAAACCCATATTATAGACATCTAAATACATATAAAATATATGGATTGTATATATGTAGAAGCTGACTATGTATATAACAAATATACATGTAATATATAAAATTTGATATAACAACTCATATGAAAGAAGCACTAAATAATAATCTACAGGCCGTATATAGAACCTGACTTAAATATATAACAAATATGCAGGAAAATCACTTAGTACTTTCCTGACAAACAGAGAAAAGAGCTACACGTGCAAAGAAAACAAAATACCTTGAAAACAGGCGGGACACAAAAAGAGTCGGAGTCAACTGATATTGCCTTCCCTTTAACTTCATCGTCAACGTATTGGACAATTTTCCCTTTTCCAGGGACATTCTTATTCTTTTTAATAGGGGGACCACCATCGTAATCAACATTTTTGTCGAAATTCTCTTTCCCGTCCATTTGAATTTTGCATATTGTCAAAGCTTTGACAGTGTCTTCGTAGATCTCAGGCTTGATGGTATCAATTTCCCTACCCCTCCTCTTTTTGGGAGTTACATGTGACTGAGGATGTCTTGGTCGTCCGAGATCAGGAACAAAGTCTTCGAAATCATCATCGCTAATGATATTAAGTTTAGACATATCAACTTTGAGTCCTTTTTCCACAAGATCGAGTTCATTGCAGAAAGTGATTTTTGATTATGATGAAGTCTGTGTACTGGCTGAAAAGACATAGTGAACTGAATGAAAGTTAGGTGCGTGGACTGAAGCTGCCCATTGAAATAGTAGAGAACTCTTTGTTTACTCCATTAAAAGCGCTAGAAGATAAACATTCTATCCCTTAAGCGTATATTTTGGGATATGAATCTGTAACTACCGTATTAAAATCAATCCCTATAATTTTGCTTAATTATCTGATGATTTTTCTTAATTATCCAATTTTCTTTAAATAAAAAATATATTTTTGAAATATAAAAGATATCAAAATTATATTGAGTGGCTAGGAAAAGAAAAGAATAAGAAAATATGTTTACAAAAAGGAGACAAAGGCTTGTGGTGGTTATATGAGGTAAAAATTTCTTTTCTTTTCCTAAAATTGTGGGTGATTTACAGAATTAGGACACTTGGCGCCTCATCACATATTTGTATCCCATAAGCGAACTTTTATAAATTGAACCCACATAAGAAGGTGATCACCATATTTGTATTAGCAAAGACCTGGCGATCGCCAGCAACTTGGCCTGATAGAGTCATTTTTATAAGAGTTTTATTATTGGGGTCAAAACTGCAACAGAAGCACCAAATCTGTCAATTTTGGTGTCATTTTGATGCGTAGTCATTTTTGGACGCGCTAAATGAGAATTATCCACCGTTTCGGAATTAATTGAGGAATAGTCACCACGTGCACATACACTCCATTAGCATGGAAAACAGCCCGGCCTAGTCCCAGATTTTTATATTGAGACTTTGAACTACACATATTCAAAGTCCCATTATTTTATAATGGGATTTCCTCCTGGTGCTTTATATATATAAAGTCTCAGTCCCAGGTTTTTATATTAGGACTTTGAACTACACATGTTCAAGTCTCATTATTTTATAATGAGATTTCCTCATGGTGCTTTATATATATAAAGTCCCAGTATAACATGTGCAAAGTTCCAGTATTTTATACTGGAATTGGTGTTTAAGTGATCCCAGTTTTTTATGCTGGGACTTTGAACTAACAAGTTCAAAGTCCCAGTATAAAAAACTGGGACTTGTTCGGAGATGGCTATTCTCAGCGAACGCCTTTATTTTTTGTTGCTATGGATCAATTAGCGCGCGCCAAACAGACCACAACGCGAAATTTTTACTATATTTTTGCAAAAACTTGGAAAATTGTCGTTGAGGAGCCGTGTCGATGTGTTTAATTTTTGTCCTAATGAAAGAAGTGTTTAATTTTTAGCTCTTCATAGTGATCCACTAAGACCCATCATGACTTTTTTGAACTAAAGTCTTGGCGAATCACCAGGAAGTGCCTCCACGTCCTAGCGCTGAAAATAACAGTTAAACACTTTTTTGATGAGGGTCAAAAGTAAAACACTGGCATTAAAAATATCATATTTCTGTAATTCTCTTTCATCCCTCTCTTGCTTTCTTTAATTATTTTTTTTTCCTTATTTGAATCATTGGTTGGACATGGAACTGATACTGTTTGGAACGTATTTCAAGAGTATCTCAAGGATGAAAACAATCCAATCCTTTGACATGCTACACTTGCATTTTCTTGGTTAATTTCCTTTTTTTGACCTTATAATGGTTGATTCTTTTAGTGGTTGATTCTTTTAGTTCCTTGGAGACAATTTAGCTCATCTTATTGTCCTGATACAATAAGGTAGTTATTCAGCTGGTCCTACAAAAAGAAAAGTAATAGTGGGAAAGGAAAAAGTAGAATATCCAACAAATAAAAAAGTGTAACACTCAATCTGTACCAAATGAAGGGGTTTCAACCCTAGGCAATAACCAGCACACCACAAAAAACAAAAGGTAGTAATAAGCACTGTTTGTGAGGGTGAAAGACCATAAGTAAATAATTGCAACAATCTAAGATTTTGCATTTCAAATTCTTTCTTAATAGAGACGAAAAAGTTCTTTGTTTCTTTATGTTACAACACTCAAGTAGTTGTTCTCTCATATAAATTTTACAACTTTGTTACTCAAAGTATATAAATAAATAAATAACTTGAGGGAAAAAAAAAGCTAGAAAAGAGGACTACATGACTACATCCATACATCTTGTAGACTGGTGTAAAAGTAAACTGCATTGATGAGATAAAGATTTGCTTCACTACCATCCAGCAAGTTGAAGAATTTAACAGGGAAAATCAGCATATACCTTCCAACAACAAATACAATGCAAAAACTGCCTCAGACAATGGCCCAAAACCTTTTCCGGCAAAATAAGACTGGTCCCATTTGTCTCTGATCATCTTCTAGAGAATGTAATTGGACGTCCCAAAGAAACTTTGGCGCAAGCTCTTGTATTCGCGATATAATGTGTTCTTCATCTCTGATAATGATGAATCCCTGCACATCAGTCGAAACTTGAGTTCGACTTTAGTTGAAACCTAGGCATGACATGGCATGATCACTCCATTCATATACATAGATGGAAACTACTTACTTAGATAATACCAGTTATCCTCAAATATGAAATGGAATCTACCTTCAGCACATACGATAATAAATAAGAGATTTCTGATTGTCATAGTTCCACAAATTTTAATACAACATAAAACTATCCTTTCAAGGGAACATTTCTTTTTAGTGCCCGGATACTACTATCAACAATCACACGGTTTCATCCAAATATTAATAGCTTGAACGAAGAACATGCAGAAGTTATTGTCATATAAACCTTTGTCAAGAGGCTTTAGTGCAAGTCTAGACAAATGGCCAAGTTTGTTCTAGGAATCCAACTTGGGAGTAGAAAATGTTGATCCAACGTCAATGATTGTCTATGAAGCTGGTTCAATAGGATTAAACCAACATCACTGTTCATGTTTGAGTAGGATAGCAAAACCACTCAAAGAGTCAAACTAAGAAAAGAATTACAAATTTGAAGTAAAATGTCCAAAATTTCAGGATCCCCCCAAGTAGGAAGTTTATCATAACATTTTGGGATCCCCTTGAAAATAAGTTATGTTTTATAAAGCGTTCTGAGCTAAACCAGAAAGTGAAGCACCAACTGACTTTACTGGTTTCTATTAGAACTTGAAGATGTAAGGTTAAATGCCAATGCAGTGCAAGTCTTTGAGAATATCTATTCCTTCGTCCTTTTATGGGCCAAAGAAATCTTTTGCTAGGACCATAACAATGAGCATCAAAACACTATGCCAGAGCTAAATAACCCAAAACAGGAAGACAAATCAAAATAATTTAGATCCAGTGATAGTCCACCATTCAGATATTATTTCTTTTAAATGCTTACACGGACACTTTTAAAGTGGATATTCCTAAAAAAAAGGATTTCTCTTGCACCGCTGTCAAGACCATAAAAATGATTGTGTAACGTGGCGGTGGTGCAGATCATTGTATGGTTGGATATTTTATTTGCGATACACTCCTCAACAAGAAGTGTTGATTGTTAGATTTAAACTGTGTTTGTAAGATTCCATTCCCTTTCGGGAAACCAATAAAAAGAAACTAATTATCTCGTGCATTATGAATTTCCTAAGTTTCTGTTTTACTATGTCGAGTTTAGTTTTCTGCTACCTCACTCGGAGTTTAGTCAGAATTTAGTCACTCCCCATCTCTTTGCACACAGTGCCTGATGTTAAATGCATTCATCATTTTTTGAACTGAGAGTTTTTTTTTTTAACTGAGAATTTGCCAAGTGTCAGTGAAGCACGGTACTACACCCAATGCATAATGGCCCGCTCCTCTACCCTTCTCCACTTAAATACCAGGTTTTTCGTCTATGGCAAGGTACAAACCTGTGACGTGCATCTAACCCACACATCACAAGGCTCTTACCACTAGACCAAAGTCCTGAGGGCTTTGTGAACCTGATGTTAAGATGAAGATACCTGTAAATACCACTTCTATTAAAAAACGCTAGTTCGCTGACGTGTTTTGTACAATGGGTGGACTTGTTCTGAAATATCAGGTTTGAACGCATAAGTAAAAAGAGAATGGTTAGCTGATATATTAAGTGTCTGCTTATGAATTGATTGACATTTTGTACTCAAAAGTCTGAACGCAATATGCTTACCTGAGGTCGTACAATACGATCCATTTCCAGCATGATATCCTCAAGCAAACAACCTTCTTCACGACCTTTATAGTGAGAGAGAAGATTATTCGCATGCAACAAATCATAAGAGCGTGGGTATGTAGAGAATGGCTCACACCTACAAATACCATTACATTATCAGTATAGCACTTTTAATCATAGTAGAACTTCATAAGGTATAACCAATTAAAACACCCTACCAGTCATGAAAAGCGCCTATAAGACCCCTGTCATAAATCGCAGAGAGGGTGTCATTCATGGTAGCAGGAACTACATTCATCACCCAGACAGGCCAAGTACTGAGGGCGACGGCAAACCCCCCAAGGAAAGCACTCATGTCCATTACATTACGTATTTCTTTCTCCTCCACATTCATCAGTCTCCAGTAATGGCGAACTTGATCTTGCCAATAGAGTGTATCCGACAAGAACTTTTCACGATCAATACCTGAATCAAATATACATGGAAGAAGCGCACTGTTTCAGGTTCAAGAAACCATTTGTACAATGAATAAATCTACATGGAAGACTGAAGCACAAAACTGTTTACAATTGTGTAATATTTTATTCAATTTGAGAACAAGTGAAATAAAATCTACTAACATGTTGAAGCAGCACTAACCCCTCCCCCCACCCAAAAAAAAAAAAGTATAAAAAAGAGGTGTTCCTAAAAGCATAATTACTTCCACTTATACTAAATGAAAAAAGGGTGTTTTCCTCTCTCAGAATTATTAATCTGAAGGGATTTTTCAAAAGACGTATTTGATGGAATATAAAGTTAACATTGAATCACAGTTTCAGCCGTTTTAATGTTATTGCCAAAAGTAAACAACTGGGCCAACAGGATAATTAACTTATCAATGTAACTGCACCAAGGTATAGAATTCACAAACCTAACCGACTGAGACTTTGTGAATACTCTGAAAGACGTTGTGGCCGAGGAGGTAGTTTCTTTGTATTAGATGATGTGTCACTTAGGGTAATACAGTTCCTCAGAGGTGTTTTCCATGATGATTTAAAATCATCTTGAGAATCACATATGTTTACAATTTTCTCCTCTGCATTATGCTGGAGACAAGAAGAATTTTCTTGCTTAATCCATATTGCTGTTTGAACTTCGCGTGCAATGAGCTTCCAGCACATTCCAGAAGTCAGATTTACTAATTTGTCCCAAATCTGTGGAAAATCCTTATCCTTTCTATAAGCAGGTGGAGCTGAATAGACGAAATATCCATCCGATCTTAATAGGCGGTTAACTTCCTTGAGTAGAATACCATCTGCACAATTACCCAGTAAAACAAATGAAAACATGGACCTCTTAAGTTGAATCAAAATTTACCAAGTGTACGTGACATGAAGGAGAACCAATTAATTCACATGTAGGCTGTTTAGTTGTCAACAACACCATGCAGAATGCAAAATACGTGGTCACACCGTATGAAAAAGGTACATCGCATAACTTCCTTCTCTCAACATGCAGAAACAGAGTTATAACTTATAATCTTAGTCCATGACACAGAGCTATGACAGATTAGTATCAAGAGAGTTTGTTAGGTAAATTTTCACGATGAATAGAGTTATTTAATAGCTTCATGACTATTATGTGGCAGCTAGAGGAACTATGAGTAGTTTGAGAGGAAACAATGGCATTTCACTTTTGAGAGAAGAGTCTTTGTGGGGGGGGGGGGGGGGGGGGGGGCAAGTTCATGTATTTTTTCCTCTAAACCTTTCTTACAGTTAACTTACTCATTTTTTTTAAAAAAAAGTTGTTTTAACATAAAGCGCTGTGGAACACAGTTCTATAGGTAGCAGAAATATGTGTACAGCAAAAACACAGCAGCTTGTAAACTTCAGATTTCTATTGACAATAAACACTGAGTGTTACATATTTGGATTACGAGGACTCAATAGAAGCAAATGATCTCTGTAATGTCCATAATCAATTTTAGAGAATAAACTTCACGTAGCTCACTATGTGAACGGTAAGTCAAATTCCAAACCTGCACTTTTTGAAAATCCAAATGACAATTCACTGATGAATAAGAAGGATATAGAAAGCCAAGCATTTAGTGAGAGTTTTCAGAGTTTATCCTTAAGCAACACTCTCTTCATTCCAAAAGAATGACACAATTTCCTTATCGGTCCATTCCAAAAAGAATGGCGCAATTCTAGATTGAGAAACTATTTAACTTCAAATTTCCCACTTTACCCTTAATGAGATGATTTATAGGCAGACAAAATATATATGACTTATTTTAGACCACTAGTTTCAAAGTCTTCCTTTCTTTCTTAAACGTTGTGCCAAATCAAACTAGGACTTATAAATTATAACATAGAGAGTATTATCTAGCAGCATTCATATTTATGTTCATGTCTGCCTATGTAATGAAGGCAATGCTCACCGTTCTCATGCCAATCAACTCGACATCTGGAACAATGCACCATGTCAAAGGAGTTACTAGGATATGGTAGCTGCTTTGTTGCTAAAGCAGATATCATAGCACCAATTCCTCGTTCCAAAGCAAACTGAATTTGATTCTCATGACCATCTTTGGGAGCAAAAGACATCGTTTCTATACTTAAAGGAAGAAGATAGGCAGAGAAACTAGCAACCCCACAACCAACATCAAGCACTTGAAATACGCCTGACGAACGCAAGTCACCTCTCTCATTAGTCGTCATATTACCTAACCTGCACAGAAGTGTGACTAAATAAATGAGATACATAAAAACAAATATAGACACAGGGCCGGCCCAATGGTAAGGCCAGTGCTTTAGGCCCCATAACTATTGGGGGGGGGGGGGGGGGGGGCCTTTTTTCCATACCAGCCCAGTTCTTATAGAGTTTAAAATCAGTTATACTTTTAGGCCTCATTAGTAATACAACCCAAATGGATAATCTTATCAAATTTTCTTGGCAGTTAGCTATATAAACTCAGCCCAATTATCGAACCAAATGAAACATTTGCTCTCTACAACTTACTTTTCAAGTGCATGGATGATTAGCTTCATAAAATTACAATATTAATATTAATATGCAATAGCTCTTTTAAAATAGGAAAATGATGCTATTTTTTTTTTTTTTTTTTTTTTGTGCATGAACAACTTAATATTTGTGAAGATACAAACACTTTTTTAAAGGTATAAATTATTTTTAAAAGTATAAATTTAGCCGATAGACCAATCGATAACCGTTAAGATAATATAGCTAAGGCCCCTCGTTGAAATTTGGCTTTAGGCCCCAAGATTCGTTGGGCCGCCCCTGTGTAGACATAAGATTGACGCTAACTCAAACCTACGAAGAAATAGATGATCATCATGAGAATATCAGTGAAGCTTTCCCTTTTCGGATTGTACCATTGTTAACTCAACATAAGGTAACAACCATTTTATAAGATATACTAGCTCTAGCAGCTTATATACCTAGCATTTTTTGTGCAAAGGATGTCTCCTGTTCATACTGAATGATGAATTTTCTAGGATGACTTCCTATGATGTACCAAAATTCAATAGTAGTTGAGTATTAGGATAGGCATGTGTTTTATCCAAGAGCTTTGGTAAATGTTATGTATCAGAACTGTATTCAGGTCATCAGACATTACAGAGTCATCCAAGTAAGGGCTGTCCTACAAGATCATGAACCATAAGGCCAATAGATCAACAATTCATTATACTTTCATCGATCAATATCACAGTTCATCGCAGCTTGTTAGGAAAATATCACCTTATATGTTCTCTACGAAAGTTTCGGAGTGTCCAGTCCTAAACAGTATGGCAGTGGGTGGACTGGCGCAAGATTTTTATAAATCCATTTGGAAACCTTACACGGTCCAAGTGAGCCAATTCAATAACTCAACACCTTCTGCACTTGTAATGCACATGTAATCTGATGCTGAAATTCACACGTGAAGTTTAATGTAGACTTAGAAGTGTAATGATGGACTTACTTAAGGTTGGTTCTGATACCATGTGATTGTTTACCACCTTATTAAAATGCTTAAACTTCTAGAAAGATGACATTTTTATTAATTAATGAAGACACAATTTAATATGGTACCAAGCCATGTAGAGGTCCTAGGTTCAAATTTTTAACAACCCTTAACCAATAAATTTTTACATGCTTGATCAAGAAAAAAGAACCCAACCCAATTTATTTTACATATTGCATCCAGAAATATCAGTTTTGGCATTGGGGTATGGATTATTATATCTTTTGAACCTATTTCGAAACTCCATAAAAGACGTAAACAAGAAAACAAAAGGCAATAAGAAATGCAAGTTCCACCCATCATTTTAAAGAGTGTTTTAGTATTTTTGAAACATTTAATCAAGGTAATTTCTTTTCTCCTTTTGTCAAGTGAAAGGCGACAATCTTCTTCAGCTATAGTTAAAACTTTTTTGACACTCACTATTACATTAGGTTCTGCATCTTCCTATACCAGTAGTAGTACCGGGTAACTCTGCCACCTAATTGCTTAGGCAGAGGGAAGCCATCATATATTTTAGATCTACTACTGTTCATATGCTCTCTTTTGTGAACCAGAAAGAGAGCAAATACGACATCTACGAATGGTGCAACTGTTTTTTGATGCTGTCTCGGGATTGCATATCAACTTCGCCAAAAGTGTTATTTATCCTGTGAATGAGGTAGCGAACATTCTGGAAGCGGCATAAACAATGGGGTGTGGAGTTGGATCCTATCCAATCAAATATTTGGGCTTCTATTGGGCACTAAAGTAAAAGCCACAGAGAAATGGAATGGCATTCTGCAGAAGTGAGAGAAAAAACTTTCAACTTGGAAGAGAAATTACCTTTCTCTGGAAGGCAAACTTGTTCTAATCAACAGTAGGCTTGGTTCAAATAATGAGCCTCTTCCCTTTACATGTATCTGTGGCCACTGGCCAAGAGGTTAACTAAACTTAGAAGAGATTTTTTGTGGCAAAAGAAATAGAGAACACAAGACCTTCAACCTAGTGAAGTGAGAAACAGTCACCTTATACAGGAAAGCAGGGGGCTTTCCCGTAAAAATATCTGAAGGTTCATCTGCACAAGGCTGTTGCATAAGTGGTTGAGATTTAGTCAAGAAGAAGAAGCACTGTGGAGAGTTGTAATTAGTACAAAGTATGGCCGTATTAACCCTTGGACCACTAAAACCCCTCACTTCCAGAGCTCCCATGGCATTTGGAAATATATTAGAGTCCACTCGGACTTTTTTTTTCCCATTCAGCTGTTCAAGTGGGTAATGGCAGAAAATTATAGTTCTTGATGGACATTGGGCAGGTCAATCCTCATTAAAGGATCAATTCCCAGTTTTCTTCACTATGGCACAAGATTAGGAGGTCTCAATTCATGATTATTGGACAGAGATTGATTAGAATATTAGCTTCAGGAGAGGATTTTTTTTTTCAACTTCAGGAGAGGATTGAATGATTGGATATTTGACGCTGTTTCCTTTCTTCTTCTCTTGCTCCATTATCAGAAGCTTGTGCGTTCTACACCTGATTCCTTAATTTGGAAAAAGGATGCAAAAGGGAGGACATGGTGCTTGCCTAACTCCTCAGAACCTTCAAAAAGGAGGGATCTATATCTGCAGTAGATGCCCGCTTTGTGAGAAGGAAAGTGAGGATGTAAACCACCTCTTCATTCATTGTGAATTTACCTCTCAAATATGGAATTTAATTCGTTACATAGTGGGAGTGAGTTGGACAATGCCTAGGACAACTAAAAAGCTACTGCAAAGCTGGTACATGGAAGAGTTGGAAAAAGGAAAAGCTTGCCACTTGGAATTCACTGCCTTCGGCTATATGGTGGATTATTTGGAAGGAAAAAATTATTAGAGTTTTCAAGTAGGAAGGAAATCCTTAAAAAGTTAGATGCATTTTTTTGTTGTTCTTTTGGTGTAACATGACAAGTGCAAATGACAGAAGCCGTGATCGACTTCATTACATTTTTGTAATGTAGCTATTCCTCTGTAAATATTTGCAGCATTTTGCTGAAGATTAATAAAATATCTTTACCTATTACAAAAAAAGGTGCAAGTTCAAGAGCGACATGGGAGGTGGAAACTTGAAAGAGAAAAGAGAGCACACATACCTCTCAATATATTCGGAAGCCCCATGCTTGAAATGAGTTCCACCGCCTGGGAACCACCAAAGTTGATCCTTCTCGTGCACCCAGTTTTGTCCACCTTTTACCTCCGCAAGACGTGTATGGTTCACATTGCTCCGCCACACATAGTCCCTACTAATAGGCCACCTTATTGGTATCTTATAATCAGTTGGAGGTGGCACCAAACAAAACAAGCGCCGTTCAAGTGGAGGACAATGCCTCTCCAGCTCTTCTTTCCTTGAAAGATCTAGTTTTGGCAGTAGCTCTTTAACATAAGACACATCATGACATGGGATATACTCGTTAAATCTCAAAGGACAAACATTTACCCCCGTTTCAGGGATTTTCAATGGTACTACCCGATATGAAAGAGACACTTTGTTTATAAACTTCAAAGCACCTGCATGCATAATAAGGTTCAGAATAAAATTATCTGAAACCCAATAAAATACCAAGAAGCCAAATAATAAAGAGTCAGTTAGCTCAAATTTGAAACCTGAACCACCCCCTCCCCCTCCCCCCCGGCATCCTGAACCGATGCTGGTGCATGAAAACTGACAGAAAGGTCAAGAATTAACTATTTAAGGAAGCAGAATGGTAAAGATAACAAGGGACATCTGCTCGCAAGCTGATCTGTTTAGCACAAGTTAACCAATTGCCCTTTTACCTAACCCAATTTTCTTTGATTGAATCAGAAGCGCATCCATTGGTGCAGCGAAAAGAGATCTATACCAATTGTACTGAAAAAAGCCCCCTATGCAGATATCGACACAAAACTGATTTCACTCAAAAGAGCTTTCCACCCTAATCTATATACACCCAAAACAGATTCAGCAAGACGCAATCTTTTCCTCTCTGACTTCATCTTTCAGTATCTAAGGCATTATGGTTACTATCTAATATTCTGAGTAACTCTGTTATGCATTCGTGATGAACTCAAAATATTTTTCATCATTCTTTGGTCTTTTTGATCTTGTTTAATAACATACTAGTAAATGCTGTAATTGTTATGTTCAAATGGAAACGAACATCTAGAAATGAAAACTCTGCGTGAAGGACTTCTATCCCATGGCTATCCAAGGGACACCTTGGTCTTGCCCTTAAATGTTCAGTAATACATATAGCAATATGAGAAATGGCCAAGGAAGATCACTTGTGGTCCTGTTAGGCATAACCCAATCAACAAGCATTTATGGCCCTTAACTGAACATTATGCAATTCCAAACCACAAAAGTGCCCTTGCTCAATTTTCAATGTTCACTTAACCACTTAGTAAAACAGAAGCCAAGCCATTAATTAACCATCACAGTCTTTCCTATGAGCAAGTAGTAGAGATATAGCTCTGTTCAATAAGCGAGACACAGCAGTTACCCTAATTGATCAGGATACACATCTTTTAGTGCTGTCTAGTACCATTAATTGCCTAAAGACAGTACAGAACAGTGATAAAGATTGTTCTTTCTGCATTAAGGATTTTATAGTGCTCAAGTTAAAAAAGCAAATCAGTTCTTAGTTACCATATCTATATCCAATTTGTTAACTCACATTGAAAATTTAACACCTTTGAAGGGAAAAAAAAAAATTCTCCATTTTCACTTACCAAAAATGCAAAAGAAGGATCAGCATTTTCTATAGCAACTCTAAATGATTTCCTCTTCTTGTTTCAATAACTCAGCAACAAGATTCCCTCTTTTCTATTTTTGGAAACAAGCACTTCCCTTACTCAACCCCTAGAGAGAGTGTGACGGCTAAATTCTAATCTAAAAAAGAATATGACTTGCTTCCTAAATCAAATACTCTCATCACCTTCTTCATAAACAAAATTCAATTTTTTTTTTGATAACCAAGTCATTCCCAAAAGCTAGCGCACAGTTCAAAACTCAGGAACTCCTGAACTTTTGTTTGGGGCAGAGTTCGAACCTGTGTCATACTTCTAACTCATACATCACAATTTGCGCCCTTACTCAAAGATTCGATTTTTCTTTCTTTGTTTTTATAACCAAGAAATACACGAGGGCCAGTGGCGCACGGTTCAAAACTCCGGGATAATAGGCCCGACCCTCTAGCCTTCACCACTTAAATACTAGACCTTTTTTTACAGCAGGGTAACGTCCGCCTAACTCATACATCACAAGTTGTGCTCTTACTCAAAGATTCAATTTTTAAATGTTAATAAAGAAAGACAAAGAAAACAAGAAACTAACCAGAGGTAGATTCTGAAGAACTGGAATTGGGAGCAATAGAAAATTGTTGTTGTTGGCGTTCAAGCTGTTCTTGTTCTTGTTGAGGCAAATATAAAGATGGGTTTTTTCCAAAAAGTGTGCCAGTGTAAAAAGATCCCACCATTACCAAAAGGGCTATCATTATTGTTTGCCCTGTGTTCCAATCAAATGCCCTCATATTTATCCAAGATCCACCCCCCATTTTTCCACTTCTATGTATTTATAAAATGTACATATACACACACTATATATTGGATCTGTTAATGACTTATAATGGTGAAAGAGTGAAATTTTTATAGAGAGAGATCAAGAAAAGAGTTTATGGAAAGGCACTGTACAATTTGAGATCGAGAGACCTCAGCTTTTGAAGTGGAAGTGGAAGTGGAAGTGTGGAGTGAATGGTTTTCTTCATATTTCTATTTTCTGTTTCCAGCTTCTATATGGGAAAATTTGTTAAATTTGTCCACATAACAATTTGAAATCCGAAAAGGGCCAAAATTCTCATAAACTATCGTAAATAGAACAATTATGCCCTTCATTCGCTTTTGAGTGCACAATTACCCTCGCCCTAAACAAAAAAATAACATATCCAGAATTATTTTACAAGAGACGTCTGGGAAGGTGAGATGTACACAGATATTACACCCCATCAAGGTATATTTTCTTGATTGGCCAACACTCCACATCATGCAATATAGCTAGTCTAACAACCACTCTATAAAACTTAGCTTTGAATTTTGGTGGCACAAATTTTATCACATAGAACACGAGATGTGAGCATCTATTTCATTCACTCATCCCAATACGATGTGTGATATCATCGTCGATCTCTTAATTTTTTTGGATTATAGACCCAAGATACTTGAAGATTCTTTTCTTGGAAATGACTTGCGTATCAAGCATCACTTCCAAATTGGACTCACATGATGCATCACTAAACTTGCACTCCATGTATTCCGTCTTTGTCCTGCTTAGCCTGAGACATTTAGACTCTAGAGTCTCACTACTAAAAAAAAGGGCAGGGGTTATGGGGTAGGGAATAATGGGAGGGGGGCTAGGGAACATTACCTCAAGTGGTGGGGCGGCACGGGGCTGCGCCGAAGCAGAGAACTAGGGTGGTGCGATAGCCAAGGAATGGGTGGTGTGGGTGGGAGTTAATTATGAAGAAAGAAGAAAGAAAATGAAAGGGCGAAATTACATGAGAGAAAGAACCTCTTGGTGGAGTCCAGTCCCCCGGAGGACAGAATAGCACGTGAGGGAAAAGAGATGAGTTGGGTGTATTTAATAACCTACCGAGGGATTAAATCAAATCATTTAATATTTTTTATTTATATTACCGAGGGCTGTCCCTCGGTGGTTTTTAATTTTTTTCCATTTTTTTTATTTATAAAACTCATCGAGGGACATTCCTCGGTACCTTTTTCACTTTTTCTCATTTTCTTTTATTCATAGGGGCCGATTATTTTGCTTTTTTATTTTCTTTTATTCTTGAAAAGCACCGAGGTATAGTCCTTGGTAGATTGTTTTACCTTTTTTATTTTTTATTTTTCAAAAATTGTATTGAGGGAAGCCCTCAGTAGCCATATATACTTTTTTCTTTAATTTTACCAAGAAATGTCCCTCGATAGTCACGAATAAAATAATTTTTTTTTTTTAAAATTCACCAAAGGAAGCCCCTCGGTAAAATCTACAGAGGGTTTGAAGTTGATGTGGAAAAACATTAGATCTTAGTATTAAGGAAAAGAAAAGGAAATATAAGCAATTCCAGTTGGCATAAAGTTCAACCTAATAGCTATTCTTGTTCTTATATTTGGTCTTTGGTGCAACTTGGATCGCTTTTGCCTTATTATGGAATTGAGTGGTAGTTACACTTTGTTTGGAATATTGTTATCCATTGTATTGTATTGTTATTATGATTACAATGTTTGTTTTAGTTGTTACTTTAATTTCGTTGTATTGTATTGTTAAGTTCTGTTGTTACGTAATAATGAAAAGACCCACTTTTTGTTACAACCGATTTGGTGGTTTTGGATTGTTACATTTTTTCACTTTCCCGTCATGTCCTTAATTATAACTTTATAATCCTATTCTGTCAGCTATCTTATTTTCTTATTTAAATACACCAAAGTAGCTACTTTGATCTCGTCCCCCTTCTTCTCCAGTTTTGATACGTTCCATACCTTTCTTTTTTTATACGTTTTTGGATTCTTTCTTTTCTTATATAAATTTTAAATTCATTCTCTACTTTTCAAAATAACTCATATTTATATATTTTATTTGTTATGTTTAATATTATTAACTTATTTTTTATTATTTTTACTATGGTTTGCATGAATTTCATAGCTAATATATTTACAAGGTATAGTTGGTAATAAACTAGTAAATATAAATTGGCTTAAATTATTTAAGAAAAAAATTGTTACTTAATCTAATATTTAGAATAACTGAGGGTATATTAGTAAACTTATTAATTACAGTACGGTATAATACAATCAAAATAAATAATAAGAATGTTACTAAACAACGAGAAACAATACAATCAATTCAAACGTCGTATTTATAATACAATACGATATAATATAAAATAATACATTATAAAATAATAGGTCACAATGATCCAAACAGAATGTTAGCCATATCTTTTAGCAGCGTCAAGCTAATATTTTTCCTTATGAAGAATAATAAATCACCTCTTATTAGGACATGTTTGTTTTCATATTTTAAGCAAGCAAAAGTGATTGTTATTTGTAGGATACCATGCATCCCTTATACTAACATATTACTACTAGTAATATTTTAGAATCATGAATTGTCCGTCTATATGACTTTAGTTTTCTTAAAAATAGAGATTCACTTTATTTCAATCTTTTTTAATATTCTTCTATTGTAATTGATTGAATAATGAATATGATGCACATTGCACCTTTTTTGCTTCATAGTGGTGATCGATGAGTCACTTAAACTTTTGTTGCACTATCTATCAAAAGCTTGTGACAGAGTTTAAGATTACCACCTCAAAAACCATGTAGTCCTTATCTAGTAGTAACAATTATATAAAAATGAAAGGGAGTGAAAAGAATTTTGATAAAACTCTATTGGGTTTTTTACACTATATACGGTATACTCATAAAATTTAAAATACTTACAAGTCATACACATTAAAATTACACTATCGATGAAATTAAAAGTATTTACCAACCTACTCATTTATTACTGTATAACCTTTGTTATCCTTTAGGGTGTATACCTTTAAGGTATACTGTATAAATAATAGTACACAAGTCTAGATATGGGTGTACACTTTTAAAGTTTACTGCATAAATAATAGTATACAAGTCTAAATGGTTAGGATATGTAAATAATTTATGGGTAGGGCTTGTAAATATGAAATTTATGGGTAGCGATATGTAAATATTTTGATTTTGATGATTATTTTCGTAAACCTCCCAACTCTATTTAGGTAGTAAATTGACTATTTAAACTTTCACCTTGTTGGCGATAGTTCCATTCCCCCACCTAGTAATCCCTAGCTAGCTCCTCGTATGTTGAAATTCGGTAAATACTTATTCATACCGAATATTTATATCAAATCATGTTGATTTATCATGACTAAGCGATTTGATAATGAAAAATATGTATAAATTAATTATGGGTGCAATAGATGATGAAACTTAATTTTTCAACCCATGGTACAAACCCATTAATTTAGTATATACACTCGGTATGTACAAGTTGTTTTGTTTTTGTTGTTGAAATTGTGTGAATTTTATTTCGAAAGCTATCCTAATACTACAACAAACTCCCAGATTTAGAGCCTATATTTCCACTCATTAAGTTCATGTGCATGTTCTCTTTCCTCAAAAGTATCTTAACCTAAATTTAAACCTATCCTTGTAAAGAATCCTTGTACGTCCCAACTTCTACTTTATAAAAAAACCAGAACAATAGTACTAGTATATACTATATACTACCATCATTCGACAAATATACTTTGACAACAATTTTCATGGAAATCACTGGTGATGATCATGGCGGCAGCCACCAGTGCTTACCGTTATCCTCTAATATTAATGCTTCACCATCATCGTGGCGACTCAACATAGGCGAATTTCGTGTCCCTGAAAGTGGCCCTGCTGATCAATCTTTCAGTTTACGTCGACTTCTGCGTCGCCCTTCTAGTAATAATCCTTACATCTTTTATTTTTTCTCTTAATATCCTTCACTAGTTGGGTTGCTTTCTTGAATTTTTCAGTACTAGAAGTGTAAAGATTTCTCGCATTATCACTAGTATGATTTTAGTAGGTCACCTATTAATGTTTGCCATTAATTATTGTACCCTTTAAGTGAGCAAAATAGTATTCTTAACATGTCTTTGTATAGAAATTAAACTTGTTCTTCACTTGTCTTTAGGTTATTGATCAACCATGCATCTCTTAGCATATCTTTTTCTGGTTCATAGAAAAACTCATCAACTCAAGCAGATAGTTCTAATGTTGTTTCTGATTAACTTTTTTTTTTTTTCCGGTCTTTAGGAAGTACTTAACTCAGAGAAAATAATTTCAATGAATTTAGTTTTCTATTACCCATTTAATTGTTGAAGTTTTAGTTCATCTTTTCAACGTCCATTTTTAAATTATCGTGTACCTTTTTTTTTTTATATCTCACCTAGTATTTGATACCTACTTTGAAGTTTGAACCTGATAAATCATGATTCATATCGAAAAGCTTCACTTTAAATAAGCTTTAAATGTAAATCACCTAATACCAAAGATGCTTCCATTCTCAATTTGAGACCTTTATTAATTAACGATGTATGTATGCTTATCACCTACCACAGCTTGGTAAAAGTAGTTATACCACTAACATGGTTACGCTAGTGAAAGCCTTTTAATGTACTTCCGTCAGTTTTGGATTTTTTAACCTTTTCGGACTATAGTGCATTCTTGTTTTGCTGGACATGACATATATGAGAGCAGCACCTATTTTCTCCCAAACAACAAATGGGTTGGGGAACCAAGTGTTGATCACAATTTTATTTTTAGTCTAGTTAGAAATACTTAAATAATGTTGGAACCCAGATACACCAATAATAGTTTCAGTCTTTTTTTAGAATATTGGGAATCTGCATCCTCTTTTTCCCAGCAAATTTCTCATACTCAATTTTTCAAGTTTGAACTAATTAAAGCAATTGGTCGTGCATAATAGGTTAATTAGCCTTTATTATTTATATTCTAACTTAAATTACCTAAAGGGGTTTTTTCTAATGTTTTCTAGGTTCTCATAACAAGATCCTTTCGTCCATCATTCAAATGGTTGGAAACTATTTAGTGTATGTGGTCAATATTTTAGTGTATCATTGTGATCTATGTAATGTGTGCAGGTCTGCGATTATTAACATTAATTTTGTGGATCATCTCAATATTTCTATAGAAAAACAAGGGAAAGTTGCTGAATATTACGAGAAGCAAGAAAGGTTGCTTGAGGGTTCAATGAGATGGACACTGTTCATGAATCTGGTCTTTTACCTGGAACTCTAACCGAGGTTCATCTCTTTCTCATTTCTTCAAAAAAGAATTTTCAATTGACCATCCAAAAGATACTTCTAATAATGTGCATATTGTTTACACGAATCTCGTATATATAATTAAGTAATTAACAATCATAATAAAAGTTGGAGTGTCAGTAATTGGTTTGGCATCAGGATGATGGAAAATGTATAAAGTTCTTTGCTTTTAATAACCTAAATACTTAATTAACACGTGTGACATGTTAAAATACATAGTTTAAAAACTTTTGTAGTGTCACTATATATACACATATAAATTGATCGCTTCCAGACTAATTTATAGGCTGTTTGACACAGGATGAAATGAAGCAACTTGCTAAGAGTGAAAGGATGGCAACCCATATATCAAACATTGCAAATGTGGTTCTTTTCATTGCAAAAATATATGCTTCAGTTGCCAGCAGATCTTTGGCTGTGATTGCATCTACTTTGGACTCCCTCTTAGACCTGCTATCTGGGTTTATTCTGTGGTTCACTATATATGCAATGAAAAATCCAAACCAATACCACTATCCTATTGGGAAAAAGAGAATGCAGCCTGTGGTAAGTTTTCAAAAGTAATATCACACAGTGTTCTGATACTTACTGGAGTACGTGCACTTCATACTTTGTAACAGGTCAATTACAATCTTTTGTAACTAGTTATTACCATATCATCTTTACAATCAAAAGCTACCTCTAATAAGTTTCAAGTAACCTTATGGTGTACCAGTGGCATATATATGCAGATATTTTTTGTTAGTGGTGTCGAATTTAGCTTATTTTTTACGCAATTAGGATACATGATATTTTTAATTTACCAAATCAGTATTACTGCAGACAATTATTCGTTATTATGGTTATTTTAATCAGATGGATTAAAAAGTATCTTTATACTAATCGATGCACATAAGTTATTTTTTGAAAGAGGTTTCCAATCTAACATTTTTTTCATTTAAAGATCCTTTCCTGGTTAATTTCTTCTGAATTAAAGAGTACCAATTTAATCATATATCTCTTGTAATATTTTCAGGGTATTGTTGTTTTTGCATCAGTGATGGCAACCTTAGGATTACAAATACTATTTGAGTCTGGTAAGGAAATCATACATAAGGTATGTGCTGTTCTCCTTTATCTGACTTTCTACTTTAAGAAATAGTTAGTTATGCTACTTTATTTGGCTATTATATGAATTATATTGACCAATATGGTTCGTTAGCTGATTTTGAATCTAAGTAGACAATCATGGTGTGTATAATCACTACTAGAAATCAATGGTTTAACGAGGGAGAATGGCGAGGGACTTCCCTCTCCAAACGCGTGATGGAGAGGAAATTTCCTAGCAAGTAGTCCCTCGGAATACGGCTCGTAGCAGAGCATTTTTGGCGAGGGAATTCCTTCTCAAGCTGTTGTGTCAGTCCAATTTTCTCATTGTGTCAGATAATATACAGCTAAGGAATTCCCTCTCCAAATGCAGGAGAGCGAAAAATATTTTCTTCAACTTGGCGAGGGAATCTCTTCTCCAAGTGTGAAATATATTTGTTTATTCAGTTTTGGCTAGGGAATTGGAGAGGGAATTCCCTCTCCAAGTGTAAAAATTAAATATTTTTATTTCACTTTGCTAGGGAATTCCCTCTCCAATTTCATTAAAAATATTTTTAATAAGGCAATTGGAGAGGGAATTCCCTCTCCAAATATAGTGTACCTGAAACGCAAAAATCAGTAACCATACAAAAGCAGCACAGCAACAACAGCATATAGAGCAAAAACAGCATATATGCATATATACCTGCGCATTCAAATCACCAAAGCACCCAAAACATTCTAAATACCACAATCAATCTAATCCGAACAATTAAACAAGTGTACGCACATGTTTTATACCAACTAACACAAACAAATAAAATGCTAAAGTACTTAACAATCCTAAACACGTCCAACTTTCAAGTTTAATTCGATAGGAAAAACAACAAACTACCGAGGATCATTTTCTATTATACATCCAACTACGATTTTCACCGGATTCCATCTACACAAATGGTATAAATAAATATATTTAGAAAAAGCCAATAAAGTATATCACTTTTACCTTAGTTGTTTTTAAATTTTATTACTTTTGCTAATTAAATCTTCCCTCGATCACTAATCAACCACTATTATGCACAATTGAATTTTTCAATTACAACTATTTTCATATCATTCAAATTTGAGGGATAGTAATACTAAAAATTATTCAATAATTTTCTAAGACTATATATTTCCAAATTATTTTTCTAAGGTTAAACTAAGGCTAAACAAGTATTTCTAAATTTTTTTAAATAAGGCTAAACAACTAATTCCAAATTATTTTACAACTACAATAACTTCCTAATTATATTTCTTTCTCAAATCACAATAATGATAACAATTCCCAAGCATTCATCCACAATATTATTTCACGAATTTATGTGATAAACTAATTCATTATAGGGTTTCATAACAATAACAATCATAGAAGCATAAAAAAGTGTAATAAAAATATTTACCTTAATGGGGGATGGGCTTGCAATGGGTTGAACGGGAAAAAAATTAAAATCGCCGGGGAGAGGGCCGAGTTGGAGACGGGCAGCAATGGGGAAAGGGATTTTGTTTGGGGAGAAGAGAGTTGTGCGTACTGTGTGTTTTGGCAAGGGGAAAGATGTAGTTTTTATTTACTACATGGAGAGGGGAGTCCCTCGCCATTTACCTGACATATCTGAGTATTTTTATTGGAGAGGAAATTCCCTCTCCAATCAGGAAAGAGAAAATTGTAATTTTCTCTCCTGATTGGAGAGGGAATTCCCTCTCCAATAAAAGCAGTGAAAATTGTAATTTTCTCTTTCCTGATTGGAGAGGGAATTTTATTGGAGAGGGAATTTTCTCTCCAATCAGGTTTCTCTTTCCTGATTGGTTTCTCTTTCCTGATTGGAGAGGGAATTCCCCCTCCAATAAAAATAGTGAAAATTGTAATTTTTTCTTCCTGATTGGAGAGGGAATTCCCTCTCCAATTAGGAAAGAGAAAATTTTGTCCTGCAGGTTGGCGAGGGAATTCCCAAGCCGGTGTTAACTTTTTTATTTTATTCGTTCGGGCGAGTGAAAGTTCATGTTTGGAGAGAAGGAATTCCCTCTCCAAACAGTCCCTCGGAATATCAGTTAATTCTAGCCGTGAATATAAGCTAAGTAGAAATATTATCTTATATCCACTAACAATGTAAATATTATTTACCAGCAGAGCAATTAACGTATTACTTATTAATTAACTGATCATTTATCCATATTATTTTAGATACCTTTTATCGCACTTTAAGACCAACTGATAGCGTTATTAATTGTTTAGGAGTACATTCTATGGGTCGTTTGGTAGATGTGGTATTAACTAATCTGAACATAAAATAAGTTGGTCGCATAAGAAAAAATAATTAGCAGATTATGTAATGCAGTTTAGTTGTTGGTATCACATATGGAATACATGCACCAAGTTATTCGAGAATTACAATATTATTTAATAGTACATGGTTGAATATTAAATAAGAAGTTGTGTATTAGCAAAGCGGGAACTAAACTATACGACGACAATAACGACCTTAGAATAAGTAATTCACGTATAGCCATTCATTATTAATCACATCATAATAATTTCTTCATTATTATAACAATTTATGTATTATATCTCCACATTTCAATGAGATCAGTTTATTAAAGTTTATTCTGGTTTATCATCAGTCTCGTCCAAATACGGACCCTGAAAAGGAAAAATGGATGATCGGGATCATGGTCTCTGTGACTGTGGTAAAATTTGTGTTGATGGTCTATTGCAGAAGATTCAAGAATGAAATAGTAAGAGCCTACGCTCAAGACCATTTATTTGATGTCATCACCAACTCTGTTGGATTAGTCACTGCAGTCCTGACCATTCGATTCTGTTGGTGGATTGATCCCACTGGAGCTGGAGCTATATTAGTGAGTACTTCCTAAATTACCTTCACTTAAAGCTTTACTTTTTTTTTTCCTGCTTTTCTGTCTTTAAAGCTTAAAATTATAGTACCCTTTTATCTCAATTTGTTTGGCATGGCACTTTTGCTACTTTCATAGAACTTGGTCCAATGGTAACACCTTAACTTGTCACCTATGGAAGGATTAGGAGTGCGTCACAGCTCATAGGTCCGAGCTTTGTCACTGGCAAAGCTTAATACTCCCTCCGGTCCATTTTATTTGATCTGTTTCACTTTTCGAGGGTTAAGTTGACCAATTTTTAGATTTAAATTGAACTAGATTTAGTCAATATTTTAAAATTATAATTTAGATATTAAAAAACTACACGAAAAATACTACAAGTTGCAATTCTTGTTATATTAATATGTGTCACGACCCAAAATCCGAATAGGTCGTGAGGGCACCCAACTAACCAAGTTGGGCGAACCCACTTGATTTGTGAATAATTAGAATAAACTCTACTACGAAATGCATAAATATTTCAATAATCTCCCATAAAAAGGAGTAAGCAAGTTGAAGTATCCCGACAAAAAAAAGTTTAAGTGCTCTCCAAACCATGAACATCTAAGAATGTCGAATAAGTTATACAACTCCAAAATCTCGAGAATACATCAAAGGAAAGGATAAACTATATAGGTGGCCACCACGGACGAGGGGGGGGGGGGAGGTTGGCTCACCACTAATAGAAAGATGCTCCGCCTCGGTTAACCTCGATGCTCACTAGTAGATGGCGTCGTGTCTGTAAGACATAAATAAACCAACAAAACAAAGAAAAGGGGTGAGTCGAGTGACTCAATAAGCGGGGACGGGGCTCCAAGTAAAGTAGCAAGTTGCTCATATATGGAAAGCAAGACAACTCAAAGGTATGGGAAGTAAAGAGAAGCCATTAAATTAACTATCAAGTAATATTCATACTTCGTCATCAAAGTACCACGAACACCTTCATTGTAATATGCACGGAACTACATCGTGCTATGATAATATGTACGGAACTACATCGTACCTCAATAATATGTACGGAACTACATCGTACCTCAATAATATGCACGGAACTACATCGTGCCACAATTACTTGTATAGAAGGATATATTATATATAGGGTGTGGAGCAAGTCCACCAAGAAAGTGAAATACACTTACCTTGGTCTAAAGCTCACTAGCTACTCAACAATAGTTTTTCCTTTTCAAATCTCCTCCAAATGTTCTTTCTCTATTAAAGGAACATAATGAAATCAATACCAAGGCTAACGATTAAACAATACAAATGTTAAGCTAAAGGGGTTAAGAAATCAACTTCAAAGTCAACCCCGAGCCCACATGGTAAAATCCCAAAATGGACCTTACAATACCCATAACTACACGAGTCTAAGAACATGTTAAAAAATCATATCTTAATGTCCTCTACTCATTAATTCTCACTAAGTATCAATTCCTAGATTTAGGTCTAAAATCCCCTATTAGGATTAGTTGACAAGACTCCAAAAATTATGGTATAATACTTATAGAAAAATGGAAATTTCAACACCAAATTAACTATTAATATCGAAACTATTCATTCACTTCGTTTCTTAATAGAGTGGCCAACACAGTGACTTTTTTTTTTTTGCTAATCAACAACGAAACAGAGCTACAGCTTCACAGATGGAACCAATCTTAATGGAAATTCATCATTATCCAATCACCCCCTTTAACTCTCATCATCATCTAATCATTAATCATGATTGGCCTAACAAGTCATTAAATAAGAAATGATAAAGGACAAGATGGAATCTCCACTATGGATAGCTAAATAAAAGTTACGAAATGCATACCAGATTGTAGTGTTCTTCCTATGGATGAGGCTTAGAATTATTTACTGATCCATGTAAAGTTTCCTAGGCAGCCGACACCCCATTTGGTCTAGCTACTTCAAAGTTCTCTTTGCAACCATTTTTTTTTCTTGCTACCCAAAAGATTAAAGACTAGGTATCTTATATGCCCTAAAATATTGAGAGTTAGCAAATAATTAAGGGTTGATTACATAAACAGCCACACAACAGTAAATATTTACTATCAACTAGCCATAACTTTTATAGCCATTATAAATTACAAAAAAAATAAATATTTGTATTTATAATATTATTATTGAATATTAACAAAAATTACCCAGAAAAAGAATTAAACACAGAAACTAGAATATTAAGCGACATAATAGGAAGTGGAAGAACCACGTTCACAAATAACTGCCTATAAACTGTAAACTTAAACACATATCCCTATTCAGTGCTACACGATTTCAGTTCAAATATTCATCAAACATCCTACGAAACAGTTCCCAAAGCCATATATTCATCAAACAAACCTTCATATGATGGAGGACATACATATACTCATACTGTACCAGGGGATATGGAACAACAATGATAACTACGAGAACTACAAAATGGATGGTATTGTTGTCAATCAAAACTGTTCATACAGTTCATTACTATGTTCAATTAAGAAAATGCTTGAAGAAGTTGGTGTTGTTGATACATTCAATATCAAATACAAACTGAAAGAGGGATTAAAGCCAATGCTTATCTACAATGATATGAGCTTTAGGTTCTTCATTGATCTCAGACAAACAACAACTGACGTAACACAATTTCTTTAGTGTGTGACAATGGAAGAACAACCTGGTGCAATAATCTGTGCAACAGCAAATGATGTGATATCACAACAAAGGAGACAGAAAGAATTACAAGTATCCACAACATACATGGAACAGGAAGCTAATGACAATATCAATACAGAGAGCAATGACTATGACCACATGTCTTTAGCAAACATTCAGATCGTAAGCGACACAATGAACAGTGAAATATATGCAGGACAACTGTATCAAAACAAGCAAACACTAGTCAATGTAATGAAAAATCTAGCACTGCAGCAGAATTTCAAATACAAAGTGGACAGATCATCAGCTTCCAGGTATTAAGTTTATAAATTATAGTATCAATTCATACTAATATTTGCAAATATCATCTATTTATTAGTATTGTATTATTGAATGACACTATCAGAGAAAATACAAAAAAAAAAAACTACTTGATGATGAAATGTAAATATAGGTACGCATTGATATGCAGTAGCAACATGTGTGATTGGAGAATGCGCTCATCAAGTATAGGTGGTTCAGGCGTGTCTAAAATACGGGAATTTAACGAAAACCATACTTGTCCAGAAGAAGAAAGACTACTTTCAGAGCATAATGCAAGTTATGCAACAATTGGTGAAATAATAAAGGAGAAATTCAAAGATCCTAAAAGGGTTTATACACCAAATAATATAATACAGGATATTAAGCATTATTATGGTATGGAACTTAATTATATGAAAGCTTGGAGATCAAAGGAAAGGGCACTAGAGCTATTAAGAGGAAATCCATCAAAATCCTACAGTGTCTTGCCAAGTTACCTGTATGTGCTAGAAACAACAAATCCAGGAAGTGTAACAAGACTGCAAAGAACCAATGATAATAGGTTCAAATATGTTTACATTTCATTAAATGCATCAATTCAGAGCTGGAAATACTGCAGACCAATTGTGGTAGTGGATGGCTGTTTTATCTCAGATATTCATGGAGGCAAACTGATTGCAGTATCAACACAGGATGGAGAAGTTAATTTTATTACAAACTAACTACACTTGCTATCAAAAAATGTTTACAGTCCTACTTTACGATTGCAATTATAGAAGATAATAATAACTAGCTCTTGAATATATTATAGGAAGCATCGTACCATTGGCATACGCAGTTGTCGATTCAGAAAATGACAGATCATGGGAATGGTTTTTTAAAACATTCAGGGACACATATGGAGTCCGAGATGGAATGTGTATTGTATCAGATAGATGTCCAAGCATTTCACGTGCTTGTTCAACAATATATCCAGACCTGCCACACTGCATATGTGTTTACCATCTGTGGAACAACATCAAAACAAACTTTAAGATAAGCAGGAAAGAAACAGCAGAAATATTTTTCACCTTGGCAAAGGCCTATACAATTGAAGAGTTTGCACACTACGTGAAGGAACTAGAGAAAATAGACAAAAGAGTGAAAAGGTACCTAGCTGAAATTGGTTACCATAAATGGTCACGTGCATACTCAGAAGCAAATAGAGCAGATATGATGACAAGCAACATTGTAGAGTCTATTAATGGACGAAATAAAGAAGCACGGTCGCTGCCCATCATGGAATTGCTAGAATCAATGAGAGACATGGTAAGAAAGTGGAATTGGGAAAATAAGAAGAAAGCAATTGGAACTTTCAAGGTACTAACAAACAAAAATCAGGGTATATTCAAAGCAAACATGGAAGCTTCAAGAAGGATGTCGGTATGCATAAATCATCATACATGTATTTACATATGTGTTTTAAAAGTATATTATACAACTGATGATACGGTAAATTTGAACATATATAGGTAATTCCTTCAAATGAATACATGTATGAGGTTCATGATGGAAGAATAAAGCATGTAATATGCCTTCAAAATAAAACCTGTACATGTAGGAGTTCCAATTGGAGGAGATGCCATGCCCACACGCACAAGCAGTTCTGAGATTCAACAACATGGACGCTTATGGCTACTGCTCAACAATTTGCACAAAAGACAACCTTGTGAAAACATACCAACAACCTGTTTTCCCTATGCAAGACCAAAGTACTTGGATAGTACCTGAAGAAATACTATTCCAAGAAGTCCTACCACCAAAAGGGCGAACAAAGGCTGGCAGACCAAAAAAGAGAAGAATAAAAGCACCATGGGAAATAAAATGCAAACTAGCTTGTAGTCGTTGTGGCAAAGAGGGGCACAATAGAAAAACATGTCGAAATCCTCCAATACTTTCTTAGATTTTAGTTTTAAATGTAAGAAGAACAATATTAGTCTGCTTAATGCATACAGTTTGATTCAGTTGTATAATATTAGAATGGCTTTTATGTGATATCTGCCAAGGCTGCTGTTACACCCGGTATGTCTAACGTGACATATATCATTCTAATGACATGTTAAGAATGATTTAAGTGAGTTTAATGTCATAATATTACCATATAAGATGTTTATATATTGAATATAAAGTTTAGAAAAAGTCGGATTTAAGTTGCGGAAAAACCGACTAAGGAATTGCCTTGTAACGGAGCTTTTTCAGCAATTAATTTCATGTGTTATATGAAGTCTTTTGGGGACATATGATATACCAAATTGAAGGTCTTGGAGTTTATTTTCCAACACTTTTGACGGTTTCTTCATACAATGTTTGAATAAAAAGATATGAGCGTCAGAAATCAGGCCAGAAAAAGGGCCATAAGCGCAAAAGAGGACTAAAACTGAAATGTTTCAAGTATAAAAGGAAATTTTCCTCTCATATCTCGTCACTTCCAGAAAAATAAAGATAGAGACAGTGTGTTCTTTATGGTTTAAGCCATTTTGATGGTTTTTAAGAAAGAACATTGATCTTAGCTCGAAATTGAAGACAGATTGCGTCAAAACGCTCTACGCGATTAGGGTAACATTATGCTACCTTCAATTTCGTCTATAGTTTGAGTTTTAGAATTACTTCATAGCTAAGTAAAGTATCTAAATTCTATTTTATAGCTTGTTTAAGCTTTAGAAGGTGTGGAATTCAAAGGAAACGAAGTTTAGAAGCTAGAAACATCAAAGGTATGTAAGGCTAAACCTTTCTTTTGGCAAGGCATGTATCTTTTAGATTTTGAAGCTTTTATTAGTTTCAAACTTAGTTTTTCTTGTGAGAAACTTGTATGGTACCAAGGAAACCTTGTATATATTTAATTTGGTACTAAAATCCAAGGTGAAAGACGTCCAAATCAGAAAGGCAAAACGTTTCAAAATCTGGAAAATTGTTTTGAACTTTGGACAGTTGTTAGTATATTGATCATAACTCCTTATACAAAATTGATATTAAGATGATTTAAGAATCTCCAGAATCCTAATACATATATCTACAACTTTCATGAAGACCATGAGGTCTATAACTTTTATCTGTACCCTCAAAACTATGATGCAATACAGGACGCTGGTACTGTCTAGAAATTCTGTACATCCGTGGAATTGTTACGCCACTCTCATCTTGTTATCCAGTTAATTTGTTTATGTTATCAGTTTATCCGGGTATCCATTCCCATGTATAATATAGTGCTGGTTCTGTTTTGCGGATCATCCAGTTTCAGTGGAAACTCTGCCGAAATTTTTATAAAAATCAAAGAGTTAGACAAATTCTAAGTTTCAGGTTGTGTCTACAATTCCATCCAGAGTTTTCTTATCATTCCTTTGAGTCCATATATATTGTTGCCACATGTGTTATGCCTCATACATGCTTATGCTTATATTGTGATCATGTTATGTGTGATTTGGAGTCCCCCATAGAGGTTGGACATTGGACACACAGTCCGGTCGCGTGTGATACTACCCGTCTGGGGGATACAGCCCCTCTGGTTCAGGCGGGAGTTGAAACACCTAGTGTGACCGGGTGTCATTCACACACTCTGACCAGAGAGACTAGATATTACTGGCTGGGGGGGATATAGCCCATAACACCCACCAGGTTTTGTTATACACGCGTATATAGCCACATTATGCACTGCATGATTATACATGAGGCTAGTTCCAGTTTTCAGTTACCTGATTTGGGGGGATACAGCCCATAACGCCAGACAGGTACTAGTTCAGATGTTCAGTTACCTGATTTGGGGGGATATAGCCCATAACGCCAGACAGGTACTAGTTCAGATGTTCAGTTACCTGATTTGGGGGGATATAGCCCATAACACCAGACAGGTACCAGTTCAGATAACAGTTCAGCTTTAGCTCGGTACCAGTTATCAGTTCTCAGTTATCAGCCACCAGTTCTTAGCGTCAGTATCAGTTGACAGTTATCAGTTCTCAGTTATCAGCCACCAGTTCTTAGCGTCAGTATCAGTTGACAGTTATCAGTTCTCAATTATCAGCCACCAGTTCTTAGCGTCAGTATCAGTTGACAGTTATCAGTTCCAGTTTCTAGTAATCAGCTATCAGTCATATTACAGTTCTTTATCAGTATAGTTCAGCTCAGTCTTCAGGTTCTGATTCAGCTAGACTTCAGCTTATATTCATATCATGTTTAGTACGTTCTTCAGATTTCCAGCTATATTGCTATGCTCCAGCTCATGTTTACATATTTATATTCCAGCCTACAGTTTCATTCAGCTATGACATATTATATGCTCATGCCTTATATACTTGGTACATATCGTACTCACGCCCTTTTCTGGGGCGCTGCGTTTCATGCCGCGCAGGTGCAGATAGATCAATGCTTGGACCACGTTAGTAGGCCATCGATCAGCTATTGGAGTCACTCCGCTTACTCCCGGAGTTACTTATCTTTTGGTATGTATACAGTCAGCCAGTTTGGGTATGGCGGGGTCTTGTCCCGTCCTTTGTATATTCAGTTCAGCACTCTTAGAGGCCTGTAGATATGTCCCTGTGTGGTGCAGTCAGTATGTTATGTATGTCAGCTTATGTTAGCCTTGTCAGCTATTTGCATTGCATACTCCTTATCAGCTAGGTTTATGCTTATTCTGTTTATCAGTTATAATGGTTAGCATATTATCAGTAGGATTAGTGATGATCGATACTTAGTGTTGGTCATCCGTCGCGGCCCTAAGTTGGGTCGTGACAGCTGCAATGTTTAGAATTAAACAATTATACATTTCTTATCAGTGTAGAATATTAAAAAGATAAAGTAATCAAATCATTACACATATTCATAAATAGAAAATATTATATTTGCAGATATTCAACTTCAAAATAGTAGTCAAATTTCAGCAACATAAAAATGCATAAAGATTAAACCTGAATTACTTGAAATCTTCAACACCTGCAACCATGATAAATGATAAAATCATCAATAATATACAACCTGCAAAACCTATCAATATACTTGACTTATAAGTACTACTTACAGATCATCAGACATATTTGAAGTTCAAAACTGCCACATTCATCTACAATACCTTCTGTCCTATAATATTAACAGTTTAACATTGCAAATAAGATTAGATATGAATTAGACAACTCCAAACAGAACAAAATATAAGGTAACAAAGTAAAAAATATTAAATAACAAGTAATATAGTTCCAATAATACTACTGAACAAGCTTCCTTATGCATTTGAGATTTTAAACTGTAGCTTAATATTAAAGATCTAAACACCTAAAAAATATTGAATGAGAAGCTATTTATACAAAAATCAGGCGCTACCAATGCTGATATAATAAAAACCTAACCAGTTGACACGACCCGGAATCCGGTTAGGCCGTGCGGGCACCCGACATCCTCCCCTAGACCCGTCGGGCGAACCCTTACCAATTAAATCAGGAAAATAAATATAACAATTCACAAATAAGGACAAGACTTAAAACAAAAACACAAACATACTGATATCTTTAAGCTGTACAAAAGAAATTACAGCTGTCTACCCAACATACTAGGTTTAGGGTTATCCAGACTAGACATCTAAGAGTACAAAAGAAGACAAATACCTCCTGAAGGGAGCAAAATGCAACTGATATAATAACCAATAAACTGGTGGCCATCCGGAATAAAAGCTGGCTCACACTGACAGCTGAAGTCGTCTTCGCTCCTTCACAACGTGGCGAACTCAATCCTGGAGCGAACCTGCCGAAACGAAATAGATAGACAAGAAACAAACAACAAACAAGGGTGAGTCAAAAGGACTCAATAAGTGGGGCAGACTAGCCACCTCAAAGAATAGGATAACTAGACAGGGAGAAAAGAAACAGATAAACAAAATTCCTTTTATTTAAATTATGAAAAGGCAGAGCCAGATAATAACTAGAAACACGTATGGAATCACAAACTCATTAAAACCAGGAATGTAAGATAGCCAGAACATAGAGGTATCCCGAACATATTAACAATCAGAAATACATCCTGTTGCGGCGTGCAACCCGATCTATATATCCATCCTGTTGCGGCGTGCAACCCGATCCATATATTCATATTGTCGAGGCATGCAACCTGATCCATATATTCATATTCCCGAGGCGTGCAACCCGATCCATATATTTATACCGTTGCGGCGTGCAACCCGATCCATATATTCATACCTTTGCGGCATGCAACCTGAGATACGAGCCAGAAATATATAGGCAAACTGAGATACAGTATACATACCGCATATATAAAACACAACATGATAGTCACACAATAGTCAGCACGCGGTGCAATGAAATGGGATGAATGCAGTATGATGCAATGGTGTGACATGTGCCAAATAGATGGAGCGGAATCCTCCTGCTCCGGGGGCGGAATCCTCCTACCCTCAATATGATGCAATGGAGCTGAATCCTCCTGCTCCGAGGGCGGAATCCTCCTACCCTCAATATGATGCAATGGAGCGGAATCCTCCTGCTCCGAGGGCGGAATCCTCCTACCCTCAATATGATGCAATGGAGCGGAATCCTCCTGCTCCGAGGGCGGAATCCTCCTACCCTCAATATGATGCAATGGAGTGGAATCCTCCTGCTCCGAGGGCGGAATCCTCCTACCCTCAATATGATGTAATGGAGCGGAATCCTACTGCTCCGAGGGCGGAATCCTCCTACCCTCAATATGATGCAATGGAGCGGAATCCTCCTGCTCCGAGGGCGGAATCCTCCTACCCTCAATATAATGCAATGCATAACCAGAAATGTAATACATACGAATACAGTGTGATGCAATAAAAACCCTTCACCGGCGCGGGACTCTCATCGACTGCCGGGAAGTATATATCAAGTCGCAGCAAAAGTACAATACTCAGATTCTCAATGTAATACCAATAACAGAACATAACATATAATATAGAATATAAATCCAAAACTAAGGCGTAATGAGTACGCCTATCGGCAGCTACACACGTAAGGAACACGTGGTAGAAAATCCATGAGGCCAGGTGCCTCCAAAGAAATGTATATAAACACTTACCTTGTTACAAAGTTAGTACATCCACTCAATAACCGCTTGTCCTTTGGTTCCATTGCCAAATGATCCCACTTCGTTCAATAAGCAGAAAAATATATCACATTAGACTAAAGGCTTCATTCCTCACTTCTTAGGGCAATCCAGGTAGGAACCTGATACCCTATTCGCATACGCAATACGCAGGCCAGGCCTATATACGGGGTTTAAGGTCACATAACCAAACCCCAAATAATTTACATTTATATGTTGCCCATAACTCACTGAGTACGAATATATAATCAATTTCGTTATCGGGGTCCATTTGACCTTTTAAACTATTAATTGAATTTATTAAAACGATGTCTAATATTCCAAATTTTACCGTAAAAATATATTCAAACATACGTAATAAACTCAAATAATATATTAAGATCATTAGCTGAATGTTTCAGAGTAAAATTCTACTTTTCTCCGGCCCCTTTTTCCATTTTCTGGCATTTTTTCCTTACCGCGTTTTGCTTCTGCGTTTTCTGTATATTGCTCTAACATTGCCTCGTCAGCTAAGGACCACCGCCCATTTTGCTTCTTTTCTTTCTTTTCCATTTTTGTCCTATTCTCTTCTTCGTCTTTTTCTCTTTTTTTCTTTCTTTTAAAATTCGCAGTTACGGTAAAAACTAAAACGGTACCCTACGATATTCGAAATAATTCCAAATTTTGCATACAAGTTATATAAAATATATGTAACATACCCGCGAAGACGGATCTCAACTTGGACTCCTGAAACTCAAAATGCGAATATAAATGAAAAAAAGTCAAATTATTTAACTTTCGGCATTTTAGCGGAAACTAGCCGAACGACCTCAAAATTTACTTTCAAAAGTTTACAAAAATTACAAATAATCATACGAACCTAACGGCGCTTTCGGATTTCGAATCGGAGCTCATTCGGCAATACCGAGCTCGAAAATCTCTTTTTAATATTTATCGCCAATAAAAACCGAAACCTTCTTCCGATGCCTACCAAACGAGGTCTGATTTGGCTCAAATTTTACAGACAGGTTCTAATGGACATTACGAGTATTTTAAAATTATCGGCAAGCCAATCGGAGTCCAAACTTCCGAAACGACTGACCGAGGTCGTTTCACCAGTATTAAAAAATTGTTTACCTATCAACAATTTACACATACACAGATATTCAAAAACTTAATTAGAACAAATTAATAACCTTAAACATTCACTTAACACCATAAATAAACCTGTGAAAACACAGAACATTAAAAATACCATTAACAACCAGTATCCAGACTGTTCAGTACAAAAAACAATAACGAAAAGCGTTCAACGCATATTACAACTGGACAAGTTCATATCAACCAAACCCAACTACAAATAAGCTTTAATCTTCAACATCACTTTGCTGATTTGCCTCCTGCTTCTTCAATCCATAATCCCACAACAGCGCTCCAAAACGCTTCCTAACACGCTTGATATTGCATCCAGGAGAAGGCATGGTACGTCCATGCAAGAAATGCTCAGGAAAAGTAAGAGCAAACACACAATAATCACTGTAAAAACAAAATATTTCTTAATATTAGCAACATCTCATATTAACAAAAATAATAAGATACAGTAGGCAACACTTACGATTTCGGCACACCAGTCATGTCATATATGTGTAAAATCTCCCACTATTCAGATACTGGTTTCTCCCCAAATATGTAATCAGCAGGATTCAAATCATCACGAATATCATAAAATCCCATGGCAGACAAAAATAATGGAATCAAGATGGCATACGGCTCCACAGCTCTAATGAGTGTATCATCATAAAAAGGGTTGTCTAACTTTTGATCATACACATATATCACCCTATGCTTAAATGAAAGCCTACCCAATATCCAATGCCAATCTTCAAAAACTTTTATAGGAAGCAACACATCATCCACCAAAGACCATGACAAATTGCACCTAATAGACATGCCCTTCATATAATCAAGTATCAATTGATTCTCAGCAGCAACAGATAAGACATTGTTATTTTTCTGAAAACGCTTATAAATATCCATTATTGTTGAATCAAACAAACAATCAGTCGTAGTAATACGACCCTGCACAGCTGGATCATACTTGGCCATTTTGCGCATGTAATACAGAATAACATCAATGTGCTAACAATCAAAGAAAAAAAAATATGTTAATATTCAGAATATACAATAAATAATACAAATATTATAATATAGGTTAAAATAACTACCGTTTCTTGAAGAGGATCATCCATAGAATAGAGATTATTGAACCAATCTTTTGAAGAAACAAGACAAACGCCAAAGTCAAATCTAGGCCTCAGGATATTAGCAGTAAAATGGTATGGAGGCTCCCTGTAAATAAATGAAAATATATTATAAATACATAAGGTGGTAAAAACAAAATTGTTAAATATCAGAAACAAAACTTAAAGTGATATTACCTATTCTTCATCAACCTATTTTTTTATCCAGGTAGAGTAGCTAGCAGACAGCTTTGGATCAACACGACGCCAAGGATTGCTAACAAATGGATGCTTCGTTGCAAATTTCGAATTCAAAACATACTTCTTGCTATTAACGGAGGAACCAACACTAAAAAACAAACGTGACCTATCATGCCGAACAGCCTTTCTAACACACACTGCTGTATGATTAGCACACATCCTTTTCTTGAATTTATCATCCTCCGAAACAAACTCTGGCAAAGTCTCATCATCCTTATCAGTAAACTCATCAATTTCACTAAGCAATCTGTTTAGTTCATCATCATCACTAATATTCACTTCACCAATATTAGGAACTGCATGCAGTAAACTTACAAAAATTAGAAAAAAAAAATTAGAGTAAAATTGAATATGACCAAATAAAATATAACAAAAAATTAATTTTGAAAGGAAAAAAACATTAAAAAATAAAGATACATAGTAAAATATCAACAACTACAAAATATTAAAAGTATTTGAAAAAAATTACCTGCTGAAACACCTTCAGAATCAAGGGAATCAACACATTTAGCCCCTACCTCATCACCATTATTGTCCCCTTCATTATTACCCCCTCCTGCTTCAGAAACAACTTCTTTGTAAAGTACCAAAGCTGCAAGTTCAAAAATATTAAAATACATCAACATACTTATAAACAATACATCCCATATATGAAAATGCATATATATTTAAAAGTTATAATACATATATGACTGAGAAAATAACACTAACCAAACTTATCAGCAACATGCAACTCCTCAGCAATGACAGAGCTACTCCCTTCCATAGATGGTGCATCATTTTTCCCATATATTTCTTCTTCTTCTTGAGTATCAAAAATTCTAAAATTGGGAAAACCTTTGGAAGAATGCTGCTCCATTACCTCATCTACAGCTGCTTAATAAATACACAAAAATAAAATTCAGCAATCCATATATAAAATAAATCTCAGACCAATCAAAGAATTAATCAAATAATAACAAAAGTACTAACACATATCCACAGTTTTACCAACTGCATCATCTTTCACCCTATTCTCATCAATACCACCAATTATACTAAACTCCTCAGTGCTTATATAATCAAGACCCTGTCCTTCATCATTTGGAACTACAACAAAAAATGTACAATCATATATAACATACGTACACTAACAAAAACTACACTTCAAAATACAAAGAATATCATACAGTTATATATAAACAAAAAGAGTATCTAACCAATATTATTATTAGCACCATTCGCTCCAATGATTCTTTCCCCTACCAAGGTATCCACCACACCTTCAGCACACAATATTCTATCATTGGTTGAAACCAATAACCCTGTAAACACTCAACTAATAAATACAAACCTATCCAAAATATCTAAGGATGACCTAAACATACTGAAATATAATGAATATATATAAAAACTTTCAATATTTACGTTTTGCAGACTCTTGAAGTCTTTTCTCCACAATATCATCAATAATGTTAAGGTCCTGAATGGACAAAGATTCCACACCTGTACTTTTTATAATATGGTTTCCATTATCAAAAATTATCTTGTCTAATTATAATCATACACAATTATGAAATCAACTAAATAATGCTACCCAATGCAAATAAAATATTAGGATTTACCCATAACAATTCTGTCATAAACAACTAAATTCTCCACTGTATCTTCAGAGGCCTCCATACATGATTTCTGTATAGGATCCCTTCTGAAAGACATACTACCAACACCTATATTCAATAATAAACAGATAGAAAATGAAACATAAAAGTTAAAAACTAAACTAAAAAAAAAAAACAAATAACTCACATAAGAAAGTTAATACTAATAGAAACAAAACAGACATTAAACTTACCACTAGAACCTTTACGTTTTGCAGATTCCTCCAGCTTTCTCTTAACACTCTCATCAATAATATTTAGTTCTTGCGTAGACATTGAAACAATACCTGAACCATCTACCTCTTGATTTCCAACATCATCAAACTCAAGCCTTCTAGGTACTAATAAAAGAAAACACAATAAAACAATCCACCATATCTTCCAGAGATTGAAGACATCTACTAAAAAAAATACACATTAATATTGCAGCAACCATAACTGTACAAGCTCATTAATAAACAAACTTACCAATCACATTTCCAACAACATCTTCCACCATGGTTGACTGATCCAAAGAAGTACCACAATCAACAACTACAGTATCTGCAAATATAGACAGTAATAAATTAAAAAAACTATACATGTACTGTCGAACTCGATACAAATACAACTACACAACATCTCTAATAAAATATATAATATCATAACCTAATTCTAACAGACCTATAACAGATGTCCCACATGGCGTACATGTAGGCGTCCCATCAATGACAGCATTATTAAGTTCATCAGGAACAACTTCATGATCAGATCCAAACCCACCAAAGCTGAAAACACCATCAGCTCCTGCAGCCTAAATAAAAAAAAATATCATATAAATATGACATCAGTAATATTAAACAATATCAAACACTTATACAGATTAAAAAGGAAATATCATACCTGCTCCTGAAACTTTGTATCAATCTTCTTTGATATTAGATCCAACTCATTGAAAAAACGATCAGCTGTAGCCACCATAAACTCTTTTAACCCATCAACCGCAAGGTTACTTTTCTGAATATCCTGCTTCAAATCCACCTGATTTTGTTTCACTGAAGCCATTTCTTTAATAAACTCTACTTTCGTCACAAACAAATCATTAACACCCTCTGACATGCCACCTATTTTCACTGAAGGGATATCATCATCACTATGAATTGATATATCTTCACCAACACTTATATCTTCAACTTCAGCCAAATTCAAAGACTCAACTTCACAATCAGTGGGCATAATATTTTGAACCACCATCTGCATATAATATTTAAACAAATATATATTATTAATATCAAGACATACTAATATGACAGTAAAAGAATATCATAACAAAAAACAATCCAATTCAATTACCTTATCACCAGATAAAGAAAAAAAACACTTCTGAACCTCATTGAACGAAAGATGCCTTGTCACCTCCCAATTCAAAATTCGTGGAACCTTATTTCCAACCCGATTAACAAGCTTTCCATTAACTGTTGGACAACACTCAAAAAACCATACAAGCAACATATGGCATCCCTGCAAATCTGTAAGACGACTTCCAAACACACACCTTGTTATGCAAAGATTCAATCGTTGCATGAAAAATCTTATAATCCCAAGGATAAGATTCCCATTCACCCGATTCAACAATATCAAAGTGATCAGAATCAATATAATGAGGAGTCGTTTCACTATTCTTAGTGGAATAGAGAAAAGTATTAATCAGATACAAAGCAGATATTTTAATAGCATCGTCATCATTGTCCTACATTTTATTTTTAAAACACTCATCCAAGGCAGATTTGCTTACCTTCTCTACCCCACCAAAATACTTCAACACAAGACGATTTCCTTCTTTGAAACTATAGTCTTTCATAAAATCACCAACACATTTAAGACCAGTTACAATAGCAAATTCTTTCAAACCAAATTTAATCTTTTGGTTATTCACAATAAAAAACAAAGCATCATCACATGGTCGTACTACTTCCATAAATAACAACGCGACAAGAACCTGATTTTGAACATGAAACGCAGGCAACTCAAGGAAATGACCAAAACAGGTTGCTTTAAACCTATCATATAATCCACCACGTAACCTTTGTTTTAACTCAGCGCTTATTTCCTTGTTGCAATGAACATTAATTGGCCTGTTACCAAAGTTTTCCTTCGGAGTGTAATATTCCCATATCTGACAAAAAACACATATTCACTACATATTCGAATAAATACAGAAAAAGAGAACACACTACTACAATAAAAAATACATCAAATCAACAATAAGCACAATAACTAACTAAACAACCATACCGAAAACAATAACTAATAAATAAATAACCAAAAACATTACCAACCATATTAAACAATTACAATTTAAAAACAGAACAAATATTAATAATAAAACAAATATAGCTACCATAAAAGTGAATTTACTAAGTGACAAATGAAAAACAAAACCACAAACATATTAACAATCAACAAAATTACAGTCTGAAAATTATATTAAAAACTCATTAAATACACATGCAAACAGATTTTCTGGCAAAGAAAGCACAGAGTAAAAAAAATAAATTACCTTCCACTCATGAACATCCTTAAAACCAAGATCAACGTCCGACTTAGCATTAGCATTTCGTCTAACCTTCTTCTTAGAAATAACGTCTGGAACATCAACCTCAACAACATCAATATCAAATTTCACAGCACGAGTACTCTTATCAGAAACCTTTCTTTTTTGACTACATGCAGCCTTCGATCGAGTAATTCTCGAAGGCATAGCAGATGCATGCAACGGGATTAACTCTGTAAAATCACCATCTTCAGAACTTTTATGATCATGAACAGACAATTTGTCGCCCAAACGACGACCTTTCCTTGAATTCATTACTAATGTAATAAAAAGAAAAATTGTATATTTACTAAGCAGATATAAGATTAATATGAATGAAACTGAAACTCATTCTGCTTATATCAAGAAAGAGGAATAAGAAAGGTTGCTTCAGAGAAGATGTAAAGATAGAAGAGAATCAGTTTCGTGTGAATATTGTATATGAAAAGGCGCAACGAATTAATCAGTATTAGCACACGTCCCCTAGGAATTCGGAACACCAGTTACACACCTAATGATAATCCCTATATTGATGGACCATTAAATATTATAACGTTCAACTTCCTAAATAAATGGGATAATATTAAAGTTAAAACCTCTTAACTTCCCTGATTATTAAAACAGATATTCATTTAAAATTATATACGAAAATAAATTAAAATTATATATAATTATAAAATTGGCCATATAAAGTTAATCACAAATAAAGGAGGCTACATAGTGCAAATACTTTCATCAAATGTTTACCAGGGGTAAAAATCTCAATAATTAATGGGCTTAATCTATATCTCACCTTTTGGCCCAATGAAATAATTATTTGGTCCACAGTCTATTTTTATAGTAATAATTTTACTATCTCACAAATTTATATTTCTAACCTTAGTAATTTACTAGATAACTAGACTATACATATAAATTATCGGGTTATCACAATATGGTAAAGAAATATATCTCAAAATATTAGTCAAAGTTTATATTATTTGACTAAAAGGAAAGTGATCAAATAAAATAGACCGGAGGGAGTACTAAATTAGAGAATAGTAGAAGTACAAAATCATTACACCGAGTTTCCATATCCAATTGGCCATTGGAGATTTCTCAGTTATTAAAAAAAAATCTCTAAATATTTTGATTCATGTTTTACCCGTAACAAGATACTCCACTAGTTGAATGATGAGATTTTTACCCCTGGTAAACATTTGATGAAAGTATTTGCACTATGTAGCCTCTTTTATTTGTGATTAACTTTATATGGCCAATTTTATAATTATATATAATTTTAATTTATTTTCGTATATAATTTTAAATGAATATCTGTTTTAATAATCAGGGAAGTTAAGAGGTTTTAACTTTAATATTATCCCATTTATTTAGGAAGTTGAACGTTATAATATTTAATGGTCCATCAATATAGGAATTATCATTAGGTGTGTAACTGGTGTTCTGAATTCCTAGGGGACGTGTGCTAATACTGATTAATTCGTTGCGCCTTTTCATATACAATATTCACACGAAACTGATTCTCTTCTATCTTTACATCTTCTCTGAAGCAACCTTTCTTATTCCTCTTTCTTGATATAAGCAGAATGAGTTTTAGTTTCATTCATATTAATCTTATATCTGCTTAGTAAATATACAATTTTTCTTTTTATTACATTAGTAATGAATTCAAGGAAAGGTCGTTGTTTGGGCGATAAATTGTCTGTTCATGATCATAAAAGTTCTGAAGATGGTGATTTTACAGAGTTAATCCCGTTGCATGCATCTGGTATGCCTTCGAGAATTACTCGATCGAAAGCTGCATGTAGTCAAAAAAGAAAGGTTTCTGATAAGAGTACTCGTGCTATGAAATTTGATATTGATGTTGTTGAGGTTGATGTTCCAGACGTTATTTCTAAGAAGAAGGTTAGACGAAATGCTAATGCTAAGTCGGACATTGATCTTGGTTTTAAGGATGTTCATGAGTTGAAGGTAATTTATTTTTTTTTACTCTGTGCTTTCTTTGCCTGAAAATCTGTTTGCATGTGTATTTAATGAGTTTTTTAATATAATTTTCAGACTGTAATTTTGTTGATTGTTAATATGTTTGTGGTTTTGTTTGTCATTTGTCACTTAGTAAATTCACTTTTATGGTAGCTATATTTGTTTTATTATTAATATTTGTTCTGTTTTTAAATTGTAATTGTTTAATATGGTTGGTAATGTTTTTGGTTATTTATTTATTAGTTATTGTTTTCGGTATGGTTGTTTAGTTAGTTATTGTGCTTATTGTTGATTTGATGTGTTTTTTATTGTAGTAGTGTGTTCTCTTTTTCTGTATTTATTCGAATATGTAGTGAATATGTGTTTTTTGTCAGATATGGAAATATTACACTCCGAAGGAAAACTTTGGTAACAGGCCAATTAATGTTCATTGCAACAAGGAAATAAGCGCTGAGTTAAAACAAAGGTTACGTGGTGGATTATATGATAGGTTTAAAGCAACCTGTTTTGGTCATTTCCTTGAGTTGCCTGCGTTTCATGTTCAAAATCAGGTTCTTGTCGCGTTGTTATTTATGGAAGTAGTACGACCATGTGACGATGCTTTGTTTTTTTACTGTGAATAACCAAAAGATTAAATTTGGTTTGAAAGAATTTGCTATTGTAACTGGTCTTAAATGTGTTGGTGATTTTATGAAAGACTATAGTTTCAAAGAAGGAAATCGTCTTGTGTTGAAGTATTTTGGTGGGGTAGAGAAGGTAAGCAAATCTACCTTGGATGAGTGTTTTAAAAATAAAATGTGGGACAATGATGACGATGCTATTAAAATATCTGCTTTGTATCTTATCAATACTTTTCTCTATTCCACTAAGAATAGTGAAACGACTCCTCATTATATTGATTCTGATCACTTTGATATTGTTGAATCGGGTGAATGGGAATCTTATCCTTGGGGTTATAAGATTTTTCATGCAACGATTGAATCTTTGCATAATAAGGTGTGTGTTTGGAAGTCGTCTTACAGATTTGCAGGGATGCCATATGCTTTGCTTGTATGGTTTTTTGAGTGTTGTCCAACAGTTAATGGAAAGCTTGCTAATCGGGTTGGAAATAAGGTTCCACGAATTTTGAATTGGGAGGTGACAAGGCATCTTTCGTTCAATGAGGTTCAGAAGTATTTTTTTTCTTTATCTGGTGATAAGATAATTGAATTGGATTGTTTTTTGTTATGATATTCTTTTACTGTCATATTAGTATGTCTTGATATTAATGATATATATTTGTTTTAAATATTATATGCATATGGTGGTTCAAAATATTATGCCCACTGATTGTGAAGTTGAGTCTTTGAATTTGGCTGAAGTTGAAGATATAAGTGTTGGTGAAGATATATCAATTCATAGTGATGATGATATCCCTTCAGTGAAAATAGGTGGCATGTCAAAGGGTGTTAATGATTTGTTTGTGACAAAAGTAGAGTTTATTAAAGAAATGGCTTCAGTGAAACAAAATCTGGTGGATTTGAAGCAGGATATTCAGAAAAGTAACCTTGCGGTTGATGGGTTAAAAGAGTTTATGGTGGCTACAGCTGATCGTTTTTTCAATGAGTTGGATCTAATATCAAAGAAGATTGATACAAAGTTTCAGGAGCAGGTATGATATTTCCTTTTTAATCTGTATAAGTGTTTGATATTGTTTAATATTACTGATGTCATATTTATATGATATTTTTCTTTATTTAGGCTGCAGGAGCTGATGGTGTTTTCAGCTTTGGTGGGTTTGGATCTGATCATGAAGTTGTTCCTGATGAACTTAATAATGCCGTCATTGATGGGACGCCTACATGTACGCCATGTGGGACATCTGTTATAGGTCTGTTAGAATTAGGTTATGATATTATATATTTTATTAGAGATGTTGTGTAGTTTTATTTGTATCGAGTTCGACAGTACATGTATAGTTTTTTTTTTATCTATTACTGTCTATATTTGCAGATACTGTAGTTGTTGATTGTGTTACTTCTTTGGATCAGTCAACCATGGTGGAAGATGCTGTTGGAAATGTGATTGGTAAGTTTGTTTATTAATGAGCTTGTACAGTTATGGTTGCTGCAATATTAATGTGTATTTGTTTTAGTAGATGTCTTCAATCTCTGGAAGATATGGTGGATTGTTTTATTGTGTTTTCTTTTATTAGTACCTAGAAGGCTTGAGTTTGATGATGTTGGAAATCAAGAGGTAGATGGTTCAGGTATTGTTTCAATGTCTACGCAAGAACTAAATATTATTGATGAGAGTGTTAAGAGAAAGCTGGAGGAATCTGCAAAACGCAAAGGTTCTAGTGGTAAGTTTAATGTCTGTTTTGTTTCTATTAGTATTAACTTTCTTATGTGAGTTATTTGTTTTTTTTTAAGTTTAGTTTTTAACTTTTATGTTTCATTTTCTATCTGTTTATTATTGAATATAGGTGTTGGCAGTATGTCTTTCAGAAGGGATCCTATACAGAAATCATGTATGGAGGCCTCTGAAGATACAGTGGAGAATTTAGTTGTTTGTGACAGAACAGTTATGGGTAAATCCTAATATTTTATTTGCATTGGGTAGCATTATTTAGTTGATTTCATAATTGTGGATGATTGTAATTAGACAAGATAATTTTTGATAATGGAAACCATATTATAGAAAGTGCAGGTGTGGAATCTTTTTCCATTCAGGACCTTAACATTATTGATGATATTGTGGAGAAAAGACTTCAAGAGTCTGCAAAACGTAAAGGTGATATTGAAAGTTTTTTTATATATTCATTATATTTCAGTATGTTTAGGTCATCCTTAGATATTTTGGATAGGTTTGTATTTATTAGTTGAGTGTTTACAGGGTTATTGGTTTCAACCAATGATAGAATATTGAGTGCTGAAGCTGTGGTGGATACCTTGGTAGGGGAAAGAATCATTGGAGCGAATGGTGCTAATAATAATATTGGTTAGATACTCTTTTTGTTTATATATAACTGTATGATATTCTTTGTATTTTGAAGTGTAGTTTTTGTTATTGTACATATGTTATATATGATTGTACATTTTTTGTTGTAGTTCCAAATGATGAAGGACAGGGTCTTGATTATATAAGCACTGAGGAGCTTAGTATAATTGGTGGTATTGATGAGAATAGGGTGAAAGATGATGCAGTTGGTAAAACTGTGGATATGTGTTAGTACTTTTGTTATTATTTGATTAATTCTTTGATTGGTCTGAGATTTATTTTATATATAGATTGCTGAATTTTATTTTTGTGTATTTATTAAGCAGCTGTAGATGAGGTAATGGAGCAGCATTCTTCCAGAGGTTTTCCCAATTTTAGAATTTTTGATACTCAAGAAGAAGAAGAAATATATGGGAAAAATGATGCACCATCTGTGGAAGGGAGTAGCTCTGTCATTGCTGAGGAGTTGCATGTTGCTGATAAGTTTGGTTAGTGTTATTTTCTCAGTCATATATGTATTATAACTTTTAAATATATATGCATTTTCATATATGGGATGTATTGTTTATAAGTATGTTGATGTATTTTAATATTTTTGAACTTGCAGCTTTGGTACTTTACAAAGAAGTTGTTTCTGAAGCAGGAAGGGGTAATAATGAAGGGGACAATAATGGTGATGATGTAGGGGCTAAATGTGTTGATTCCCTTGATTCTGAAGGTGGTTCAGCAGGTAATTTTTTTCAAATACTTTTAATATTTTGTAGTTGTTGATATTTTACTATGTATCTTTATTTTTTAATGTTTTTTCCTTTCAAAATTAATTTTTTGTTATATTTTATTTGGTCATATTCAATTTTACTCTAATTTTTTTTTTCTAATTTTTGTAAGTTTACTGCATGCAGTTCCTAATATTGGTGAAGTGAATATTAGTGATGATGATGAACTAAACAGATTGCTTAGTGAAATTGATGAGTTTACTGATAAGGATGATGAGACTTTGCCAGAGTTTGTTTCGGAGGATGATAAATTCAAGAAAAGGATGTGTGCTAATCATACAGCAGTGTGTGTTAAAAAGGCTGTTCGGCATGATAGGTCACGTTTGTTTTTTTACTGTTGGTTCCTCTGTTAATAGCAAGAAGTATGTTTTGAATTAGAAATTTGCAACGAAGCATCCATTTGTTAGCAACCCTTGGCGTCGTGTTGATCCAAAGCTGTCTGCTAGCTACTCTACCTGGATAAAAAAATAGGTTGATGAAGAATAGGTAATATCACTTTAGGTTTTTGTTTCTGATATTTAACAATTTTGTTTTTACCACCTTATGTATTTATAATATATTTTCATTTATTTACAGGGAGCCTCCATACCATTTTACTGCTAATATCCTGAGGCCTAGATTTGACTTTGGCGTTTGTCTTGTTTCTTCAAAAGATTGGTTCTATAATCTCTATTCTGCGGATGATCCTCTTCAAGAAACGGTAGTTATTTTAACCTATGTTATAATATTTGTATTATTTATTGTATATTCTGAATATTAACATTTTTTTTTCTTTGATTGTTAGCACATTGATGTTATTCTGTATTACATGCGCAAAATGGCCAAGTATGATCCAGCTGTGCAGGGTCGTATTACTACGACTGATTGTTTGTTTGATTCAACAATAATGGATATTTATAAGCGTTTTCAGAAAAATAACAATGTCTTATCTGTTGCTGCTGAGAATCAATTGATACTTGATTATATGAAGGGCATGTCTATTAGGTGCAATTTGCCATGGTCTTTGGTGGATGATGTGTTGCTTCCTATAAAAGTTTTTGAAGATTGGTATTGGATATTGGGTAGGCTTTCATTTAAGCATAGGGTGATATATGTGTATGATCAAAAGTTAGACAATCCTTTTTATGATGATGAACTCATTAGAGCTGTGGAGCCGTATGCCATCTTGATTCCATTATTTTTGTCTGCCATGGGATTTTATGATATTCGTGATGATTTGAATCCTGCTGATTACATATTTGGGGAGAAACCAGTATCTGAAAAGTGGGAGATTTTACACATATATGACATGACTGGTGTGCCGAAATCGTAAGTGTTGCCTACTGTATCTTATTATTTTTGTTAATATGAGATGTTGCTAATATTAAGAAATATTTTGTTTTTGCAGTGATTATTGTGTGTTTGCTCTTACTTTTGCTGAGCATTTCTTGCATGGACGTACCATGCCTTCTCCTGGATGCAATATCAAGCGTGTTAGGAAGCGTTTTGGAGCGTTGTTGTGGGATTATGGATTGAAGAAGCATGAGGCAAATCAGCAAAGTGATGTTGAAGATTAAAGCTTATTTGTAGTTGGGTTTGGTTGATATGAACTTGTCCAGTTGTAATATGCGTTGAACGCTTTTCGTTATTGTTTTTTGTACTGAACAGTCTGGATACTGGTTGTTAATGGTATTTTTAATGTTCTGTGTTTTCACAGGTTTATTTATGGTGTTAAGTGAATGTTTAAGGTTATTAATTTGTTCTAATTAAGTTTTTGAATATCTGTGTATGTGTAAATTGTTGATAGGTAAACAATTTTTTAATACTGGTTAGGTTTTTATTATATCAGCATTGGTAGCGCCTGATTTTTGTATAAATAGCTTCTCATTCAATATTTTTTAGGTGTTTAGATCTTTAATATTAAGCTACAGTTTAAAATCTCAAATGCATAAGGAAGCTTGTTCAGTAGTATTATTGGAACTATATTACTTGTTATTTAATATTTTTTACTTTGTTACCTTATATTTTGTTCTGTTTGGAGTTGTCTAATTCATATCTAATCTTATTTGCAATGTTAAACTGTTAATATTATAGGACAGAAGGTATTGTAGATGAATGTGGCAGTTTTGAACTTCAAATATGTCTGATGATCTGTAAGTAGTACTTATAAGTCAAGTATATTGATAGGTTTTGCAGGTTGTATATTATTGATGATTTTATCATTTATCATGGTTGCAGGTGTTGAAGATTTCAAGTAATTCAGGTTTAATCTTTATGCATTTTTATGTTGCTGAAATTTGACTACTATTTTGAAGTTGAATATCTGCAAATATAATATTTTCTATTTATGAATATGTGTAATGATTTGATTACTTTATCTTTTTAATATTCTACACTGATAAAAAATGTATAATTGTTTAATTCTAAACATTGCAGCCTTGGCAGATATCACATAAAAGCCATTCTAATATTATACAACTGAATCAAACTGTATGCATTAAGCAGACTAATATTGTTCTTCTTGTCACGCACTAAAAATTAATTATTCAACTGCGCGGGTTGCGAGTTTATTTATTTAAAGGCTCGTGACTGGTGTTCAAAAAGGTACAAAATTATTTAGAGAACTCGGAGTCGCCACTTGACATAGTTTAAGGTGTGCCAAGTCACCAAAAGGTACCTTGGAACACCTCTGACTCGTCTAATGGTCTGCGTTAGAGATTCGGGTAAGGTTCTCAGTTGACTCTCGGGAAGGTATTAGGCACCCTCAAGTCCTGTGCCAAGCACAGTTGCTTTTATTGTCGCAATTTTAATTTATTAAATATGGTTGTATTATTTTTGCCGTTAATTTGAATTTATACTTTGATTTAAGAAAAAATTAAAAAAAGCGTATTTGTTCATTTTCCAACCTCACAGAGGACTGGTTAAAGTTACAGTTTTATTCAGAAAAATTTTAAAAGCGTTATTCTTATCCAACCTCACGGAGGACTGGTCTATTTTTTTTAAAAATAGATTTAATCAACTTCAAAAAATAATAATTTTTTTAGCTTAGATCACAAATCGTACTCATCATTATGCCTAATCGAGTTTTAAAAGCAAATTTTTTTAACACAAAACTTCATCATTGGCCTTCTCTATTTAGTTCTCGTTTTGCCTAATAAGTAGATCACAAATCATACTTATCAATGCCTAATTGTGCTCGTTAAACTCATGACGTTTAATAAATAGACCACTGATCATACTTATTAATACCCAATCGTATCACGTTCCTTTATTAGAAGAAAATTTCAGTTTAAAGGTTAAAGTACGAGGGCTCAATTATGGGCTATATAATCAGCCCATATCATTTCATATTTTTTCAAATGAAAGAGAACGTTGCAGCATTTATGGTCTGAAAAGATAGACTTGATCACGATTTACATTGATGTCCCATTTTAGTCTATATTTTCAAATTTTGTCTAACTTTCGTTTTAATGTTGTTTGAATGCATGTCCTAAATTGCCTACGTATTTCAGATCTTTGGTCCATTTTTATTAAAAGAGTCACTTTACCAGATTCATTCTTTTCTCCTTTTTTCGTTTCTGTTTTTTTTTTTTTTTAAATAATGACTAAATTTGCCTATTAATCCACAAGTCCCAAATTAAGCAAATTCTATATTGGATCTGGGCTCATATCCAGACGTAGGACAGCCCAGAATCATTTATCATGTATAGTACCTTTGTTCCTTCATTATCAGCACCATGGCAGCATAAAAACACACATAATCAAGAAGCAAAAGAGTACAGATATACACGCAAGCAAGTTAAGATAAATAATGGTGCACACATACATGGTATACTAGGCCTTTAAAACAGGCTGATTCATATGATTTTCACAATCAAGTACTCAAAATAAATACAAGGTTCGTTTGTGTTTACCTATGAGCTAAAAATTCCAAGCAAGCCGCAAATGAAAATACCAAAACAAGGATCAACAGACCAGCAACTGAAAACAGCTCCTCAAGTGCCCTTAACTTGACTTGAAACCAAAGATTTCATTCGACCTCTTATCCCCTTTTCCGGTCGATCTCATCTTTCTCCTCTTTCTTTTTGAGCCAATCTGCCATCCCTTATTTTGACATCTCACGGAAGTTTCTGTCCTAATGGCAATTGTACTCCCATCTCTTGATTGCGATGATCAAAATAAATTTCGACTTCCCGAGCAGACTCATATTTTGATTGTACATCAATGCGCTACATTCTCAGAGATCGGTCAAAAAGGTCTTTATTTGGACCATAGTATGGGATTTGGTTAGGCTAGGAAGAAAATTATTTAGCATCAAAACTTAGAAACATCTCATGAGACGGCTAGATGATCATTACAAATTTTGAAATCACCGCTTTTGAAAAATAAACCCTCTTTTCTTTTCTTTTCTTTTTTCTTTTTTTTTTCCCCCAGTTTAAGCAAATTGGGGGATTTCCCTTTTTAATCTCTCTTTTTTTTTTCTTTTTTTTTTTAGGGTTTTCTTTTGCTCTTTGTTTTGAAAAGCGGTATAAAAGCATCTTATGAAATGACTTGGTGAATAATACAACCCCTGGAATCATTTTCTTCTAAGATAACATTAAACTTTAGCCTCAGTTTAGTGAAAATTGAGGAATTTCTTTTGAATTTTCTCTGATATGAAAACGTGGGGGATATTGAGAGTTGCCCCCGAGATGAACACAAAGAAAGCAAAAGGAATATTGGATTTCTTGCTTTTCTTTAAAAAACTTCTGCGGAGCACTTTGAGTTTCTTCCCCGACTTCGAAACTGGTATGCTAAACATCTCATGAGACATGTGAATGAATGTTACAAAAATAGAAGTTTGTTTTTATTTTATTTATGAAATAAAATAAAAACAAACTTCTGCCCCAGTTTAGCATAAAATGGGGATCTAAATTTCTTTTGATGTTGGCCGCAAACTTGGAGGCAAGTTTTGCGTCAATAAAAAAAAATAGGAAAAGAGGAATTTTTTCCTGTTGCGACCGCACCGGAATGGTTGCCTACGTATCCTTTTGAGAGGAATCAGGTCTGATGTAGCTCTAGCAACTTAATGCTAGCTTTTGTGTTGTTGTTTTTGTTGTTTTCTGATTTTCTTTTTTTTTCATTTTTTCTTTCACTGGTATAATAACATTTATTTCAAAGGAGGGTAGCCGAAAGGAAAAATACACAAAGCTCAAAGACTATTAAATTGGTAAAATATTTGGGTAGTAGAAACGAAAGCCGTTCATCATCCCGACCCGAGAATGCCTCGCACAGATATACAACAAAATAAGTCGACCTAAAGTCACAAGTAGAGACGGGACTTAATCACTCGGTACCCTTGGTTTTCGCTCCAATAGAGATCTTGAAAATTACACTTGAAACTTCCGACCAAAATGGTTATGCACCATTCTCAACTCTTTGCATAATTCCTTTATCACAGTCATCCTCACCGTCCAGTTAGTTCTTAGGCCTGATATTAGACCATGTGTTTAGATCAAGACGCAAATTCCACACATATGTCATGTTACTAAAGCTGACAAGAATAAAACTTCAAAAAACTAAAAGGATAAAAACAAGGAACAGAAAAGACAAAATATTTGAGACAAGGAGTGGATCTCGCTTATTATTGAATTAAAGACATGAGGGTTTGAACATCAAAATAAGCAAAATAATGCACTTGGATTACAACCCTGAAATAACCAAGTGCACAGAAAGTTCGGCAAAATAAGTTGACAAATGTTTCTCAATTGTTCATTTTCATATCATGTCCAATGCACTGCTCTCATGCCCTGTCGAAGCCGTCATCAGATTGTACCATGTTGTTTCCACTGGCGTGCTTCAAACTTGACAACATCTTCTTCTTTGCTTCATTTTCTCGAAATACCATCAGGGTAGACATGTCTTCTTTGGAAAAAATGAATGACTGTGTAAGACAGTGAATTGGCTCAACGACTACATCTTGCATTGTTGCATGGACAGTTGATTTATTTGGCCTATCGATTGATGCAACAATAGATGAGTCATGGCGTCTGATGTTTTTGGAAAGACCAACTGCCACAATCTGCTTGGCACCATTCCTTTTCATGTCTTCTTCTATGCATACCATCCCTACCATGTGTACGTTGTTTTGAACCTCATGAGCTGGTAAAGGATTTTGATTCACATTCTGTGTTTCATCCCCCACGACTTTTATCTGATTGTTGTCTATCATTGCCTGGATTGCCCTTTTGAGTTCCCAGCAGGATTCCGTGTCATGTCCAGGTGCTCCAGAATGAAACGCACAATGGCGTGAATGATCAACTCTTCCATTAGGGTTCACTTTTCCCGGGATTGGTTTCTACAGATTGGCTTGTTGCAACTTTTCAAACAAATTAGTGTAAGTTTCCCCCAGTGGGGTGAACTTAGTCTCTCCCCTCCGTCGCAACTTTTGGTGACTTGTGCTTGGACAGGAACACGGATTCTTTCGTTTTTGGTTGGGAAAGTCAAGCGAAGCTTGGAAATGGTTATGTGGGGTGTTATATGTGGCTTGTGGGGTTGGTGCGTGCCATTGCGGATAGGAAAATATCGGAGCATATGGCTGCGCTCTATGGAGTGGAGGAGCGGAGTAATTTGGATTATCTGGGGAGTAATGCTGCTGATGATGCTTTTGTGGAGTTCGGGAGTATGACAGAGGTTGTTTAAATTCTCTCTTGTTCCACTTTCTGGGATCCCGTTTCTTTTCTGTTTCATTGCGAAGACTCTCTGACCTAACTCGAACAGTGAATTGTGGGGCGGAGGCTGATGGTGGAGCCAATGAAGGTGGTGGTGCCAGAGGACACATTGTGGAGGATCCCGCGGCACTGTTGTAGTGAGGAAAGTCGGGAGAATATTGAAGGTCCTCAACTGTAGTAGGCAGACCATGTGCTTGATGCACGATGGTCGGTGCAATTCCTGAGAGATTAGACGGCACAGGAGGAGGTGCATGTCCCATGGTAATAGCATGATACAGTTCAACCACCAACTCTTTCATATTTTTGGCCTCTTTCGTAAACCTCTCATTCTGCTCAAACACCAACTTTTTCAGATTCTTGACTTCTTCAGTCAACCTCTCATTCAGCTCAATCAAATGCTCGTAATCTTCGAACTCAGAATTCCCACCTTCAGACGTCATGATCATGGGTCCCATTGATCTTGTTCTGTACGTGTGATATGATGCCAGAATTTCCTCTCAAGTTACCGCAGAACCCCAAACACTATTACAAACAGATCGGGTTAGCACAAAAATGCACACTGGCAAACCTAAGGTTGTTATGCGTCATCCCGAAAAGGTTCACGGTATAAGCCGTGTGTACCGATTGTATCCCCAAAATGACAAAATCATGACGCAAATCAAACCGACACATAATTCCGAACAAGGATAAACTTGGATTTTCTCTTTTTTTTTTCTTTTTCTTTACCTCTCTTTTTTTTTTTTTTTTTTTTTTTTTTGACTCAACAAGCGTAATTTAGACAAACGACACGAGACAGGCTAAAATAAATTGCTTGACATGATGCACGAGTCAAAAGATATATACAAACTGACATGAAAATGGGTGGGTCCACCCGGACGGTGAAAAATAATGAGACTCGATATTTGAGCGGAGTCAGATTATTCCACGAGGATCGACGCGTCTGTACCCTCACTTGACCTTAGACAAAACAAAAGAAAGCAGACCCTAAACAACAACAATTTTTTCACTCTTTTGTTTTTTTTTTAATGAAAAACCAAGACTTAACCCAAGACACGAACATAACTTAAGAACGGATTATGAATCAAACCATTTTTTTTATTCCAAAAGTGACTCCAAAATCGAACATTACGATAATGAAAAGATGAGCATAAAAACTTGATTTTTGAAACAAACTCGTTGATTTGATTTGAAAATGAATCTTAGAGTATTTACAAAATCTGGCCATTATACCGACACAAAAATACAAAATATTACACGAATTAGATGCAAAATTTTTTTACAAAAATTGGCCATTATGGCGGCATAAAACCCCGATAAATTACTTTTCAAAAATACGGACTTGACTTGGACACAGACTCAAAGGCAAAAAGGGTCCCAAAATTTTGTCATTATACCGGCGCAAAATCATAACGGCGCAAAACTATGACAAATTATTTTCTAATACTTGAGACCAAACCCGGACACAAAATTAGACTCTAAAAGTTCTTGAAAAAAAGAAAAAAAAAATTCGCCATTATAACGGCGTAAAATGACAACTAAAGATATTTTGAGACACGGGACTAAACCCATTTTTCATTTTTCTCTCTTTTTTTTTCAAAATTTAACATCCACCCTCGGTGATCGGTCAGCATAACAACCCTCTTTCTACAATAAATGCAACATATAGGATGCCAATAATGTGTCTTTTCGGGACACGGGCCCATCTTGACACAAAGGGGTCAGCGTAGACAAGTGCAATACCGGTGTACCGCACCTCATTAAGTCAAATATGATGCAGATAATTGGGCCTAAAGGTTTAACTCTAGGTGACACAACTGACTCAGTGTCTAGACTGGCTGAAGAAACCCGATGGACAAACCGGGCGGAAAGCGAATCAGGGCCATCCGGAGACAGTGTGTCCGGCCTAAAACCCCGTCACGCCTTCCTCCTAAATCATGGGAAATTTAGTAAGAAGTCCCAGATGCCACAAGCAATCTGGTAAGTGCACGTGTGTGTGTGTTTCAGAGACTCAGAGGGTTGCAGAGGAAGACAGTTTATATACATTTCAACAATATCAAACCAGTAACATTCAACTTTTTATGTGATAACGGCAAGAATATAACAACCAAATATTTAATAAATTAAAACATGCGACAATCTTATCAAAGCCGGAGATTCTAGTTTTCACTAATCTCCCCAGCGGAGTCGCCAAGCTGTCACGCCCTAAAAATTAATTATTCAACTGCGCGGGTTGCGAGTTTATTTATTTAAAGGCTCGTGACTGGTGTTCAAAAAGGTACAAAATTATTTAGAGAACTCGGAGTCGCCACTTGACATAGTTTAAGGTGTGCCAAGTCACCAAAAGGTACCTTGGAACACCTCTGACTCGTCTAATGGTCTGCGTTAGAGATTCGGGTAAGGTTCTCAGTTGACTCTCGGGAAGGTATTAGGCACCCTCAAACCTGTGCCAAGCACAGTTGCTTTTATTGTCGCAATTTTAATTTATTAAATATGGTTGTATTATTTTTGCCGTTAATTTGAATTTATACTTTGATTTAAGAAAAAATTAAAAAAAGCGTATTTGTTCATTTTCCAACCTCACAGAGGACTGGTTAAAGTTACAGTTTTATTCAGAAAAATTTTAAAAGCGTTATTCTTATCCAACCTCACGGAGGACTGGTCTATTTTTTTAAAAAATAGATTTAATCAACTTCAAAAAATAATAATTTTTTTAGCTTAGATCACAAATCGTACTCATAATTATGCCTAATCGAGTTTTAAAAGCAAAATTTTTTAACACAAAACTTCATCATTGGCCTTCTCTATTTAGTTCTCGTTTTGCCTAATAAGTAGATCACAAATCATACTTATCAATGCCTAATTGTGCTCGTTAAACTCATGACGTTTAATAAATAGACCACTGATCATACTTATTAATACCCAATCGTATCACGTTCCTTTATTAGAAGAAAATTTCAGTTTAAAGGTTAAAGTACGAGGGCTCAATTATGGGCTATATAATCAGCCCATATCATTTCATATTTTTTCAAATGAAAGAGAACGTTGCAGCATTTATGGTCTGAAAAGATAGACTTGATCACGATTTACATTGATGTCCCATTTTAGTCTATATTTTCAAATTTTGTCTAACTTTCGTTTTAATGTTGTTTGAATGCATGTCCTAAATTGCCTACGTATTTCAGATCTTTTGTCCATTTTTATTAAAAGAGTCACTTTACCAGATTCATTCTTTTCTCCTTTTTTCGTTTCTGTTTTTTTTTTTTTTTAAATAATGACTAAATTTGCCTATTAATCCACAAGTCCCAAATTAAGCAAATTCTATATTGGATCTGGGCTCATATCCAGACGTAGGACAGCCCAGAATCATTTATCATGTATAGTACCTTTGTTCCTTCATTATCAGCACCATGGCAGCATAAAAACACACATAATCAAGAAGCAAAAGAGTACAGATATACACGCAAGCAAGTTAAGATAAATAATGGTGCACACATACATGGTATACTAGGCCTTTAAAACAGGCTGATTCATATGATTTTCACAATCAAGTACTCAAAATAAATACAAGGTTCGTTTGTGTTTACCTATGAGCTAAAAATTCCAAGCAAGCCGCAAATGAAAATACCAAAACAAGGATCAACAGACCAGCAACTGAAAACAGCTCCTCAAGTGCCCTTAACTTGACTTGAAACCAAAGATTTATGACCCAAAAGACTCTTGGTATAGAGGTCTTTTGGTTCTAAATCTTTACACTTAAACTCACTAAATATTTCCTTCTTTCACTTGCTCATTTTTTCTCTCTTTCTCTCTAATTTTCAGCTTGTTGTTGGTTGTTGGTGTTGAAAAAGGGCAATAAATGGCTCTATTTAATGCTGAAATTGAGACCAAAGGGTGGGGTATGGACTTGTACAAAAGTACAAGCCCCCACACCCTACACTTGAGTGCTTTTTAATCCCATTTTTCAGCAAATGCAACAGCTATAAAGGACACTATTTCAGCAACTAAAGGCTGTCCAAAAGCTGAAAAAAATGCACACGTTGGGCCCTCTAAAAGGACACCCAATACTCATTGCATAACTAGAAGGTAACTAGGACCAACTAAGCAAACCAAATCAGCCCCAAACTAACTAAAATAGAACTAAGAATACCGCCAGATTCTAAACATATTTAACAAAGTCCAGAACTAAAAGTTTCAAAGTTTCAATAATTAAAGAAAGCCAAAATCAGGCCAAAGGAAACGCTAAACTGAAATACATAATAGACTTAAAGAGTCCAATACTAACCAAAAAATAGACAACAGAGTTAGACATAAAATTTCACTAAACTTATACAAAACATACATCCTGCCCGAAGTTAATGGAACTAGAGAACAACCTATCAATTTCACACTTGAAAATACTGGACAGTTTTTTGAATTCAAGCGATAACAATGCGTACAACTAGCATACATGTATCAGTTTTAACTAATCAAATGCGACACGAGTAGATAGTTTTATTTACTTGATTAGTACGGACAAAACAACCAGAATGTTAATCTCAAACTCGGATTAGTGAAGCATGTCAAGAAACAATTCCAACAATGGAACAATGAACAATTTTTATTAAGTAAAACAAACGAGTACATGTGATTCATGGATACTAAACAGAAAACGCACAACTTTACCATACGACTTCTATGTTTTATACATACACATGAACGACATGTTTTCCAACAACGAAACTAAAACTAGCACTAACTTAGAATAATGAGAAAGCATCAGCTGCAGAAAAAAGAGATAGACAAACGGAATTCCTTGCTAACCCGTCAATGAGAGACTGCCATGGCTGCAGAGCCGCTACCCGAGCTGCTGCATCGTCGCCTCCTCGACAATCACCATCACAGCTTGGTTATCCCCGGACCAAACACCACTGCTGCCTCGTCTCGCCTTCACTGCCTAATCAAAACAGCCCCTCCAAAACAACCTCGTCGCAGCCCCAAAACAGGTGCAAAACAGCCTCGCATTTAAACAGAATACCACCACCACTGCCTCGGATTCAACTGCCGAAACAGCCCCGCCCCGCTAACAACTAATCATCACAGCTTAAACCAAACACCACCCTCACCTCACTAAAGCACAATTATCACAACCCCCCTAGTCCTCAAATGACAACCAAAACAATTCCCACAGCCTCCGTTCATCATCCTCACACCAAACAAAATCAGTCACAGTCATAACAAGGAAAGGAAAAAAACAAAATAAGAAGAAAGAAGCAAAAGAAAAACAGAAACGGGATGAAGAAAAAATAAAACGGGGAGAAAGGGATTTCGGGAAACGGGGTAATGGGAGAGAAGAGAGGAGTAAAGAGGAGAGGAGGAACCAAAAATCTCACCGGAAAAGGGCTCAAGTCGCCGGAGTTGAGTTTTTCAAAGTCCGATCCACTCCAAACGGCTTGGATTTCGGAGAAACTAATTGTGGAAATGGAACCAGGGGTCAAGGCCTTTCGATTGGTATATTTTTCTAAATTTTCCGGCCACCGGAGGTGGTGGCCGGCGGCGGCAACGCGGTGGCCGACCGGTGGCTCCGCTGTGGAGGCGATTTCCGGTGGGCAAAGGAAAAATTTGGCATGGCCTCCCCTATATTCTGATTTTTGTGTAAAAATGAGCAAAAAAGGGGAAATTTAGCTTATATAGTTAGTGGATGTGGGCCGGGTTATACATATGGGCTGACGGGCTTGGCATTGGGCTACATATTTTTTTACATATAGCCACAAAAATGATTTATACACACACAACTAACTAAAATTAAACCACATATTTTACAACGCCATCAGAATTAAACTGTAGAATCAAAACAATAAGCACGTAACAAGTGATTTTTGTTAATTTTTTCAAATTTTAGCGTCCTAATTAGAAACAAATTTAGTTAAGAACAAATACTGGAAGTCCAGAAAAATTGACGACACGTCCTAAGAATCTAATACGAATATTTTGAGCATTTTTTGAATTTTGTGTGCCAAAATTAGGTGATTACAGCTGCACCTCTTTGTTCGGGAACACGAAGAGTTTTCGGACAAAGAAGTAATCGACAACTAATTTTGGCTTTTCGGTTCTAGCCGAGAGCATACTTTTCAAAACGGTGACCGTACCTTGAATTTCGGTTCTAACCGAGAACAAAGTTACCTACATATCCCCGGACTAAGGAATCAGGTCAGTGTAGTTCCTTACGTGCGGTAGCTGGGACTACCGTATTCAAACAGACACTAGACTCTTCTAGACTCACTAAGACAACACTAGACACTCTAGACTACTAAGACAGACTAGAGACTCTTCTAGACACACTTGGGGCTGATACTAGACACTCTTAAGCACACAAGGGCTGTCGTTGCTGAGTACTGGTCGCTTGCTGGTGGTCGTTGCTTTACAAAGAAAAAATGGAATTACAACATTGAAAAATGTAAAAGTTACAATTCCTAGACTACTCTTCATGCTTTCCAAGCTGATGCACTGGTCCGGAGCTCCCACTAATCAAGTGGGTTTTGAAACCTTGAAATTGCCGCTCGGGCGGGCTTTTAACTTGAAACTTGCAATTGCCGCTCGGGCGGGCTTTAACTTGACACTTGCAATTGCCGCTTGGGCGGGCTTTAACTTGAATGTTGAAATTGCCGCTTTGACGGGCTTGACTTGAATGTTGAAATGTCGCTTTGACGGGCTTTTCCTTGAATGTTAAAATTGCTGAAACTTGAAATTGCCGCTCGGGCGGGCTTTAACTTGAAAGTTGAAATTGCCGCTTTGACGGGCTTTGACTGAAATGCTGAAATTGCCTATTTGATAGGTTTTGACATGAAGCTGGGAATGGTTGCAATCTTTGAGCGGGACAAACTTGAAAAGAAAGTGGTTGCTATCTTCTAGCGGAACTGACTCGAAAAGGAAATGGGCGCTATCTTTTAGCGGGACTGACTCGAAAAGGAAGTGGGCGCTATCCTTTAGCGAAACTGACTCGAAAAGGAAATGGGTGCTATCTTTTAGCGGGACTGACACGAAAAGGACATGGGTGCTATCTTTTAGCGAAGCTGACACGAAAAGGAAATGGGTGCTATCTTTTAGCGAAACTGACATGGAAAAGAAATAAACGCTATCTTTGAGCGAAACTGACTCGGAAAGAAAATGTGTGCTATCTTTTAGCGAAACTGACATGGAAAAGAAATAACGCTATCTTTGAGCGAACTGACTCGGAAAGGAAATGATCGCTATCTTTTAGCGGAAACTGACTTTAAAAGGAAACTGACGCTATCTTTGAGCGGGACTGACTCGAAAAGGAAATGGGTGCTATCTTTTAGCGAAAGTGACTCAAAAAGGAAAGGGGTGCTATCTTTTAGCGAAACTGACTCGAAAACGAAACTGATGCTATCTTTTAGCGGGACTGACACGAAAAGGAAATGGGTGCTATCTTTTAGCGAAACTGACTCAAAAAGAAAATGGGTGCTATCTTTTAGCGGGACTGACACGAAAAGGAAATGGGTGCTATCTTTTAGCGAAACTGACATGGAAAAGAAATAGCGCTATCTTTGAGCGAAACTGACTCGGAAAGAAAATGGGTGCTATCTTTTAGCGGAAACTGACTTTAAAAGGAAACTGACGCTATCTTTGAGCGGGACAAACTTGGAAAGGAAATGATCGCTATCTTTTAGCGGAAACTGACTTTAAAAGGAAACTGACGCTATCTTTGAGCGGGACTGACTCGAAAAGGAAATGGGTGCTATCTTCTAGCGAAACTGACTCAAAAAGGAAAAGGGGTGCTATCTGTTAGCGAAACTGACTCGAAAAGGAAACTGACGCTATCTTTTAGCGGGACTGACACGAAAAGGAAACGGGTGCTAACTGACTCAAAAAGGAAATGGGTGCTATCTTTGAGCGAAACTGACTCAGAAAGAAAATGGGTGCTATCTTTTAGCGAAACTGACATGGAAAATAAATAACGCTATCTTTGAGCGAACTGACTCGGAAAGAAAATGGGTGCTATCTTTTAGCGGAAACTGACTTTAAAAGGAAACTTGACGCTATCTTTGAGCGGGACTAACTCGAAAAGGAAATGAGTGCTATCTTTTAGCGAAACTGACATGGAAAGGAAATAGACCCTATCTTTTAGCGGGACTGACTCGAAAAGGAAACTGACGCTATCTTTGAGCGGAACTGACTCGAAAAGGAAACTGACGCTATCTTTGAGCAAAAACTGACTTAAAAAAGGAAACTGACGCTATCTTTGAGCAAAAACTGACTTGAAAGGGAAACTTCCGCATTATCTTGAGGGAGTATGCTATTGTGGTTGACATCTTCCTGGTGAGTTATGTCCTCTTTGTTCACCCGCTCATGATTAGCCCATGTCTGGAGGCTGTACAGTTCACACATTTTTCACATGTGGCTTTGACTTGACAGCTGCAAACTCTAACCCATTATCTTAATGGGGTCTTGTCTGGAGATTTGAAAACCTCAGCCATTTTTCAAAAATGGGATTTTGTCTGAAACTCAGAACAAATGCTCCTGATTCATGCGATCCTTAATCTTGCTGACAATGTAGCAAATATCACAATGGCTTTCTTCATCATGACTATACAGACCATGAATCATGTCCTCGCAAAATAAACTTGGGGTTCTTGTTCAAACGGTATCTTGATATCGTTGATGTATTTTTGATCCACCCCAAAGTCCACCAATGCCAAATGGTTTCTCCCACTCTTTAGTCACTCCTTGGTAGAAACAGCATGTCGTTCCATGGTGACTTTCCTGGTACAATTTTGGTGTGTCATTCTTATACGAGGTGCAGCACGAGCTTCTATTGCTCATTGGTTCCCGAACAATGATCTGGTACAACTGAGAAACCTGTAAACAAGCTTTGCGAAACTTTCTTTGCTCGTTTCAATGATATCAAAGGAGAGGAGTGACAAAAAAAGTGAAGACAAACTGAAGAAATTCGAAGAGGAGACATCGAATGAAAGATGTCGCTGAATGATAGGAAGAAAAATTATTTAGGGGTGAAATGGCGGGCTCAAGGAACATGACATACATCTTGGAATAAAGTCTTTACCTTTTCAACACGATCTATCCTTGATTTTACCCCAGTTCGACAATATAGAGGCAATTACTTGCTTGGTCCGATCATGATGAGAAACCGGACATCCCTCATTCGACTAGTGGTGCCCTTTCGGGTTTTCACCAACTAGCCTCTCTCTTTGTTCTTTTCTCTCACAATGGTCTGTGGCGCCCTTTCAGGTTTTGACCAACATGATTCATTTTTCTCCTCTTTTTTTTTTATCTCTTTTTTTTTTTTGTTCATTTGTTTCTATTTTTTTTCATTCGACCTCTTATCCCCTTTTCCGGTCGATCTCATCTTTCTCCTCTTTCTTTTTGAGCCAATCTGCCATCCCTTATTTTGACATCTCACGGAAGTTTCTGTCCTAATGGCAATTGTACTCCCATCTCTTGATTGCGATGATCAAAATAAATTTCGACTTCCCGAGCAGACTCATATTTTGATTGTACATCAATGCGCTACATTCTCAGAGATCGGTCAAAAAGGTCTTTATTTGGACCATAGTATGGGATTTGGTTAGGCTAGGAAGAAAATTATTTAGCATCAAAACTTAGAAACATCTCATGAGACGGCTAGATGATCATTACAAATTTTGAAATCACCGCTTTTGAAAAATAAACCCTCTTTTCTTTTCTTTTCTTTTTTCTTTTTTTTTTTCCCCCAGTTTAAGCAAATTGGGGGATTTCCCTTTTTAATCTCTCTTTTTTTTTTTCTTTTTTTTTTTTAGGGTTTTCTTTTGCTCTTTGTTTTGAAAAGCGGTATAAAAGCATCTTATGAAATGACTTGGTGAATAATACAACCCTTGGAATCATTTTCTTCTAAGATAACATTAAACTTTAGCCTCAGTTTAGTGAAAATTGAGGAATTTCTTTTGAATTTTCTCTGATATGAAAACGTGGGGGATATTGAGAGTTGCCCCCGAGATGAACACAAAGAAAGCAAAAGGAATATTGGATTTCTTGCTTTTCTTTAAAAAACTTCTGCGGAGCACTTTGAGTTTCTTCCCCGACTTCGAAACTGGTATGCTAAACATCTCATGAGACATGTGAATGAATGTTACAAAAATAGAAGTTTGTTTTTATTTTATTTATGAAATAAAATAAAAACAAACTTCTGCCCCAGTTTAGCATAAAATGGGGATCTAAATTTCTTTTGATGTTGGCCGCAAACTTGGAGGCAAGTTTTGCGTCAATAAAAAAAAATAGGAAAAGAGGAATTTTTTCCTGTTGCGACCGCACCGGAATGGTTGCCTACGTATCCTTTTGAGAGGAATCAGGTCTGATGTAGCTCTAGCAACTTAATGCTAGCTTTTGTGTTGTTGTTTTTGTTGTTTTCTGATTTTCTTTTTTTTTCATTTTTTCTTTCACTGGTATAATAACATTTATTTCAAAGGAGGGTAGCCGAAAGGAAAAATACACAAAGCTCAAAGACTATTAAATTGGTAAAATATTTGGGTAGTAGAAACGAAAGCCGTTCATCATCCCGACCCGAGAATGCCTCGCACAGATATACAACAAAATAAGTCGACCTAAAGTCACAAGTAGAGACGGGACTTAATCACTCGGTACCCTTGGTTTTCGCTCCAATAGTGATCTTGAAAATTACACTTGAAACTTCCGACCAAAATGGTTATGCACCATTCTCAACTCTTTGCATAATTCCTTTATCACAGTCATCCTCACCGTCCAGTTAGTTCTTAGGCCTGATATTAGACCATGTGTTTAGATCAAGACGCAAATTCCACACATATGTCATGTTACTAAAGCTGACAAGAATAAAACTTCAAAAAACTAAAAGGATAAAAACAAGGAACAGAAAAGACAAAATATTTGAGACAAGGAGTGGATCTCGCTTATTATTGAATTAAAGACATGAGGGTTTGAACATCAAAATAAGCAAAATAATGCACTTGGATTACAACCCTGAAATAACCAAGTGCACAGAAAGTTCGGCAAAATAAGTTGACAAATGTTTCTCAATTGTTCATTTTCATATCATGTCCAATGCACTGCTCTCATGCCCTGTCGAAGCCGTCATCAGATTGTACCATGTTGTTTCCACTGGCGTGCTTCAAACTTGACAACATCTTCTTCTTTGCTTCATTTTCTCGAAATACCATCAGGGTAGACATGTCTTCTTTGGAAAAAATGAATGACTGTGTAAGACAGTGAATTGGCTCAACGACTACATCTTGCATTGTTGCATGGACAGTTGATTTATTTGGCCTATCGATTGATGCAACAATAGATGAGTCATGGCGTCTGATGTTTTTGGAAAGACCAACTGCCACAATCTGCTTGGCACCATTCCTTTTCATGTCTTCTTCTATGCATACCATCCCTACCATGTGTACGTTGTTTTGAACCTCATGAGCTGGTAAAGGATTTTGATTCACATTCTGTGTTTCATCCCCCACGACTTTTATCTGATTGTTGTCTATCATTGCCTGGATTGCCCTTTTGAGTTCCCAGCAGGATTCCGTGTCATGTCCAGGTGCTCCAGAATGAAACGCACAATGGCGTGAATGATCAACTCTTCCATTAGGGTTCACTTTTCCCGGGATTGGTTTCTACAGATTGGCTTGTTGCAACTTTTCAAACAAATTAGTGTAAGTTTCCCCCAGTGGGGTGAACTTAGTCTCTCCCCTCCGTCGCAACTTTTGGTGACTTGTGCTTGGACAGGAACACGGATTCTTTCGTTTTTGGTTGGGAAAGTCAAGCGAAGCTTGGAAATGGTTATGTGGGGTGTTATATGTGGCTTGTGGGGTTGGTGCGTGCCATTGCGGATAGGAAAATATCGGAGCATATGGCTGCGCTCTATGGAGTGGAGGAGCGGAGTAATTTGGATTATCTGGGGAGTAATGCTGCTGATGATGCTTTTGTGGAGTTCGGGAGTATGACAGAGGTTGTTTAAATTCTCTCTTGTTCCACTTTCTGGGATCCCGTTTCTTTTCTGTTTCATTGCGAAGACTCTCTGACCTAACTCGAACAGTGAATTGTGGGGCGGAGGCTGATGGTGGAGCCAATGAAGGTGGTGGTGCCAGAGGACACATTGTGGAGGATCCCGCGGCACTGTTGTAGTGAGGAAAGTCGGGAGAATATTGAAGGTCCTCAACTGTAGTAGGCAGACCATGTGCTTGATGCACGATGGTCGGTGCAATTCCTGAGAGATTAGATGGCACAGGAGGAGGTGCATGTCCCATGGTAATAGCATGATACAGTTCAACCACCAACTCTTTCATATTTTTGGCCTCTTTCGTAAACCTCTCATTCTGCTCAAACACCAACTTTTTCAGATTCTTGACTTCTTCAGTCAACCTCTCATTCAGCTCAATCAAATGCTCGTAATCTTCGAACTCAGAATTCCCACCTTCAGACGTCATGATCATGGGTCCCATTGATCTTGTTCTGTACGTGTGATATGATGCCAGAATTTCCTCTCAAGTTACCGCAGAACCCCAAACACTATTACAAACAGATCGGGTTAGCACAAAAATGCACACTGGCAAACCTATGGTTGTTATGCGTCATCCCGAAAAGGTTCACGGTATAAGCCGTGTGTACCGATTGTATCCCCAAAATGACAAAATCATGACGCAAATCAAACCGACACATAATTCCGAACAAGGATAAACTTGGATTTTCTCTTTTTTTTTCTTTTTCTTTACCTCTTTTTTTTTTTTTTTTTTTTTTTTTTTGACTCAACAAGCGTAATTTAGACAAACGACACGAGACAGGCTAAAATAAATTGCTTGACATGATGCACGAGTCAAAAGATATATACAAACTGACATGAAAATGGGTGGGTCCACCCGGACGGTGAAAAATAATGAGACTCGATATTTGAGCGGAGTCAGATTATTCCACGAGGATCGACGCGTCTGTACCCTCACTTGACCTTAGACAAAACAAAAGAAAGCAGACCCTAAACAACAACAATTTTTTCACTCTTTTGTTTTTTTTTTTTTAATGAAAAACCAAGACTTAACCCAAGACACGAACATAACTTAAGAACGGATTATGAATCAAACCATTTTTTTTATTCCAAAAGTGACTCCAAAATCGAACATTACGATAATGAAAAGATGAGCATAAAAACTTGATTTTTGAAACAAACTCGTTGATTTGATTTGAAAATGAATCTTAGAGTATTTACAAAATCTGGCCATTATACCGACACAAAAATACAAAATATTACACGAATTAGATGCAAAAATTTTTTACAAAAATTGGCCATTATGGCGGCATAAAACCCCGATAAATTACTTTTCAAAAATACGGACTTGACTTGGACACAGACTCAAAGGCAAAAAGGGTCCCAAAATTTTGTCATTATACCGGCGCAAAATCATAACGGCGCAAAACTATGACAAATTATTTTCTAATACTTGAGACCAAACCCGGACACAAAATTAGACTCTAAAAGTTCTTGAAAAAAAGAAAAAAAAAATTCGCCATTATAACGGCGTAAAATGACAACTAAAGATATTTTGAGACACGGGACTAAACCCATTTTTCATTTTTCTCTCTTTTTTTTTCAAAATTTAACATCCACCCTTGGTGATCGGTCAGCATAACAACCCTCTTTCTACAATAAATGCAACATATAGGATGCCAATAATGTGTCTTTTCGGGACACGGGCCCATCTTGACACAAAGGGGTCAGCGTAGACAAGTGCAATACCGGTGTACCGCACCTCATTAAGTCAAATATGATGCAGATAATTGGGCCTAAAGGTTTAACTCTAGGTGACACAACTGACTCAGTGTCTAGACTGGCTGAAGAAACCCGATGGACAAACCGGGCGGAAAGCGAATCAGGGCCATCCGGAGACAGTGTGTCCGGCCTAAAACCCCGTCACGCCTTCCTCCTAAATCATGGGAAATTTAGTAAGAAGTCCCAGATGCCACAAGCAATCTGGTAAGTGCACGTGTGTGTGTGTTTCAGAGACTCAGAGGGTTGCAGAGGAAGACAGTTTATATACATTTCAACAATATCAAACCAGTAACATTCAACTTTTTATGTGATAACGGCAAGAATATAACAACCAAATATTTAATAAATTAAAACATGCGACAATCTTATCAAAGCCGGAGATTCTAGTTTTCACTAATCTCCCCAGCGGAGTCGCCAAGCTGTCACGCCCTAAAAATTAATTATTCAACTGCGCGGGTTGCGAGTTTATTTATTTAAAGGCTCGTGACTGGTGTTCAAAAAGGTACAAAATTATTTAGAGAACTCGGAGTCGCCACTTGACATAGTTTAAGGTGTGCCAAGTCACCAAAAGGTACCTTGGAACACCTCTGACTCGTCTAATGGTCTGCGTTAGAGATTCGGGTAAGGTTCTCAGTTGACTCTCGGGAAGGTATTAGGCACCCTCAAACCTGTGCCAAGCACAGTTGCTTTTATTGTCGCAATTTTAATTTATTAAATATGGTTGTATTATTTTTGCCGTTAATTTGAATTTATACTTTGATTTAAGAAAAAATTAAAAAAAGCGTATTTGTTCATTTTCCAACCTCACAGAGGACTGGTTAAAGTTACAGTTTTATTCAGAAAAATTTTAAAAGCGTTATTCTTATCCAACCTCACGGAGGACTGGTCTATTTTTTTTAAAAAATAGATTTAATCAACTTCAAAAAATAATAATTTTTTTAGCTTAGATCACAAATCGTACTCATAATTATGCCTAATCGAGTTTTAAAAGCAAAATTTTTTAACACAAAACTTCATCATTGGCCTTCTCTATTTAGTTCTCGTTTTGCCTAATAAGTAGATCACAAATCATACTTATCAATGCCTAATTGTGCTCGTTAAACTCATGACGTTTAATAAATAGACCACTGATCATACTTATTAATACCCAATCGTATCACGTTCCTTTATTAGAAGAAAATTTCAGTTTAAAGGTTAAAGTACGAGGGCTCAATTATGGGCTATATAATCAGCCCATATCATTTCATATTTTTTCAAATGAAAGAGAACGTTGCAGCATTTATGGTCTGAAAAGATAGACTTGATCACGATTTACATTGATGTCCCATTTTAGTCTATATTTTCAAATTTTGTCTAACTTTCGTTTTAATGTTGTTTGAATGCATGTCCTAAATTGCCTACGTATTTCAGATCTTTTGTCCATTTTTATTAAAAGAGTCACTTTACCAGATTCATTCTTTTCTCCTTTTTTCGTTTCTGTTTTTTTTTTTTTTAAATAATGACTAAATTTGCCTATTAATCCACAAGTCCCAAATTAAGCAAATTCTATATTGGATCTGGGCTCATATCCAGACGTAGGACAGCCCAGAATCATTTATCATGTATAGTACCTTTGTTCCTTCATTATCAGCACCATGGCAGCATAAAAACACACATAATCAAGAAGCAAAAGAGTACAGATATACACGCAAGCAAGTTAAGATAAATAATGGTGCACACATACATGGTATACTAGGCCTTTAAAACAGGCTGATTCATATGATTTTCACAATCAAGTACTCAAAATAAATACAAGGTTCGTTTGTGTTTACCTATGAGCTAAAAATTCCAAGCAAGCCGCAAATGAAAATACCAAAACAAGGATCAACAGACCAGCAACTGAAAACAGCTCCTCAAGTGCCCTTAACTTGACTTGAAACCAAAGATTTATGACCCAAAAGACTCTTGGTATAGAGGTCTTTTGGTTCTAAATCTTTACACTTAAACTCACTAAATATTTCCTTCTTTCACTTGCTCATTTTTTCTCTCTTTCTCTCTAATTTTCAGCTTGTTGTTGGTTGTTGGTGTTGAAAAAGGGCAATAAATGGCTCTATTTAATGCTGAAATTGAGACCAAAGGGTGGGGTATGGACTTGTACAAAAGTACAAGCCCCCACACCCTACACTTGAGTGCTTTTTAATCCCATTTTTCAGCAAATGCAACAGCTATAAAGGACACTATTTCAGCAACTAAAGGCTGTCCAAAAGCTGAAAAAAATGCACACGTTGGGCCCTCTAAAAGGACACCCAATACTCATTGCATAACTAGAAGGTAACTAGGACCAACTAAGCAAACCAAATCAGCCCCAAACTAACTAAAATAGAACTAAGAATACCGCCAGATTCTAAACATATTTAACAAAGTCCAGAACTAAAAGTTTCAAAGTTTCAATAATTAAAGAAAGCCAAAATCAGGCCAAAGGAAACGCTAAACTGAAATACATAATGGACTTAAAGAGTCCAATACTAACCAAAAAATAGACAACAGAGTTAGACATAAAATTTCACTAAACTTATACAAAACATACATCCTGCCCGAAGTTAATGGAACTAGAGAACAACCTATCAATTTCACACTTGAAAATACTGGACAGTTTTTTGAATTCAAGCGATAACAATGCGTACAACTAGCATACATGTATCAGTTTTAACTAATCAAATGCGACACGAGTAGATAGTTTTATTTACTTGATTAGTACGGACAAAACAACCAGAATGTTAATCTCAAACTCGGATTAGTGAAGCATGTCAAGAAACAATTCCAACAATGGAACAATGAACAATTTTTATTAAGTAAAACAAACGAGTACATGTGATTCATGGATACTAAACAGAAAACGCACAACTTTACCATACGACTTCTATGTTTTATACATACACATGAACGACATGTTTTCCAACAACGAAACTAAAACTAGCACTAACTTAGAATAATGAGAAAGCATCAGCTGCAGAAAAAAGAGATAGACAAACGGAATTCCTTGCTAACCCGTCAATGAGAGACTGCCATGGCTGCAGAGCCGCTACCCGAGCTGCTGCATCGTCGCCTCCTCGACAATCACCATCACAGCTTGGTTATCCCCGGACCAAACACCACTGCTGCCTCGTCTCGCCTTCACTGCCTAATCAAAACAGCCCCTCCAAAACAACCTCGTCGCAGCCCCAAAACAGGTGCAAAACAGCCTCGCATTTAAACAGAATACCACCACCACTGCCTCGGATTCAACTGCCGAAACAGCCCCGCCCCGCTAACAACTAATCATCACAGCTTAAACCAAACACCACCCTCACCTCACTAAAGCACAATTATCACAGCCCCCCTAGTCCTCAAATGACAACCAAAACAATTCCCACAGCCTCCGTTCATCATCCTCACACCAAACAAAATCAGTCACAGTCATAACAAGGAAAGGAAAAAAACAAAATGAGAAGAAAGAAGCAAAAGAAAAACAGAAACGGGATGAAGAAAAAATAAAACGGGGAGAAAGGGATTTCGGGAAACGGGGTAATGGGAGAGAAGAGAGGAGTAAAGAGGAGAGGAGGAACCAAAAATCTCACCGGAAAAGGGCTCAAGTCGCCGGAGTTGAGTTTTTCAAAGTCCGATCCACTCCAAACGGCTTGGATTTCGGAGAAACTAATTGTGGAAATGGAACCAGGGGGTCAAGGCCTTTCGATTGGTATATTTTTTTAAATTTTCCGGCCACCGGAGGTGGTGGCCGGCGGCGGCAACGCGGTGGCCGACCGGTGGCTCCGCTGTGGAGGCGATTTCCGGTGGGCAAAGGAAAAATTTGGCGTGGCCTCCCCTATATTCTGATTTTTGTGTAAAAATGAGCAAAAAAGGGGAAATTTAGCTTATATAGTTAGTGGATGTGGGCCGGGTTATACATATGGGCTGACGGGCTTGGCATTGGGCTACATATTTTTTTACATATAGCCACAAAAATGATTTATACACACACAACTAACTAAAATTAAACCACATATTTTACAACGCCATCAGAATTAAACTGTAGAATCAAAACAATAAGCACGTAACAAGTGATTTTTGTTAATTTTTTCAAATTTTAGCGTCCTAATTAGAAACAAATTTAGTTAAGAACAAATACTGGAAGTCCAGAAAAATTGACGACACGTCCTAAGAATCTAATACGAATATTTTGAGCATTTTTTGAATTTTGTGTGCCAAAATTAGGTGATTACACTTCTTACATTTAAAACTAAAATCTAAGAAAGCATTGGAGGATTTCGACATGTTTTTCTATTGTGCCCCCTCTTTGCCACAACGACTATAAGCTAGTTTGCATTTTATTTCCCATGGTGCTTTTATTCTTCTATTTTTTGGTCTGCCAGCCTTTGTTCGCCCTTTTGGTGGTAGGACTTCTTGGAATAGTATTTCTTCAGGTACTATCCAAGCACTTTGGTCTTGCATAGGGAAAACAAGTTGTTGGTATGTTTTCACAAGGTTGTCTTTTGTGCAAATTGTTGAGCAGTAGCCATAAGCGTCCATGTTGTTGAATCTCAGAACTGCTTGTGCGTGTGGGCATGGCATCTCCTCCAATTGGAACCTCCTACATGTACAGGCTTTATTTTGAAGGCATATTACATGCTTTATTCTTCCATCATGAACCTCATACATGTATTCATTTGAAGGAATTACCTATATATGTTCAAATTTACCGTATCATCAGTTGTATAATATACTTTTAAAACACATATGTAAATATATGTATGATGATTTATGCATACCGACATCCTTCTTGAAGCTTCCATGTTTGCTTTGAATATACCCTGATTTTTGTTTGTTAGTACCTTGAAAGTTCCAATTGCTTTCTTCTTATTTTCCCAATTCCACTTTCTTACCATGTCTCTCATTGATTCTAGCAATTCCACGATGGGCAGCGACCGTGCTTCTTTATTTCGTCCATTAATAGACTCTGCAATGTTTCTTGTCATCATATCTGCTCTATTTGCTTCTGAGTATGCACGTGACCATTTATGGTAACCAATTTCAGCTAGGTACCTTTTCACTCTTTTGTCTATTTTCTCTAGTTCCTTCATGTAGTGTGCAAACTCTTCAATTGTATAGGCCTTTTCCAAGGTGAAAAATATTTCTGCTGTTTCTTTCCTGCTTATCTTAAAGTTTGTTTTGATGTTGTTCCACAGATGGTAAACACATATGCAGTGTGGCAGCTCTGGATATATTGTTGAACAAGCACGTGAAATGCTTGGACATCTATCTGATACAATACACATTCCATATCGGACTCCATATGTGTCCCTGAATGTTTTAAAAAACCATTCCCATGATCTGTCATTTTCTGAATCGACAACTGCGTATGCCAATGGTACGATGCTTCCTATAATATATTCAATAACTAGTTATTATTATCTTCTATAATTGCAATCGTAAAGTAGGACTGTAAACATTTTTTGATAGCAAGTGTAGTTAGTTTGTAATAAAATTACCTTCTCCATCCTGTGTTGATGCTGCAATCAGTGTGCCTCCATGAATATCTGAGATAAAACAGCCATCCACTACCACAACTGGTCTGCAGTATTTCCAGCTCTGAATTGATGCATTTAATGAAATGTAAACATATTTGAACCTATTATCATTGGTTCTTTGCAGTCTTGTCACACTTCCTGGATTTGTTGTTTCTAGCACATACAGGTAACTTGGCAAGACACTGTAGGATTTTGATGGATTTCCTCTTAATAGCTCTAGTGCCCTTTCCTTTGATCTCCAAGCTTTCATATAATTAAGTTCCATACCATAATCATGCTTAATATCCTGTATTATATTATTTGGTGTATAAACCCTTTTAGGATCTTTGAATTTCTCCTTTATTATTTCACCAATTGTTGCATAAATTGCATTATGCTCTGAAAGTAGTCTTTCTTCTTCTGGACAAGTATGGTTTTCGTTAAATTTCCGTATTTTAAACACGCCTGAACCACCTATACTTGATGAGCGTATTCTCCAATCACACATGTTGCTACTGCATATCAATGCGTACCTATATTTACATTTCATCATCAAGTAGTTTTTTTTTTTGTATTTTCTCTGATAGTGTCATTCAATAATACAATACTAATAAATAGATGATATTTGAAAATATTAGTATGAATTGATACTATAATTTATAAACTTAATACCTGGTGTTGAACCCCAAAAATTACCCTTTCTTTGAGAAAAGGATAAGTTTCAGAATATTTCAACAAAGTGGGATTCCAAAGGATTTCTTTGGAGTCGCCACCTAATTTAAGGATTATTAGGAACCTAAGTTAACTAAGGAGTGCAATTTAACTTTTATTTAAAAGAAATTAAATTAAATTCAGAGATTCTTAGGTAAGTGGTTCTGTTAAATTCGAAAGAAGGTCCTTATTACGGGAGCGCTTTCGAAAATCCGCCAAAGGCGGTTAATCCGGCGATTTTCACGAATTTTTACTTGAAATTTAGTTTGGGATAAATTTTAAATAAAATAAATAGGTAATGAATAATATAGAGAAGATAAAATTGATTATTACAATATTTGAACGAAACTTAAGATTAATTACATGAATAATGAGATAAGGGTCGATTGATCGATTAAATAAATAAGGGCTAAATAAATAAATTAGTAGATAATTAGATAAAGAAGTAATAATTGATCAATTAATTAATTAGATAAATAAATAAATAGATAAATAAATATTTATATGATTTCAATTAGATGAGGGATCAATAATAAATTGACTAGTTAAGTAAATAAATATAATTAATTAAAGAAATAAATAATTAATTAGAATTAATTAATTAATTAAATAAATAGGATAAAGAAATAAAATAATAAATAAATACCACTTAAATAATTTAATAAACAAATAAATAAATAAATAAGTAAATAAATAATTATGATTGATTAGGCAGATAAAGGATTAATTGAAATTAAACAAATAAGTTAATAATAAATGCTATTTGATTAATTTAATTAATGAATAAATAAATAAATAAGTGTATAAATAATTATCTTAAATATAAATAGCGAATAAATAGGTACAATTTTAATTTTCATTTCTTTTGCGCTCAATAATTAACTAAAGTTTCTACTATCTTAAATTAGTTGGCGAGTCCCAAAGAGACGGGATATGCAATTTATAAACGATCTTAGACAAACAATAAGATAACAATTTCAATTAAAGCGGCTAACCTACCAGGCTTCTAATCATACAAAAGTCCTAAAACATGCTTTCTAAAAGGGGACGGGAGAGAAGGAGTTTTAGAAGGTAGAACCCGGGGTAGCGAACTCAATGTGAGCTCTGTATTTCACAAGGCTTTTCATTTATTCATTTCTTTTGTTTTACATTTTCGGGGATATCAAGTCCCGAAAATGCGGAGCGATTCAAGTAACTTCCAAATGCAAGCCGTTCCCATTTGCGAGTTTAGCAACTCGAACTCGACCCCAAGGGTGTTTATGCAAAGAAAGAAATAAGGATCAGTATCAATAAAGAAAAGTTAATCAGATAAGTAAAATACGCATCCTTCAATCAGTAAAGCACACTAAAGGGACGCTGTCAAATTCTTAGATTTTTAAACTTCTCTAACTCAAAACACAACCTTGAAAATCATTAGACAAGCATAGCTAATTTGCGCATACGCGTTTCATATATCCAGGTAATAAACAATAGACATTTTAACTAACTATTTCAGGAAGCATGGCAAACTTGAGGTGTAATTGTTCACGTTTTTTAACACCAGTAAATAGAGATTACCAAGTCAAAATTAATGAACTTGTACTCTTTAATTCACACAACAAGTGCCAGATCACAAACTTGCTAAATATAGCTATTAACCAAGCTAAAGGAAAGTACTTTCCAGATGAACTAAGAAGTATATCAAGAACAAATTTTCCTAGATATTAAGAGTAAGCAGATGTGAGGAAAGACTAGAACGGCATGATTCTAATTATGTCAACCAAGGCTCCCTATACTAACATAAACATTAGAACATGAACTCATGAACCAAACCAAGCACACGTTTTAACATTAGAGCAGGCAGGATTTCGACAGGGCATGCATATTCCACCACACAGAGAAGGAATGGGCAGTCACACTAAAGGATAGAGATAAAAAGCAAAAGTCTGGCTTGTGAAATAACTAATAGGTGCTTAACTGAATTAGTTAGCTTAGGGTGATCCTCATATATAGAATGTCCTAGCTATTTAATCCATCTTAACATCTGTAAGAAGCTCTACAGTATGTATGGTCTCTTCTCGGAATTTGTATGTCAAGGATACAAGACAAAGGTCAAGCTCAAAGGAACCTCATGAATAACCAAATGCAAGAATGAGAGATATCACAATAGACATATAGGAACTTTATAATTTCAGATTGACCTTTAAGCCATCATATATTGATCTTATAACTTTTAAGGCATGCAGAAATTAGCTTAACAAATCATGCAGAAGGCTACTGATTACGGACATTACTTCCTACATCCTGATGAATGCACCTATCTCCATTACTCAACTAGAAACAAACTAACTCACTATAAGCTGCCTTCACATTTCAACTGCACTCGCAAACTCCCAGAATCTATCATAACTACCTAAGAACAGACTAGACATGATATACCACACAACAAAGCACTAAAGCACCCCTGAACAGACCCTGAACAAAAGCCAAAACCAAACCCCAGCAAACTGCAGCAAACCAGAAGAACAAGCAGCAACCTCTGAAGATCTCTTTCACTCCCTCATGCAGCTCTTACTCTCACTGAAGACACACAGCCCTCACACCAGAATATAAGCCCTCACAGACCTCTCCTGATCATGAACAGACCACTCCCTCACTCTCACAGACCAAAGCACTACTCAGCTCTCACAGCCTCCATAACAGACCACCCCTGGCCAAACTCCAACCTAAGCAGACAAAAATAGCCCTTCTTTCATTAACCAAACAAAGAAGCATAGACCCATAGACATCCTTGCACACAACTAACAAAACACCTCTGCATACAAACACACCAAACATGCCTCTTCTACCACAGAAACAAGCTCATACACACTCTCTCAACTCACTGCCTCACTCATACGCCAAGCTAGATGAACAACTCAAGACCAGAGAAAAATTACCATCGGCAAAGGAATCAAACCTGAAGGAACTGGTTTTACTTACTGTTTTGATCTAAGGAAACAAACTAGTTAAACTTAGAAGCATAGCAACACAAAAAAAATGTAAACTTCTTCCTACATGTTTCAAGCATAACAGCACCAATATGTATATCAGTTTCGATTTAATAACGACACATAAACGATTTAAATCAAGACGAAATGAGGTTATTACCGTTTTTCGAGCAGCGGACAAGGGCGTCGATCCGAAGAATGTGAATCAACACAAAAGCGACTCGAGCGAGGTCGTCGACTCGAACAAGGTCGACGACTAGAAAGAAGAAATGACGACACAAACTGAAAGCGACGTTCGACTCCGAAAACAGAAACTAAAAACACAATGAGTATCTTTTTTTAACTAAGAAAAATCTGAAAGTATATATAAATGCTGCCGTTTTTTTTGTGTGTTAAAATCCGAACCCTGAAAAATGAAAGAATGAGGGATTAAATACCTCTAGGCTAGGGTTTTCGAGTGAGCTATTTTGAATTTCAAATTTGGTTAAAATGGACAATTTCTCTGTGGGATAAGGGAGAAAACAGTCCAACCTCACAAAGATCGTACCGTTTTTTCTCTTATCCTCAAAGATTTTGCCCGTTTTGAAACCAAATCGACGCTCCAGATTTGATCCTCGAAAATGAAGGCCACGATCGATACAGCTACATCTAGTACGGGAAGATGATGAAGTGGAGGGGACCATTGTACCGTTTTCTTGGACTGATGTGGGTTTTGGGAGGGAAAAAATTGGGAAAATCGGGTCAGCGAAGAGGGAAACGGGTTGTGGGGGATCCAACGGGTCAAGGGATTTTGACTGAAAGGGGTAATGAGAGTGTCGTGTGTGTGTATATATGCTTCTTGCATGTATAGGCTGATTTCGGAATTTAAAGCAAAACTAGCCCTAATTTTAGATTTTAATAGATTAGTGGGAAAATTGTAAGGGTAGGCTGAAATTAATGCTATGTATTGCAATTTTAACCATTTTTAACTTAAATTCATCAATTGCCTTTAATTTCTAAGTTAATTTTATTTAAAATAATTAGGCTTTTAATTGAAATTTTTTGGGACAAAATTGGGTGTCAACAGCTGCCCCTCTTTACCCGGAAAAAGATGAAAGAGTTTTCAGGGTAAAGAAGTTGACGGAAAAGCCAATTTTGTCACGATAAAGCCAAAGACTTTGATTCCAAGGATCAAAGTGCGAGGCTTATGGATATGGCCGAACTCCGGTTTTCGAGTTGCCTACATATCTCGGGCTGAAAGAGAATCAGGCCATATGTAGTTCGACGACACTTAGACACGAAAACTCGCACGATTGATTGAGAAAGACGCACGAATAGGAAAGAATTCAAACTGACGCCTAATCTGAAATGAAAGATTAGGTAAAACTTGTTTGTTCGAGTGCGATTCTTCAGATCCTCGTTGACGAGTCTAGCTCATATCAACGATTGCCCCAGTTCACTGCTAAGAAAAAGTTCCACGTTATGCTCCAAATGCTACTGCGGTATTGCCAAAATTCTGTAAAGACTTAACAAACGGTAAGCGAGCAACTGCCAATAAACTATAATAATATTTGGAATAAGAAATAAATAAAAGTATAATATAAAATTGTAAATGCTGGTCGTGATGCTCAATAAGTTCTTCTCTCGATCAACTGACGAGATGCTCCGCCCGGAGAACCTTTAGGCTGATCATTATTCTGAAACAGTAAAGTAAGACAATAAGTAATGCGAAAATGAATTGTAAAAATGCAAGGCTTTCATAAGATAAGTTGACTAACGAGACGTGATGTCTCGAGTCGAATCATGCATTTCAAATACAATATGTCAATATTGCAAGACAACCGACATTGCGAAACACTCTGAGAGCGGTGCTCCAGCCGACTTGTCTTAAATTATCAATCTACTTTAAACATAAAATGCTAATATTGCAAGACAACCGACATCGCGAAACACTCCGAAAGCGGTGTTCCAGCCGACTTGTCTTAGATTATCAATCTACTTTAAACATAACATGCCAATATTGCAGGACAACCGACATCGCGAAACACTCCGAAAGTGGTGTTCCAGCCGACTTGTCTTAGATTATTAATAAATATCAGATATAAAATGCCAATATTGCAAGACAATCGACATCGCAAAACACTCCGAAAGCGGTGTTCCAGCCGACTTGTCTTAAATTATTAATAAATGCCAATATTGCAAGACAATCGACATCGCGAAACACTCCGAAAGCGGTGTTCCAGCCGACTTGTCTTAAATTATCAATAAATTTTAAATATAAAATGCTAATATTGCAAGACAACCGACATCGCGAAACACTCCAAAAGCGGTGTTTCAGCCGACTTGTCTTAGATTATTAATAAATGCCAATATTGCGAGACAACCGACATCGCGAAACACTCCGAAAGCGGTGTTCCAGCCGACTTGTCTTAAATTATCAATAAATTTGAAACATAACATGCCAACATTGCAGGACAACCGACATCGCGAAACACTCCGAAAGTGGTGTTCCAGCCGACTTGTCTATCAGTATCGCGAGATAAATTCTATCGCAATGTCAAGATTCAAGAAAAGAAAAGCGCCGCCTTTTCGGCAATAATCCAATGTAATGCTTAGATGTCAAGCCAGCCAAATCATTTGCATTATCAACTTGATTGGTGTTGCTTGCATGGATAGTGGTGCAAAGTTTTGAATGATCTCTTCAGTTCATATTGAATCTGATGTTCAATTCTTTGAATGCGCGTTCAATAAATTGTTCATCCATAGTGCGAATGAACCTCCCATTGCAAGCTTTCCGGTTCCTGCTCTCAAAGAAAAATTTGTTAGTTTTGGGGAGGGGTGTTTGATTTGTGCTGATTCATCTTGAATTCGCTGCTATCGCTTCCTCTTCTTCGTGAAACTCGGGCTTTGAAAACCATCCTCGGAAACTTGGTTTATGAACTCAATAGTATAACTCATCTTAATATAGAGGCAAAATAAAATAATTTGATAAAATAGTAAGCAAGCACTCATTGATATGCAAGTGAAAAGTTTATAATGCATGTAAAATTCCTGCTTTAACTCAAACTCATGACATATCTCGAAACAAACTGAACATCCTTTGTATTGCAACTTGTGCTAATCTTGAATACTTTCAGAACTTTGTTGTTCCATCCTTTGATAAGCAAACCAATTCTTGCAAAGATCTGCCCCAGTTATGAACTTCCAAGTCTTCAACTCATTTTGCAAAATTTGCCCCAGTTGATATCTTTCAAATCTTCAAATTGTCTTGCAAAATTGCCCCAGTTTCTATCTTCCATATCTTCAAATTATCTTTGCAAAAATTGCCCCAGTTTCTATCTTCCATATCTTCAAATTATCTTTGCAAAAATTGCCCCAGTTTCTTGCCTTAGGGGAGACTGAAAATTTTAATATTATAGAGTCGAGCCCGTTAAGAGCGCCTACGTATCCCTCCGCGGGAATCAGACCGTGCGTAGTTCTGCTTACATAAAGATTTTTGGGAAAGATATGGCAATCTAAGTACGAGGCCGTATCCGAATTGGAAAATCCACACATCTGCCTAGATGCATAGTTCGGCATTACATCATAAAAGATAAACAAGCCTAAAGCGTTACAATATTTTGACCGAATCCGACGGGGATTGCCTACTTATCCTGTTGCCATTCCAGGAATCAGGTCAGAAGTAGTTCAAACTTACATAAAAGAGGAAATAGGGGAAATTCTTATATCAATGCAACCAAACTCTATGTGAGTTACTACGTATCCCACCTTGGGACTCAGGTCACGCGTAGTTCGCATTACATCAAAGATTACATTCAAAACCAATGCTGACTTGTGATCGCCTCAAACATAGTATCTTTTGACGGCATCTGCGTTGATTGCTTTTGGCCAAACTTGACCATCCATTTCTGCCAGAATCAATGCTCCTCCGGATAAAACCCGATGAACCACATATGGACCTTGCCAATTCGGTGCAAATTTGCCCCTTGCTTCTTCATGACTAGGAAAGATCTTCTTTAACACCAATTGCCCCGGTTTAAAGTCTCTCACTCTCACTTTTTTGCCAAAAGACTTGATCATGCGATTTTGGTAAAGTTGCCCATGAAAAATTGCATTCATTCTTTTCTCATCAATAAGCATCAATTGTTCACATCTGATCTTCACCCATTCAGCGTTTTCCAATTCAGCTTCTTGAATGATTCTCAAGGAAGGAATTTCTACCTCCGCGGGTAAGACTGCTTCTGTGCCATACACCAAAAGATAGGGAGTTGCCCCAGTTGAAGTTCTAGTGGTGGTGCGGTACCCAAGAAGTGCAAATGGCAATTTTTCATGCCAATCTCTATAATTATCAATCATCTTGCGAAGAATACGCTTGATGTTCTTATTTGCCGCCTCAACAGCTCCATTCATTTGAGGGCGGTATGCAGTAGAGTTGCGATGAGTAATCTTGAAACTTTCACAAGTCGCTCTCATCAAATCACTATTCAAGTTTGCACCATTATCAGTGATGATTGATTTAGGAACTCCGAATCTACAAATGATATTGTTGCGCACGAAATCTGACACCACTTTCTTGGTTACAGACTTGTGAGAAGTTGCTTCCACCCACTTGGTGAAGTAATCAATAGCCACCAAAATAAAGCGATGTCCATTTGAAGCGGCCGGCTCAATAGGACCAATAACATCCATTCCCCAAGCAACAAAAGGCCAGGGAGAACTCATTGCATGAAGTTCAGAAGGAGGTCTTTTGATCATATCTCCGTGAATTTGACATTGATGGCATTTTCGCACAAACTGAACACAATCAGTTTCCATAGTTAACCAAAAATAACCGGCTCTCAAGATCTTCTTTGCCAAAACAAAACCATTCATATGCGGCCCACAAACTCCCGCATGCACTTCCGTAAGTAATTTATTTGCTTCAGCTGCATCAACACACCTTAAGAGTCCTAAGTCTGGGGTCCTCCTATATAGGATTTCACCGCTTAGAAAGAATTGATTTGCTAACCTCCGAATGCTCTTCCTTTGGACACTTGTTGCATTTTCAGGATAACTCCCAACCTTGAGATAATTCTTGATATCAAAATACCATGGATGTCCATCCCGTTCTTCCTCAACTTGAAAACAATAAGCTGGCCTATCATGCAATTCAATTTCGATAGGATCAATATAATTCTTGTCAGGATGTTGGATCATAGAAGATAAAGTTGCCAAAGCATCGGCAAATTCATTCTGAAGTCTTGGAACATGCTTAAACTCAATCTTTGCAAACCTTTTGCACAATTCCTTGACACAACGCAAATAAGGAAGAATCTTTGCATTCTTGGTGTTCCACTCGCCCTGTACTTGGTGAATCAGCAAGTCGGAATCCCCAATCACTAAAAGTTCTTGAATATTCATATCAACTGCCAATCGAAGACCCAAAATGCATGCTTCATATTCAGCCATATTGTTAGTGCATGGAAATCTGAGCTTGGCCGAAACAGGGTAATGCTGACCCGTTTCAGAAATTAAGACAGCTCCAATACCAACGCCTTTGAAATTTGCTGCTCCGTCAAAGAAAAGACGCCAACCATCATATTCAGAAGAGATGTCTTCACCTAGAAACAAGACCTCTTCATCGGGAAAGTAAGTTCTCAATGGTTCATAGTTGTCATCAACAGGATTTTCAGCTAAATGATCCGCCAATGCTTGTGCCTTTACCGCCTTTTGGGTGACATAAACTATGTCAAATTCACTCAACAAAATCTGCCATTTTGCTAATTTTCCCGTGGGCATCGGCTTTTGAAAGATATATTTCAAAGGATCCATCCTCGAGATAAGATAAGTTGTATATGATGAGAGATAATGCCTTAACCTTTGTGCAGTCCAAGTCAAGGCGCAACAAGTTCGCTCCAAGAGAGTGTACCTGGCTTCATAAGGAGTGAACTTCTTGCTTAGATAATAAATGGCTTGTTCTTTCTTCCCGGTCTTGTCATGTTGCCCCAAGACACATCCAAATGCATTTTCCGAGACAGACAAATATAAGATCAATGGTCTTCCAGGTTCAGGAGGAACTAACACAGGCGGATTAGATAGATACTCCTTGATCCTATCAAAAGCTTTTTGACAGTCTTCCGTCCACTCGATAACAGCATCTTTCTTCAACAACTTGATTATTGGTTCACAAATAACCGTGGATTGCGCAATGAAGCGGCTTATGTAGTTCAAGCGGCCAAGAAAGCTCATCACATCCTTTCTGCTCTTTGGAGGAGGCAAGTCTTGGATAGTCTTGATTTTGGACGGATCCAATTCTATACCCCTCCGGCTTACAACAAAACCCAACATCTTACCGGCAGGAACACCAAATGCACATTTCGCAGGATTAAGCTTTAAGTTATACCGCCGAAGGCGGTTGAAGAACTTTCTCAAATCGGTCAAATGCTCTTCTTTCTTCTTTGACTTGATAACAACATCATCTACATAGACTTCAATCTCTTTGTGAATCATATCATGGAAAAGAGTTGTCATTGCTCTCATATATGTTGCCCCGGCATTCTTCAAACCGAAAGGCATAACTCTATAACAAAACACACCCCAAGGCGTGATGAAGGCGGTCTTTTCAGCATCATCTTCATCCATCAGGATCTGGTGATAACCGGCAAAACAATCGACAAAAGACTGAAGCTCATGTTTTGCACAGCTATCAATAAGGATATGAATATTTGGCAATGGAAAATCATCCTTTGGACTTGCTTTGTTGAGATCACGATAATCAACACAAACTCTAACTTTGCCGTCTTTCTTGGGCACCGGCACAATATTCGCTAACCAAGTGGGATATTTGAGAGATCGAATCACCTTGGCGGTCAATTGCTTTTGCACTTCTTCCAATATTTGTTTGCTTGTGGAAGTTTTGAAGTTTCTCTTCTTTTGCTTAACAGGCGGAAATGAAGGATCAGTTGGCAATTTGTGAGTGACAAGATCAGTACTCAAACCGGGCATATCATCATAGGACCAAGCAAAGATGTCTCGGTACTCGTTCAATAGTTCAATATAGGCTCTTCTTTCTTCCGAGGTCAAATGAACACTGATTCTGGTTTCTCTAACATCTTCTGAAGTCCCCAAATTGATTGACTCGGTTTCTTCCAAGTTAGGCTTTGGTTTGTTCTCAAATTGATCCACTTCTCTTGTTATTTCATCAGGAACAAAATCTTCATCAAACTCCCCAATACTCAATGCATCAGTGCCAGTTTGTTCAGTTGTTTCATTATATGTCACAAGCAAAGTTTCGGCAGTTTTGTTAAGTGGAAAGCTGAAACAAAAACAAACATTAATCAAAAGCGTAAAATAAAGTAAATAATTGAAGCATATCAAAATAATAGTAGGGAGAATGCAATGCATTTTATTTGTTTCAAAATCTAGTTTAGGGAGGCATACATTAAAGCAAAACATGCAGAATGTAAACAGATTATTTTGAAAAGACATAAACATAAACCAAAAAGCAAAACACAGTTCAGGGCCTCAATCTGACTGTGACGCCAAAATAACTGTTGAGTTCATTCACCAGGTCTCTTCTACTGGGACACAGGTCCAATTGGCCATCGGATCCTTGGCCTCAACATTTCGCACAGGTGACTCCTCAGCACATTCTTCAATAATAACATCGCATTCCAAATCATCACTCAGAAACAAATCGCCAACTCCCTCTATCAGATCCGGTATATTGACTTCCGGTGCCTTGACGAATGACTGGTACAAGGAAGGAAGGGGTTCTGGCATGGCAATGGCTGGTTTCCTTTTGGCCTTTTCAATCTCTTTTTTGGTAGGACAGTAACCCAAGCCAAAGGTACCCAGATTCTTGGGCAAGCAGATGGGCTCGGTTATGCCGTTCAGATTTGCTCCCAATCCCGAACCAGGTTTGAAACCATTTTTCAACATCTCCACAGCAATCATCTTGGGGACTCTGGGTAGGATACCTTTCTTTGAATCCTCATTTGATGCTCGGGTCACATTCATCAGCTCAACCGTGTGGAAAGTAGTCCCATCAAGTTCTGCGGCGTTGTCCACCATGGGAATCGTGGTGCTGGCATGCGTGGGGCTGTTTCCCTCGCCCTTGACCACTACTTCTTCATTGTTCCATATAAATTTCACACTTTGATGCAAAGTGGAAGGGACGGCTCCGGCCATGTGAATCCAGGGTCTTCCTAACAGCATGTTATAGGTAGACGGGATGTCGAATACCTGAAACTCCACAGAGAAGTTCACAGGACCTATCTGCAGATCAAGATCAATCTCTCCAAAGGTGCACCTTTGAGCCCCATCAAAAGCCCTTGCTTTCACATTGCTCTGTCTAATTTTGCTAGCGTCAATTCCAAGCTCCTTCAGAGTTGCCAATGGACATATATTGAGCCCGGAACCACCGTCAATCAGTACCCGCCCGACAAATTTGTCCCTACATTTGACAACGATATGCAAGGCTTTGTTGTGTCCAAGACCCTCCGGTAGAAGCTCTTCTTTGAAGAAGGACACCTTGTGAGGTTCTAAGATTTGGCCAACCAAGACAGCTAAGCTCTCACCCGTGGTCTCAGCGGGCACCTCTGCTTCCTTGAGCACTTTTAGCAATGCATTTCTATGCGTTTCAGAGCTCATCAGCAAAGCCATAATGGATATGCGGGAAGGAGTATTCTTTAGGTGCTCCAGAATAGAGTATTCCTTTGACTGCATTTTCCTCCAAAAGTCCTCAGCTTCGGTGTCAGTCACTCTTCTTACAACGCCCTCCTTTTCCCTAAGGCCTCGACCCAACTCCTCAGGCGTATAGAATCTACCAGATCTGGTCATGCCTTGTGCAGCAGCAACAGCAACAGTTACCTTTCCACTTCCGATAGGCACTTCAGAATAGTTCCAAGGAACCCTCTTGCTATCATATTGAAGGGGTGAGGCAAGTATGACGGTGACAGTTGGCCTCGGGATACCCGCTTGCACCAGAATGGGAGCTCTAACTTGCACAGATACTTTGGCCTCGTTAGCAACCCTCACATTGCTAACGGGAACAATGGTCCCTTTCAAATCGACTCCCTCCTCAAGGGAAATGACATTGACAGCATTGTTTCCATAGGCGGGAAGAGGATTATCTTGCACATTAGGCTGAGTTCCAGTAAGCTGGATAGTGCCTGATTTGATCAAAGCTTCCACTCTATCCTTGAAGGCATAACACCTTTCCACATCATGGCCCGCAGCCCCAGAATGATAAACACAATGCTTATTAACATCATACCACCTTGGAGGAGGATTTGGAGTATTGTCAGGAACAGGCTGCACAACTCCGGCGCTTCTTAGTCTTTCAAATAATTGACCATAAGATTCAGCTATAGGAGTATAGGTTTTGGGCGCTCTCCTCTCATAGCTTTGGTTAGGTCCTTGCATGTTTGGACGGACCGGAGCACGGGGTTGGTAATTTTGTGGGCGAGGAGGGTATTGTTGTGGTGCTGGTGCTCGTGGTGGATAATAACTGGGTTGTGCTTGATAGACAGGATATGGAACTGGAGGAATTTGATAGTGACTAGGATAATTTGGGGGTGGTGCATTTGGGTAAGGAGAAGGAACATTTGGGTAATGAGGAGGTGCATTTGGGTAATGAGGGGGTGCATTTGGGTATGTAGGGTAGGTTGGTGGATTATCAAAGTTCAACCTCCTAGCCGGGCGGCGGTCAATGTCTGCGGCAACAGCTGTGACTTCTTCCCTCTTCTCTCTTCGTCTAGCATTGTTTGAGCTGGCTTGAGCATTTTGAGCACTTGACTTCATTTCAGCAAAGCTCACAATCCGACCGGATTTGATGCCTTCTTCCACCATCTCCCCCATTGTGAGAAGTTCAGCATAAGGTGCTCCCATCATAGGAAGCATATGCATATAATATGAGTCGTCTTGAGCACGAATAAAATACTTTACCATATCCCTCTCAGTCATCGGGGGTTGTACCCGTGCAGCCTGTTCACGCCACCTCAAGGCGTATTCTCTGAAAGATTCTGTTGGTTTCTTCTTCAAATTTGCCAAGGTTATGAGGTCAGGGACCATCGCCACATTGTATTCAAACTGCTTTGTGAAATCACCAGCTATATCATCAAATTCGTGCCATTTGCTTATGTCTTGTCTGGCAAACCATTCAGCGGCAATACCTTCCAGACTGTGGCTAAAGTAAGCCATCAGAAGTTCTTCTTTGCCTCCCGCCGCCCTCATTCTGTTGAGGTACTTGGTTAAATGAGCAAATGGGTCACCATGACCATCATACATGTCAAACTTCGGCACTTTAAAACCGGGAGGAGGAGTAATGTCCGGGAATAGATAAAGACTGCGGTATGAAGTGCTTTGCCGTTTCTTAGTCACCTGCAAGTCCTTAATAGATTGTTGCATGACTTTCATTGCTTGGATTATCTCATCTTGTTCGCTTGTCCTTCCCGGTTTTTCCACAGCTGTGGGCATTTCATTCTGCGGCGGGTAATCTGTGAAGTCCGCATTCTTCCCATTAGGGTCATGCTCATAATATAACGCCTCGGGATATCCCTGCCTTGGATCATTGGCGTTTGGAGGAGCAACGGCTACAGGAATGGGCGCTTGAGATTGTGGAGGACGGGGAGTGTCTTTAGCAGGCAGATATTGGTAGTGAGGAGGAGTGGGGTCGTTAGGATATGGATAATATGAAGGATAACCAGCGGGTTGGGCATTTTGCTGAGCGGGCGGGGTATTTTGACTAACTTGTGGGCGATTTTGTGGTGGTGGTGTTTGATTAAGTGGGTTGTTTTGGTATGTGGGTATATTGTGAACAGGATTGGTATTTAAAGGTATGTTTTGAGGGGCTTGCCCTTTAATGGCTGCTAGCTCATCGCTCAGCATCTGTATCTGTTTGGTCAGGTTCAAAATAAGGTCATCCTGAGCAAGGAGGATGTTTCCCCTCGAAGATCCAGGAGTTTCGAGAGTCTTATCATTGAGGACGGGAGGCTGATCATCATTACCGGACATTTTGTCGAAATTCTGAAGTGTATATCAATGTGCAGAGGAAAGCCTTTAGATCAGCTCAATCAGCACAAATCAAACCTCTGTTTAGGAATAAACAAAACAAAAGAAAAATTCAAAAGGTAACTGTGTTAGTTTGCATGTTGTTGGTAAAATTTGCACGTAAGCACATAGCGCGCGTCACGTAGCGCTTTTGCATTTTAAACGGGCGATAAATAAGGCATGTGGCAACCACAAATAATGTGCGTAAAATAAAATGCGGACGCGTCCTACCCTGTAGGGTGCCTCTTTGTGCTAGAGGCGAGCCTAATCGCGCAAATAAATGATAACGAAAAATAGTCACAACCATTTTTGAGCAATTCAAATTTAGAGTAAGATATTTCATTAAAATAGATAAAGTTGATACAAAATTGTCTTTCATAAGATAACATCATACTTTCATCCTCTTCTTTCTTTCTTTCTTTTTTTCTTCTTCTTTTTTTTCTCTTTTTTTTTCTTTTTCTTTTCTTTCTTTTTCTTTCTTTTCTTTCTTCATACATAATCCTTACATAGCAAATGAAAAATACAATAAATATAAAAACATAATTGAGAATACATCAAAACTAAAATAAAAAGCCGTCACTCTGCCGATCAACTGCATCATGCCGGTGTAGGTGCACTGTTGTGACTGAATTCTGCTTTCTTTGCTTCATCTTCATCATCAGGTCTGCATCATTGTAATCAACTTCTTTCATTCTTTTCTGCTTTCCCTTCTTTTCCTCTCTTTTCCTTTTCTTTCTTTTTTTTCCTTTTTCTTCTTCTCTTTTTTTTCTCTTTTTTTTTTTCAGAATTTCCTTTTTCCTTTTCAATACATCATCATTACATAATAAGCGAAATACCACAATAGAAAGCATAAATAGAAAATACATCAAAAGTAAATAAACTGCCATTTGTCCAAGTTCCGTATCATGTTCCTGCTTGCTTCATCTTCTTGCTTGTCGGAGCGGATGTTTCATCAAAACTGGTTTCTGCCCTTGCCAGTCTCATTTTCTTCGTCATATCAGTGTCTTCATAGCCAACTCTTCCTGGAGGACTGAGACCTAAGCGTCGCTCTTCTTTGATCCAGACGAGATATTCTGGTGTGCAGCTCTGGTGCTTTGTTGACACTTCTATCGGTTTCAAACCCTTCCAATCCTCGAGGATTTCTCTTTTCCTTGGAATTGCATTCTGCAGGTTGAAAGGAATTTCTGACTCCGACATATCCGCACAAAGGGGAATAAATTGTTCCATCTCAAATTGACGGAGGACCCTCAAAGGTGCGTACGGTTGAAGCCCCGTTAAACCCGGCAACTCGATGTAGTATCGCTTGGAAGTCCTAAGTGCAATCTCATCTTTAGGAACATAACTTAACTTCCACATTACTCTCTTATCAGTAAGGTGGGCTAAGAAATCATACCATCCTGCAAAACTTTCAGGTTTTTCACACCACCTCGTTCTTATGTTTTGGGTAGCAATAGGATTTACTAATTTCCGGCTATCTAACATCTTACAAATATCCACCATAGGGTTTCGACGGCACACTTGGTCTATCGCCCATACCTGAAGGAGAAGATTACAACCTTCGAAATACATCGACCCCCTTCTGCATTCATTCAGAGCCCGATACATTTCTGCTAGAATCATAGGAACTATGGTGGTAGATTTGTTCCCATTGATCCCTTCAAACATCACCCGAACTACGGAACCAATGCAAGTCCTAATGTGTCCATTCTTTGTTGGGAAGACCAAAGTCCCTAAGAATGCAATGATAAAAGCCCTTACACGCCGGTCTCTCCAAGTCTTCTCACCACAGTTAAATTCCGGCTCAAAATCACCAAAACCCGTTATGCGCCCAAACCTGGTGTACAGATAATCCAGATGAACCCATTCGCTTTCGATATTCCTTACCAATCCTAGTCTCTCTTGGAATTTCTTCCCTGTTTGACTGTTTGGAAGGATTATCTCTTGGCCCAGACACTTCAATCCCGTTAGCCCAACTATTTCTCCTAAAGTGGGAGTCAACTCAAAGTCTTTGAACCTGAATACAGCTCGCGTCGGGCGCCAATACGCAATAAGAGCTTGGACTAGGTCACGGTTTGGATGAACATCAATCAGCTCTACCAACCTTCCTAATTTCCCCTCAACTGTCTTTCTCTCCTCCTCACAAAAGTTACCCCACCATAATTTTAACTTCTCTGGGACCTCTACAACCATGTAGACTTTGTCAAACTGCTGTTCCATTCTTTACCCTACAAGATAATGAAAACAAAATTCTAAATTTGATTGTGCTCAAAATTCAGCTGGGACTGGAGATTCGTTATCACAAAACACATAATATGCGGGTCAACGGGTTATAAGGACCCGTTGACATAAGGGCGGATTCCTGACTATGGAGGCGGTACCAAGGACCGGGTCCAGACTAAGGTGTGAATGCATGCATGCTCCTAAAGTTCCATCAAAAGTGAGTTAACGGTCGAGGCTAACAGACGAGCGGCAGGCGGCTTCGTGGTCGAATAACTTCCACGACAATCCGCCGGTACGCCAACTCGTCCAAGGGTTTTTCTAAGAGTGGGTTAACGGTTGAGGCTAACAGGTGAGTGGCAGGCGGCTTCGTGGTCGAATAACTCCCACGACAATCCGCCGGTATACCAACTCGTCAAAGGGTTCTTTAATGAAAGAAATTGCGGGTGCGTATGCACACACCTCGCGGATATTTAAGTGAGAATGCAAGAGGTTCCCAGGAGTGGGGGAAGTATGAACGGAATGCCAGTTTATATGTGCGCAAATAGGGTGTAGTGACATGCTTTCGTGACACACAGCAATCAATTAGATTAAGCTAAGCATGCTCGCAAATAAACAGTAGATCTAATCATGCTAATTTTCAACGATAAATAAATAAGTCACACATACTAATATCGTCATACAATTCAAACAAACAAACAAAAGAAATTCGTGAAAGCCTTTTGGTTAGAACCATTTGCGTATCCCCAGCGGAGTCGCCACGCTGTTGAACCCCAAAAATTACCCTTTCTTTGAGAAAAGGATAAGTTTCAGAATATTTCAACAAAGTGGGATTCCAAAGGATTTCTTTGGAGTCGCCACCTAATTTAAGGATTATTAGGAACCTAAGTTAACTAAGGAGTGCAATTTAACTTTTATTTAAAAGAAATTAAATTAAATTCAGAGATTCTTAGGTAAGTGGTTCTGTTAAATTCGAAAGAAGGTCCTTATTACGGGAGCGCTTTCGAAAATCCGCCAAAGGCGGTTAATCCGGCGATTTTCACGAATTTTTACTTGAAATTTAGTTTGGGATAAATTTTAAATAAAATAAATAGGTAATGAATAATATAGAGAAGATAAAATTGATTATGACAATATTTGAACGAAACTTAAGATTAATTACATGAATAATGAGATAAGGGTCGATTGATCGATTAAATAAATAAGGGCTAAATAAATAAATTAGTAGATAATTAGATAAAGAAGTAATAATTGATCAATTAATTAATTAGATAAATAAATAAATAGATAAATAAATATTTATATGATTTCAATTAGATGAGGGATCAATAATAAATTGACTAGTTAAGTAAATAAATATAATTAATTAAAGAAATAAATAATTAATTAGAATTAATTAATTAATTAAATAAATAGGATAAAGAAATAAAATAATAAATAAATACCACTTAAATAATTTAATAAACAAATAAATAAATAAATAAGTAAATAAATAATTATGATTGATTAGGCAGATAAAGGATTAATTGAAATTAAACAAATAAGTTAATAATAAATGCTATTTGATTAATTTAATTAATGAATAAATAAATAAATAAGTGTATAAATAATTATCTTAAATATAAATAGCGAATAAATAGGTACAATTTTAATTTTCATTTCTTTTGCGCTCAATAATTAACTAAAGTTTCTACTATCTTAAATTAGTTGGCGAGTCCCAAAGAGACGGGATATGCAATTTATAAACGATCTTAGACAAACAATAAGATAACAATTTCAATTAAAGCGGCTAACCTACCAGGCTTCTAATCATACAAAAGTCCTAAAACATGCTTTCTAAAAGGGGACGGGAGAGAAGGAGTTTTAGAAGGTAGAACCCGGGGTAGCGAACTCAATGTGAGCTCTGTATTTCACAAGGCTTTTCATTTATTCATTTCTTTTGTTTTACATTTTCGGGGATATCAAGTCCCGAAAATGCGGAGCGATTCAAGTAACTTCCAAATGCAAGCCGTTCCCATTTGCGAGTTTAGCAACTCGAACTCGACCCCAAGGGTGTTTATGCAAAGAAAGAAATAAGGATCAGTATCAATAAAGAAAAGTTAATCAGATAAGTAAAATACGCATCCTTCAATCAGTAAAGCACACTAAAGGGACGCTGTCAAATTCTTAGATTTTTAAACTTCTCTAACTCAAAACACAACCTTGAAAATCATTAGACAAGCATAGCTAATTTGCGCATACGCGTTTCATATATCCAGGTAATAAACAATAGACATTTTAACTAACTATTTCAGGAAGCATGGCAAACTTGAGGTGTAATTGTTCACGTTTTTTAACACCAGTAAATAGAGATTACCAAGTCAAAATTAATGAACTTGTACTCTTTAATTCACACAACAAGTGCCAGATCACAAACTTGCTAAATATAGCTATTAACCAAGCTAAAGGAAAGTACTTTCCAGATGAACTAAGAAGTATATCAAGAACAAATTTTCCTAGATATTAAGAGTAAGCAGATGTGAGGAAAGACTAGAACGGCATGATTCTAATTATGTCAACCAAGGCTCCCTATACTAACATAAACATTAGAACATGAACTCATGAACCAAACCAAGCACACGTTTTAACATTAGAGCAGGCAGGATTTCGACAGGGCATGCATATTCCACCACACAGAGAAGGAATGGGCAGTCACACTAAAGGATAGAGATAAAAAGCAAAAGTCTGGCTTGTGAAATAACTAATAGGTGCTTAACTGAATTAGTTAGCTTAGGGTGATCCTCATATATAGAATGTCCTAGCTATTTAATCCATCTTAACATCTGTAAGAAGCTCTACAGTATGTATGGTCTCTTCTCGGAATTTGTATGTCAAGGATACAAGACAAAGGTCAAGCTCAAAGGAACCTCATGAATAACCAAATGCAAGAATGAGAGATATCACAATAGACATATAGGAACTTTATAATTTCAGATTGACCTTTAAGCCATCATATATTGATCTTATAACTTTTAAGGCATGCAGAAATTAGCTTAACAAATCATGCAGAAGGCTACTGATTACGGACATTACTTCCTACATCCTGATGAATGCACCTATCTCCATTACTCAACTAGAAACAAACTAACTCACTATAAGCTGCCTTCACATTTCAACTGCACTCGCAAACTCCCAGAATCTATCATAACTACCTAAGAACAGACTAGACATGATATACCACACAACAAAGCACTAAAGCACCCCTGAACAGACCCTGAACAAAAGCCAAAACCAAACCCCAGCAAACTGCAGCAAACCAGAAGAACAAGCAGCAACCTCTGAAGATCTCTTTCACTCCCTCATGCAGCTCTTACTCTCACTGAAGACACACAGCCCTCACACCAGAATATAAGCCCTCACAGACCTCTCCTGATCATGAACAGACCACTCCCTCACTCTCACAGACCAAAGCACTACTCAGCTCTCACAGCCTCCATAACAGACCACCCCTGGCCAAACTCCAACCTAAGCAGACAAAAATAGCCCTTCTTTCATTAACCAAACAAAGAAGCATAGACCCATAGACATCCTTGCACACAACTAACAAAACACCTCTGCATACAAACACACCAAACATGCCTCTTCTACCACAGAAACAAGCTCATACACACTCTCTCAACTCACTGCCTCACTCATACGCCAAGCTAGATGAACAACTCAAGACCAGAGAAAAATTACCATCGGCAAAGGAATCAAACCTGAAGGAACTGGTTTTACTTACTGTTTTGATCTAAGGAAACAAACTAGTTAAACTTAGAAGCATAGCAACACAAAAAAAATGTAAACTTCTTCCTACATGTTTCAAGCATAACAGCACCAATATGTATATCAGTTTCGATTTAATAACGACACATAAACGATTTAAATCAAGACGAAATGAGGTTATTACCGTTTTTCGAGCAGCGGACAAGGGCGTCGATCCGAAGAATGTGAATCAACACAAAAGCGACTCGAGCGAGGTCGTCGACTCGAACAAGGTCGACGACTAGAAAGAAGAAATGACGACACAAACTGAAAGCGACGTTCGACTCCGAAAACAGAAACTAAAAACACAATGAGTATCTTTTTTTAACTAAGAAAAATCTGAAAGTATATATAAATGCTGCCGTTTTTTTTGTGTGTTAAAATCCGAACCCTGAAAAATGAAAGAATGAGGGATTAAATACCTCTAGGCTAGGGTTTTCGAGTGAGCTATTTTGAATTTCAAATTTGGTTAAAATGGACAATTTCTCTGTGGGATATGGGAGAAAACAGTCCAACCTCACAAAGATCGTACCGTTTTTTCTCTTATCCTCAAAGATTTTGCCCGTTTTGAAACCAAATCGACGCTCCAGATTTGATCCTCGAAAATGAAGGCCACGATCGATACAGCTACATCTAGTACGGGAAGATGATGAAGTGGAGGGGACCATTGTACCGTTTTCTTGGACTGATGTGGGTTTTGGGAGGGAAAAAATTGGGAAAATCGGGTCAGCGAAGAGGGAAACGGGTTGTGGGGGATCCAACGGGTCAAGGGATTTTGACTGAAAGGGGTAATGAGAGTGTCGTGTGTGTGTATATATGCTTCTTGCATGTATAGGCTGATTTCGGAATTTAAAGCAAAACTAGCCCTAATTTTAGATTTTAATAGATTAGTGGGAAAATTGTAAGGGTAGGCTGAAATTAATGCTATGTATTGCAATTTTAACCATTTTTAACTTAAATTCATCAATTGCCTTTAATTTCTAAGTTAATTTTATTTAAAATAATTAGGCTTTTAATTGAAATTTTTTGGGACAAAATTGGGTGTCAACAGCTGGAAGCTGATGATCTGTCCACTTTGTATTTGAAATTCTACTGCAGTGCTAGATTTTTCATTACATTGACTAGTGTTTGCTTGTTTTGATACAGTTGTCCTGCATATATTTCACTGTTCATTGTGTCGCTTACGATCTGAATGTTTGCTAAAGACATGTGGTCATAGTCATTGCTCTCAGTATTGATATTGTGATTAGCTTCCTGATGTTTGGCGTTTTATGCCTATATTTCCTTAATATTTCCTCACGTTTTAGTACCTTATTCGCTCGTTTTATAGCTTGTGACTGTGGTTTTACACTGATTTTATGTCGTGCGTGTGTAGGTTGTTACGCAGTGTATTTGGAGCTTTTAGGAGCATGATTGAGCAAGAAAAGATTTGATTTTGATTGAGGATTGGATCGAGCACACGAGGGCACAACACGAAACGAGAAAAGGAGAAACGAAACAGAAAAATAGCCTGGCGCTGCAGGAGGCGCGCCGCGCCGCCCACCGCGCCCAGCCTCCTGCGCGTTTTTCCATGCGGCGTGGGCTTGTAGCGGCCAACTTTTGACGTCTTCTGTCCAACCTCACGCGTTCCGAGGCGCGGGGCGCCCGTTATAGCGCCCCTTGTGCGCGTTTTTATGTCCTATTTCGTCTAGGCTTGGGTCTAACTTATTACTAGGTGTTTGTAAACTCTATAAATACTCTTTTACTTAGTTTTTCAGGGGAGTTCAGACTTTGGAGCAAGTTTTGGAGAAGAGGGGAGGAGCCCTAGATGTCTTCTACACAAGTTCTTTCTCTCTTTCTCTTATTCTTCTCTTTAATTCTATAGTTTGTTTGTTCTAGGGTTAGAGTAAATACATGAAGGTTGATGTTTGAAAGTTGATTTCTTCCTATTGATTTACCATTATAGATTGTTTATTCTTTCTTGATCATAATTGTTTGATTATAACGGCCGTATAATTGAACACTATCTACGGTTCTTAGATTGAACTCGACAGAGGGAATTTATGAACGCAAATAAGAAAGAATAGAACTAGTTTGTGAACCCGGGCATCGGGGAACCAATTCGCGGGTAGGATAGACATATACTTGCTTGCCTAGTTTAACTCATTACAGGATCGTTAATGCGTGCACGTGATTCAACCCATAGACATATAGGGATTGGAGTAGCCTGCATAGACCGTGAAGAATCGAAAGGTTTTCACGGGTACAATTAACCTGTTAGTTAGCAATCTAGGAAATCAAGAAGTAGAATCAACTGGAAAACTCAACTGGACTGTTTGCAACTCTGACCCTGGACCGTTTCTCTATTATTGATAACAACCCATAAATTGCTCTCAAATACTTGATCTCAATTACTTGTTTTAATTATTGCAATTAGTTAGTAAAATCTCAACCATTGGAAAAGATCCCTGAATAGTTTATATAAATTGTTTGATAGGATTCAGTCTGAATAGTCCTCGTGGGAACGATACTCGATTTATCACTTTATTACTTGTCGACCACGTATACTTGCGTGTGCGTTTGGGAGCAACAAGTTTTTGGCGCCGTTGCCGGGGACTAAATAAATTGACTGTTTTCTTTTTGAACAATTTATTATTTTTTATTCAGGTTTAATTTTTTTTTTTTTTTTAGTTTATTATTGTATTACTAGTTTACATGGCATCTTTTAATGAAAGTGGGTCGAATGATGGTTGCTCAAGTTTTATTGATTCTTGTCTACTTTGCGGAGGAACCCACTTGTGGGAAAATTGTCCAACTCTTTCAACCCTGCGAGACTGGTTATGTGAATTTTCTACCACCTTTGATTGGAATTTTTGTAAATTGTGTGGTGGTCGGTGGAATGATTGTCCTAAGTGTCATGCTCCTTCCCCCAATAATTTTTGTGATGATTCTAATGATGTTTGTGAGCTTGACAGGATCGATAAGGTGCAGGTTGTTAGCGAAACTTGGCTAATGGAGCAAGCCAAACTCTTAGAAGCTTATGGGGATTTCAAGAGTGAACTTACAAATATGACGAGGCAATTCATGGAAGAAAGGGTTGTGCTCGGGCAAGAGATCGACGAATTTGGCTTGACTATTCACGACTTGGAGGAGAATTTGACTGATATGGTTGAGGTGTCTGAAGCTCAATTATCAGTTGTCGTGCTTAGTAGATTTGAGATAGAAGAGCTTAGAAGCCAATTTGAGGAGCAAAAAGTAGAATTCCTACCACTCGACCAAATATTAGTTGATGATGCCAAGGTTGAAAAAATTACATTAGAGTCAAGTGAGGAAATAGAAAACATCATATTTAAGGACTCTATTGTTTGTGCAAGTGAGGATGTCGAAAGTAATGCAACTTTAGAATTGAAGCGCATTGGACCTCATTCCAATCATTTTTCAACATTGTGTTTGGATGGTGACATGAAGATTGAGCCACCCGAGCCTATGAAGAAACCAAGGGAGGAGGAACAAGGTGCCTATATTTTAGAGTTTGTGATGCAAAGGAGACAAAACGACATCCCTCATTTAAAGGCCAAGAAGTGCAAAATGCGACAATGGTTACTTGGTCCTTTTGTATTTTTGCCACCACCCCAATACCATAGTTGTAAACTTGAGGCAAAGTTGGGGATTCAATTCATTAGTTCAAGGTGGAGGAAAAAGTGATGAAGTTGTCTTCGTCGCGCCGCGACGTTAAATCAAGCGCTTCTTGGGAGGCAACCCAATTTGTTTGCTTTACTTTTATTTATTTTACTATTATTTTTATGGTTGTATATTACTTTGGGTGATTCTTTGGATTGCAGGTTCATGTAATGTCGAGTCTAAGTGTGGGGTGTCCTCACCCTTGCCTAATATTGATGACCTGTTGGGGGAAGTCTGAGTACCTCATACTATATGGAAGCTTGGAGGATGCTAGCACCAAGGACTAGAATCTTCAGGGAAGTTTTCTTTATCTTGCGCTTTCTTATTTTTAGCACTGAGGACAGTGCTTAGTTTAAGTGTGGGGTGGGGAACTACCCTTTATCTATTTTTGAGGTTAGGATGCATGTACCGTGGGTTTTTCTTTTGTCACTTGACTTTATTTTTATTTGTTTCTTGCTTTAATATATGAAAAAAAAAATTAGAAAACCAATGAAAAATTCCAAAAAGATTTTCCTTTTAATTTTACTAGTGGTACATGTCATCCACCCCGTGGTTTTTCTTATGGCCGCGGTTCTTTTCCACGGGGAGGCCTTTGAACCGGGTAGTTTTTTATTTTTAGGATTAGAATAGTTAGTATAGGTGACCCTAGACGGAAGGAAATAGGTAGAATGCTAGGTGCCTTTGATGTGTTTGATACCGGTGGACTTGAATTGATTGCATGTGCTATTTGTGGTGTCCTTGGGTTTTAATTGTGATGCATCCCTAGGAAAAAAAATTGGAACGACCCCCTTGAGATGCTTGAGTCCGCTTGCTTGACTTGATTGCTAACCTTTGTGCATGAGTGCTTAAATTTCCACAAGTTGCATTCTAGAAGCTTGGTTGAGAGTTGTTGATGGAACCTTTTTGTGTGAATCATGTGCAATGTGTGTGTGAGGCATATTGTTTGCTCCGTGTTGCATATTAATGTCTAGAACTTGCCCCGTGTGTGTGCAAAGCGAAATCCTAGGTTTGCTCTAGTCGGGAGATGATACAAGGCCTTCTTTTGATTTGCCTACCCTTACATATATACCTTGAAAAATTGTTGTTGTGGTTTGAATTGACCCTTTTTGTTGGCACCCACACCCCGAGCCTACCCATTTGTTCTTAATTGACTCTTTTGGCCCTTACTCCTTAAGCACGTTATTGATATTGTGTGTAGATGATTGGAGTTGTGGTTGGATGTTGGGAGGTTTTTGAGTGGAACTAATGAAAGGGAAATACTTATGAAAATTGTGAAGTAGTGGAAAACATTGGCAAGGATGGAAGTTAATGAAATTGAAAAAAAAATGAAATGATAAGAAAAGAAAAAAATAGCAAAGTTGAAAAAATTGTGGAAAAGAAAAAAAAGAGAAAGATATCCCGTCCTTGCTAGTGTGTGATTGAAAAGAAATATGCTGCTTGTTGAGAAGGTGTATGTGTGATAGTTTGTGATTGGGTGGCTTGATGAGATTTGTGCTTGAAATTAAATGTGATGTATTAAAGTGCTTAGGGAGGTAGTCACTATTACCATATGTATCCTACCCGCCCCTTAGCCAACATTACGACCTTTCTAAAGTCCTAGTTAATCCCGATTGGAGTGAGCTTACATTAGTGGAGTCCTACACTACGGGCAAGCCTATGGTACATTGTGTGTGACATGTGAGACTTTCATGAGAGTGAGTGAATTCTTTCTATGCTATTGTCCCCATTCTATTCTTGATATTTATTGTTGTGTGTGATTTTTGGGGGGCACTCTCTTGCTTCATATTGGTGAGGGCGTGTGGTTTGCATGAAGTAGGTAAAGTTGATGGCTTTTGATTGAGTAGATAGGTGTAATTTTGTGGGAGCATGGTTGCATTGAGTTGAGTTTGTGCATTTGAGCTATTTTGGGGTGGTTGTTCTCATATTTTTGAGTTTGGTAAATTGTTGGCATGTTGTGGATCCATGGTAGTCATGTGCGCATTGGTTCAATGGTCGGTATCAACCATGGTCATAGGCAGACCTGTTTTACCTAGGTTGGGAAGTGATTGGTGATTGCTCGAGGACGAGCAAAGGTTCAAGTGTGGGGTGGTGATGTTTGGCGTTTTATGCCTATATTTCCTTAATATTTCCTCACGTTTTAGTACCTTATTCGCTCGTTTTATAGCTTGTGACTGTGGTTTTACACTGATTTTATGTCGTGCGTGTGTAGGTTGTTACGCAGTGTATTTGGAGCTTTTAGGAGCATGATTGAGCAAGAAAAGATTTGATTTTGATTGAGGATTGGATCGAGCACACGAGGGCACAACACGAAACGAGAAAAGGAGAAACGAAACAGAAAAATAGCCTGGCGCTGCAGGAGGCGCGCCGCGCCGCCCACCGCGCCCAGCCTCCTGCGCGTTTTTCCATGCGGCGCGGGCTTGTAGCTGCCAACTTTTGATGTCTTCTGTCCAACCTCACGCGTTCCGAGGCGCGGGGTGCCCGTTATAGCGCCCCTTGTGCGCGTTTTTATGTCCTATTTCGTCTAGGCTTGGGTCTAACTTATTACTAGGTGTTTGTAAACTCTATAAATACTCTTTTACTTAGTTTTTCAGGGGAGTTCAGACTTTGGAGCAAGTTTTGGAGAAGAGGGGAGGAGCCCTAGATGTCTTCTACACAAGTTCTTTCTCTCTTTCTCTTATTCTTCTCTTTAATTCTATAGTTTGTTTGTTCTAGGGTTAGAGTAAATACATGAAGGTTGATGTTTGAAAGTTGATTTCTTCCTATTGATTTACCATTATAGATTGTTTATTCTTTCTTGATCATAATTGTTTGATTATAACGGCCGTATAATTGAACACTATCTACGGTTCTTAGATTGAACTCGACAGAGGGAATTTATGAACGCAAATAAGAAAGAATAGAACTAGTTTGTGAACCCGGGCATCGGGAAACCAATTCGCGGGTAGGATAGACATATACTTGCTTGCCTAGTTTAACTCATTACAGGATCGTTAATGCGTGCACGTGATTCAACCCATAGACATATAGGGATTGGAGTAGCCTGCATAGACCGTGAAGAATCGAAAGGTTTTCACGGGTACAATTAACCTGTTAGTTAGCAATCTAGGAAATCAAGAAGTAGAATCAACTGGAAAACTCAACTGGACTGTTTGCAACTCTGACCCTGGACCGTTTCTCTATTATTGATAACAACCCATAAATTGCTCTCAAATACTTGATCTCAATTACTTGTTTTAATTATTGCAATTAGTTAGTAAAATCTCAACCATTGGAAAAGATCCCTGAATAGTTTATATAAATTGTTTGATAGGATTCAGTCTGAATAGTCCTCGTGGGAACGATACTCGATTTATCACTTTATTACTTGTCGACCACGTATACTTGCGTGTGCGTTTGGGAGCAACACTTCCTGTTCCATGTATGTTGTGGATACTTGTAATTCTTTCTGTCTCCTTTGTTGTGATATCACATCATTTGCTGTTGCACAGATTATTGCACCAGGTTGTTCTTTCATTGTCACACACAAAGGAAATTGTGTTACGTCAGTTGTTGTTTGTCTGAGATCAATGAAGAACCTAAAGCTCATATCATTGTAGATAAGCATTGGCTTTAATCCCTCTTTCAGTTTGTATTTGATATTGAATGTATCAACAACACCAACTTCTTCAAGCATTTTCTTAATTGAACATAGTAATGAACTGTATGAACAATTTTGATTGACAATAATACCATCCATTTTGTAGTTCTCGTAGTTATCATTGTTGTTCCATATCCCCTGGTACAGTATGAGCAGATGTATGTCCTCCATCATATGAAGGTTTGTTTGATGAATATATGGCTTTGGGAACTGTTTCGTAGGATGTTTGATGAATATTTGAACTGAAATCGTGTAGCACTGAATAGGGATATGTGTTTAAGTTTACAGTTTATAGGCAGTTATTTGTGAACGTGGTTCTTCCACTTCCTATTATGTCGCTTAATATTCTAGTTTCTGTGTTTCATTCTTTTTCTGGGTAATTTTTGTTAATATTCAATAATAATATTATAAATACAAATACTTATTTTTTTTGTAATTTATAATGGCTATAAATAGTTATGGCTAGTTGATAGTAAATATTTACTGTTGTGTGGCTGTTTATGTAATCAACCCTTGAATGATTGACATAATTTGTTTGAACCACACCACAATAGTATTTTAGATTTTTCAGACGTATTCGAATTTATATGTCAGTATTCACTACTTTTTAAATTTCGTGTCTACTTAAATAGTATCAAACAATTTAGATAGGAAATTGGAACAAGTACCTTAAGCTCCTTTCTCGAAGTTCAATATAGTGATAACGTTTACCATATGCTTGCAGATAGCATACACCATTAACACATAGGCAAAGACAGTGATCGAAAACATGCAATCGCTCATTGGAAGAACAGCTCCACCTGAATTCCTTGCTAAATTGACATATCTCATATGGAATCACCACATAGAAATAAAACACATTGACACTGTGAGAGCATACACTTTTGGTGCAAATTATTTTGTGGAGGTTGATATAGTGTTACCAGAAGACATGCTTCTACATCAAGCACATAACATTGGTGAAACATTGCAAGAAAAACTAGAGCAGCTTCCTGAAGTTGAGAGAGCTTTCGTGCATGTTGATTTTGAGTTCACTCACACACCAGAACACAAGAGTAAGGTATAATGAGAACTCGATCGGAGAGGATTCAAGAATTTCAAGTAATTATGGGTTCGACCTTATGATTCATAGTGATAGAGCTTAAGTCGTTGTAATTATAAAATGTTAAACATTTATATTCATCTATATTCCGACGAAAAATATTGTATTCGGATGAATCTACATCTAACCCTGAATGAAGAAAATTGGATAACTAATAGAGTAATTAAAATATCTGTTGGAGCTCAATTTGTTTTTTCTTTGGGTAATTCTTTGCAACTCAAGAGTAGTACCCCAAAATAGGTACTCCTATATAACCTACAACGGATTTACTGGAAGAGTACTCTGTAGACTGTACAGCCCAACCATGTTGAAAGCTAAAACTTGAAAGTAGTTGAATTTGTTTTCTCAATATCTATTGTATAATATAAAACTTTTCTGTGGAGAGGTCAAACATTATTACATTTAAGTTAGTTATGAAACTCAAAGTTGAGGAACTTTTTCTTGAATATAATGAAAATTTTTCTTGAGTATATATTTTAATGAAAAATTGATTAATGTTAGCTAATGATTAAAAAGAATCAGGTCAAAGACAATTCATTTGGTTGGATCGGATTTTATTTACTTGGGTCAGACACAATTGATCTAATCCAATATTTTCTATAGTTAGAGTGTCATTTTGTTGAGTGCAGAAGTAAAGTTGCACATGGATTGCTGAAATGATTGGAAAACTACTTGTAAAGTTGCACATGGATTGCTGAAATGATTGGAAAACTACTTATAAAGTGTAAGGATACTCTTAATAGTATGACTCTTTTTTTTTTAACTACAACTACTCCTCGTCGGAGCATCTACACTGCCAAATTTTGAACATTTTTTGCATCTTTGTCGCTGGAGATCGGAGACTCTTCTCCAGTTCGCTTACTTTTTCAAATTTCGCCATGAATTCCTTTCAGATGTACAACGGAATTATCTAATTTTCTTCACCGAAAATGAATTTGAATTATGTACTCTCAATCATACGCAAACATCTTATGACTTATATGGTGAGGACTCCAAGCTCGATCACTTTGTAGCCATCGGCAACAAAATGGCGGACACCACCGGTGAAATAGTATGAAAATACTTTCGCAAGAGCTACAATATTCTCGAAAAAGATGACCTGAGTGTGATATATTTTTTTCTTTTATATTTTTGAAATGTTTGTGGTTAATTAGGTCAATTGACGATTGCTGATATAAAGGCTAATTAGTTCATCACCAGCTTGTCCGACATATGATCCAATCTCGGTTAGTTTTAGGTATGAAAGTATTATGAGCTACAATAAAGTAATAATGATTTGGCCTTAATTATTTGCAATATGTACAGAGTATTAGCTCACTATATGAATAAGTGTGGTCAAAATGTCATAATGTTATATTTTTATATGGACTTTTATAGATGAGCAAAGTGAGGACGATTTAGCTTCATTTATTTACAAAAATATACCGAGTATTTTGGTTGATTGCATGAGTAAGTGTGATCGTATTGCCCTAATATTATGTTTTCTTGTGGATTTTTGTGAAAGAGCAAAGTGAGGACTATCCGACTCAGTTATTTACAAAATATTTTTTTTTCAATCAGTTATTCGCAAAATGTACAGAGTATTTTTGCTTACTATATAAATAAGCACGGTCGAATTATCGTGATTACTAACCATGGTGCATGTTATTTGCAGATGACATAGTTTTGATTGACTAGGCACGCGGTGGAGTTAATGATAAGTTGGAGATTTAGAGGCAGTCTCATGAGTGTAAAAGTTTCAGGCTAAGCAGATAGAGTACATGGAGTGCAAGTTAACTGACGTTCCACATGAATTAAACGTGGAGGTGACACTGGATACACAAGTCATTCCCAAGAAAGGAAGCTTTAAGTATCTTGGGTCGATATTACAAGAAAATGGAGAGATTGATGACAATGTCACTCATCGTATAAGAGCAGGTTTGATGAAATAGAGACTTGCTTATGATGTCCTATGCGATAAAAGAATGCCACATAGACTTAAGGTAAGTTCTACAGAGTGGTTGTTAGACCGACTATGTTGTATGGTGTTGAATGTTGGCCATTTAAAAACACTGCTTAGATGGATGTGTGGGCATACTAGAAAAGATAAGATTAGGAATGAAGTCATACGGAACAAGGTGGGTGTGGCCTCAGTGGTGGACAAGATGCAGAAACAAGGTTGAGATAGTTAGGGCATGTGAGAGGAGGAGTATTGATGCACGGGTGAAGAGGTGTGGAAGATTAGCAGTTCTGGGTCTATGGAGGGGTAGAGGTAGACCGAAAAAGAATTAGGGTGAGGTGATCAGGCAGGACATGACTCAGCTTTAGAGATAGAGGTCGATGATTAGTGTAGAAGGTTAGGAGATAGTTGAGAAATTGGTTCTAGTGTGTGGTTTTAGAATGGCTTGTCGTTATTATTGTTATTTTTTTATTTGTATCTTATTCTTCACTTTTCTAGTGCTGTTGTTTCGTTTTTTTGGTAGATTTAGTATTTTTATGTAATCATTTTTCCTTACAGGGGTATTTTTATTTTGCATTTTACTGATGTAATTTTTTCTTTTTTCTTATTTTCTAAACCCGTTTTAAAACTATTTTTTTTTTAGCCGATGGTCTACTAGAAACAGCCTCCCTGCTTCATCCGAGAAAGGGGTAAGGTGCGCGTACAGCTCACCCTCCTTAGACCTCACTTGTGAGATTATACTGGGTAAGTTGTTATATGAATGAGTGTGACCCGATTATTCTGATTTTTGCTCTATGTGTAGGGAGCAAGGGTATTTTTGCAATTACAATTTCATTAAATACAAAAATATTATTCTTTTAAAGTATATCTTTTTTTAATATGCTCAATTTCTCAAAATCATATGCTTATTTGTGTAAATCTGTCGAGTATCTTTGGGCTGGTTTAGCCCAAAATCTGGTATAATAGATTGCGAAACGAAAATTTACTTACACCAAGTATTTACATACCTACCCCGTTTTCCTTTCCGTTGTTTACATAAAAAAAAGTTATTTTTTGCATTTCAATTTATATGAACCTTTCTACATTTCACTTGCATGATTATAATTTTTTTAAAATCTATCTTGTATTAAAGTTGTCGTAATATTTATGTGTTTTAAAGAAGTTTTTTTTATCAAAAGTAAAATGGTTAATCTAAGTAATTATTTCTAAATTGCAAAGTATAATTCTTTTATTAATGGACTAAGAAAAAACAGTCTAATAAAAGTTCAACCAAGCGAGTAAGAGAAAACGTCCCCACTTTTTTCATTTATCAACCAATTCAACCCCACATCCACATTTCATTCTTCAAGTTTTTGCGCAAAATGGATAGATTCCGCCCCCTGACCACCTCCAGAAAGAAGCTCTTTGCCATTGCCAAATTCTACTGCAAGTAATATTTGACGACGACAAGAACTTTTATTATGGAATTAAAATTGTAAGACTTTTCTTATAATATTGAATTTGGGGCGGGGCGCCAGAAAATGTCATATTTCTGCAAATTACCTTCATTCCTCCCACCTAGCTAAAACCTCAAATTGGAACTGAAAAAATCAAAATTTCATCCTCAACCTTCAATGCTCTTGTCTCTCAGAAGAACCACAGCCACCACCACCACCACCAAACTGCTGCACTTTTCCTCCAAGATTACACTCTTCCCACCTCCAAGACTCCACCTTTCAACTCTATCGTCTTCCTTTCACTTGAGTAGTGCGGTACACAAAGCATCCTACATTCACACAACGTCGGAAGAAAACCCCACAAAACCCCTTTCTCAATCAGACATCAAGTCCCTCATTCTTTCCACTTATAACCAAAATGGCAAGTTCCACAACCTCCTCCAAAGCATCATCTCTTCACCCTCTTTCCTTTTCACAGCTTGCCACAATCTCAAACCCCAAAATGACAAAAATACCCTCAATCTTCATCATTGTTTCTCTCTTCAAGAACTCTCTTTTCAGCTCTCAAGAAACCATTTTGACATTAAAGATTGCAGCTTTATTATTAAAGGTAATAATTCATCACTTGTACTTCCCAATTTGAAGCTTAAAGTAGTTATTGAAGCTATTAGAATGGTTCTTGAAGTTATATATGATGATAGGTTTGTTACATTTTGTTACGGTGGACGTCTTAATATGGGTCGCCACACCGCAATTCGTTACTTAAAGAACAATGTAGAGAACCCCACTTGGTGGTTTACTGTTTGTTTTAATAGTAGTGCTGCAAAGTTTGAAAATAAGCATGTTGTTAAGTTGTGTAGTGCTATGGAAGAGAAAATCGACGATGTGGCATTGATTGGTTTGATAAAAAGGTTGTTCGAATATGAAATTGTGACTATTGACTTTGGTGGTTGTTATTTAGGTAGAGGGCTTCCTCAAGAATGTGGGTTGAGTTCAATTTTGATTAACATTTACTTTAATAGTTTTGATAAGGAAATTCAAGAATTAAGGCTTAAAACGAATCAGGAGAATCCGAGAGTTGATGCGAATGACCTTGTTGAGGGATACCCGGGGCGTGCTTTCTATAAACCGTTGAAGATATATGCGGTTAGGTATTTGGACGAGATATTGGTGATCACATCGGGATCAAAGATGATGACTATGGATTTGAAAAGCAGGGTTGTGCATATTCTTGAGAAAAATATGGAATTGGGTGTTGATAAGGTTAGGACGGTTATTCATAGCGCTACTTCTGAGAAGATAGAGTTTTTGGGGATGGAGCTTCAGGCAGTTCGGCCATCTGTATTGCACCCACCAATGTCACAGAAGGCAATTAGGGCGAGGAAAAAGTACCTCAGACAGAAAGAAGTTAGATTGTTGGAGTTGAGAAATGCTAAAGAGACTAATAGGAAGAAATTGGGAATGAAGATATTCAGTCATGTATTTAAGAAGTTGAACCGTGGCAGTGGTTTCAAACTTGATTTCCAGATTGAGAGTGAAGTCAACCAAATTTTTGATACTTGGGCTGAAGAGGTAGTGCGAGACTATTTGGGATCCGTTGATGAGCGTTGGGAATGGCACCGGATGCTCTCAGCTGGTGACTTCCTCTCTTTGAAAAGAATCAGGGATCAACTGCCCCGAGAACTCGTGGATGCTTATGACAACTTTCAAGAGCAAGTTGACAGGTACTTAAATCCTGTCAAAGCAAAAAAGGTATTAGAGGAACAAGTAAGGATAGCAGAGGAAGAAGAGGAAAGGAAGTACTCTGATCAGGCGGTCGCTGATCTGACAAAGTTATGCATGAAAGTCGAGGCACCCTTAGAGATTATTAGGAAGGCAGTCAGGCTGGTTGGATTTACAAATCATATGGGCCGTCCTAGGCCGATCAGTTTACTGATGGCTCTTGAAGATATTGATATTATCAAGTGGTATGCTGGTATAGGCAGAAGGTGGCTTGATTTCTTTTGCTGCTGCCACAACTTCAAAAAGGTGAAGACTATAGTATCTTATCATTTAAGATTCTCGTGCATCTTGACTTTAGCAGAGAAGCACGAGTCCACAAAGCTGGAGACAATCAGACATTACACCAAGGACCTGAAAGTTTCTGATATTAACGGGGTTGAAGAAGTGCATTTTCCCACAGAAAGGGAAGTCAAAATGATGGGAGATAATGATCTCGTTGATCCAAAGCCTGTGGATGGTTCTCTGGGGATGGCATTGATTAGGTTAGCTTCTGACGAGCCCTCTTACCGCTGTGCAGCTCATTTTTGTGACAGAAGAGAGACAATTGTGTACCGGATTAGGTTACTTCAGAATCTTCTTAATTTGGATCCTTTGGATGGAAGTAAGCGGGTTCCAGGAATGGGTGCTATACATGAGAGTTTAAACAAGAGATGCATCCCTTTATGCTCTCACCATGTTAGTGAATTGTACTTGGGTAAACTAACTTTGCAAGACACTGATTATACATCCCTTTTGCATATGGATTAGTTGATGTCCGACAGTATCGCTGGAGTGACATCAAGAATGCTGCTGTATTATACAGTTTCCATACAATGAGAATTGCAATTAGACCACTAAGTCGAATCTTTATGGTTGATTAGGCGTTTTACTGCAAATATTTCCTTGAGATAAGCTTGTTATCACCCTAACCTGCAGAATCTCGTTAATCACGCTTCAAAGTTGGGAGCTGTTTTAGATATAAAAAGAAGTCACCACTAAAGCACTTGTACAACCACGGTGCTGGGATATTAGGCAACAACTGCATCATTGTACTTGTAGATGATATTTTAGAATACAATTCTCTTTTTAAGTTTCTGTAGGTGCATCTCTGTCTGTTTCATGTTTTATTTGCAGATAGAATGGGTCAGTATTGTGAAAATATGACATATTTGGAACTGTCCATTCAAAATCCCTTTCTAGGATGACTCATTCGGAAATTCGCTTTCAAAGGTGAGAGTATTTTCATGTTCTTCAAATATACCTAGAGGCATGTATTAGTTATGTGAATGTCTTGCAGAAAGAAATTGTTTATATGGAGATACTATGTCAAAATTCTCTTCAAGGAAGACATTAATTCTTGGTTCGTAAAATTGAGAATCTTTTGAGGTCTACAAGTATCTCAGATGCAGGTTGAAAGAGTAGATTCAGCAAAGCAAACACCAAGGAAATTATAAAGGCTAGTGTTACGTGCGTAGGTCTAGGGCTTTTAGATTATTATTATTATTAATATTATTATTGTTCTAGAATAGGATTTATGTTTTCTAGTTACTTAAGGATTAGGGTTTTTATTATTTTAGAATATTCTTTAGGGTTTCTAGTTTCTTAAGAGTTAAGTCTTGTAACTCCCTATTTAAAGGGCACATTGGATGAATAAAACTTAAGCCAGAATTCAATAAAAGAAACAAGAGATCGGAGTTCTCTCTCAATGAATTCCAAGGTCAAAGCTCCCTTTAACGAGCCTAAGGTGAGAGCTCCCTTTAATGAGCCTAAGGTTGGGGGTCCCTTTGACGAGCTCCATTATCTTCACCGCCCCGTGACCCGATCCCGGGAACATAACAATTTGGTATCAGAGTCTAACACGATGGGTGGTGAAATTAAACCAATCTGGCAGCAGGAAAGAGTGGCGGCTATAATGGGAGCTAGGGTTTTTGTCATGGAGAAACTCTTGGAAGACATTGAGACCAATACAAGTGTGAAGCAAAGGAGAGGATGTGGATAGCTTTCGTCAGTCTTATCCAGATTTCGAGCTTGAGGACAAGCTCGTTTTTCAGGAGCGGAGTAATGTTACGTGCGTAGGTCTAGGGCTTTTAGATTATTATTATTATTAATATTATTATTGTTCTAGAATAGGATTTATGTTTTCTAGTTACTTAAGGATTAGGGTTTTTATTATTTTAGAATATTCTTTAGGGTTTCTAGTTTCTTAAGAGTTAAGTCTTGTAACTCCCTATTTAAAGGGCACATTGGATGAATAAAACTTAAGCCAGAATTCAATAAAAGAAACAAGAGATCGGAGTTCTCTCTCAATGAATTCCAAGGTCAAAGCTCCCTTTAACGAGCCTAAGGTGAGAGCTCCCTTTAATGAGCCTAAGGTTGGGGGTCCCTTTGACGAGCTCCATTATCTTCACCGCCCCGTGACCCGATCCCGGGAACATAACACTAGTTTTGGATAGCGTGAAGCTAGTGCAGCCCAGGGTTTTTGGTCCAGCGGTAAGGTTGCAGCACGTGATGTGTGGGTTAGGCGCATGTCACGGCTTGAACCCCGCAACAAACAAAAGCTTGGTACTTAAGTGAAGAACTTGGTGATGGGGAATATTAGTCAGCCACATAGGGGTATCACTCACCGAGTTTCGAACCGTATGCTTACCTCGCGATTTCTTGGTAATAAAAAACAAAAAGGTAAGCATGAATGTCTCTTATGGTTGGTGTTATCTTTTTCTTATTCCTTGATATCTGTAGCTTCTGCTAGCCCTCTTATTTGTGTACGACATTCTCTGCTGCCCATGTTTATCAAAGTTCAAATTTGTGTACTGGTATGTATACCTTCTCTGCTGATAATGTTAGCCAAGTTACTCTTGTAGTCTTATTGCCAATTGCAGCATTCTTAAGCAATTTCTCATCTTTGTTTGATTTACTCGTTTAAAAGACGTTAGATACCAACCATTTCACCACACCCCGTAATGGTGCATCATCCATCTGGCTCATCTCATACTCATAGACTTTCTATAAGAGTATATGCGCGTGCCAAATACAAGCCACATCTACAGGGAGGTTAATGGAGTGGCTGATATTCTGACAGGAAAGGGAAAGCAGATGGCATATGAAAATAAGCAACATGCTACACGTTCAATTCCTTTATGTATTAATTTCGATTAGTACTGTTCTAAATTTTGATATAATACCTTTAATGGTGTACCCGTTCTTTATGGTTGAAATTTTGTACCAGTAAAAAAGCTATTGCCCAAAGTACCTCTGAAGTTTTACTGTACAGAAGCATATTAGTTTGTGTCATGTTCATGTACTTTTTAGAATGTAAAATATAGTGATACACTATCTTAAAATTATTTATAGACTATATGAAATCTTAAAGTTAGTTTAATCTGAATCCGACAAAAAAATAGTCGTGCACTTATACTCCAAGTGCAATCACACAAAGCCACTCAAACTGACAAAGTTCCCTCTGTGGTTGATCTAATCCAATACAACAACTTACCCAATATAATCCGACAAATGGCGATCTAATCTAACACTCCTATTATTAGAAAAAAGAAGACTAAGAAAAGAAAATCCACACATCTTTTCAACAGAATCCAACAGTCCTGAAAGCTCGAGAAACCATTTTCTGTTGCAAATGTTTTCACATGAAACATAAGTCCTTTTTGGTTAAATCTTTATCATTCACTTTGTTTGTAGAGTACTCCATCTTTTTTACCAAGTTGGCAACTCTTAGTCAAATTTCCCGGTATAGCAAATAGCATAGTGCAAGTTGATAGGTTGGATTTTAGTACACCTGTTGTCAATTTGTTATCATGTCGGCCAAATGCTTCTACTTTTCTAAAACTCGCTACACTTATTTAACACTCCAATTACATGCATGTATTTAACCAATAGGGCTATTTTGCTTTATGCATGAACTGCACAGTGTTTTTTCTCCAAAGAGAATGTAATTGCAAATGGTATATGTCTATCAGATCAGTGACTGGCTAAGAAAATGAATTTGGGTTTAACTGAACTTCAAAAGTTAGCTGATGAAGAGAGAATTATTCGATACAATAAAACAGTAACTCATTCCCTCCACTAATTATAGCATAAGGGCTCAACAATATTGTTATATCTTCTATCTTACATTGACGTTGTTAAGATTTATTGAATCCAACAGCAAGTAGTAGTCTATTATGTACTTGAAGAAGGAAAATTTGGCATCAATCTGTACCACCCTCCCTCACCCCACCCACCCTGTATACTGTGAAGTGTCAAGGACTACCTTAGTTGATAACTTTTGCCAGCTACTTTACTTTGGCTGTATCTTAAAATGATTAGTTCAAAATGAACCAGTTTTTGTCAATATAAAGAAACATGTAATACATGTTTGCACCTGAAAAAGATAGCAATTTCCATGGAACTTGATGATTCCCCTAAAGTCCAAAAAACACACTACTTCCTGTCACTTGTTATGATCGTTTAATTCCAATCTATTGGCTACAGAGAAGTCCAGGCCACATTTTTCTTTGTCTTTTTGCCCAATAAATTAGATGTACTAACTTCCTATGAAGCTTCATGGAAGGTACTGAGAATAACCCTTAAAAGAAATGTCACAAAAATCTTACAACAAAGTGACAGCAACCCTTGGAATAAACGCCTTCTTTCCCATGGAAAATAGCCTTAACTTTTGTTTGTCCAAACAAGACTTTTGTCCAGATATAATCCTTTTAGTCATTGCACTGTGTTTATTTACTTTGAGATGGTTGCCCAAATTAAATTACTAAAGCTAAACATTTGACTAATCTCATGCATATCCCATGTATTAGAAACTTACCTTATTCTTAAATTTTGTTCAACAACATCAAAATTAGAAAGGGATATCGTAAAGACTGTTGAACATATTAACTTGTCTCTCTATTTCTTCTTTATTGTGTCTTATGGAAAAAAAAAAAAAAAAAGAAAGCAAACACAATCAAGGAAATTCTTTTGATGTTTCTCAAACAGTATAATTGAGGAGGCATTGAATATCTACTACTGTCAGACATTTTTTGTATTTACACTGGATATAATTAATTTACATACTAAAATGACAAATTGAGTTCAAACCATATTCTTACTCTCTTCAAACTAGAAAAGTCACATAGTTATGAATTATGATTATCCAAAAGCCATAGTGGAATGACAAGTTTTTACCGCACTAAAGAACGAAGAATAAAGAGAGACATAGGAGTATTATTTATATTATCGTTACTCATTTGCACATGTTAACGTTCATCTTGTTTCACATAGTCCAATGCCTAACTAGATAGAATTATTGTTTTCATTAGCAAGATTGGATAATTAGAAATTAATTAAGGTCAAAATGACTTCACTTCAAACCGTCCATTTCTCATGTTCACTTAGAAATTTAAACATTTGGGTCTCCCTATATATGATCAGATCTGAAAGTGGTTCATAGGATCAAGTGCTAATTTATGATTATTTCCTCTCTCAAATAAGGTCGCTTCACTTTTTTTTTTTTTTTTTTTAAGTTTTTGTCACTATATTATAGTACTAGATTAATTAATATACTCACGCTGCAACTTATAATCGATCAAATAGAAAGTCTTTATGGTTCATAGCTTATAATTTATTTAAGTACAAATTATTCTTTGACATTCTTGCTTCATTCGTACGACCTTCTAATTATGGGTATTAACAAAATATTAAACCATATTTTTTTATTATGACAGTTACGTATGATAGCAGCATCTTGAGTCATGATAATAAAATAAGTAATATTAACGGTATATTTAGAAGTAACGTAAGAAGATGAGAGCCGATAAACTAGTGATGTATGGAAATTGGAAGTAGCATAATTTTATAAACTATTTGCATCTAAAAATGTGACAAACCTTCTCTCGTGTTTTGAGTTTGGGTCAAATTATCATTATTACTAGTACTATGCTAATTAAATTAATGACGTCTCCAAGATTATTGCAATTGTTCCTAGGTATCTACTGGGCCAATAATCAAGCTTTTTTGCTAATCGCAGAACATGCCAGCATGTGACATAGATCAATGATGAACCAACTAAAATGAGAAATAGAACTAGGTTTATCCCCTTCTTGTGCTTTCCTTTATTTTCTTTCTTTATTCTAAAATTTTGCAATCTACCTGGAAGTACATTCGACTATACGTGCAATTCGCAAAGTTAGAAGTTTCAGTAAAATAATGTTTAAGATTTACTAATATATATATGTATACAAAGTAAATTAATTATACAAAGTAAAATCTTTCATGAGGAAATGTATATTTTGGTCGAATCATTTCTAACTTTTTTGGGTCAACAAACAGGAGGACATTAACTTATTACCACAGGCACTGCTAACTTAAAAGCACTACAATTTTAAACCCATAAACATCAAATTCTATCATCGGTCTCTGATTTGAAAGAAGTATAAAATTTCTCAAACCTAACAATGAAGTTGTCATCCTTCCTTTGGTCACTACAAATTGCATAATTGCAAAATGAAACTTACTACGAAATTTAACAAAGGCACCTAATTATAATAATAGCACATCCTCTTTTTGAGACCTTGTTACATGAAATATGGTTGTCTCATTTCTTTAGTTTTTTGTTTTAAGCTATGATTGGAATCTATCTTTATTGCATGCAATTTCTATAGGTTATCATCTAGCAAGAAAATCATGATATGAACACGAGAAGATTACAAACAATTTTTCAGTTAAAAATGCAAGTCGCGTGACTTTTTCCAAGATAATATTCTTTTTACCAAAGACCAATTTCGCCTAATTAATTCATCCTTTTTAAAGTTTGGCATGCATCACTTTTTCTGTTTTTGAGTATTCTTTGAGGTTGGGTAGATTCAAGTTAGGAGGAAAGAGTTTGGTAAAGATTGCAATTTACTTTTCTTGAATAAAAAAATTTCTATTCTTAAAAGGTTACATCGGAACGCTACAAATAGAGAAATCTTTGACAGATAACGCTCAAGTGTCTCTTATTTTTTTTCGAGATTTTGTTTTAATTAAGCTTGAAAGGGAAATCTATTTATTTAGGGGTTGATTGGTTTGAACTTTGACAGAAAATGAAAAATAAAAAAGGAAATGACACTATTACTATTTCAAAATTATAACAAATCCTTTAATGCCTTTCGAACAGTTTCAAATCGTTTGCATTATTGTGGGTTGTATTTTCTTTACTATCTTACCTAAAAAAATTAAAAGCTAGAAAGGATTGTTTCAACTAATTTCTATAATTTGCTATCAAGAGGATGTTTGGTCAAACTCTCAAAACTACTTATTTTGAAAATTTAAATAGTAATAGTAGTATGTATTTGGCATACTTGTTTCAAAAATTTAAATAATAATAGTAGTATGTATTTGGCATACTTGTTGAGAAACACTTCGGTTAATAGCAACAATTTTTGTTTGGAAATTAAGTACAGTTTTTAAGGAGAAGCTATATTTTTCACCTTTCCACCCCAACAGAAATATTACAACTATTCAAATCACTTGCCTTTTTAAAAAATATTTTTTAGTTACAATTAAGGAAATTAAGTATAGTTTCTAAGGAAAAGCTATTTTTTTCCAACTTGTCCCACAACAGAAATACTAATACTATTAAAAAAGCTTCTAAAAAGCTTGGCTGACTCATAAGCCATTTTGTCCCACTAGATATCACTTTTACACCCTTACCAAAAGTAAAATGGATTAACATGAGCATCAAAATCAAAATATTTACCCACATCTATCCATAAATTTTATAATTACAAATTTTACCCATAAACTATTAGGTAGTTGGATAAATACTTTTAATTGCATGGATAGTGTAATTTTTAATGAGTATAATTTATAAATATTTTGAATTTTATGGGTATATAGTGTAAAAAAATCTAGATCCCTTAGGCTTTATGTTATTCATAATTTGACAGACTACTGAATTTATTTTATACTCAACTTAGGAATACTAGATTTAATTTGCATTTAAACACTATTAACAGAACTATTTGAAAGTCGAAACTATTTCAGAAATAGGTGATATAAAATGCTTGAAATAGGTAAACAAAGAAATACTACACCTAAAAATAAAAAGATTTGAGAAAAAACAACCACCCAACAAGGAAATAGTAGAATCTAATGCTGTATGTATATATCATGGGTGAAAAAAGAGGAATTTGTTCTCATTTTCATACATCTATATAGTAGTGGTACTTATATAGACAAGATCGATACAACTTCCATATATAGATCAAGGGCCTAATTAATCCCAACCTTAGATTAATAAAAACCGATTTTCCCAAATTACACCCAAAAAAAGGAAAAAACAACTTAATTTTTTTTTCATCTCTGCTGCTGTTCCATCATAAGACAAAAATCATCGAAGCATACGAACCCATCTCCATTTTTATCTACACCATTTATCATGCGCTTACAGTCCTCTAACGTGCACCTTGCATCCCCGATTATTCCAAACACGTTGAACAATTCCTCGGCAGTTATTTTTCCATCGTGATCCGTGTCGAAAAAATCGAACGCATCTTTCAGCTCGTCAATCGAGGACGAGCTGATCATTCCAAAGTCCTCGAGACTAATACACCCATCTGCGTTCTTGTCCACTTGTTCAAGCAACAAGGCTAATTCTTCCTGAGTTGGCGGCTCGTGGCCACCAACTCGACTAAGAATAGCCTCGAGCTGTTCTTTTCTTATCTTTCCATCGACAACTCGGTCAATGACCGAGAAGGCTTGGACAAAGTGGTCGGACGAGGTGAATATCTCTTCCGACCACTCAATCTCATTTGACAAAGTCGGTAACACGCTCGTGGGAGTGGTGACCCCGTTCTTGAGTTTGTGAAGAGAGTTTTCGGACGAATACATAGTGGATCCGGAGCCGAAAGAAGGGTCATCATCGGATCTTGAATTAATGGAACGTGTTTTCTTGGACTTAGAGAAGAGTTTCTTGGGAAAGTTTTTGATGAGCTTCATATTATTAGGAAGAGTTTATGAGAATTGTAAAGAAAAGGAGAATGAAAGAATGAAGGAAAGAGGGAGGAATGAGGGAGGTTAAATGGAGAGGAGAAGTAGGACTCCATAGTGAGCTTCCAGGAAGGTTCCTTCATTCCTACTATGTGTGTGTGTGTGAGAGAGAATTTGAGAGTATTTATTGGAGGGGTTGTTTTGTTAGGTGCGTTAGTAAATGCAACTCTCTCCGGATACTTTGGAGCAAATTTCTCTTTCTTTTTCTTTTTAATTTCTTTTTTCTAAATCAGATTATAGAACAAAATCAATCGTTTATCAGTTGAAACGTACAGGATTACTAGTTATCTAAAGCCGTACTCCCTCCGTTTCACTTTATGTGTCATAATTTGACTCGATGCAAAGTTTAAGAAATAAAGAAAGATTTTTTAAACTTGTGGTGTAAAATAAGACAAAGATGTTTGTGTGGTTGTAAATCATTTCAGTAGTGGTAAAACTGTAATTTTGAAGTTAATTTATTACCAAATTTAGAATGCTGTCATTCTTTTTGGAACGGACGAATAAGAAAATGTTGTCACATAAATTGAAACGGAGGGAGTATAAGTTATTAGTAATTGTTATGTTTATCAGCTTTTGTTTACTCGACATATAAGGATATCTATAGATTAGTAGTATAAAAATTATATGATAGCATTTTCTTTATTCTAATTTATTTGACACTTCTTTTTTAATTTGTCCCAAAGTTAACATATATTTATGCTGATTTATCACAACTTTTCAATTAATTGTCAATAAAATGATTTATAGCCACACAAACAAATATAATTTATTTAAGATAAGAAGTTACTCCCTCCGTTTCAAAAAGGATGAACCTATTACTATTTGAAGGGTCAAACAAGATTATGTTTGACCACATGTCTTACAAATATTTTCTAACTATTTTGAATTGTTAATTAATTGTGACTTATAGTATTTTTCATGTAGTTTCTAAATATATAAATTTTATTTCAAAAAATTTAAAATTTCAATGTGCAAATTCCCGGTCAAAATTAGTCAATTTGACCCTCGTACTCCGCAAAGGTTCATCCTTTTTGAAACGGAGGGAGTATTAAATTTCGTGTCAAATAGTACCTCATGTAAATTTAACACGAAGAGCACATAGAAAGGCTTATCTGACGCCGTTTAATTTATTCACTGCACATTGTGAACTATCCTTTGTTCTAATAACCTCCCAAAAATTTGTTAAACCAATTGAAATCCTTGACTTCATTTGGCGACTTTAGTCCAAGGAGGTGAGAGGCATGCGTTATCACATAGTTTTTTTTTTTTTTTTGGGGCCAATTTGACATATTTTATATTATTGTACCCGTTTAAGTTCATTAAATATTTGGATCCTCTTTTGTTATTTCAATTAAACATTTTGATCATTTCACTTTAAATTATGATTTTGATTTTTGATAGGATTTTGTAGTCTATGCTATGTCCATTTTAGTTATGTCACATTTTTTACATGGAATAAAAGATATTTATAAAGTTATTTTCTTCTAATCAGTATGTAAATGGACATAATATAATTGTGGAAGTTAATTACAAATGTTGCTTTATTCCAATTATGTCTTTCATTTTTCGGAAAAGAAAAAGTATGGTATTTCTAAAGGTACTTTACAGTAGCGGGACAAAGCGTCCATGTCTGAGGGGTTTAAACCTGAAAAGGAAGGAGGCTTTTGTGTTCGTTCATAATTAAGACCATTTACTTTCTTTAACAAAGAATCTTTTGTGAGTAGAGAAATGAAAATGAAACTACATTCCATAAAAGCTTGCTCAATTCCTATGATCGAGATCATCTATACAACAAAATACATTAAAAAAAGGGGGTAAAAGATGGACAGGGAATCCAAGAAACTCATCCATACAAAGTGGACAGGAAAAAATCAGACCATAAAAGTAAAGGTTCTGAAAAAGAAATTCCCTACTGATCATGTTTAATTCAACGACTTGGTGATATGGGAATCATTTCTCCCCCAATATTTTCTAGTCTTTTATTTAGTATTTTGTGCTCTTTTTTTTGATAATTAATTTGTTTCTGTGGTTGATACTTTGTCAAGCATGTCATGCATGATGCATCGATTCAAATGATTTATCAAAGCAAACATTTTATATGACAGCGCAAAATGTATCATTAAAAGCAAATCTTAGTTTTGAGAGAGAGAGAGAGAGAATTGTAAGATGGAAGGTGGTAATATTGTTGAACTACTCCCTACGTTTCAATTTATGTGACAACAATTTCTTATTAGTTTGTTTAAAAAAGAATAATATCATTCTAAATTTAGTAAGAACTTAACTTCAAAATTACAGTTTTGTCACTACTGAAATGATTTACAATCACACAAATATCTATGTCTTATTTTAGACCACAAATTTCAAATTTTTTTCTTTATTTCTTAAAATTCGTGCCGAATCAAACTACAACATATGAGTACGTTGCAAATGATTAATAATCATTGGCTGAACTTAAGAAAATACTCCTATTTTTTTGTTGTCAAAGCAGCTTTTATGTAGGACCTCTTTCATTTGGATTATGATTCTTAACTTTAATCAGTTTTTTTTAAAAAAATTATTATTATTATTAGCAAGAATTAGTTATGCATAAAAAATGCTTTTAACAAGTATCTAGTGTGTTAATGTAATTAAATCTTTCTAATTAGTATCTAATAATCACTTCACTAAAATAAGATATAGAATCAATAACCAAACCAATCATGCGATAATATTCCTTTTACGGGAAATTCATTAAATCTAGCATTAGGAAAGAATATATACTTTTAAATGATAGACTACTTGTGTAAAAAGTTATTAGTAGTAAAATTGAAGAATATTCATGATACTTCTGCCGCTGGTGGAAGTTGAATGTACTGATGATGAGACAGGTACTACCAAAGGTTTTAGTGGGTGAATAAGGTCCCGTTTGGATGAGCTTATTTTAAATAGCTTAAAAGTAAAAAGTTACTTATAAGTAATTTGTATTTTTGATTTTTTTTAGCACAAAAATGCTTATAAATACTTTATTTTTTTAGTTACCAAATACTCACTTTTTACTTAAAGGTACAAATATATTTTTAACTTTTAAATAACTTTTTAAGCTTACCCAAGCTCTAAGTACCCCTCAACCATTCAGTAGAGTTTGCGAGTTTGAATCGCCTCTAGTATGAGGTGATTTATCTCATTGTGAGATCATTTCTTAGTGCGAATTCAGTCTAAGTCCTAAAACGAATATCAAACACCGAATGATAAATCAAAGAAAAGTACGAAACATGTGACCCTCAATTAGCTACATATATGACCTTATTGGCATTGTTTCACAACTTCATACATATACAGACTAATACACCCTAGATTTTAGATTCCTCTAAAAGTGTAAAAATATGTAATTATAAGTTGAAAAGCTACAATGTAGAAATAGCATGAATGGATATTTATATTGTTGATGACCTTATATGGACATAAAGGCTCGACGGTGGAAGACATTACATTGTCCCATATTATACATAACGCAACATAAGTATGTCCTGCAAATTAAAGGAGTCTAGTCCGTGAGAGAGAAGGAACATATAAATGTAGGGGCACAAGCTGCGAAGTTAATTCTTCGAAAGGTCACTGAACTTATGTAAATTCTTTGAGAAAGTCATTTTTGACATGACCAATAAAATTTTTGATGGTTTTCCTTCGACAGTTTGCAAATCAATCCTCCACTAAGCGGATGACTAAAGTTTCACAAAAGAGTACGTCAAACAACAAAATAAAATATTAATGAGCTAGGTAAAATAAGTAACAGGTAAAGATGATGGAATTCTTTCTTACATAGATCCCATATAATTTATGTTGTGATCGAAACAACATAGTGCATGCGGAAGCTAACAAAGAAAACATTGATTGATAATAAAATATACATATAAAAGAAATAAATTAAAAAGGCTTTTATTTGAAATAGTTTGGCTAATGGCCTACATCATTTGGGAGTAGAAGTCTCCTCTAAACAAAATTCTATTAATGACTATATTGTGAAAATTTTTGGTGTTGTCATTATGAAGAAAATACCCTCAATTTATAGATGTTCAAGACTTCTCCTCTAAGTAGAAGATAAGTACTATGAAGTAGACATATTTCAATTAGAATTATCTTTCTTCAAGAAAAGACTCCTAATAGGTATCAAATTCAGGGCAACACCCTAACAATTCTCCCCTTGGCCTGAATTTTCTAGCGAAGTAAACTTGATCTTTAATTTCTTCTTCACATGATCTTCAACATATGACTGCTGCTTGCAATGGTTAAAAAATGTCTAGGTTAAAAAGTAATATTGGTTGAAAGTAGCCCAAAAATGGGTTAAAAGGATTGTATTGGTTAAAAGGAGACATGCGTTAAAAATAAGCATGGTTAAAACTGGCATTAGAGCCCACACATTATAAGTTGATATGGGTTGAAAGTGGCCCATAAATGGGTTTAAAAGGGTTTATTTTTGAAGATGTAGTAGCAGGATTTTTGAAAGTATGGTTGAAAATTTTTTCCACATGTAGCATCACATTATTATTATTATTATTATTATTATTATTATTATTATTATTATTATTATTATTATTATTTAGATAAAATATATACATTATCATCAAGCATTTGCGGCTAGAACTGACCCGCCTTGAACTTGTCTTCAATCTCGTTAACCTAGCTCATTGAACCATTGGCTGAACATGGCTCTGATACCACTTGTTGGGATCGAAACAACATAGTGCATGCGGAAGCTAACAAAGCAAACATTGATCGACATATAAAAGAAATAAATTAAAAAGACTTTTATTTGAAATGGTTTGACTAATGGCCTACATCATTTGGGAGTAGAAGTCTCCTCTAAACAAAATTCTATTAATGACTATATTGTGGAAATTTTTGGTATTGTCATTATGAAGAAAAGACCCTCAATTTATAGATGTTCAAGACTTTTCCTCTAAGTAAAAAATAAGTACTATGAAGGAGACATATTTCAATTAGAATTATCTTTCTTCAAGAAAAGACTCCTAATAGGTATCAAATTCAGGGCAACACCCTAACAATTTAGTGGGTTATTTGTCAATTAAAATAAGTGCTCGATTCACTTTTTTATAATAAATAAATAAATAATAAAATTAAAATTAAAATGACGCGTATGCTTTTCTTGGTGGTCATTGTCAGAAAACTTATGTGTTTTTATGATCCTAAATAAAACAAAAAAAAAAAAGTGACTGTGTTGTATAATTTGCATAAGTTCAATAACCTTTCAAGGAATTAACTCCAAATTGTGACATAGTCCAACATTAATAATTGAAGTATAAAGAAGTTACCTATAAGGTGTATGAATTAATCTAAAATAGGTGCAAGACCAATTAAAGAATTATTTGGCTTTAATGCTTTTCTCAGTGAATTAAGGGGTCGTTTGGTTGGTGGGATTGGATTAACAATCTCGGAATTAAATTTGGAATTACAATTATCCCACGTCCGGTTAGTGGGATTAAGTAATCCGAGATAGATTTTATACCACAAATGTGGTACTATCTTATCCCATAGAAAATATGAGATTACTATAATCCCGGGATAAACTTAATCCCAAATTTATGGGATATCCCTCATTTTTTGTGCTTCAACTTGCCCAACAACATATACTTATTCAAATGGACTCACAGGTTCTGTAATAATCTTGCTGATAATAATGGATTATGCGCACATATTTTTTCGAATTGCAGGTCCTTGGTAGAGAGGCGCTCAATAACCAACATCCTTGCTGACTGCATCTAGCACACCTGGTAGAGAGGTTCTGAAATGTTTGCATTACCACCGAGTTTTTATTTCTTCATTTTTTGAATAATGATAGGCCTATCACTATTGTTGCTATGACTATTTCTCTGTGTAGTGATCCTGATTAGTAAATAAAAAAATGTCTTTCAGTATAACGAAAGAAAAGCCTTGGTACCATCAGACATGAATTTTTATGCAAAATATGCATTATTTATAGATCGAAATCATTTCCAATTTGATAAAGCTTTCTAACATCCAGGAATGTGGGTGGATGAATATTAATCTCTTTACTCTTAGTCTTAATCAGCGATCTGCGCTAGAGGCCTAAGTAGGGGCTGAGTTAGGATATATATTATACAAGAGAATTCAAAATCGTCAAAATTAGGATTAAATATATGATCTAAAGCTATTTTTGAACCACTTTACTAGATTCCTAATCATTTCAGGGTTCCATTATATACATATAAAAGTTAGTACCTAATTTACTGTGTAATATTTTAACAAAGGATTCAATTGAACCCTTCAACCAAGATGGCTCCGCCCCTAACTTAGGAATGTAAAAATTCTTTGTAGGTAGTGCTACCCCTAATGATCCCAAGGGAGTGATGTGATTATGAATTAGTCAAACCAATGGATTTCAAATATAAGATAGATTAAAAAAAAAAAAAACACCAGCTTCTTAAACAAAGGCCCTTTTACACTGTGACAAACCGTGTTAGAATAGAAACATCTCTACCCACCCTTAGCTGTTGTAATTGTTTATGCAAATGAAATGGCCTAACCAAGATTGTCTCCGGAAATGAAGGGGACAAAAACACTTTTGTTTCTGTATATGTTTTTTGTAAAACGTTAATTGGAGATACAGCCTGGATGACGATGATAACTGCAGAACAATGATCAAACAAATTTTATTTGTCGTGAACTTTTGAAAAGCAAATATGAAAGATGTCAACGCTAAGTCAAGCCATAAAGTCCACCTTTTTTAGGTTGAGTTCTTGGCAGATAGGTTAATTCCTTGGACAAGATTCTCCAGCTAGGTCATGTTCCACCCTACCCTCCTCCTCCAGCTTTATTACTACACTAAGTCGAGATGGATCTAGATAAGACGACTTGTGTGAGTTCAATTAAAATGATTTGCATTTATGTGGACACACACACATATATATGTATATCGGAGGTTGCCTATGATAAATGGCAGTAGTACTTAGTTTTCATCCACTTCTTGGTAGTTGGTACATTGCACCATCTAGCTAGACACTTCACCAATTTAACAGTTCACGGTCTTCTACACAAGATAACTCAAGCCTCTTTCCTCAAATGCAAGAAGATGGGTAAGGCTACATGTATCCGATGTTTACACAAAGTCGTATTAATTTATTGTAAATGATATAATTTAATGTGTAAAACATAACATGCATCTATTGATTTGATATAAAATTTAGGTGTGGATAAATTTTACCAAAAGAAATTGTAGGAAAAGGAAAAAGATATAGAAATGAGATGTTCATGGTCCCTCTTTCAGTTTCTTCATTCTTTTTTTAATTTGATTCATTGCAAAGGAAGAGCATAAGGATGTTAAAACGGAAATCTCTTTCTTCCTAGCACATGAAGCTTCTTCTTTAATTTGGCAAAGTTCTTAAACTTTTGGCCATCATAAATAATGCACTCTGAAAAGGTCTTTGCACCGAAAAAAAGGGGTCTTAATTAGCGCAACGAAAACGCATCAATTAATCTTGTACATAAAATAACATTTCAAGATCAAGGTATTGCTCATGATATAAATCTTGTGTGGTCCTAATTCTGAAGTAGAGCAATTATTAAAGAGATGAAAAAGAAAAATAGAAGAGATATATTGAGCTTTGACAATTACATTGCTGGTCCATATATATAGCTACTTGCAATAAATAAGTTACTGATTCTTTCAAGAAGTGAATATTCCTGAATTTATTCCAGGCTGATAGAAAAGGTTGGTGATTATTGATTTATTTCTCTGTGGATATCCTATTATGCATTTTTATCTCATCAAGGTTATTATCAAAAGAAAAAATCATCAACTACTTTACTTAAATTTAATGGTGCTTTGACTTACAAAGAAGTGGAGAACATGTTTATGTAAAATTGTAAGGTAATGTAAGTCGTTACTATTAAGTTTAAGTGTATATTGTTTTGCTAATATGCCGGTTCAGCTTCTTTCATTGTAGTTCAAACCGATTCAGCATGACATTTTATTCACTCCCACGACTTTGTTTAGACTAACCAAAGTGTGTTTGTATTTCAATTGGGGAAGGAATGAGGGTAGAGGCGGAGCATATTGAAGCAAGGTGTCAAATGATATCTTTGTCCAAGAAATTAACTTATTTATGTGTATATTACAAGCTAAAAATAATAAAATGCATGATAAATACAATGGTTTAGTCCCTTTAATTTTAAATAAAAGTTAATATATTCCATCACATAAAAATTGATATCCCTTAGTGAAAATTTTGGCTCCGCTATTGAATTAGAGAGTTAAAACTTATTCACATTCGATATTTGTATTAATTTAATAAATATGTGATATGTGTCTTAACAAACAATGTGATCATTAACCGTTATTGTACATCGTTTGCCTCACTTTCATGCTTAACCACAGAAACTGATAACTGATAGTAAGGTTTTGTGTAAACATGGTATGAGTAATTAAGGGCTATTTTTATTGAGGAAAGATAGAATAGTGAACATGGTCGCACACAGTTCTAGATTTTGTTAACATGCTACATGTAATGTGACATTAATTAGAGGTCAATGATGCTGTTGGTAAATAGTAGTACTATACTAGAGAGATTTGGTAGGTCTTGAGATTGTTTAACATTTCCAATCATTGGGCAGAATTTTTAGGTACAGAAATCAGAAGGGAATCATCGGTTACTTGCTACTATATGACTTCTCTTATTCATTCATTGCACCAAATCTTTGCGTTGGATTATATGATATTATTCCTTCAGTCTATGTGCAACTTGCATCCACATGCATGGTGTTTCAAGTTTGACTGGTTTTTAACACTGACAAAATTTAGAACTTGAATAACTGTCTGACATACTCCTTTGGATAAGAGTTTTAGAGTCAATTTGTATATATGACCACATAGAATTTGGTTTTGCCCAATAGGCAATACTACAAGAGTCATTCACCCAAGTGGAAAAGATAGTGACTTCACCCAAGTTGTAAGTAGAATATAAGGGTACCTAATTTGATAAAAAGCAGGATAATTAAAGATCCTAATTTGATTATAAGCAGGTTAAGTATAGCTCACTTACTACTGGCATGTTATGGGTAGACATTCTTTATACATCACATCCCATTAGAACTTCTCTTATTCCTCAAAATGAATGTTATGTTTCTTGCATCGGAAAATAGACTAATGTTTAAAACTTACTTTGAAAAGGATCCTTTCTTCTCTGATCAGTGGAGATCAACCATATGCAGATGAATAATTGTAACGTTCAACAATCTTTTGATAGACTAGTCAATAGACGGAAAAGTGCACAAACAAAAATCATGTATTTAAAGTATGGAGTAATACACTTGCATTTAGCAGTTGACATCGTCTGAAAACACGATAGGCTAATCCCAATCCCATGAAATTCCATTAAGCAGTACAAACGTTATTTAAGAGGATCAAGTTTTCTCAGAGCTAAACAGTTAAGTGTTCAAATGTTTTTTAGCAAACAGAAAAAATGGAATATAGAATAGCATCTGTGTTGCAAATCCAGAGAGAAAATACCATATCCATCTACTATTTTCCATGGTATAAGTGCAAACCTGCAAAAACTCCAACATAAAGATTTTTCCACTTGCTGAAAAGTTTTACAATGGTCATATGGAGTTGGACTCTTGAGGAAAATCCAACATTCAATGTTTTAGTACCTTGCATTTTAAGGCAATGCACGTAAATTGATGACGGGGATGATTCTTCTACAGAAATTCCAGTAGTTTGGGTATAAATCAAAGTTGCAAATACAGACTTTAACAGAAATTCAAGGAGCCGTAAATTGCAAGCACATCAGAAATAGAATAGGCGTACATTCTTAGACTTAGAAAGGAAATGAAGCCAAGTGATATAACAGCATTTCACAATATAATCTCAGAACAACATCCAAATACGCTCTAGAACAAAAAGCTGTGACCAACTTATCCACATAATTCAGCGTTAAACACGGTGTTATCTCCTTTAACTTGCTGTATTTTGCTTCGTTTATAAATTTTTGCACGACCAACTTCTCATTCTGAAATGTCTATACGAATAATCCTTGCTGGTTCCACAACTTTGTACTTTGAATATGATCCAGAACTCTTATCTGCAAAAGCACCAAGCACCTTAGTTATTAAACCATTACGAGAATGCTCCATAGCAGACAGTTCTGACAGTTATTTCCCTCAAGTTAAAAGCTATGTTCCCAATAAAGTAGAAAAATAGATAACTACTGCTGGGCAATTTTTTTCTACTGTATGTGGTTGATCAAACTAACAAGGAATTCAACTTTGGTATTAACAGTTTCAGAAAAGAAGATATTATAATGAGGAGACCTACCCATTACGTTGGTGTTGGGGATGCTTTCCTTCAAAATGGAACATGGCAGTATCGCTGGACACTCAATTAGTTGTCCGATACTTTGATCCCTCAAGCAGCCACTTAGCAGAATGTTGATGGAATGATGAGAAGTTTCTATTGTTTCTTGACTTGAGAAAGTATTCATGGCTGATCTTTCATCAATAATACCTCTTAATTCTTGCATCGAGAATTTCTCAAATATATCAGGCATCAAGAGCTTAGAGATAGCAATGGTGCTCTCCTGCACACGGGATGGATCGTGAAGTTCAGAAAATATTGTGCCTTGTTTATGAAGAACTCGTCTAACAAAATTGATATAAAGTTGCCTTTTTCAGTAATATGCTACTCCTATTAATGAAACCTCTTGATAAATATACACAGATAAGTAAAATTCTGTTAATAATGGTAACATAAGTAAAATTCTGTTATCTGAATGCACTTTTGACAGCAGCAATTTCTCATGTATGTTGTTCAACTACAACATTAACTTAATATGCAGTTCTACAAACACTAATGTCTGAGTTGCGGATGCATTCATGCAGAGATTGTCAAAGATCACCTTCCACAAGAATTCGTCCACTCCATTGGCGCAGCCCAGTACTGAAATGACAGACTCCAACTTAATTTCAACGCAGAGAGCCACAGAATCTGTCACCATATCGCACAAATATGGCTTTCTCACAAGAGCTTCATATAGACCTAAAATACATCCTCGGTGATATGTTGAATCCAAAGCACAATCAATAGGAAAAGGGCTCCTTTTTGACTGGAAAAGAAAGACAAGTTTTCATTGATCAAACAAAGTTATAATTTTGCGCTATCTATAAGTACAGTTACATGGATAGATGCCTTATCTCTGCCTTTACTTACCCTAACTGAACCATTTTCTATCAGCCAGACACTCTTCAGCTTGGATCCCTTCTTGTAAAGTGTACAACCCGGTGTCTTCAATATACTCTTTGCAGAATGCTCCAAATCACTTTGAATAGCAGGAGAAAGGTTTCCCAACAAGGGATGGAATCTTATGACATCTCTTGGCTTTGGGATCCTTACTGAAGGAGGACTTCTTGAAAGCTTTTCAAAGTCATTCTAGTTTGGAGTTGGAAAACATTTATACACCCAACAATAAGCATACCACATAAACAATCTTATGGTGCTGAGTACCGTCACATGATATATAGTTACCTGAAGCGAATCATGCACATGCATCACAACTCTATCAGATAAAATCCCATCTTTCTCCATATCATTGAGACGTTCATCCAGACACTTTAGCATTGAAAATGTAACTTGCCTTGATTCTGTTTGATGTATGATCTAGAATGTTCACAATCAAAGGGTTATTCAGCTAAACGGAAGTGTGATAAGCTTATATAGATTAATATTCTAGCATGTAGCGTGAATTGTAAGAAAGCTGCTGAGAAAATCATGTCGCTAACTTTTGACTATCAAACGGACAATGAGCCATTTAAGCAAGAGTTTCAATGCATGATTTCCCACAGAAAACGTTCACAAACCTCAGGCATTGAGGTCTTGACATCTTCTAGAAACTTCTGTGCTTCTACTTCTTCGGCTTCACTTTCAGCAAAAACAGTTGCCGCAATTCCATTATCACCTTTAAAGTGTAGAGATTATTAGATAACTTCGTAGTCAATTCCACAACTTCCAGATCCATGATGTCAAAGGAGAATTAGATTCCCAACAGAGTCCTCTTACGAACGGAAGGCATAACTCTCAAGGAGTAGGAGTTTGAGATTTAAAGTTAAATAAGAAAAAGTATACATGTGTTAGAGTGGGTGTCGTCCCACATTGGTTGGGGAACGAAGTGGTTGTTTGTATATATGGACTTGGACAATCCTCCCCCCCGGAGCTAGCTTTTGGGGTTGAGTTAGGCCCAAGGTCCATTTCTTTGACATGGTATCAGAGCCAGGCCCGTTCCTGTTTGGGCCCCTATTAATTTGGCCACGCCTGTCTAGGCGTGAGCGGGAGTGTTAGAGTGGGTGTCGTCCCACATTGGTTGGGGAACGAAGTGGTTGTTTGCATATATGGACTTGGACAATCCTCCCCCAGAGCTAGCTTTTGGGGTTGAGTTAGGCCCAAGGTCCATTTCTTTGACAGCAAACCCGTTGCTGTTAGAACCTGATTTACATATAAGAACTACACCACAATAGGGCCTAATGCACCTGGCACCTTTTCTCTTTATCTGAAGTTGGTACCCATATCTTACCAGTATAATCAAGAAGAACCTGTCTTGCGACTCTGTGAGCATGGATAAATGCAGAGCATACATGACAACTATTCTGTAATTTCTTTAGGACAAAGAACCTCGTTAGCCTCTGAGGACAAACACTTGCGCTGAAGAATTTATAATAATCTGGAAACTTGATGCAAGTAGAAATATAGTTCCAATCGTGCAATCCCTGAATGGCCAGATCGATTGCCTCATCCACCGAGCCAATCAAAACATTGATAGTGGATTCAGTTATCCTCCCCTCACTGAATGTTGACCAGTAAGCCTCGCGAGTAGCTGTTGCAGAAGAAATCCAAATAACAGAAGTGAGGTCATGAAAAAGCATGTAAAGGCATTAAGGATGGTAGGTAGACAAAAGGAGAAAAGAAATAAAGAAGAGACAGCCTTGAATAAGGACCGCAGGGTAAGTATTTAAGTAATGAAGAATAAAAAGAAGTTACATATACTGTTCCACTCAGCTATACGAAATTTGGGGTGACAACAATTCAAGGGGACTTGGATGTGTTTAAGGTACTTGGTTAAGTTGGAATTGAGTGCTACTCCTATTAGCTAATGGAAATTTAAATAGTTTCTAATGAGATGTTACCAAAGAAGGATGCATGTAATTGGCAAAAAAGACAGATATTATAGAAGCAAACTTTTGTTTGAAATGAGCTCACAATATCACATACCAATCGGATCCTGGCATCCTGATATTAATAGATCAACTAGTCTTGACATAGTAACTGACCTTTTAGAAAGCACACTCTCATAGTCTTCATATCATCTATTTCTAGATAGCTACTGTTGATGGTCATACAGGGAGGCCAAACTGTGTCTTGGCAGACATCCTTTATGGATGTTGCATAAGCTCCAACAGTAATCCAGTCAAAAGGATTACTACAGAGTCTAGAAAACTCTTCAGCCTTTCTAAATAATTGATGCTTTGCATAATTGAGCATGATTTCCTGCAACACATTACACTATAAGCAGGATGGTTCCCTCAACCAAAAGATCGCATCTCAAATATGATAATTCAAGCAGTACATCGGGTATGTTTCCGGTTTATCTGCCACATATTTGAAGTCAGCAAAGACATGAATGAATAAGCTGATTCTACGCGGATAATTCTTTTTATTTACATGAAGATATTTTATCAAGAAATGGGACCAGTGTGAGGGCAAATTGATGATCCCGTACATTGAGAAGCTTACAAAGGCCAAGTGAGGTTGCAATTGTTTACAGACAAGCAGATAGCATAGCGATACTCAGTTTGACAGGTAAATACAATGTTAGGAATAGTGAAAGACCATCGATAAAGGTGATGCTGGGAGAGCACAAATGAGGAATACCTAGTAAATCCAACTCCCAGCACTGATGTTAGGAAGCCTATCAATGTATACCCTTCATATAGATTTTGGAGAATACAGCACAAAATGACTAAATATAAGCGCTTGTATTTTAAATTATGTAAAAAATGCTCCTTTGATTCCTCTCGATTCATAGCATCAAGAAGCTGATTGAGAAGAGTGAATGTACATAGAAAGCATAGGTGTCCTACAAGTCCTACAGCAGGACGCGTTTCATTGATAAGAATTACCACTGAAATTGAACACAGTTGAGGCCCGCTTAACAAGGTGAAACTACAAGCCTGATTAAAAATGAGTGACCATCTCATCTAAAAGGTTAGTAGCTAGAGTGAAAACACTTTTAATTACTTAATCACGTCTTTAACATGCCCCACGCACAAGCAGAATTTATTTTCATGGGCAGAGTTTGGTAATGTGTGGTGGTGATATTTGAACTCAGGACTTCTGTCTGCTCAAATACCATGTTAAGAAAATGGACTTTAGGTCTAGCTCAACTCAAAAACTAGCTCATGTGGTATTATTGCACAAGCCAATATAAGAAGATAATAGTTCATTCCTCACCCAATGTGGGACATTCTTGCACCCACTCTTTGCACGGCTAGGGCCAGTTATCTGGAGTATAGACAATATAACATGAGGATCTATGCGGTGGACTTTCTTTTACCATAGATGGATCTATGACACTGTAAAGAAAGGACCTTGACAATGAAATTGCCTCTTCAGTGTAAAACTGTGTACTCCAAACTTTTGATTTTACAAAATATTCCCCAAGATGTATCTGTTATGCCTCACATAGAAGACCATTATCTGCCAGACTGCCATAATGCCTCAACAAAGGAAAACAGCAACTAGGCATTGGCAATGCTCGAATCTGCGCAATAATTATCTATATTTAGCTAGCAGGATATTAAAGGGGAAGAAACATACCAAAACTCATGCAAACTTTGCTTTCCACCAGCTTTAAAGGCATCCTTCGACATTGCAAAAACCCTATACATAGGTTTTAGTGTCAAAGACCGATTTACACACTTCACTACAGAAATGTATGGATGTGAAAAAGGAGTCAAGTACACAACTTACATCCCTAGTGCTACAAGAGTCAAGATACCGGAAGCTTCAGCTGCTTGAGCCTATAAGCAACAATAAGGCATTAAAGATCCAGCTATAGTGAATGGATGGAAAATAAAACAACCTCCTAGGAGCTAGGACTTCAATGGAGCTCGCAAGAAGCCAAAAAAAAAAAAAAAAAAGCAAACTGAAGGAACATACAACATAGTATAACATCTCCTCGAGCTAGAAAGAAACAATTCTGGCAATTTGTCACCCTTCCAAGTAGAGAGCAGTAGGAAAGATCTTTCTAAAATTGAAAAGATTTAACTTGGTGAACTTACAAAAATACGTACAATGCAGCAGTCAAAAATCCTAGATTACTGAAGAGGATAACAAGTAGGCACTGAACTTGAAACTTAAGTCATGCATGTAAAAATGTCATCATCGAAATATGATATCATGCACGTCAGAATGTTATCAAAGAAGTATGACAATTGAACAAGGCCACACTTCTTGGAATCATATGTCAAGAAGTACACAGCACATTACGAAAGTAGGGTCCACTAATTCAGCCAGAGATGTAGTGATTACTGACTTCATAACATGTCGAATCCAGACAGCTTTCTCTATTTTTGTTTTTCTTTTTTTCTTTTTTCTTTTTTTATGACGGTGGTGTTTGGACCAACTTGCGCACTCCTCAACTATTCCATCTGATTATATGCTACTCCCCACCAGCACAAATACCGGGAACTCTGCCCACCAACGCTTAAAGAGATGGGAAAAAAGCACTTACTATTTTTTGCCTCCGCTAAGATTTGAACGTGGGACCTCATGGTTCTCCAGCCACTTCATTGACCACTAGCAACATCCGTGGGTGCTAAATCCAGACAGCTTTCTAGTGAAACACATTTCAACTTTTAACATTCTAAAGTATGAAACAAACTCTCCCCTCTCTCAGTTTTGGGCCATCATGCTTGGGATTCTTTTTCTACTTTTAAGGAAGAGGGAAACGGAGGTGCTCTTATGGTATATTAAGCACATCTAACTGAAGAGAAGTGGAAAGCACCTCCACCTCCAACCAAGGTGGGTTCGAGTTATTAGGAGAGCAAATTACCATATCAAAAAAATATTAAGCACATCTAACTCCAATTTAAGAGCAAATGATTAGCTTAGTATGAGCAAATAGGCAAAGAGAAGATTCGGAAAACTCCTTTCAGCATATGTTAGACGTCATAGTAGAACAAACTCCTGCACACTGTGAAAGCTTAGAAGTGTACTGAAAGACATAAAATAAAGCACATAAATTGGAAGTTTGAACAAAGCTTTCAATACTAAATATCAGGCTGACTACATATTGCTCAGTGTGTCAAAAATTATATTAGATCCTCTTTCACGCTTTTCAACACCTTAATGTAGCGTCTAGTTATTTTGTGGTAACCACATTTAAGTCGAGGCAGGAGCTACCAAAAATGGTGACCAGATATTAAAAATCATGGAAAAATCAAGGACGATATTCTTTTTCAAATAGAGGACTTGTAAGAAAGCAAGTACAATAATCATGGGCCTAAGAAGCACTAGAGCCACCTAAGCGGCAAGGACAACAATTTGATATATAGGTTGATCAATATAATTAGGTATGTCAGTTCATGTATGTGTGCATGCAATCACACATGCATATTTTGATTGGTAATATTAGGTATGTCTGTGCAATGCATGTGCGCATATATGCATCTAATATTTGAATTGTGTGTACGTAAGGAATGTATGTGTGTGTGTATGTCCGGGAGTCTGCATGAGTGCCTTCATAGATGTATGTGAATGAGCTAGGTAAAGAGTGTATATGCACATCTAGTGTTCTGTTATTAATTGATAGTAAGTTTGTAACAAGTATGTCTTGCCTTAGATCGAGAATATTTAATCAAATCAGATCTAGTATCTCAAAGCCTTATATTTTGCACCTTCTATATGCCAAAAAGAGAGATCATGAGATGTGCTAAGATTACAAAGATGGAACAAGTATCCAGAAGTCACAAAATCTGATGAAATGCAGACACGCTCGAGCAACAGCTTGACATGTTTTCCCCTAGTGTGAAGAACTTATCATGTTAAATGTGATATCGGAACACAGTGACCTTTTAGAAGCTTTCCCTAGTTGGATGACAAAAGAAACACAGCTGGCCTGGGATCTTACTTGCCACCTACATTTTAGAGAGTGGGTACATTGTTGAAACCCTCCCTCCACACATATAGAAGGGGAACCTTAGTGGTTTCCCCATCCTCAAATATCTCTATTTCCTACAAACATCATGTCCTAACTTTTCTTGAGGTCGTCAATAATTGAATGCATTATGACAAGTTAGATATAAATAATCAATCTGATTAGTATATGAATCCAAAGTGCAGCAACCAAAAACAAGTTAATTGCACTATATCACCTCCAGCATTTTAGAAAGACATTGCTCAGCTTAATGTATGTTTACAACAACTGATCCTATATCAGGAAGGAACATACTGTGTAGTAAGCAATGTAGCTCACTGTAAGAGCCAATGAAAAGTCTATCACCGTATCATTGAATATAAACCGAAGCCAGAAAAGAGATGCCATTCCAAACACAAGTCCAATGATGACACTGTAACAGTAAAAGATTTAGTTAAGTTCAACCACAGTAATACATAAATTATCTCCCAACCAGATAATGATCCCTACGCTCCAAGCGAGCCTTGTGCAAGATATTCCAGCACTGCAACCCAGCCGAAACTTTTCCCAAGAACCATTCTATAGAAAAGCTGGTAAACCACAATAGCTGCCCTGGCAACATGTTTAGAGGAAGAGAGGTGAACAATAAGAATCAGTGTATTCAAAGAGGAAGTTAAACTGCGAGACAGAATAAGGGTGGAAGGTCCACAAAACTGCGAGACAGAATAAGGGTGGAAGGTCCACTTTTTATGTGGAACAATTTGCCATCCAAAAATGTGCACATTAAGATGAAACTAGGGAAAACCATGAGGAACTTCCAGGAGAAACGGAAGGACAATGGAGTTTGTGTTTATTACCCATCGTTCATCATAGATTCTCCTTCAACAATTGTGCTCAACTTTTTACTAGTTCCCAGATCTTTCAGCAAAGCAACAACAGCCACAGGGTCAGTCGCACTAAGAATTGCCCCCAACAAAAATGATGTTCTCCAACTCCAGTCGTATGGAAAAACAAGCTGCAGAAACATATGAATATTTGAGCAAGTATGAAACGACTTCCTGAAAACAGTGTTTCCTTATACCTTCACAGCAGATCCAATGAGGACTGTTGAAACCAATACACCAGGACCAGCAAGCAAAAGCATTTGCGCCATACATTTCTGTCAAAGCCAGCTAATATTAAAAAAACACCAACTTGCAAAGCCTGGCAAAAGGTATACAGAAATTTTAAAGCACTCAATCAAGTGACCAATGTAAGCTACCTGCCTATCATTAAGATAAAAGGTGTTGCTATTCCAGTATATCTTTGAACCCGTATCTGCAATTTTTTTTTTTTTTGGCTAAGAAACGAGACCCCGCTATAGATGTCTATGTATTTAAACTTATGTAAAAGTCTACTCTTAACAAGATCTCATGGTTCTCAATCATCTTCCAGATGAAAGACTCAGTCTCATGTGCGTTTACGTGCTTGATTAGAATCAGTAACAGTTTAACCACACTACCTCATTTCACCAAGTGCTTTGGTGTGATCTTCTCTGTTAACAAATATACTAAAGGCTTGTTTACACTTCTCCACTCTCCCAAATATGAAGAAGAATATGGAGTCCAGAAAAAAGACAGACTCCACCAAATTGTTTTTGAATTTCTGGAGGTGGTATTATGATCAATATTAAACCATCCCAAAATAAGGAGAAAAGAACCTTTATTTGGTGCACCTCCATGGAGAATGAGCCCTCAAAAATCAGTATAGGGAGGAATACAGCTAATAGAAGATCAGCATCTATATCTGCCCCTGTTACAAATCGACAAGCACACGCTTTTTAGATAATGAGAGGTAATCAAGATTGCAAAGATCTTGATCAATCCTTGCATTGACAATTTTAGAAATTTGAGAGAGTTGAATTACACTTACATATCCGAATTCCATTCCCAAGCTTTCCAAGTGGATAATTACTCCCAAATTCTAAATACATAAAAGTAAAGAAATAAATAGCCAAAATATGATGACAGTTTGATGGCACGACATGTCTGTAGACATTCAAACAACAGTGGCACTTTAGAAAGAGAACAGATATAAAATGAAAAGGGTCCACAAATGCTAGTTCATATCCAAACGAAAATATTCCGTGCTCTTGGAGCAGTAATCATCGATCAAGGGCACAATTGCAGAAAGCATGCTCACAAAACAAAAATTCTTTCTTTTCTTTTTATTTTTATAATGACAAGACCACAAAAAATCTTTTCTTTACATGATTTAAGTCCACTTCAGTAAAATTTCCATTTCCTTGAGCGTGACTTCCCAGGTTAACAAATCTTCTTCACGTCTATGTCCTTTCATTTATGTCTTTTATGAATAAACTCCACAAGATTCTAACATTCACCCCAAAAATCACAAAACTAGAATTGCTCTTTCCATCACCGGAGGATTGAATTCAATGTCCGTAACTGTTAAGGTGAACTTCTCTCAATGTGCCAAGTCATGAGACAATTCTTCCCCCCTCCCCCACCCCGGCCCCTCACACCCCCCCCCCCAAAGAAAAAAAAAACCACGTCACATTGTACACATGAAACACAGTGCCGGAAGAAAAGCTTTTCAGCTACTAATTTAACTTAATCTAGTATTTTTGACACATAATATATAGATATATATGCGGGAACTACTAGTTTAAGAACCCATAATTTCAAAAGTATAATACTGACTATAATGCTTAATGCTAAGAACTTTAAAAGTCGAATTCATCATGTTATATCCTGAACATGTCCCTAATGATACACACATTTGTACATAAGCATAATATAACTAATATATATGCAAAAAATCACAATATTTCAATAAATATTAGATTATGAACCAATTATTAGAAAAGTAGCTAAGAACTTTAAACAAAATGAACTCTAATGATACATTACATACATACATTTGTACATATATACTACTTCCTCCGTCCCACTTTGTTTGTGATAGTTTGATTTAGCATAAAATTTAATAAAGAAAGAACGACTTTTGAATATTTGTGTGGTAATAAATTAGTCAAAAATGAAGTTTGGGGTTGAACTGTTCCTCAATTTAGTAACATGACAATCTTTTTTTGGGACGAACTAATAAGTAAACTATGACAAATAAAGTGGGACGAAAGGAATAAAGGGACGGACCGAGAGAGCCGAGAGCAGTGCCAAGGAGAAGCAAGACAACAGTGTAAGGAACATAAGTAGTAGGGCGAAGGAGACTTCTGCATGAAACTCCTATCAACAAACTTATTCCTACAAATATCACTGCATCTGTTGGATTTAATGTCTTCTCTTGTTGCTCCCATAAATTGTATGGTAATGGACCTTCACTCACTGTCGCCATTAAGCTTCAAATGTCTCCACTGCGCCACTTCACTAACACTAAAATCTATACTTAACGGATGTTGATTTTGCATACACTCTTTAATGTTGTATTTCTCCACAAAATTTGGGTACTAATTACTATCATTATCATTGTTTTCTTGGGATAACTTCAGATGCTTTGCTTCGTAACACTAGTCAATTTTATGGTTTATGACTTTTATGATGACCTTTTTCATTTTAATATTTTTGTAACAAGACTTATAATGTACTCATTATTAATGTAAAATCTATATGAAAAAATTTAAGGTTTCATTTAGTTGGAGGTTAAATTTATGTTAGTAATGCAGATATTAACTATAGCAATATTAATTTGTTGCATATTGAACAAGATTTTCACTAATAAAAATTTATGGCGGGGAGCAAAGTGCACGACTAGCCATTGTTGCCACTGTTATTTAGTTTCAGGCTATTTTTTTGGATAAATTATAGAACTGTGACACTTAAGGCAATAGTTTAGCAACAATGATCAAAATTACCCTTGACAAATAATAAAAAGACCCGACTGTCTCTTTCCCTTCCATTACAATTTTGCAGCTTATTTCCCCACAAAAAAGAAGTTTTTACAACAGCTTCAAACCCTAAGAATCCAAAATTTCGAGGAAAAAGAAGATTCAAAGGTAATTTCTTCAATGTTTCATTTTATACGTAGTTTTAAAATTAAATTTTGCATATTACATCTTAACTTCGTAGAATTTGTTTAGTTTTCGTATACTAACAAATTAGCTATAGTGAGTTGTGAATTTTGATGATAATGATTGAAAACTACTGCTAGATAACCAACAATTAACGTCCCATTGAATTTTAATTGCTGCAAAAAAAATTATATTAGTTTGAGTTTGTATTTGCTGGGGAATTTGCGAATAGAAATTGCGATTACTCTTATTTAGTTGCAACTTCATTGCTTTGCCCTAAATTAATTTGAAATAACTTGTAGATGATATCTGTAAATTGTCACTAGCGGGAAACGTTTTTTAAGATCTGTTCTATGGGAATTTGTTTGTAATGCACTCACTGCCTTGTGGGCAGCACTTGCAGTTGTACTACAAACAATTGCTTGTAGATAAACTCTACATGTGTTGCCTAATATGCAACATTTTTTATTGCATGAAGTGGTGCCTTATAAGTGTTGACCACAGGGCTACACTTGGAGGTTCGATTAAAAACAACACAGGTAGAGTAGCTCTACATGTGCTGCCTAATAAGCAACAATTTTGAATGCATAGTAGGTGTCTTTTCAAGTGTTGCCTTGTGGGCAGCACTTGGAGGCTTGGTGCAAAACAACATGTAGAAGAATCTCTATATGTGATGCCCAATATGCAGCACTTTAGTTGTGCTGCAAAATCTTTACATGCACCTGATATAACTTGTGTAGGGGAACTTCCCTACAAGCTGTGGCCGAAGGCCAACACTTTAATTAAAAAAGTGTAAACAAGTTCTACAACCTGTTGCTAGTCGACCTCCACCGCTTATGCATAACACTTAACAAAGGAAAATTAATGTTTGATTTATCTTGTTAATCTATTAACCACACTCTAAACTCATGTTTCCATTTCATTGCGTGCAGCATTTGAGTAGCAACAAATTGCATCTACATTTCTTACAACGGAATATAGAGCGCTATTTTAAACGTAGCAAGTCTGGATGACAAAATGAAAAATTAGATGCAGAATTTGAAGTTCGAATCACAATGTCCATAAAGTATTCAAGCAAAACAGAGAGATGATGCTTACGCGACGTATAAATGACGATGACGGACCTATCATTGACGAATCTACTCCATTGGCTTCACCAAATTAGTGTTATTTTGTCATGTCATTATATATATATATTTTTTTAAAAAATATTGTGAAGCACATTTTAAAGAACAATTTGTTCCTTTGTCTTATTGTATTTTTTATTCAATATGTCTTTGCTTCTTTTCTTTCTTAACCCCTCTATTATTGTGTTTGTCTGCTAGTGTTGGTAAATAGGCAACAGTTGCCCGCCAACCCTTATCAATTTCTCACAAGCAATTACTTTGAGTTGCTACCTAGGCAATACTTGGCCTCCCCTGCTCACCAAATTCCTTAGCCAATTCCAGTAAGATGCTTCCTAGGCAACTCTTGGCCTCCACCCCCTCACCAAATTCTCAAAGCCAATACCCTTGAAATGCTTCCTAGGAAACAGTTGACCCCCACCATTTACCAAATTCCTTCAGTCACCAATTCCCTCGAAATGTTGCCTAGACAGCACTTTACCTTAACCCGGCATCAAATTTCCTAAGTCAATTGTCTTGAGTTGTTGTCCTTATATAATAAGAATAAAATATACAAATAAACACTAATAACACAAGCAAAGCATTTAATATGCCTTAGCTTCATTACTCCATTAACTCTCCTATACCATTGTATTTAGTTTTAAGTGTTAACAAATAGACAACAGTTGCCCGCAAAGCCTTACCAAAACCTCACAGCCAACTGGCTTAAGTGGATGCATGACAGGCAGCACTTGACCTACACCAAATCCATTAATATGCGGCACTTGGCCTCCACCCATTACCAAAATTCCCAAAGCTAATACACTTGAAATAATGCTACATGGCTAACACTTCACCCCTTATCCCTCACCAAATTCCACAAGCCACTTGCATTGAGTTACTGCCTTCACAACATCATAAGTTAACAAAATACAAACAAGCATTAAAAAATTAGACACGACACACATAAAATGCTTACAGGGAAATGTACATTCAACACTAAATACAAACAAACTTTACAAATCCCAAAGCATTTACATTACTACTAACATTATAAGCATGTGTTACACACAAACGATTCAATCGCCTCAACTAAAAAGACAAGCATTTACATTAAAAACTCAGTCATCCTCATCACTTTTATACAAAAGAGAAAGACTTTCCAAGCACTACTTTATAAGAAAGAGAAATATGCTCATGGTAATCAATTGTCTATCTTCTCAAGAGGAGTACCATATCTACCATTGACTTGGACCTTGAATGACTCCACAGGTTAGCAGCCCAATCAAAATGATAATCTTTCAACTGCGCCTACTTCATCTTGAAAACATCATTGACATGCATTATTGAGTCAACAAACTTAAGCACATAAGCACCACCACCGTATCTGCACAAGATTTAATGAAGGGTGAATGCAAAAAACAAATAAAATAAAAAATAGAATCAACAAATGCAATATTATACCATAATTAACTTAAACTTAATAGGCAACAACTTTCCTAGTACAACCATCAAATGTAATGTTAACGTCACAAAAAGAAAGAAAAATAAAAAAAGTTAATACCTACTACTAAACAGTAAGCAAGCACAACCTGACAGACAGCGCTTTCCCTACAAACATAACTTATGTTTGAATGCTATATTAACTGTTGCCCTGTGGGCAACCGTTTCGACAAGAATAGGAAAAATAAAAAATATAACAGCCAACAAAACTTATAATTGAATATAATCTCAACTGTTGGGGCAACAGTTTCTACAATAAAAAAAATTAAATACAACACCAATACTTTGCTAAAAATTTACATCAACTACGTATATAATATAATATAATTTCATATAACAGATTCAACAACATAAAACGAACATTATCGATTAAAAACAAAATCTAACGAATCAAGGAAGCAAAAATTATAAAAAGAAAACAAAATGCAACACCAATACTTTGCTAAAAATTTACATCAACTACGTAATTAATGTAACTTCATAAGATATTCGACAATATTAAACAAAAGGTACCGATTAACAACAAAAATTAACGATTTAGGGAAGCAAAAATTGGATTATTTATAAAAATCAATAAAGAAAGAAATAAAAGTTAAATAAGAAGAATAGAGAAACTAACCCAGATGAAGAACCCTAATTCGTAAGGAAAAGAAAGGGGGGAGGGAGAGAGAGAGCGAGTGTGTGTGTGTGAGGGGAAAAAGAAGAGGTGGCTCAGAATTAGAAATTAGGACTAATATTGGTCAGGGGTAAAATAGACTTTTCATATGTTTAAAAATGGGCAGGAGGCCATTTTGTTAAAACATTTCTTAGTGGGGATAAAAGGACATAACCAGGGATAAGGGGCGAAAAATTTCACTATATGTACCCCATTATTCTTGGTTATAGTTTTTTGTCCCCACTTAAGAATGTTTAGTAAAATGGTCTTGGTAGGCAACACTTCACGTTATAAATTTACAAGTGTTCCCTCGGGGGAAACACTTCAAGTGTAAATTGCAAGTGCTGCCTGCAAGGCAACACTTCAAGTTATCTGGGGAGAATGTTGACAAAGATAAAAGGTCAAGTGCTGCCACGGGGGCAGCACTTGCAACACTTGTCATTTTATACTTGAAGTGTTGCCCCCGTGGGCGCACTTGTCAAGTTTAAAACTTGAAGTGTTGCCCTCGAGGGAGCACTTACTTAAAATTAGTAAGTTCATTCTTGTAAAACCACTTTAAGTGAGGTCAATAAGGCAAACCATTGCCTAAGGTGTCATAGTTTTGTAAATTACCCGGATAAGGGGTACATGGGATGAAATACCAAGTTTACAGAACACGTCGACAATACGAAACTGCTTCGTGTCACCTTAACGAATTAAACTAGTGGAGTAACAGTAACTTTGTTTCCTTGATATTTAGCCTAACTTGGTTCTACTTTTTAACCCAATTTAGTTAAGCTTGAACTAGTATTTATCTTTTAAACTCGATGTAATTTCGGTGCAATTTGTCCAAATGTGATAAATGAGGGGGTCGAATAGAAAATTCACGAATTGGATTAAACCAAACGGGGATAAAAACGATAAGGACGATATTTTGGGACTTAATGTCAATGTGGACTGTAGTCAACGATTTGCAAGACACACGTGGGCTCATTAGGTAAACTTGGGTGGGTTCGAGACTGTGTTGGTAGGTAGGCCCAACTATTTTCTTTTGTATTGTTTTCTTGATTGTGCAAAAGTAGCCACTTTTTGGAACTTCAATTCTTGTGGGTTGAAGTTCAAACCTTGTAGACTGAGCCATGAAGTTCAACTTCCGTAAAGGCTGAACTTTTAGACATAGAATGCGTAAACTTCAACTCTTGTAGGTTGAAGTTCAGCCCACAAGGATTGAAGTTCCAAAAAGTGGTTGTTTTTGCACAAACAAGGAAAAAAAGGCCTTAAACTAAATAGCAGTGGCAATCATGGCCTATGAATTTTTTTTAACCATGGCAGGTGTCACAGGGGTGGTTTTCGTGACTGAAAATCATACCAACCTGTGCGGCAGTCAAGCCTACACGCTTGGCTCAGCCCTCACGACACTTAGACAAAATAGACAGTCTTGAAGTTGGTTCACGAAATAGGAACGTTTGCAGCAATATTTGAATAAAATTCCTACACACACAATTGAATTAAACGTAAGGCAACACAGCACACATACGGGAAACGCTTTCCCAACCTTTATATTAATATTCTCAACAATACAATATAAAGGACACAAGACCCTCAACGGTCTAAGACACCCTCACGTTTTTCTCTCTTTGAAAAACTCTCAATCTGATGCCTTAGGCTACAAAATTGGCTAATAAACGAATTATATACAATGGGGGACTGCCTTGGGCAGTTTACAAAGGGAAGGGGTGTGCCTGGCACATGCCAGGGCAGTTTTGACACACATCAGCGCCCAGCTCAGCCATGTTTTGCCCATGATCCGCGTTTTTCTCAGTGCATGGCCTTGTCAGCGCACACTCACGTGCCTTGCGCGCCTGCGCGCGTTTGTCAAGCCAGCGCCCAAGGCTGACAACCATTTCTCGCACAGCTGACATCCGTTTCTCGCACAGTCTCGCCCATGCCACTGCCTAAGCTCGCCCTTGCTCGCACAAGCCAATGTTATGCCCACAACGTTTGCCCACAATCACGCATAGCCAATGCCATGCCAATGTCATGCCCTTGCCTATGTTGCCCACTGCCCCGCCTCGCCTTGGCCTCATGCCATGGCCTAGTCTTGCCCATCGTTTGCCACCCATATCATGCTCATACGATGCCATGACAAGCTCATATTAGCCCACAAACGTAGCCCACACATAGCTACACGTAGCCATAAGCAGCTGCCTTGCCCAGCTCAAGGCCGCCACCGCCGCCCACCGGTCACCGGCGTCCACCACCACCGGCATAGCCGTTGCCCACAAAGTAGTGTCATGAGCCACCATCAAACTCATTGACATAGCCCACAGCTGCCTAGGAAGGCCCTTGGTGCAGCCCCCAGCTTTGGCCTTGTCGGCCTTTCAACACCTCTACCCCCCTTATATATGTCCTTAAAAGTTAATCCCAACTCTCAAGAGTAGACATGTTCCTGCCAGACAATCATACTGCGCCTGCCTATGCCAATACTCAACTATTGGCCCTAAGCCTCCGTTTGACACCCCTTTCACTCCACACGCCAAGGCCTAAGCCTTGTAAGCACAATGTCAACACTCTAAGTTAGCTCACACAACGTATTGTTTTCACCAACACTTAGGCCAATGCCAATGGACAACATGCCAAACCCTTAGCAAAGCCGTGCCGCTCATAGTCAAGTGTCAAGGGGCTAACAGCAGGAGCAATAGGCTGATTTGCAGAATATGCTAGGGGAACAAATGGTTTGCCTTTTTGCCCGCGCTAACAGATGTTTTGCAAAAATGCTCCCGTTAAGGTTTAATGAAAATATCCGGATGGAAATACCCCTCAGCTTTTCAACGCTTATCCCTTCAAGTGTTGGCAAAAGGCAATACTTGCCGCACTTGGTCCCTCTTTATTTGCCAACATTTATCCTTAAAGTGTTGGCAAAAGGCAACACTTGCCGCATTTGGTTGTAAGTCTTGGCAATTGCCAATACTTGCCCCTTCCAGTCTTTCCCTGCATTCTCGACATATAGCTTGAAGTATTGGCAAAACAGTACTTGCCTTTGAAGTTTCGACAATGGCCAAGACTTACAATATTTTTGCCTTGAAGTCTTGGCTCCGGGCGAAAAAGGGTATTTTGCTAAAATATTTCTTAGCGCGGGTATTTTTACAAAACCACTCCTTATGTAGGGCACGCGGTGAAAGTATTTGGGAGCAATAGGTACACATAGGGAAAAGTGAACGAATAACCACTTTTGCCAGTTGTCTTGAGTTTGAGGCCACTTTTTTTAATAGTTTTATATGAGAGGCCACTTTTTGGAACTTCAATTTTTGTGGGCTGAAGTTCAAACCTTGTGGGCTGAAGTTCAATCACTGTGAGCTGAACTTCATGCCTAAGGTATAAAATTCAATTTCAACCCGCAAGGGCTGAACTTTTAGCATAGATGCGTAAACCTCAACCCTTGTGCGCTGAAGTTGAACTTCAACCCTTGTGGTATGAAGTTCACCCCACAAGAATTGAAGTTTCAGAAAGTGGCTTCTCATGCAAAAATAAGAAAAAAATAGCCTCAAAGCAAAGACCGGTGGCAAAACTGACCTCTGAGCGAAATTTTTACCTACACATAAAACTAACTAAAACTTACGCCTACATGACATTTTTTAAACTAATTCACATAAATAGTAGTATATATAAGGTGTGGTTTGGAGTTTTAGCCTCACTTGACAAAGCTTTTAAAAAGGGCCCCGTGGTTATAAATTTTAATTATTTTTAAGTGTTTCAATTACCTGTTGGGCATAAGTTCTAAATATTGACACATTGTCTAATAGGCAACATACTATACTATCTTCATCGTATGTAATTTATGAATTGATGCTTAATATGCAAAACTACAATTTATGCCTAATGGATAACAAAAACTATTTTTGTAAGTTTATTATTTAGCGGAGCCAACAATTTAAACCAGCCCTTATGGTGTCACTTTTCTACAAGTTTTACATATTCAAAACTTAGGTCGAATTGGGCCAAACTCATCTTGAAAGCTTCCGGATCGAGCTTCCTATATCATGTCATTTCTTTGTGCGAATTGAGCACTTTAGTACCCGGTATTGAAGTTTTGAGCATTTTTTCTATGGTATCGAAATTTTGGGCACTTTCACACAACTGCCAGACAACTTCTCCTTTCACAATTGCTCAATTTCTCCTCCATTGAGTGTTCCACCACCACCTAGTCCTCCATCAGCTACCCCACCACCAACTCCACCTGCCTGGGCAGCTCCAGCACCAGTCGCAACTAGGCCAGCTCCTACACCAGCTCTTGCTACATTGAAGGTATTTGCAGCGTTGATCGACTGCTGGCGTTGTTGATTCGATCAAAATGTTCAACAAAGCATCTCTATATTTGATTCATTAGATGATTAAAATTTTGATTTGGAATTCGCCGACAACCAAGATCATCGTTATCATCATCGTCCTAATTTTCTGAGTACAAATTTCTGCAAAGTTTCTGCAACTATGCTGTGTTCCATCTTCAGAACCGAATTGAGGTAAAAGAAATGTAGAACTAAGAGGAAAGATACGGCGACTTCACTGAGAATATTGGGCGCTCAATAACAAATGGGGCATCGGATTGGGGTAGTTGCACCAAGTGTTTTTATACTTTACATTCGAAATTTGCATTCAAACAGAGAAAGTGCTAGGCGTGTGTGCGTGCTTTTAGTGGTGAAAGTGAGAGTCATAGCTCCGAATTCACTCATCCACTTGCTTAAATTTTATTTGACTTGAATTTATAGAAAGCGATGACGATCTGGTATCACTTAATTACAAAATATAAAGAGTATTTTGACTCACTATATGAATAACATTGGTCGGATTGTTGTAATTACTAAATATTAGCACCTGAAGTATTTTTTGTGGATATTGTGAAGTGAGGCCAATCACTACCAGAAATTGTGTGTGTTGCGACCGCTAAAACGGTCAAAAATCACTAGATTCCCATAGATTTTTTACCGAAAAAGTGCGATTGGAAAATTACCGATGGGAAAAAGTTTCTGAGCGAATCGGTCGGCCAATGCGACCGAAGTCGGTGGAAAATCGGTCTGAAATGTTCTTGAATTGAATTTTTATTTTTAAATTTTCGACTGAATTAGTCGGAAATGTTCTTCATATAATTTTTTCAACTTTCCCACCAATTCAGTCAGAAATGTGAATTGTTGAAAATATTTTTACCCAAATTTTCGACAGAATCAATCGAAAATCTGGATAAAACCTACAAAATAAAATTTACAATTAGAGCAGCCACCACTTGTCAATTCAATACAATGCAGCAACCAATAAACAACATGCTTCTACAAGCCTTAATTCATTTAAATTAAGTCTAAACAACACTTGTTTAACACATCTAACACAAGTCCAAACAACAAGCTAAACAAGCCTTAATTTCTTTAACGACAAGTCTAACAGGTTAAATAACATCAACACTTCATAACCAACAAACAAGTTGAACAAACCCAACCACAAGTTTAACGATTAACAAGTTTAACATAACCAACTACAAGTCTAAAACATATGTTTAAAAACATCAATAATTCATTACTACTCCGTTCCCTCGGAGTCAGACTTTAAGGACGAATTGTATCGATGTTTGTCTTTGCCCTTACCCTTGCTCTTGCTATTTCTCTTGCCTTTCACCTTTTCCTTTTCCAACTATTCCTTCATAATACTCATCATCATATCCTGCAGCGCTTTGAAATTTGCCTCTGAATGTTTACGATTTTCTTCGCGGTCTTTCTTTACCGCTTCTATTTCATCGCGCAACGAGGTTTCCATGATTGATTAAGTGAAGAAGTAGAAGAGTAATTGCTAGTCAAATATGGATTCAGACGACCCGATAAATATTATGATCCAAGGTTGTATGCACATTCCTTCTTTACCACACCTGTCACCTCCAACCATAGTAATGTTTCCTTCTTAATTGACGACTGAGTTGGGACAATGCTACCACATTCGGATGCCTGACATGAAATCCTCTCTTCATAACGGGTTAGATATCTCCTGAAATGAATTTAAAAAAGAAGAATTATATATATAAATATTGAAGAATGATACAAATAAGTTTGAAGTTAATAACTTACATATGTTTTTCTAGCGTGCTCCACGACCCACATTTCTTTGTCGTTTTTGTCCTTACATATATACCTTTTCTTAAATAACTCGGGCACAGTCAGTGGGTACCCTTCTTCCTTTTCCTACAAAATAAAAATAAAATAGTTAAATAAAATATTGATGAAAGTTAAATTAAAGAATACATATAATAAATAAGTTACCAATCTCATCCGCTGAGGCGATGCACTAACTGAACTCCTGGTGTGCAACGGTCCATCCTTTTCGGAGGCTTGAGCTGCCTATCCTTGGGCACTCTTCTTATATTCTTCACTCCCCCAGTATTACATCAGTTGGTTCTAAGGGCCTGAGTATATCCAATTGGGCTTCTTTCTGCTCTGCCGACATGAAAAAAAATGGTACATTTGACTTTATCTGCGCATTTGAGGAGGAAATTGCTTCGCATTTGATGATTATAGGATGGATGCCACACACAATTTGTCTAAAAATAATTAATAATATTATATTATAAAAAGTGATACTTAACTAAATTATTAATCAATAAAATACAGTTAATACCTGAAACTTGTCAAATATCTCGATCTTTCTGTGATAGGGTACCTTACCCCAGGATAGCCACGCTTCTGTGTATTTAAGTCATATGCATTCCGTTACCAAGTGTGTAGCCTTTTCTGAGGGAGTAGAACTACATAAAATTTGCTAGTGTTAATAAATATATTCAAACTAAATATTATAAATATATTAAACAATTAAAAATTAACAAAAATAATACTTACTTACGGTCTCCTTCAGGAGAAATCCTCAAGCTCCCTTGAGGATTGAATGTACCAAGCTCAGCAATGTACGTACTCAGATTACTAGACGGTATAAAAGTGCCGACGGACGAGGATGATGTAGGTCCGCAAATTGCAATCTAGATGCGATAGGAGTAGATGATGCACAATGGTGATTGGCTGGAAGATGGCGAAGGGACAGATGAGCTCATGCCATGCAGACGAATAACATAATCCGGAGAAGAAAGTGGCATGCCACACGTAGGAATAAACTGACACGGAGGGTCGGATCCAGACATAGAATGCATGCCAAGGTAAGCCATAGAGGGTGTAGTGAAAACCCTATGAGGATATGTAGACTCCGGACAAGTAGGACGCATATGAGGTAAATGAGGGAAAGTATGATCAAAAGTAGGAGAGAAACTTTGAACTTTATTTTTTCCCTTAGATATTTTAGTCTTCCCCATAGATATCGTCTATATAATATAAGCACAATATAAAATTTTTATGGAATACATTTATTAAGTAATATTAAGAAATGAAGTAGTAAAGTAATAACATAAAACTACTAAATAATCAATCATCGTCGCTCGTTTCAGTATCATCAGCTAGTTCTTCTTCCTCGCTCGTCTCATTGTCATCAATAGATTCTTCCTCGCTTGTTTCAATATCATCAACATATTCTTCCTCTTCGTTTGCACTAGATGTTCCTTCTCCAAAATTATTCCATTTTCTTCACGACTAAGCACCGAAACATCACTCTTCATAGATTCCTTCACTATGATGCAACACATGTGGAGTTGTCATGCACATTTCCGACGAAAAATTGTACACCGTGACAAATACAGGCCATTAAGAATCGAGTGTAGAACAGACATTAAATGGAGTGAACCCATCTGAACATAAACCTAACCTGATGTTTTGTAGTTCACTAGACCTCTTTAACTTAGGTATAAAGGGTAAGTAATGCATCGCTTTTTAAAAGGGACCTTCTTCTTTTAGCATTTAGGGCTGGCTTATAATGAGCCGCTTCATAAAATTTACAGGCTTCTAGTTCGGCATCATCCTTATAGAATAACATGCAACCATTGACATAAACAGTGAATTCTCTCCGAAAAAAGTCATAACGTGGTAACCAACTTCTTAGTGTAGTAATAATTACTAGTTGGTAATTTTATGTTAGTCATATTAAGCTTATTCATAAGCCCAATGATCTATGGCTGCTTGAGATATACTAAAATCTCAAGCAGTGGCTTCGTCGCTTGGGAGCCTCATGACATATGTTTGGATTAAGTTTTGACTCATTTTATTTCAACTTGATTTCAGCTTGTCCAAATCTAACTCGCTATGATTTCAGTTAATAGATGCCGATTGCGTTAGATTAATGGGTTTGGTTGCAAATTTCTGTAAATAAAAATAGAGAGAAATTTTTTGTCAAAGAGAAAATAATTTCTAGATTAAAACTTCAAATTTTTTCTGGACAAAAGCTGCTTACTTGGTACCTTATGGGTAGGGGTGTCAATAGATTTTCAAAAAACGACATAACCGATCGAACCGAACCGTACCAAACCGAATTTTAGGTTCTTTAAAATAAAACCGTAGGTTCTTATGCAAAATCAGAACCGTACCAATTATTAGGTTAGATTTTTTATTTTATAAAAAGAAACCGAAAAAATACCGAAAACCGTACCGAATAAATTTATATGCATAAAATATACTTTATATATGAAACTTATATGTATAACTATTTATAATATAATTAATTCTAAAATCAACAAAGTAGACATTTTTAAACCGTTAATCCTTGGGGTGAAATTAGTGATGCAAAGCATCCCAACCTACTTAATTGTACTATTAGTACTACTAAAAGTTGAAACTAGCATGTTTCAATAGTGTATTGCATTCGCCATTTTAAACTCTAAAATTTCTTAAAATCTAGTTCCTGCTGTAGTGATAAAATTTATTGTAGAAGGTCTTCGCGGACTATATTTGCATTCGTCTTATAAATTTTATTCACGGGGTGAAGGTTTAATCTCTTATTAAATTTATGTCGACTTATGTTTATTGTAATGAATTATTAAACACACTTCGCCAAATGTTCAATTGATTGTGATATCATTGTTATCTCTAATATCGTTTATACTCTAGTAAGATGATTTTTATATTTTTATTTAATCATTAAAATCGTATGAATTTTGCAATGAAAACAATACTTGTTTTTCAATGTTGTTGTCTTGTACGACAAAAATGGTGGGTTTAGTCAATAATTTTTTTTTTTTTGAAAAATAATTCGTAAATTAACCGAATTGTACTGAAACCGAAGAGAAACCAATATGATTGTGACGATTTCGAAAATCCAAATTTTGGTTATACATTCTAGAATAACCGAAAAATTGGTATGGTACAAAATTTTTGAAATAACCGACCGAATCGAACTATTGACAGCCTTCTTGTGGGTACTGTCTGGTACACCAACACTGCACAATGATAGTAACAAAAAAAAAGGTAGGAAATTCGTTTCTTTAATTTGTTTTCAACTCCATGGCCAGTAGTTCATACGTTGTGTAATTTCGATTCGCATTAAAAAATCGTACAATAGGAAGAAAGTGCTTTTTACTCAAAACGATTTCATTCTCTAAAATCAAATTTGAAACATCTTATTAAGAATAAAGGTGCGCTTATCATCAGCACCAAAATACTACACATCAAAAGTCTATACCATGACTGTAGACAAATAAATTTTATTGGATTTAAATCCATAAAATAAGTTGGCTATATATTAAATTCAATATATATTAGTCAAAATAGGTAAAATGGGCTAGTATAATTTTATTGGATTAATTAATAAAAGTCCAATTTCATTGGGCCACAAATGATGAGCCCACTTTATTAGCCCAAATATAAATCTTAAAAGCCCAAGCCTGTGCCACGTGTCAAGTGACGTGGCGCCAAGTCAAATAAAAGAGCCAATAGGATCATGCCATATGCCAAATGACATGGCAATCCAAGTGAAGTCTAAAAGGCCAATAAATATGCGCCACGTGGACAAGTGACATGCTCTAGCCAATAAAGTGCAGCCTTGTCACTGCTTAAATCTGATTGGCCGATCCACGGGCCTTGGCCCGTCAGGGTTTCTTGGTGGCTACTCCACCCCACATCTATATAAAGGGGCCAAATCCCTCATTTATAGACATCAGAAATCAGAAAGAGGAATTCATAACAAGAAGCAATAAGGAGCTCGTGGATCAAAGGCTGAAATTGCTATAAATCTTCAAGGAGTTATTTATTTCTCTGCAAGTTCATCAAGAGAAAGATTCAAGATCAAGCTCAAAGGCCCTTGGATTTATCTCTACAAATTTATTATAAGGAAGATTCAAGATCAAGCTCAACGCCCTTGAATTATTTCTACAAGTTCATTATATTTCAAGATCAAGCTCAAAAGCCCTTGGATCATTTCTACAAGTTCATTATATTTCAAGATCAAGCTCAAAAGCCCTTGGATTTCTACTTGTAATATTTATAGTTGAAAAGACGAATCAGAGGAATTATAGAGATTGTACTACTCATAATATATTGAAATCAAATACTACAGTTGTTACAATATTTTCTTGTCTTGATTATTTATTTATTTCTTGACGCGAATTTACTTGTTACAAATTTTGGCACGCCCAGTGGGACAATCTCTACCTCTCATCTCAACTTTTCAACTCGTAAAGTTCAATAACATTGAGATGGCTTCTAAGAACACCAACTCAAAATCTGCTGCTGCTGCTACTGCAAAATCTGCTTGGCCTCATGATCTTGATGCCAACTCTAAGTTCTCCGCTGAAGTTGAAAGCGTCATGAATGCTACTAAGGGAGGCTTTGGACCAGTTACGAGGAACAAAGCAAATTTGTTTGGACAACAAGCACTCCAAGTGCCGTCCACATTTACTCCAACATTTAATTATTCATCTTCGAAAGGAGCTGGATCCTCTACTGGTGGATTGGAGGAAGAAAGCAGCATTGCTGAAATTGTTGAAAGAACTTTAGCTCGGCTTAGCGTTTCTAGATCGAAGAAGAAAATCATGAAAGGACGCGATGATGATTCGAGTGCTGGATCATCTCCAACCACGCCGCCGGACGTAGGCAAATCAAAGATTAATCTGTGGGAAAATTCATGCTACTCTCCATCATCTCCAATAGCCGTGCAAGTGATGGCAACTAATACTTTAACGATGGAGGAACAACTTGCAAGCTTAGCAAAGGCAATTGATAGCTTGACAAACTATGTCAAAGATCAAGACGCTCGTATCAACAAAATGGAAGGCATGATGGAGGGCGAATCTAGCCATGCGCCAGGGAAGCGTGCAGAAGTTCAAGAAGTAATTAATACTCCAGCGAAGCAAGCGACACCTGCTAAGGAAATCCAAGTTTCTGCTGATGGAGTGATTCCAATTGATCAGCTAAAGGAGATTATTATGGGGACAATTAAGGATAAGTACGAGGTTGCTTCCAAGTCTTCTCTCGCATATGCGAAGCCGTACACTGCAAGGATTGATAACTTGAAAATGCCTGCTGGTTATCAACCCCCAAAATTCCAGCAGTTTGACGGCAAGGGAAATCCAAAGCAACATGTGGCGCATTTTGTTGAAACGTGCAATAATGCTGGAACTTATGGAGATTATCTTGTCAAGCAATTTGTTCGCTCCCTTAAGGGAAATGCCTTTGACTGGTATACGGATCTCGAGTCTGGTTCTATTGATAGTTGGGAGGAGTTGGAGCATGAGTTTCTCAATCGCTTTTATAGCACAAGGCGTACTGTGAGCATGATAGAGCTCACGAATACCCGCCAACGAAAGGAAGAACCAGTTATTGATTTTATCAATCGATGGAGGCATGCAAGTCTTAACTGCAAAGATAGACTCAGTGAAGCTTCAGGAATTGAGATGTGCATTCAAGGCATGCATTGGGGGCTCTGCTACATCCTGCAAGGAATAAAGCCTAGGACTTTTGAGGAGTTGGCCACACGCGCTCATGATATGGAGTTAAGCATCGCTTCCAGTGAAAGTGAAGGACCGCCTGTCTATGAATCTTGCAGAGGAAAAGACAAGCAAGAAGTCAAGAAATGGAGCAAGGTGGCGCCCAAGGCCGAAAATAAAGAATCTATGAATGTTGATGCTACACCTTTGAAGTTCACCACAAAGGTAAGCAAAAAGCAAAGTGTGAAGGCAACTTCCTTTAAGGACAAGCCAAGTCGAAAGTTGACTTTAAAGGAGATGCAAGAAAGGGAATATCCATTCCTAGATTCCGATGTTCCCGCAATTTTTGATGAACTTTTGGAGTTAAAGTTCATTGAGCTACCAGAGATGAAGCGTCCCAATGAAGCTGGAAAGACGAATGATCCGAATTATTGCAAGTATCATCAACTCGTGGGGCACTCACTTGAGAAATGCTTCGTCTTCAAAGATAAAATAATGGAATTAGCCAATGAAGGGAAGATTGAACTGCAAGATGAAAAGGAAGATGTGAACCAGGTTTCTATCTTGTTTGGCTCGCACGACCCTGTGATTACCTACAACTTCACTGAAGGATATGAAGAGAATGAAGCCATGATCAAGTTTGGTGACTTTGAACCTATCTTAATAAATCAATCGCTACAACTCAATGTGTGGAGCTTGGAGCAAGCATCATCGGAAGAAGGTGAAGCTCAAACTGATCAAGGAGATGATGAAGGTTGGATACTAGTGACTCGGCGGAGGCTCCACAAAATGAAGTCACGCAGTGAATCAGCTGAGCAACCAACAAGGCAAAAGATGGTGAAAAGAACAAGAAAGCAAAATGCTATTCGACGTCCACGAAAGGAAAAGATGGAGTTTTACCACTATCAAAAGTCGCGTCAGCCAGTGACTCTGGAAGAATTTATTCCAAGTTGGTTTTCCACGAAAATTCCTAAGGGTGATACTAAGGCTTCGTGTTGTAATGCTGATAAAGAAGAAGAGAAGAGTGAAACTTCAGAGTTGTTTCCACCGGCGCAATCAGAAGAATCTATCGAGCCTATCTCCCAAGAAGCAAATACTTGCGAAGCAAAGATCACCTTCACAAATGATGACATTCTACTTGGTGAGACTTTTCATAATCGTCCCTTATTTGTGGTTGGCTATGTTGATGAGCAAAGAGTGAATAGAATCTTAATTGACGGAGGATCTGGAGTCAACATCTTGCCTATCCGCACGCTGAAGGAACTTGGCATCTCTACTGAAGAACTAACGCAAAGTCGCCTGTTGATTCAAGGATTCAACCAAGGGGGGCAAAGGGCTATAGGAGCTTTAAAAATGGATCTCACCATTGGGGAGATGACTTCAAGCGCATGGATGCATGTGATCGACGCAAGGACTTCATATAATATCTTACTTGGTAGGCCCTGGATACATGAGAACAAAGTGGTTCCGTCCACTTATCACCAATGCCTAAAATATCATGAGGGTGGAGTCGAAAAGACGGTCGTTGCCGATGACAAGCCGTTTACTGAAGTAGAGGCACACTTCGCTGATGCAAAATTCTACTTGAAGAATGGCGTGGGTGGTGTAAAAGCCGATAACAAAGCAACAACCAAAGATGCCGAACTCGCAGCTAAAAGGGATGAGGTAGCAGCCGGTAAAGCAAAAGTTGTAGCTGATGGAAATCCAATTCTCTTCAGTCAAGGTAACGTGCATAAAGCAAATGTTGCAGCTTCAAGCAAGAAAAAAAAGTACTACGCTCCGCTACGTTCCAAAATTGAAGAAAGAAGAAGGCCAGTCATCTAATCTCCAAAGTGACCAGTTGAAAGGATTAACTCTCCCCGTTAGGCGAATTGACGCAATGAAGCTAACCTCAAAGTTTCTTGGGGGTTTTGTGGCTAAAAATCCACCGCTGAATAAAGAACTCCCTACGAAGCGCATAAATGAGGGGTTTGATCCGAATGCTTACAAGTTGTTTGCAAAGGCTGGATATGATCCCAATGAACCATCTACATTAGGGAAGCTTTTACCTGAAGGTACCATGAAGAAATCACGCGAAGGCGTGGGTTACGAGAAATCTCCACCGGTCCGTATCTCTATAAGAAGGGCGAGCGTTAATTACATTACTGCTGAAGGTGAGCCTGAAGTTTCAAGCAAGAGGCCTTCCGTCTTTGATCGGCTGGGAAAATCATCTTCAAGAACTTCTGTCTTTAATAGATTGGGACCTTTGAAAAAGAAGAACAAGCCTCCAAGGAAATCTAAAAATGAGGAAGTGCATGCCGCTTCTAGACATTTTCAGAGTCTTATCCCTTCAAGAATGAGACGCGAAGAAAAATTAATAGTCTCGTGCGGAAATGTACTAAAGGCCAAGGCTCATACTATACTTCACACGAAGGAGCGTGATGAAGATGGAGAAAGCGTGGGATCTTCATATCACATTATCGCACTAGAAGAGGAAGATGTTCTATTTCTGAATGGGATCATGAATGAATTGGAGGATGTTTCTTGTTGTCACCACATATCATTCAACAATGATGATCCACATGAAGTAGAAGATGCTACAGATGCTCCACCTGAGCTAGAGGAAGGGGTAAAGGCAACAGTTGACGCATTGAAAGAAATTAACCTTGGCACAGACGAAAACTCAAGGCCTACTTATATAAGTGCTTTGCTGGCAGCCGATGATGAAAATACTTATGTGGAGCTGTTGAAAGAGTACAAGGATGTCTTCGCTTGGAGTTACAAAGAGATGCCTGGCTTGGACCCAAAGGTGGCAGTTCATCATCTCGCAGTCAAGGGTGGCGCTCGTCCCGTAAAACAAGCCCAACGTCACTTTAGACCAGATTTGGTCCCTTTGATTGAGAATGAAGTCAACAAGCTCATTGAGGCGGGTTTTATTCGCGAAGTCAAGTACCCCACATGGATTTCAAGCATAGTTCCTGTAAGGAAGAAGAATGGCCAAATTCGAGTTTGTGTCGATTTTAGGGATCTCAATAATGCATGTCCTAAAGATGAGTTTCCGCTGCCTATCCCAGAACTCATGATCGATGCCACTACTGGTTATGAGGCTATGTCTTTCATGGATGGCTCCTCCGGCTATAATCAAATTCGCATGTCACCTAAGGATGAAGAATTCACGGCGTTCCGAACTCCTAAGGGTATTTATTGCTACAAAGTGATGCCTTTTGGCTTGAAGAATGCTGGAGCAACTTACCAAAGAGCTATGCAGAACATCTTTGATGACTTGCTTCATAAGAATGTAGAGTGCTACGTTGACGACTTGGTGGTAAAATCTAAAAGAAAGGGGGACCACTTGCAAGATTTGAGAATGGTGTTCGAGTTGTTGCGAAAGTACCAACTTCGAATGAATCCTTTGAAATGCGCATTTGGAGTTACTTCTGGTAAATTTCTTGGTTTTATCGTACGACATCGAGGCATTGAAATTGATCAAGAAAAAGTAGATGCAATTGTAAAGATGCCCGAGCCTAGAAATCTCCATGAATTGAAAAGTCTTCAAGGAAAGTTAGCTTACCTTAGGAGATTCATCTCAAATCTAGCTGGGAGGTGTCAGCCGTTCAGTCGTCTCATGAAGAAGGGTACTCCTTTCGAATGGGATCAAGCTTGCAGCAATGCCTTCGAGAGCATCAAATCTTACTTGATGAAGCCTCCTGTGCTAGCAGCTCCAATACCTGGAAAGCCGTTGATATTATATATTGCAGCACAAGAAAAGTCAGTGGGGGCACTTTTGGCTCAAGAAAATGGCGAAGGAAAGGAAAATTCACTTTACTATTTGAGTAGAATGATGACGCCAAATGAGCTGAAGTATTCGCCAATCGAAAAGTTATGTTTGGCACTAGTCTTCTCCATTCAAAAGCTGAAGCATTACTTTCAAGCTCATGTCGTGCAACTGATTTCTAGAGCAAATCCCATCAAGTTTGTCATGTCAAAGCCCGTCCTTAGTGATCGATTGACAAGATGGTATCTCCAGTTTCAACAATTTGAGATTATATATATCCCTCAAAAAGCAGTCAAAGGACAAGCACTGGCAGATTTTTTGGCAGATCATCCAATTCCTGATGGTTGGGAGCTGACTGATGAGTTGCCTGATGAAGATGCAATGTTCGTCGAAGTTCAACCGTGTTGGAAGATGTACTTTGATGGGGCTTCACATCGTGATGGAGCTGGCGCTGGAGTAATTTTTGTAACGCCCCAAGAAGAAGTATTACCATATTCCTTCACCTTGACTCAACATTGCTCCAACAATGTAGCAGAGTATCAAGCGCTCATACTTGGGCTTGAAATGGCCGTCGACATGAAACAATTGCAGTTGCAAGTCTTTGGAGACTCTAAGTTGGTGATCAATCAGCTTTTAGGTAGCTACGAGGTAAAGAAGCCCGAGTTGCGTCCCTATCACGATTATGCACAGAAGTTGATAGGATGGCTTGGTGATGTAACTCTTCAGCATGTGCCAAGGAGGGAGAATAAGAAAGCTGATGCCCTAGCCAATCTAGCTTCAACACTTGCCCTGCCAGATCAGACGAAAGTTACTATCTGCCAAAAATGGGTAGTACCACCTTTAGACGATGACAAGTTTGAAAGGAATGATCTCCAACATCTTGTTGATGTTTCTGAAGTCGACGAGGAAGACTGGCGGCAACCTATCATTAACTACTTGAGTCATGGGATACTGCCAGAAAATCCAAGAAGGAGAACTGAAATTCGCCGCCGAGCTCCACGCTTCCTCTACTACAAGGATACTCTATATAGAAGATCATTTGAAGGAGTGCTCTTGCGATGTTTAGGAGAAGACGAAACGCTTCAAGCTATGCAAGAAGCGCATGCTGGGGTATGTGGATCGCATCAGTCTGGACCGAAACTCCACTTCCACATAAAAAGGATGGGATATTATTGGCCAACGATGGTAAAGGATTGTTTGGACCATGCTCGACGGTGTAAAGCTTGCCAACTCCATGCAAATTTTATACATCAACCACCAGAAGTGTTACACCCGACTGTCGCATCTTGGCCATTTGACGCTTGGGGGCTAGACATTGTCGGACCGTTGCGAAAGTCTTCTGAAGGACACTTGTTTATTTTGGCTGCAACTGATTACTTCTCAAAATGGGCAGAAGCTGTCGCTCTTAAGGAAGTGAAGAAGAAGAAGGTTGCAAACTTCATCAGAGTAAACATCATCTACCGCTTTGGTATTCCTCGTTATATAATAACGGATAATGGCAAGCCATTCGACAATAGGCTGATGAATAGTATTTGTGATCTCTTTGGCTTCAAACAGCGTAAGTCTTCTATGTACAATGCTGCCGCTAATGGTCTAGCTGAAGCATTCAACAAAACTTTGTGCAACCTGCTGAGTAAGTTGTTTCCAAGTCCAAGCGAGATTGGCATAATAGGATGGAAGAAGCTTTATGGGCATATAGGACGACTCATCGTACGCCAACGCAGGCAACTCCTTACTCACTCGTTTATGGGGTTGAAACGGTCCTACCATTAGAGCGTCAAATACCATCGCTGCGACTTGCTATCCAAGAAGGGCTCACTGATGAAGAAAATGCTCGTTTGCGCCTTGAAGAGTTGGAGGCTCTTGATGAAAAAAGACTTGAAGCTCAGCAAAGTCTTGAATGTTACCAAGCTCGGTTATCTCGTGCCTTCAATAAAAAGGTTCGCCAAAGGTCCTTCCAAGTTGGTGATCAAGTTCTTGCATTAAGAAGACCCATCATCACCTCCCACAAATCTGGGGGCAAATTCACTGCAAAATGGGATGGACCATATGTTGTGCAAGAAGCCTATTCAAGTGGTGCTTATAAGCTCGTTGATGCCAAAGGAAAAAGAATCGGTCCCATTAACGGAAAATTTTTGAAGAAGTACTATCCATGAAGAAGATCGCTCCTTGACGCACGAGCATAAACTGCAAGTTACTCCTGGCCCGCAAGAGTATAAACTGTGCACGGCCAAATAAAAAAAAAATATCCGCTAGGTTGAAAACCTCGAAAGAGGCTGCCTAGGCAAAAGTTAGGACACAAAAAAATAAAAAAAAAAGTCCGCTAGGGTGAAAACCTCGAAAGAGGCGGCCTAGGCAAAAGTTAGGACAAAAAAAAAAAAAAACAAAAAAAAAACAAAAAACAAAAAAGTCCGCTAGGGTGAAAACCTCGAAAGAGGCGGCCTAGGCAAAAATTAGGACACAAAAAAAAAAAATAAAAAAATAAAACCCACTTGTACCGAACTACGTAATGACTTGATCCTCTTCACCGAGGTACGTAGGCAGCTTAGAGTTTCATTCTAAGTTCAGTCGTATAAATACAAAAAGGTGGGTTCGGCATGACGTTATGATACCATCTTAATTCCTTCATATATGAAGGAGGAAGAAGGAAAAGAGTTCTCTCCCATGTCTTGCTCCATGCATCTATTTGAATGTCAAGTTTTTATTATCAAAGCTTGCGACCCCAAGGAGTAAGGCGGATTAATAGCAGCTTATGTTAGATTCCAAAGTCAAGATCAAAGCATTCTTCAAGACAAATTCATTGAATATCTTAGCTCTTGAAGTCTATTTTCTAGAAAGTTAAACGCCTTGTAATTCGGACTCATATTCTACAAGTTATGAATATTTTGCCTAAGTTGCGTGAATATGCAAGTCTGGACGAGATGAAAATCAAAGGCTGACTTCAAAAAATTCATCTAGAATAATTCTTGAGGTGTATACATATGCACTTTGGTTATATCTTAGTTTTTTGAAGTCTGTATTCCAGAAAGTTAAACGCTTTGTAATTTGGACTCATATCCTACAAGTTATGAATATTTTGCCTAAGTTGCGCAGGCATGCAAGTCTGGACGAGATGAAAATCAAAGGCTGACTTCAAAAATTCATCTAGAATAATTCTTAAGTGGTATACATCTACATTTTGGATATATTTTAGTTCTGGAAGTCTATTTTCTAGAAAGTTAAACTTCTCGCAATTCGGATACGCCTACGTTGAGTTATGAATCTTTTGGTGGGATCGCGCAGCGCTGAAGGATCTGAACGCGATAGAAATTAACACTAGATTCAGAAATTCACCCAAAACGCTCTTTAAATTGGTTGTAACTGAATTTTGGGTATCCCGTAGGTCTTCGAGTCTTGTTTCTATAAAGATGAAGTTATCTTGAATCGGACATTTATGCATCAAGATATGAATTTTCTATCACAAGTGCGCAGTACTGTATAGAATAAAATATTAAAGGCGCAATCAAAGGGAAGCAACATAATCCAAAGGCACTAAGAGAATCTTATTTATGATGAAAATAACTGCTATTTAATCAAGTGCAATAAAAGAGAAAGCAAAACAAAATGATGTGCATAGTCTAATCTAGAGATAACTCGTAGCGGATCAACTCTTGGCGGCTAGCTTCTACGCGCTCCAGTTTTTCTTCCAAATGAGCAGTATCGTCAGCAGTCAGCAACTCCATGCCATCATATGAAGAGATCTCATTCTCAACCGATGAAGCTTTTGATTTGATCTCCTCAATATCCTTTTGAGCAGCCTCGATAATGGCTTCAAGACGCTTTTTCTCTTTTTGTAGTTTCTTCAGCTTAATCTTGGTGGATGTCAGCAACTGTTGATTCGAAGAGACTAACTCAGTCTTCTCAGTTTCTTCAAACTTGAACGATTTAAGACGTTCATTGGCAGCCGAAAGTAGTTCTAGATTCTTAGCTTCGCTCGTCCTATCAGCCAAGTTGGATCGTTCCTGATTATATGAAGTAGCAAGCTCTAAAAAGGAGTCCATCAAGTTCTTCAAAGGTGAAAAATCAGTGATATTCGATTCCTGCATTTCTTCAAAAATTGGCTTGATCTCCTCCTCAAAATCCGAAATGGAGTCTAAGTTAATTTCAGAGAGGCTGTCGCGGATGTCTTCCCAAAGACCATAAATATATTTCTTCTTTCGATTAACGACAACGCTCCTTCCTTAAAAAATGGATATGCCAGTAGTTGACTTTGAGGGTGCGAGAGGAGCCTTACTGGAATTGGAAATTGACCTTGATAATCCCCCATCTTGGCGAGCAGAAGATACTTCTTCGTCCAGCTTAGCAGTAGAATGTTCAGCACCATTTTCCTGCACAAAAAAAAAAAAAAAAAAAAAAAAAAAAAAAGTTAATTACCCAAGTTGCTTGATCATGGCTTGAAATGAGAAGTTCGAAATCGTTACTTTTTCGCTACAAATTATCAGTGTCTTTGAAAGACTTCCAGTGCTATGAACTTCAACTGCACTTTCATTAGTGTCTTCCAGCTTTTCTACACGCGCTTTCTTATGCTTCCAACAACGATCTCCATTGCTGCTCCCATCTTTATCTTGAGATGATCTTTTGTTTGGAGATTGAGCATCCTTGACGTGATCATTCAGTGAAGGAAATTCGCTGTCCCCTTGATGGTCTTGAACAAGTATTTCTTCTTTTGGCACCTCTGTAGGAACTTGGGGTTCCTTTCCTTGGCCTTTACGATGTCCTGAGCGTTTAACCTTTAAATTAAGAGGCTCGTCAACCACTATGACCTCCTTGCTGTGCTCTTGATCTATATCCTCCAAGGGTGCACTTATAGTCGGTCCACCAGCATTCACCAAGAATTGTATATTGTCTTCCAGAAAGCTTCCATGCACTTTATTCCACCAAGATATATAATTGGATGAATGATGTTTCCGTATTGATGCATATGATTTTTTCATGCTGGATGTGACAGGAGGAAAAATTGCCCTTGATTTGGAGTTGGTCATCACACAAAGCCTTGCAAATCTAATCCCCTCTTCTAGAGAAGCCGTGCGAAGATCCTGAATCAAATAACCTGGGACATCTTGAAGGAAACCAAATTGTCGGCTGAAACGGTGAGGACTATAAGGTTCAATAATGAAGGAGTGGCCATCTCTCAGCGGAAGATAGTTTGATCGAAGGCTCATGAAGTAAAATGTATCCAACTCTTGCGCACTGATGTTATCATGATAATGAAAAGGGCTAAGTCTTTCAGGCGTTGTAGAAAGCCATATAGCAACATCACCTTTGTGAATACGCGTTCTCGCCTCATCTTTCTCAAAATACTTGGCACCACCTTCGCCCGAATATATAGTCATAAGAGGAATAGTCGGTCCATTGGGTAACGCATAATGAGTTTTGAAGTAGTGGGCCAACCATCCATACAAATAATGGGCTGGGAAGGAAACATCAATAGAATCAAGTCGCGAACATTCTGATATCATATTTAAACCTTTGTAGATGCTAGCCAGGACTGGGACTGCAAGGCCAATTTTTCGTCCGCCTGCTAGGTAGCTCGCAACTTTAAAAGTCCCAGGCCGAATGAAATCGCCTCCCTTCGAAGGTAGCACAAAAGTACATAACCAGCAGGCTAAAAAGGCAGCCAAGTATGTCTCGTCTCTCTTATGGCCCTTAGCTCCAAGTTTAGCAAATAATGCCTCTTCGGCGCTCGTCCAATTGGCTACAACTTTGCTGATGTCTTTAGAAGGATTATGTGTTGCTTTGGGACGAACAGCCTTCTTTTCTTTTCTTAATGGAGGTTGATGGTGCTTGGTAGCTTTGTTGCTCCAGAATTGTATCCATTTAGTCACAGGGACAGTTGGGTTGCTATCTCCCTCTTGAAGCTGATGGAAGGCGTCAAACAAGTGCTCACATGATAGTGCGAGGAATCTTTTGTCTTTGTCATTTGTTCTTGTAAGTTCCTCAGTATTTGGGACGGCTTCCTCATAAGGAAATCCTATCATAGGAAGACCGCCAATCGTATATAAATCCCAAAGAGATATGGATAGCTCCCCATGCGAAGTAAGCAAAGTATTTGTAAGCGGACACCACGCCTCATAAAAAGCTTGCATAATATTTGTGTTGCGATCATACGTAAACATTGAAGCATATACAGCATCATAAATATTAGTAGCCTTCAAAGTATTTTGGCATCTACATAGGACATCGTCCGCCCACTCCCAATAGCCAGGAATGAAGTGGAATTCGCCGTTGAAAGATAAAGTGTCACTCCAATTGATTTCTCCTTTGAGGATTCGTCGTCCCAAGCACGGAAGAGGACTTGCAATATTGGTGTTGCGATGATTGGGAGAGCAAAGAGACCACGCCTTTGGAGGACGACTACAGTATTCAAGAGTCCAATCCAGTGAAGGGAATGGATCAGTCAATGGTGGCCAAGTAGATGCATATTGCCCAACTAGTGGTGTGTCAATTGACAGTCGAGTCTCCATTTTGTCACCTTTGTGGTTTGAAATAACGAGACTCCTAGGTCTGGAAGAAGCAGAATCTCTGAAGTGAACCATATTTGAGCTGTGCACACAAAAAAAATAATAATAATAATAAGTATGTCAGTGCAAAGCATCGGAAATAATCAGAGACAATGTCGCATAATAATCATTGATAATTAGGTGAGGATGTCATCTTAATGGGTATAGAATTAGTAGTTCGAATGGAGCAAAGTTCGTTGAAGAAGATCATGTCTCCGCGCCATAGAAGACAATTGTCTCCGCGCCATAGAAGACTGCGTCGCTGCGCTGTGGAGGGATACAATAATGCACGACATTGATAAATATATCTTCTTGACGAATATATTCCCGTGTTCCGTTAAAGGATATGTCTCCGAGCGCCATTGATGAATATATCTCCTTGACGAATATATTTCCATGTCCCCTTGAAGGGTATGTCTCCGTGCGCAGTTGACAAATATATCTCCTTGATGAATGTAGTTCCATGTTCCATTGAAGGTTCTATCTCCTTGCACCATCGAAGATATTATAGCCAAAAAAAAAAAAAGTCGTTTCTTCATATTATGGGACGAAGCAAGCTTTTCAACTGTAACTTGCAAGCCTGCGCCAAATAAAATTAAAAAAAAAAAAAAAACAAGAAGAAGAAGGAAAAAAGAGGTATGTACGATAGAGGAGATATATGTTACCTGTTGAAAAGAGAAACACAGATGCTTAAATTGCCAAAGGCTTGTTGTTTCCACCTTCCAGACAAAAAATAAACTGACTAGTCTTCAATAACTGCATGAAAAAGGGAATAACCCGGGTAAGAAAGGACAGAAGTCGTAACAGTGAAGGCACCGTTAAAACTACTATCTTTGACCTTCAAAGTACCGGGAAGTTCACGCTATTTGATGGTACTTGATAATATGTTGGCTGACTTGCAATGAAAAAAATAATTAAAGCTAGCACCCTGCTTTAAACATACGGAAGTCACTGCAATTAAAAATTATGAGGAATAAAAAGCTGAAGAGAGGAAGAGAATTACTGCAGATACTCGTGGCTTTCTATTCGTCAAAAGAAACGAAACGAAAATAGCACGCAACTCTGAGATTGATGCCTACAGGTGAGGAGTAATGTGAGGAGTAAGCAGCTATTTATAGGTGTTCAAAGAGGCAGGCATATTTTATTCCTACAAGGATTATTATTTGCAATGGCCAATAGGATTAATTTTCTGAAGTGGTTTGGTTTTGTCTTCTCCGAATCTTACGGAAAAAGACATAAGCGAAAATAGTGTTCTATAATACTAAGGATTTATGTGTATGTTTAGCCATAAAGTGATAAGATTTCATTCAAAAAGTGAGCAAAAAAAACCTCCACGTGGATTGATTTACAAATATGCAACAGGATGCACGAAGTGGGCCTTAGTCCAACTAGATAGACGCTTTTGTTTTGCTAAATGCATTTATTGCTACGTGCCTATACACAGAGGAATTTTGACACTTTAGTCTCCAAATTTACTCCTCAATGTACTAAACCACGTGAGATTAAATTTCATGTGCTAAAGTAGGGGTAAACCAACAATGATGTAATGAACTTTTCAAAAAAAAAAATAGTGAAAAGTTCAAGTCATTTTGTTTGGTACATTTCAGTTAGCTAAGGAGATCAAGTATAGCTCTACAGTAAGTTATCTATTTGGCCAGTTGCGATTGGCTAAAGTGATCAAGTATAGCCATCATACTTCAAGCCTAGTCTTGAGTATCGATGAAGTCCACACCCCGTCAAGTCTTGAAGTAGGGGGCATTTGTAGACAAATAAATTTTATTGGATTTAAATCCATAAAATAAGTTGGCTATATATTAAATTCAATATATATTAGTCAAAATAGGTAAAATGGGCTAGTATAATTTTATTGGATTAATTAATAAAAGTCCAATTTCATTGGGCCACAAATGATGAGCCCACTTTATTAGCCCAAATATAAATCTTAAAAGCCCAAGCCTGTGCCACGTGTCAAGTGACGTGGCGCCAAGTCAAATAAAAGAGCCAATAGGATCATGCCATATGCCAAATGACATGGCAATCCAAGTGAAGTCCAAAAGGCCAATAAATATGCGCCACGTGGACAAGTGACATGCTCTAGCCAATAAAGTGCAGCCTTGTCACTGCTTAAATCTGATTGGCCGATCCACGGGCCTTGGCCCGTCAGGGTTTCTTGGTGGCTACTCCACCCCACATCTATATAAAGGGGCCAAATCCCTCATTTGTAGACATCAGAAATCAGAAAGAGGAATTCATAACAAGAAGCAATAAGGAGCTCGTGGATCAAAGGCTGAAATTGCTATAAATCTTCAAGGAGTTATTTATTTCTCTGCAAGTTCATCAAGAGAAAGATTCAAGATCAAGCTCAAAGGCCCTTGGATTTATCTCTACAAATTTATTATAAGGAAGATTCAAGATCAAGCTCAACGCCCTTGAATTATTTCTACAAGTTCATTATATTTCAAGATCAAGCTCAAAAGCCCTTGGATCATTTCTACAAGTTCATTATATTTCAAGATCAAGCTCAAAAGCCCTTGGATTTCTACTTGTAATATTTATAGTTGAAAAGACGAATCAGAGGAATTATAGAGATTGTACTACTCATAATATATTGAAATCAAATACTACAGTTGTTACAATATTTTCTTGTCTTGATTATTTATTTATTTCTTGACGCGAATTTACTTGTTACAATGACCATTAGTTTGCAGCTGTAAGACAGTTATATATATTGTCAGTTTCTTTAAAAGCACCCAACAGTATTTATATCCTCAATATTTTCAACAGGATATAAAACATGGTATTGCATAAAAGCAAATTGTGATCATTAGGATATTTTTTCAATAAAAAAAAATGGGAATCCGTTTATGAAAATGGAATATAAATACTATATAAATAAATGTTTGCTTTGAATTAATGACTTGTCGGTGCTGAGTGCTGACTTAACTGGAGATTTCAATCAACAGTGTCCCCAAACGCGTCATACTACAAATTTCTTCTAGCATAACTCAATGACCGCATCTCTCTTTGAAATAACAACTTTAGTTCTCCATTATAGTATTTATTAAGTATAATTATATAAATTTAATATGACTAGATCATACTCATAATATGCATATATTAGTTCAGTGTAAGCTATAAGATGAGTAAGGTATTTTTGTTGAACAACTAAAGCATGTAGCCATTACTAGATAGAAAAGAATTTTTTTATCATGCTGCACTTTAATTTCTTATATCTTCTCCAAGTAAATAGCAAAAAGAAAAGAATGGTTGTGTGTCTATTTTTTCTTTTTTGTTTGTCTCAAAATACACACATTTTTCATATTAAACCACAAGATTTAAAAGTTTTTTTTTTTTATTTTTTAAAACTTTTTAGCCAGTCAAATTCAAACACTCATTTTGGGACGGATAGAGTAATAAGACCATTCACACTCAACGCTCTTGGAATCAAATGGGAAAGAGAGAAAAAAAGGTATATTTTCAACCATCTTGGCCAGATAGACCTCCTTGATTGGTTCCATTTGACAGACAGATTTCCACTCATCATTTATGAATTGGCAAACATGTTAGTTTACCTTTCATGCAACGACGGAGAATTTTTTTTTTACATGGTCAAAGTTATCTTAAAAATAATTTAGCTTTTATACACTCACATTATAATAATAAATATAAAAAGTAGTAAATCTACATAATTAGTATTACTTGGCAACTTAAAAAGTAGGATAGTAAATAAGTTGCTCCTACATGTTAAATTATATTAATAGCGCGTAAATTTTTAAATACTATTATGCTCCCGTTTGTCCATAGTTTTTTTTTTTCAATATTTTTTTGAAAATAGTGTTTGTTCATAAATTTGGCAGTTTTTGGACAGTTTTTTAAGATGGGGTTTTCAAGTTTCAAAAAGTGGCTTGGACCAATTTTTGGAAATTTTAAAGTTTTCACTCACAAAATTTTAAATATTTTCAAATAATTTGTATGTCCAAATACAACTTCTAACTTTCAAAAATTATTTTTCAACTTAATTTTAACAACTCATTTTTTAAAGTTTCAACTAAATTTATGTCCAAAAGCTATCTTAGTATATGCAAGTTAAGTCAGTTTTAAAAATTAAGTCTTTCACACCAGAGAGGAACCCCACACAGAGATAAGTCAAGAATCAACTAGGCCAAGTCAAGAACACCACATCAAATAAATCTACCAATCATGTTAGTTGTAATGTGAAGTAAATCTATGTGACAAGCATTAACCGGTAACTTAATACTAATAATAATAACTTGCTATACTGTATTGATATTGCAAAAAAATTTTGCATGTCAGTGTATATATGAGTTAAAATAAAGTATTTCAAAAGCAGTGGACAACACCACAAAAAGATAAGTCAAGAACACCAACTTTGTACAGGTCAAAAAATCTCAACCACATTCATTGAAAAATCATCAATATGATGCCAATAGGCAACTTTTCCAATCTGGACAAGTCAAGGTACAAACAGTGAAGGAGATAGTATAATCCATATAAATCACACTTTTGCATCATCAAGATCCAATTACTAAAATTTGGTTAAGTGAACAAAGAAAAGTCAATCATTTCAAACCAGTAACAAGCTTTGGAATCTATAGTCTTTATGTCAGCCATTAGTTTAAAAAATAAAAGATTTCTTTACTATAATCCAAAAACCAGAATCACAGCCTTGTCATATAAATAAGAAATCACAACTTCACCACAGTTGAATACCAATAAAAAGAGATTAAAAAAAAAAAAACTAGTAAAAGAATAAAAAAAGAATTTACCTCTTTTTCCAAGCCTAAAAGTGAAATCTTGTAAGGAGGTTAATGGCAGTTGACACAACAACATTAACACAAACTTTACCAGACTCCAAAAAGAAACCAAACAAGCTAAGATCTATCAAATTTCCAAGACTGTCTTTCTTAAAAACATCCTCAAAGAGAGCAAAATCCAAGTTTTCTTGTCTGTCCATCGATCCAACGAGCGATAACTCAATCCCCGAGCAAGTAATTCCAGTGGAAATGCCAGATACATCACCAAATTATATGAAGGTTACAACCAGTTATGATGCAAAGAAAGGAACTTCTCAGGTATGCTGCACTTTCTTGAATCTTGGATTTTGATCAAACAGTACTAATGAGACACAAGTGCTGACCAAGTCCTAGTAGTCTATCACTAGGAAGAATTAAATAAAATCTGTTGACAAAGACATACTAATATTATACATTTGAAATCTTACTTGTCAAAGTTATGAAAGTTTAATCTCTTACTTGATTTCCAATCTTCTCTTTTCTGTAACATTCTTTTGTGTTTCAGAGAGGGAATGGATCAGTTGATGTGGTTTCACTAGATTCATCAACTTCAAGATCATTGGAAGCTGAATTGTCTGCAGAAAAGAAGGATGGAAAATTGAAGAGTGGACCAGTTATGAAAAAGATAATGAAGAACTTTGGAAGCACAAGGTCATTTAGAAGAAGATCAAGATCAACAATCAAGAACCCTACTACTAAATCACAATCTGAATATGCTGCAACCCCTCAACATCCATCTTCAGTTGAGGTTTCAGAGTCATCATCATCATCACCATCATCAGCCCACTACAGGAAAGCAACAAGCTGTTCTGAAGGTAAAACTTATTCCCAAACAAGTTTACCTAGCTGTGATTCCACTAGCTTTGATAGTAGTGATCAAAGTCGGAGTCCGCGAAAATCTTTGCAATTTTTGCCAAGGACATCTAGTTTGAGAAGTGTCAAGATTTTGATTAATAAAGCTAGTTTTAAATCTAAGAGGGGTTCCTCAAAATGCTCTCAAATTCCGGATAAGGCAACATGTTCTTCCACCCTTAAGGATTCCAAGTTCCCCGAACATCTGGAGCTTCAGTCTGGACAAACTGAATCAGATAGGTTATCTAAGTTAAAAGTTTGTTCATACCATCATTGTTCTCTACATGGAGGACACTATGATGATAAAACACCTCCGGTAAAGCGCATATATAGAAGGAGGAGATTGTTGAAATCACAAAAGAGCATTAGAGTGAAAAGTGAGTCCAGAAATGGAGAGAAGTTTTCTGCTAATGAGAATATAGCACTTGAAAAGACTGAAGTTAGCCCCAGTCAAGATCCTTTCATTAATGAAGCAAGCAGTACTAGAGAAGATGCTGGATTTCTCGAAGCAAATGAGGCTATTGAGTATGCTGATCTTGCTGAAATTGCTTTTGGTGAAACATCATTTCCAGAGCAAAGTTACCAGGAGACGCTCAACATTATGAGAAAATATGGTGATTTTCAAAGCACTTTTTTTACTACTTCAAAGTGCTGTGACTGTGTGGCTAGAGAGCGGAATGGATCCACATCTGTTAGTGATGATGTAGATTCAAATGATGCAAGTTCTAAAGCACCAGCTCCTTCTAATCACCAGGACAGAAATCTGTCACTTCTTGTAATACCAGTTGATACTGTCGCCGAAAGTAAGGAGGATGAGAGTAACAACAGAGAACTGTCTAAAAATGGACAATTTACCATCAGAACGAGGTTGGTGTTAGATATGTTTGATGAAGCAACAGGTAGCTATGCTAATCACCAGGACAGAAATCTGCCACTTCCTGTAATGCCAGTTGATAGTGTCGCTGAAAGTAAGGAGGATGAGAGTAACAAAAGAGAACTCTCTAAAAATGGACAATTTACCATCAGAACGAGATTGGTGTTGGATATGTTTGATGAAGCAACAGGTAGCAATGCGATATCTTCTGTTTCAGCTGGAAATATCCAGCTGGAACTTGGAGATATGCAAGAGAAGGATGGCCTAGCTGATCGAGACGAGGACCTGGATAGCTCATCATTTCCAGTTGTGGATTCTGAATCCAAGAATTGCCCTCCACTTGAAGCTGCTGAATCCACTGTCTCTGCCAAGGAATTGCATAAACAGCTGCTTCCCAAAAAGAAAAGTATGAGCATGTGGAATCTGATCCGTAGGCATATGGTTTCAGATGCATCTGCAGAATCTGAGAACAATTCGACCATTGGAGCTGATGAAGAAATTCACCAGGATGGTGTCAACAAATCACCTTCAGCAGAAAGTTCAGATTTTTCTGAAATACCTGCAAATGAGGATGCCGAAAATCAAGAATTTGAGTTGCGGAAGCTTTTCACCATCAAGTTAGTACGAGAAGCAATTGAGAAGATACTTCTTCCAGAAGTTCAATCCGATGACCAATCAGTTACAAGTGAGTCCAGTGCAGACCAAGAACCCTCAGAAAATAATCACAGTGAAGGTGTGAAATTACTACCTCTATTTGTCTTTCAGTTACAAGTCAATGAAAGTTTTAGCATGATGTTTATATCTCCTCTCTTGTCGGTCATCTTTCTCACTTTAGGAATTATTATGAACTATTGATGTAGTGTTTTCTATGCAACAGTGTCTACCAAAGAAAACTTCAAGGAGTCAGACAATGAGGAAGCAGATGCAGCATCAAAATTAGAAACTCTGGAAACAGAAGATATTGAAGGCTCAGAGAAGGAGACACAACAAAAAGAAGTCAAAATCAAAACTGAAAAGAGAGCACCAAAACACTGGAGCAATCTTAAAAAATGGATACTTCTCCAACGATTCATCAAGGAAATGGAAAAGGTGAGAAAGATTAATCCAAGGAAGCCACGGTATTTGCAGTTGAATGCTGATCCTGAAGCAGAAAAGGTTAATCTTAGACCTCAAACAGCTGATGAGAGGAAAAGAGGAGAAGAATGGATGCTTGATTATGCACTTCAGCAGGCAATAAGTCAACTTGCTCCCACTCAGCGAAGAAAAGTGGAACTGCTTATAAAAGCATTTGAAACTGTTGTTCCACCCCAAGGAGACAATAGCCAGGTTCCATTTTCTAAGCTTAGAGCTAATAGTGAAGGACATCTGCAGATAACAAGCAAGGAGAATGAATTGGTCACTGGAAGAGGCAATACAGGGTATAGGGCAGAGAAAGTTATTGCAGGCATAGACAGAGCTTGTGAAGAAAATAATTGCTCTATGTACAAAAATGATGATATTCAACAGTTTATAGTCAGGCAGAAGTTGGATGAAGTGACAAGCACTTCGAAAGATGATGTTTTGGTGGAAGGAGAAGCTCAGAAAGAAGATCAGGAAGATGAATGTTCCAAGAGAAAGTTTGAACTTCAGAATGATGCTTCCAGAAAAAATCGTGAAAAAGAGGGGCAAGATGATTCAAATGATTCTAGGAAAGAGGCATCCTCTAATATTTCCAGCTTAACCGGTGCAGTTGATGGAGCACAAAAAACAGACATGAATGTCTCTTCAGTTTCTGAGAGTGAAGCCACGGAGAATGTCACTATATCCAGCGACAAGAAGGTACAAGAAGCAGAAGATGTGGAGCTCCAAGTGTCACAGAAAAGTGCAGCTGTAAATTTACATTCAGCATCTCCCATTGGGGGGTCAGTTGTGAGAGAGAGGACCTTTGAGCTTGACAATCATGATACTGTTAGTTGTGAAACATCTGATGCAACACGCTCGACTGCAGAAGGCAATAAAAATTCATTTACAGCAGTGAGCATCCAGAATTCAACTTCAGCCTGTGATGCTGCAATGCAAAAAGAAGCAGCTCTGGTAGAGACAGCAAAAGAAAGTGAGAAAAAACCTAAAGCTTTTCGGGGATTTTCACTCCTATTATCAATGTCTGATACCAAAGACGACGATGCAGCATCCAGTAGGCAGGTGGATAAGAGCAACTACATCAGCATGTGGCACATGATATCACAACATGTGCTATCAGACGTTGCATCTAAAGTTGGAAATGAAATACTCGATGGAACTGATGATGAGGTAGAAGACGGGATTACACCAGCTGAAATGAAATCTTGTAAGCCTCTCCAGGATTTCATGGTCAACAGTAAGGGTGATGCAGATACAAGCAGGGAAGATCATGATTCAAGCCATCATGGGAGAAGCTTCTGCAGAGATGATGCTGTCAAACTCATACGAGAGGCAGTTAGTGAGATCCTTACAACACCAATTCAAGATGATTCATCAGATACACAATCAGTCACCAGTGACATAATCCCAGACCAGGAGTTCTTAGAAACAGAAGGTGGAGATAAGCACAGCTCAATTTCTTCACAGGAGAGCTTGACAAATCTTGAGATGAGTGAAGGTGAAAAAATATCAGATGAAGAAACAAAGGCTCCGCTAGCCAAGAACAAACCTGAGCCATCAAAGTCCAAGAACTGGACCAAGTTGAAGAAGTTGATCCTCCTCAAAAGATCAATCAAGGCACTGGAAAGAGCTAGGAAATTTAACCCGCGAGCACCACAATTTCTGGATCCTATACCTGATCAAGAACCAGAAAAGGTGGATTTGAGGGAACAAATGACAGTTGAGAGGAAGAAAGCAGAAAAATGGATGCTTGATCATGCAATGCAGAATACTGTCGCAAAGCTAACTCCTGCAAGGAAAAGAAGAGTGGCAATGCTTGTGGAAGCATTTGAAGCAGTTGTGCCGCTCCCAGACTTCTGAACTGTGAAGGTGAGCACACTAACCTATATTCTTTCTGAACACTGATTGTGAGGAGAGATGCCTACAGAAAATTTTAATGAAATTACAGAAAGGACACTCAAACGTGAACTACAGTATTAACCGATGAATATGCTAAATAAGACTACAGAAAGGTTTAGTTTTTGCTTTCATTTTTAACTTCCTTTCCTTGGATTAAAGCTCACAGTAACCTTTGAGGGGTAGAAACTAATTTATGCAGTTCTAAATTCTTCTAGTACACAGAGATGCTACAAAGAAGAATTACCTAGTCACTAAAAGTTGAAAGCGAGTGATCAATGATAAATTTTGACAGTGATTGTTGTTTGATTATTATGAGAATTCTGATCTCTGGTGACTAATATGCAGGTTATACAGTGGTAGTACATACATAAGTTGATCGTGTGGAATAGTCGACTAGTCGTTGTGTATTTGTTATTTGGAAGAGATTGCTTCAGCACATAAGTCATCAATAGAACAAGCATTTCATTGATTTATTGGGCACCAATTGCTAGATAGCAGTTTGATGTGAGGGGGCATATGAGGTTTTGCATAAAAGTAGATAGGCGCTGTTACGTTTTCTGCTATGAGTGTATTCTTTATCATTGTGAAAATTATTCATCAGCTCTTTGACTGCTCATGTATGTATTTAAATAGCATAATTACATATCATCTATAATGTTCTTCATTATGCATATATGATTACACCGTACGAAAAGAACGATCATATGAAACAATACTATATTCAAAGAGATAAAAAAACAGGCTACAGGAACATGTTAATTGAATAAATCATAAGAACATATTAAGCTTTCGACCATCAATTCTTGGATTTCTAGAGGTCCTTCTCTTTGATTATTTATTACAAAGATTAGTATACCTGATCATTTATGTAGTTCAATTTAAAGTGTGAGTTGGAAGATTTTGATATGCACGCTTACAACAGGCTTCTGCCAATAATGGTATTGCGAACTTCACTCTTACAGGCAGAGGCAGATCCAGAATTTGAACCTTATGAATTCTAAATTTTAAAATAATGATCGCAAGAGTTAGTGACTGGATTCTTGACTTGATTTTTGTACATATTTAAGTGATTTTTTAAAGCCAAATACACTATCCGTACCAAACCTACTGGGTTCATCCGCCACTGCTTAAAGGTAATCTAGTGCACAAAACTCCAGCTCATAGTGGAACATTGGGTACAGAAATAGGACACGTTTGGTGCAGAACCTGGCGATCACTAGTAATTTCCCCGGTCACTTCTGACGATGCCACGAGCTTTCCCTGATGGGGCTAAAATTGTAAGGATTTTCTTATGAGGGCCAAAACTGTGACAACGACACCATAACTACCAATTTTGGACAAAAACTTGCGAATATCAACTCCATCTAAGGGTACGGCCTGTTGGTCAATGAGACAGTAGTAGAACCTTGAGGTTGCTGCTTCAACTCTCTTTGGAGACAAGATTTTCTTTTTTATCTAAGCCTTAGTAAATGAAGTTATCATAAATTTGTGGATTTGTATTGAAGTTAACTTGACAAAATTTACTTTTCTATCACGGGGTTTTCATTTTTCAAGTTCAATTTCCCGAACATACATGTGTACTAATAATACCACCTTCTAGCAAATGTGGTTATTTATATTCTTGTATAACTGCATACACATTTTAACACTTACGTTTTACCATATACATCTTTATATAAATATTGGATTTTAGAGATCTTACATTTACTCTCATGTAATATTTCAGGCTTCACATTCATTTTGAAGTATTTACTTCTTGTTTAAATTTATTCCAACCGAGTATAATTAAAGAAAAAAATTACAACTTCTCAAGCAAAAAAATTAAAAGTCACTTAAATATGAATTAGGGAGAAATTGAAAAGTAAAATGTTGGTACTATTTTATGACCATTGAGCACTGTTTGTCCAAAAGGAAGCAGAGAGAATATTCCATGGTCATAATATTACTCCATTCTAGACCCAAAGTATTTCTAGATAACACAACACTTTTATTTCCTAGAAAACACGTTGGTAGAGACATTAATTAATTGAGTTAGGAACTACTTACTTGTTGAACAAGAGACTCAAGGTTATACACCTTTCGTTCTCCTACTTCTTTTTGGATTTCCCTTTTCTCTCCATATAAATACACAACAGAGAAAGGCAAAAACAAAGTATTAATAACACACGCACACAGTACAAAACAAAGACAAAATCACTCAAAAGTTCATAGCAAAGTATAATGGCAGGGCTTAATTATTACTTCTTCCCAACTGATTACTACTATCCACGGCCACCAAAGATTATTTCTACGGATCATATTGCCGTGACGGCAGCGTCCACTTCCGTGTGTGGCGGTGTTCTTGAAAAGCCGGTCAGTGGCACCGCCTTGGTCCGCCGTGACATGTTGTATCAAGACAAGATTCTTAAAGTGTCAACTCCATTGTCAATGAACTTGGTTAGGTACCAGCCAGCGTTAGTCTCCAAGAATGAAGGCGCTTGGAGGAGGACAGCTCATTACTAGAACTTGTAATGAAACTATTTTTCAAGTTCTCACTTGCTGATGTATTGTTTACCATACAGTTACTAATTCTCACATAATCTGCTTGAATCAAAATGTCGAAGAGTAAAGTTGAATACATATATACTCCTAACTTGTTACTGTTATTTCTTGCAGTCAACTTTTTTTATTCATAAAGTGTGCAGTGTGGTACTTTTGATGATTAAAGTAGAACAATATAATTTGCGGAGGTATATATTATATTTCTTGCAATCAACTATCAGTGATCATAACTATACTGCGTGAAATGCATTTAGCTTGGTATAGCATTTTACTTCTACTCCAGACTCATCCCAAAATACTTTTCGAATTGCTTTTGTTTTTTTTTTGCACAAACCAAAAGCAAAAAGAACTAAAAGCTATGACTAGGATTTGATAACCTTTTCAATTACTATCATTCATCATGGTTTCATGCCTACAGACCAAGGATCTTGAGGTCTATGTAGAATATGGCAAAACTATTTCAAAGTGACCTTCTCTCATTTTATCCTATATGTGTGATAATTACATATTCTATAATTCTATCAAACGTGATGATAATTGATCACATTTTCATTTAATATTCAAGATTTTATGGCATTCATCTTACGGATATATTGAACTTAAGAGTTCTAACATTGACTCTAATATAATATTGTTGACCTTAGAACTATTTTAAATCATACTACTTTAAAAGCATGTACTCAAAAAAAGATAAAGTCAGATTACCAAATTACCCTTGTGAAACCTAAAAATGCCCAACTAACAAACAGGCAGCCCCACACACCCCGGGTAGAACAACGGCAATACCAACAGTCACAATGCTTCCAACAATGGCGACCAATAGTCCTTTATATGAAAGCTCTAAAAAGGATCCACATCACGGATTAATTCCTCCAAAACAGCCCCATTCAGACCGCATCAATTCTTCAAATCTTCTATTCGATTCTGGGATGCATGGGCGTCAGTGTCCTTCAAGGATCTCAAACATGTACACTTTCTATCTTCTCTATTATTTACTTGTTGGGCTTTCATTATTATAAAATTTTAGCGAACAGTTTCATTGTTATATTCCCTATTCAACAATAAATGGATTTTCACAAATAAATGCGCTTCGATCAAAATTAGAAATAAATTAATGTGTTTGTTGTTCTGTGCTGATAGTTGCATATTCCTCCATAGAATAGTATACAAGGACGGGTTGAAGTTTTCATTTTAGTATCTTGATGTATTTAGTTCATTTGGTTGTGGGAAGCTGTGCCAAATGCATTGACAAATATTCCTTCTATTACAGTTTGTAAAGTAGCTAATGACTTTCAACTTGAATTATTAACATGTGTTTGAATAACCTCTAACAATCGAATGTCTTGTGTCATCGAACGATGAGTATGAATTGTTTTTCCCGAATACTAGGTTTGTATTTAGAATATTTACAATAACTGTCACTGCTAGATGAATATTGTCTCTGAAAGCTACTATTTCTACTGCTTGAATTTGTGTCATGATAATCTCTTTCTTCTCTATTTTTCAAGTCGTCAATTTACTCAAGATTGATTCTCTAATGAAAATATCATCATGACATCAACGCTTATGTTACAGTAATCTATCAGCAACAGTATTAGTTTATGCAAGTAGCAAGGATTGTTGCTTTACTTTTTGTTTGATAGTGTTTCACTTTGACTATGACATTTGATTGTGGTGGTGACTTGTTTGTGGATTGTGCTCTTTTCTTGGCTTGAGGTGCAGTATTTGATATAAAGAAGTCAATTATTTGTGTGCAACATAGTGGTAGCTTATGTTACATACTATGGATATAGGTCTCCCAAAAATAATTAGAGATATGCTTACCGATGTTACATTACTGTGTTAGAATATTAATCATTCTGCCTCTTATACGATTTGTATGTCACCTTTGGAACCAAACAAAGCTCATCTAAGACGCGAATGAACTTCTACACAATATTCACAATCTGATACTTCAAGACTGCCATTATGTGCTTTTTCTTAATAGGAATTACATCATTCAAAAAATATTACAATTTGTGGTAGAAACTGTTGGTTGATGGAAAGCTGAATTTGTAAATCTTGATTCATCTTGTCATCTCTGTTAGAGATTATTTCGAATGGGGATGTACCATTTGTTTCCTACCTTTGCTTGCTTAAAAATACTTAGATATAACAGTCTATGTGTCAGGGGTATTAGATAGTTGGAAGTTTGAGAGGGTAGAAGAAACTACAATCTTAGATTCTTACAAAGGCTAGCAAATAATATGGAGGACTTTCCTCCATTTTGGACTGGTAATAGGATTATTTTCATCACTAATGAAAGTAAAGGTTACCGACTAAATGATAATGGTAATGGTATCGGACTTCCTATAGAGTTAGATAGTAGTGGAAGGCACTACTAATCGTAAACGACAATGTTCTATTGAAGTTAATAAATATGATTCATCCCCAATATTTGTTCATTGGTTTCATTCATGGTTTCAGAGTATAATACAATCTTAGAGATGGATATCTAATGGAATTTACTACTCCTATCAAATAATCTCAACCAGCCTTATTCCTTTATATATATTACTCAAGTCAAAACACCAAGATTTTGCTTTTGGATCACTTCTCTATTTCCCTTTCAGCACCCTCCGTTTCAGTATGCCGTCGATTGTTAAAGGTTGTTACAATGTATCTAATTAAAATTTGATTATTTATTTACGTAGGTTTAGAGGATCTCCAACCATCTTGATTTTTCCACCCTGGAACAATCCAAAAGAAGTGGAGTGCATTTTTCCACCCTGGAACAATCCAAAAGAAGTGGAGTGCATTCAAGATAAGATCAGGGAAAATGATATTCAGGTGTTCCACTTCTATACAGAAAGCAATGGAGTAGCCGATGCTCTTGCAAAATATGCTACTTCCGGCTTCAGAATACATTATTTTTTTCAAGAGAGAGAACTTCCTTCTGATGCTAAATGAGAGCTAAGTATAGATAAAAGGGGAATCCCTTCTTTTACAATCACAGCTACAAAACAACCTGGTTGGCACTTTTATCCTCCATGAATGATACACTTGAATAGCTTGCAGGGGGAAACACTGGTTCATATATTTGTCTGATGCTCCACTCACAGACAAACAAGCCTGGTGCACCATATAGAAGACTCTTTCATTCAAAGAAAATGAGGAGTTATCCTTTAGATAATTAATTTTTTTAGGGTGCTATAATGTTTACCCCTTGATTATCTGTTTGGTTCTTAGCTTTTCCGTTGGATTCTTTAATAATTTACAAGCTTTGTATTTCGAATAAAATTATCCACTCCTGAAGCAAGTTGCCCAGGTGTCTGTAAATTATTAAAAGAAATATTGATATTATCTTATAACTGTTGGTACTACAAAGCTCGGCATACACGTGCATCGCACGTGCCGAGAAACTAGTTATAATATAAATTACTAATCAGAGTATTGATCTACTTCTTGATATTATATTTGACATTGATCCTTCATCTTTTTACATGAATATTCATATGTGTAGATTATACAAAAGGAAACCACCGTTTCTCTGTCGTTTTAAGCGAATTATATGTTTTCCAGGAAACACGCTGACGCTGGTACACACAAATTGAATTGGAAACTATTACTTGATGAACAAGGCGGTTAAGGTATACACTTTCCTTCTCCTACTTCTTTTTGGATTTCCGTTTTAATTTTTCTCATTATAAATACACAACACAAAGGCATAAAAATTTATCAGCACACACATAAAGAAAATCTAAACCACTCAGTAAAGTTCAATTAAGTTCTGGAGCGCGGCTTTCATTCAATGGCAGGGCTTAATTATTACTTCTATCCAACGCCAGAAAAGATTATTTCTACTGATGATGTTACGGTGACGACAGCACCAGCTTCTGTGGGTAGCGGCGTTGTTGAAAGGCCGGCCAGTGGTGCTGCCTTTGTCCGCCGTGACATGTCGTATCAAGATAAGATTCTTAAAGTGTCAACTCCAATGGCTGCTGATGAAAGTAGAGATAGTGAGAATGTTGGCTCAACTGAAAGTATACTTAATTCTGAAAGTGAAGATACGTCTCTCGACCCTCATGTATGCATTTTTTCCAAAAAATCATCCAAGGGCAAAAATATTAGAAAGCGACCGATGGTTGAAGAGAGTGAGAATGAAGATGTGGAAGGTGAAAGTACAGTCATATATACCAAGAAAAAGCCATCAGCAGCTGCTGATCATAAGCTACACTTTTCTACTAATGGATCTTCAAAAAGTAACACTCCTACAGAATCTAGTGTGGATTCGAAAGCCACTCGTTTTCATTTTGAGTCCTCAAAGAAAAATCAACTTCAAACTGATAATAGAGCAACATCCACTTTAGAGACTGAGACTGAGTTCTCTAAAGATGCCCGAGCCATTCGGGAGAGAGCTCTGAAGCTAGCAGAGGAGGCTCTAAAAGGAAAAAGTAAGACCGAAGGTGATGAAAAATTGTACAAGGGGATGAATCAATATATTGATTACAAAGCTGGTTTGAGAAGAGAACATACCATTTCCAATGAGAAAGCTGGTGGAGCACATGGTCCTCTGAGGGCTTCTGCCCACATTAGAGTTTCAACAAGGTTTGACTATCAACCAGATATTTGTAAGGACTATAAAGAGACGGGATATTGTGGATACGGGGACTCTTGCAAGTTTATGCATGATCGGGGAGATTATAAGTCTGGGTGGCAGCTTGAAAAAGAGTGGGATGAAGCTGAAAAAGAGAGGAAAAGAAAATTGGCTATGGGGATGTTCGAGGAGGATGACGAGGATGCAGAGAATGATGATGCCTTACCATTTGCTTGTTTTATCTGCAGAGAGCCATTTGTTGATCCCGTTGTGACCAAATGCAAGCATTACTTCTGTGAGCATTGTGCCTTAAAGCACCATGCAAAGAATAAGAAGTGTTTTGTATGCAACCAGCCAACCCTTGGGATATTCAATATAGCATTTGAAATACGCAAGCGAATGGCAGCTCAAGGAAAATGATGGACCTTCTGCCATTTCTCTCTGTCACTATGCCATAGAATTTGTCTTGTGCTTCACTGATGTTCCTGATGTATGCTACTATCTTTGATGACAGAAAATTAAGCATTTGCAGGTCTTGCAAGGTGCTCTTTTCCAAGAACAATTAAATGGATTCTTTTCGACTTAATCAATTTGTTGCCTTATCTTATACTCTTCGGAAATTTTCCCCAGAAGTTCATTCCAAAGTTTTGACATGGCCTAGGACTAGGAGAGAAGTTAATATCGATTTAAACGGTCTCTTAGAATCACAACTTCTGAGAAGTCTGTATCGATTGTATGGCACTCGGAAAGTAATTTCCTTCAACCTTAGTTTAGTTGTGTGGTAGCTCTATACTCGGTATGTTTTTCTGTTGTTGGAGGTAGAATTTCCATATCCTTTATTTCTCTAAAATGTGCACATGTTATGTGATGCAAAATCACGACAGGATATCAGCGTGGCTTCTACTTAGAAAACTCTCTCTTATCATCATACTAGGGAACGGAACGCCCGTGCTAGCACGGGCCCAACATGCTAAAATAAGGGCTCGTATTATACTGTATTTCATTTAGAATATTTTACTGATATTTATTTGCAAGTCTTTTCTCATTTTTAAAAAAAAAAACAGAAAATAAATATTCATCTTCATCTGCACTCTCCTTCCTCTTCTTCCTCCTTATTTTCTTATTTTCCTCTTTCTTAAATTTCCGATTATAATTATAGATGTAAAATGTCTGTTTACTTAGTAATAAATTAAAGATTAAAACTAAATTATAATTTTAGTATGGGTAAATTTGAAAGGCCTCGCTTCAACTTAGCTTTAGTTACAATAATCTTCTTTGTGGCTTGGGATTTTTCGTCAGCCTTTCTTAATTTGGTTTCTTTTGGAAATATATATTAACATGAATTTTTTTTTGTATTTTACTTCAAGGATATGCTTTTATGGATTTAGTTTGAATGAGTATGTAAAACAAATCTTCTTCAAAGTTCATTTATGCAACATAATTCATGTGATTTGTTTTAAATTAAAAACAACCCCGTTTAAATAATATTAATATATACTACTTGTTAATTACGTAATTTTTGTTATATAAAAATATATATATGAAAATTTAAAGCTAGATTGTCTACATTTCTCTTCCTGACCACCAGTCGAGCTCTACTTTTCTCTGTCATTTTTCATCGTGGAGGTAACTTAAGTTGTGTATTTTTTCCAAGAAATTCCTCATTTATTCGTAAAAGCATTATACGTTATTTTGTGTAAGTAGGACTCTTTGAGGCAAAAACCAATATATTCTTATTTAGCCTTACTCAGTAACTTGTCCTTTTCGATAAAGCGATAGGGTCTTTTCTTTACGTTCAACTTACCCCGCATTTTGATTTATTATGATAGTTTACTTCATCGCTTAGTAGTTACTATAATTAGTGTTGGCTAAGTTCATCCAAGCTCCACGCATCATAAAGTTGAGTATAATTTAATACACACTCACTGTGTATGTATGTCTTTCCCCAAGCCAGAAATAGTCAGTCATCAACTACAAAATAGTATACTAACTAAGTTCTTTTTAAGCCTTAATACAAAATCTCTAGAAAAAAGGAATAAATAATTTAAACGAAAGTGATATGGGGAAACCTCAGAAATCACTAAGAATGCATGTAGAGATGCATGTAACTACAAAATTGTACAATACTATCAATGCATACTTTAACGGAAACCTAAGGTAGAAAGTAACCTAAAAAGGCTGCACGTGGGATCCGCCGCAATAGACAATTAAGACTTGAAAAGTAGGGACACATCTGGTATAACAAAAATGGCTTTTGATTTTCTCGTCATCTTGGACAGAGTCCAACTTCCAATAGCTTCAATGTACAACAAAGTTCAATAAAAGTTTACCTAAATCCCGAAAGCACCCCAAACATGCCAGGCAGGCATGTTGACCTCCTGTGTGCTAACTGTCCTTTATTATATAGGAGAAAGTCTATTTCAGAAAGTAAAGGAGACTTGTGAACCAAAAAAAAAAAAAAAAAAAAAAGGTGTCAACTCCTTTGTCTATGAACTTGGTCAGGTACAAGCCAGTGTTACTCTCCAAGAATGAAGGAGCTTGGAGGAGGACAGCGCATTACTAGAAGAGCGCACGCTAATTTGAATTTGCTAATGTACGTATACATTCTTTAGTATTTAATCATCTTTGTTAATTAGTTCTTGTATAAATTGCTTAGATGCAAGATTTGATGGTTCATCTTCTGATGGTTAAAGTTTATAATCTCTATTCTATTTCTTGCAATTTACGGTTGTAATCATAAATTTTTAACGATCTCATTTAACTTACATGAACCATGACGTTTATCTTGATTGCCAACTTTCATCTAGATGTGAAGTTAAATTACCATTATATCAGAAATTACATCTCCAAGTTTTTATTATTAATGTATTCTAGCTCACATCTTTTTTAAACACAATTTAATATGATTAACTAGGAATAATATTTTAAGATATAGCACCACAATAATAATAATTCATACACGTGTTATAGAAAAGGCATGAAGGTAGAATTTGATAACCTCTTGGAAAATCTGTTGGAGCACGTTTAATTTATAATATGGCTTAGGAAGAATAAATAATTGATTAGTACAAACAAGATCATCATATATGTGTGCCAAGGTTTTCGAATTCCATGGGTGGCATGAAACAATAAAATATGCTGAAATAAGGTAGATTGTACGCTAACATGGTTGATTAGAATATAAAGGGAAGAAATAGACGACTGAAAGTGTAGACAAAAACCACGTTTTAGTCGCAAAAAGTAACCCAAGCATAATATTTCTAACTTTTGCAAAAAGTAATCGAAGTGTGACATGTTAGTCGGTCTTCGAAAAATTTCTATGGAAAAACAATTGCAACATTATACAAAAGAATAGAACTAGATGGGAAATCACTGAGGCTAAAAGTACAGTACCTATAATTATGGAGACGAGTCTACAAGTATCATCAGGGATAAATGAATAGCCCGTTTTTATTTGCTCTAGTAATGGATAAATAACTAAGAGCGTTCAAGGGGAGGTAACATGATATATGTTATTTGCAGATGATATAAGTTTGATTGATGAGACACCTGACAGAGTTTAGAATAAGCTAGAAGTATGGAGACATACTCTAGAATCTAAAGGTTTCAAGCTGGGTCGGATGAAAACAGAGTATATGGAGTGCAAGTTTGATGATACATCTCATAAGTCAAATTTGATATTGACGCACATGTGAAATTGGCGTTTGATGCACGTGTCATCCCCAAGAAAGGAAGCTTCAAGTGATTTAGCATAATCCTCCAAGATAACTGAGAAATTGATGATGATGTCGCACATCGTATAAAGGCTAGTTGTATGAAGTAGAGGCTCGCTTCAGTGCCGATAAAAGTGGTAATTAGTGGTTATACCATTGGTCGCTAAAGGCATACACGACAACAAAAGTGGTTATTAGTGACGAATTATTTGGTCACTTAAAGTTCATATTTCGTTACTAAAACTTATTTATGACAGAAAAAAATTATCAATCATTCGTCTCTGTACCATTGGTCGCTAAAGGTATACTGAAACGACTAAGTATTTCGTCACCAAAACAACGTTGTATTAGCTACGAAATTTTTTCATCCCACAATATATAGTATTTGTGACGAACTTGTTAGAAAAATTATAAATTTTTGTAGATAATAGTGTGCTTTTGACACTAAAATTATAAATATTCTAGACTCGAAGTACTTCTAGATCCATAATAATATTAGTCATTTCTCTGCCGCTTTTCAGCTAGGGCCTTTTATTTTTCTTCTAGAAAACGTAGACATTAATTGAATTGGGAACTACTTTTTGAACAAGGCTCGTATCAACATTATACACCTTTCGTTCTCCTACTTCTTTTTGGATTTCCTTCTCTCTATAAATACACAACAGAGAAAGGCAAAAACAAATTATTAATAACACACGCACAAAACAAAGAAAAAATCACTAAAAAGTTCATAGCAAAGTATAATGGCAGGGCTTAACTATTACTTCTTCCCAACTGATTACTACTATCCACGGCCACCAAAGATTATTTTTACGGATGATATTGCCGTGACGGCAGCGTCCACTTCCGTGTGTGGCGGTATTCTTGAAAAGCCGGTCAGTGGAGCCGCCCTGGTCCGCCGTGACATGTTGTATCAAGACAAGATTCTTAAAGTGTCAACTCCATTGTCAATGAATTTGGTTAGGTACCAACCGGTGTTAGTCTCCAAGAATGAAGGAACAGCTCATTACTAGAACTTGAAGAGCATTAATGAAACAATTTTCCAACTTATGATCAGTTGCTAATGTATTGTTTAATATACATCTTTTCTAATTCTTGTATAGTCTGTTGGCCATCAAAATTTTGAAGACTAAAGTTGAATAACATAACATGAGGTTTATTATATGTATCTAATTTCTTGCAGTCAACTTTTTGTATTCATAAACTATGCAGTGTACTGTATTTACTTTGGTATGTATGTAGAACTAGTACACTTCATTATGAAGAAGCTTAGGGCAATTCGTGTTCTGTATCTGTTCCGCTTCATTGAATAACTATAATAAGAAGTTAAAAGTAAATGATTAAATATCCTTAAGATCATATACAAATAGTAATTTACATGGAAAATGACAAAATTGCTAAATGGATTAAAGGGAGCTTGGAGGAGGACAGCGCATTACGAGAAGAGCAGTAAAGGAAAAAAAAATCAATTTCGAATTAGCTATTAATTCTTGTATTTACTTGCTCGAATTGCTCGAATCAAGATTTGATTCATGCGTTTGTTATTTTTAATGATTAAAAGTAGAAAAACATATAATTTTCTGAGGACTATTTTATTTTTCTTGCAATCAACTCTCGGTAATCATGACTAGTGTAAGGCATTCTGTTTGGTATAGCATTTTACTTCTACTCCTGGCTCATCCCAAAATAGTTTTCGAATTGCTTTTGTTTTCTCTTTGCACAAACCAGATGAAAAAAGGAATAAAAGCTATCGCTAGATTTTGGTAACATTTTTAATAAGCAATACAGATGAGTTCTCACTATTCGTTTTACTTTATTCAACACGCTCAAGTTTTCTACTCTATATATATTTTCATAATTAGTACCAAACTTATAAAACACGTAAAAAAATATTTTAAAATTCCTCAGAGCAAACTTTTGTATTTATTAGTTGTAGGTCTCTTTCGAGATAGCTTGGTCTTCTATATAATTTTAAGTCTACCTTAATATTTCCCTTTTAACAAGTCAATTATCATTCATCATATATAGTTTCATGCCTACCATATTACAGTATATTATTTCAAACTGTCATTCTCTCTTTATTCTATATGTGTGATACTTGCATATTATTCTATCATTCTATCAAATGTGATGATAACTATGATCCTTTCTAATTTTATTGTTCAAGATTTTACGACATTCATGTTACGATATATTGAAGTAAAGAGGTCTAAATTGACTCTAATATTGTAGACCTTAGAACTATTTAAATAATAGTAATATAAAGTACTAGCTAGTCAGAGTATGATCTACTTCTTGATATTATATAATCCTTGATCTATTTTATATAAATTTCATATCTGTAGATTATATACAAGGAACCACAGTATTTTACAATTAAAGATGCTTAAAAAGCGTTCGGAAACTTGTTGCTAAAGAAAAAGTTTATTCAACTTCCGTAACATTAAAAATGCCATATTCAAAATATGAAGAGAGCTTTCTATTACTACTAGAAGTAGACTAGTAGAGTATATTCTATGCGGATAATATTATATTCTTACATCTAAAGTCTTCTAGATCCTTAATAGTCATTTCTCTGTCGTTTTAAGCGAATTAATTTATATGTTTTTTTTTCTACAAAACACGCTGGTACACATTAATTGAATTGGAAATGGAAACTACTCCTACTTGATGAACAAGGCAGTCAAGGCTATACACTTTCCTTCTCCTACTTCTTTTTGGATTTCCCTTTCAGTTCTCTCTATAAATACACAACACAAAAGGCAAAAAAAATTATCAACACACACAAAAAATTATCTAAATCACTGAAAAAGTTTTAGCAAAGTTAAGTTCTACAGCTCTTATTCAATGGCAGGGCTTAATTATTACTTCTTCCCCACTGATTACTACTATCCAAGGCCACCAAAGATTATTTCTACGGATGATGTTGCCATGACGGCAGCACCAGCTTCTGTGGGGCGTGGCGTTCTTGAAAGGCCAGTCAGTGGCGCCGCCTTGGTCCGCCGTGACATGTTGTATCAAGACAAGATTCTTAAAGTTTTAACTCCATTGTCTATGAACTTGGTTAGGTACCAGCCAGTGTTAGTTTCCAAGAATGAAGGAGCTTGGAGGAGGACAGCGCATTACTAGAAGAGCGCACGCTAGTGAAAACAATTTTTTCAATTTTGAATTTGCTAATGTACGTATATTCTTTAATTAGTACCCCAGTATATAATCATCGTTATTAGTTTTGTATAACTTGCTTGACTGCAAGATTTGATGGTTAAAGTATATAATCTCTAAATATTCTATTTCTTGAAATTTACGTTTGTTATCATAAACTTTTAACGATCTCGATTAACCTACATGAAGCCATGACGTTTTCTTTATCTTGATTACCATCTAAGTCTAAAGTTAAATAACCATTATACCAGAAAATACCTCTCCAAGTTTTGATTATTACGCTCACATCTTTTTTAAACACAACTTAATATGAATAATTAGGAATAATATTATATATAGCCCCACAATAACAATTCATAAACGTTATAGAGAATGCGTGAAAGTAGAATTTGATAACCTCTTGGAAAATTTTGTTGGAGCACGTTTAATATGTCCACTATAGGCTTAGGAAGAATTTACTTTTCAGTTTTGTAAACTTTTAATAAAATTTATCAGTTACTACAAACATGATCATCATATATGTGTTCCAAGGTTTTCGAATTCCATGGATGGCATGAAACAATAAATTAAATTATGCTAAAATAAGGTGGATTGTAAGCTAACATGGTTTGATTAGGATATAACGGGAAGAAATAGACGACTGAGAGAGTAGTCAAGAAACCACGTTTTGGTCGCAAAAAGTAACCGAAGCGTAATGTTTCTAATTTTTGCAATCCTGTTAATCAATCTTCGAAGATGTTTTCTATAGAAAAACATTTGAAATATTGTACAAAAGAATAGAACTAGTGGGAAAGAAATTAAACTACGTGATGGACAAGTCCGTTAATTAAATAATTGGAAGCTTCCTACTTTCATTCGAAATTGGTCAAAGTATTCCTTCTCTAGCGTCCTTTTGATTTCTCTTTTCTATAAATTTATATATACATACAACAAAAAAAAAAAAAAAGAAACCTATAATTAACAAACATCAAGTCGCCTAAAAATTCTATTTCAAAGTTTCTAGTGTAATTAGGTCCTTGGTCAATGCCTCAATGGCAGGGCTTCAATACTATTTCTTCCCCACTGATTTCTACTATCCAAGGCCACAAAAAATCATTAGAAACACCAAAATTTCTACTGATGATGCTAGGTCAACAGCTGCGGTGGATGGCGTTACGGCCAGCAGCACCGCTTTGGACCGCCCCGACATGTTGTTACAAGACAAGATTCTTAAAGTGTCAACTCCATTGTCTATGAATTTGGTTAGGTATCAGCCAGTGCTAGTATACAAGAATGAGGGAGCTTGGAGAAAGACTACAAACCTTTAGAAAATATAAAACTTATTTTGCGGTATATTTAGATCGTCCAAATTTTTGCCCTTAAAATTTTCGTTGATGATCCAAATATTAGAATATACTCTTAGTATAAATTTCACCATTTTTTATGTACTTTTCTGTTGTTGTAACTATGCCATGTCTAGTGTCTTGGCATAATGCAAATCGAATTTATCTTGTGTTAGGTCAAAACTCAAAACTATCGCAATGACCAATTTTGCAAAAGATAAAATTATAAGGAAAAAAATGAGTATACCAACAATGTGGTGCTTTTTTAGTGCAAGGGTGACTTTTACAAGCAATACACCCGATTGAAAAATTGTGGATTTGTCAAAAGGCATTACAGACATATATTTAATTTATGTGTTTAATTGGAGCTTTAATTTGTACAAGTATATGTTATGTTCTATTAAGGCATCAATTGAGTAGCGACGGGTTCATTGGGACCCCAATGCATGTTTGAATATTGTTGCGATAGCCTTAGAGTTAAGAGCTAGCACGGCGAACGTCAAGTTCATCAGGTGCTAGTCATGGCCCCTAGTTAGTTTGATGGTGGAAGAGAAATTATACATATCTGAATGAATTAATACAGCAAGTACATGGATACTGCTTTATTTGACCCACATAAATATTTTAAGTTAGGGGTAACACGAATTTTATCCCAAGAAAGTGTATTTAGAGAATCTAGGAGGTTTGGCTGATTTATTGATGACAACGCCCAATTTCAATAACAAAGAATAGATAATTAAGAAAAAGTAGATCAAGAATCGGGACAACTGCCAACCCATACTATAGTTGTAGTAGCCCGTATTAAAGAAAATACAGAAGAAATTAAACTTTGATAGCCCATTTGAAAGTCAACTCTATGTGCTTTAATTTTATGATACAACTCGAATTTCCGCTAGGTCGTGCGGGTACCCGACCACCTTTCCTAAACTGTCAGGCGAACTCTTATCAACTGAATTCAGAAAATAAATATAAATTCAACTCCTAAATAAGAAGAAGACTTAGAAAAAGAAATACAGACATACTGCTACCTCTAAGCTGTACAAAAGAAATTACATCTGACTACCCAACATACTAAGTTTAGAGCTATCCAGACAGACGTCTAAGAATACAAATGAAGTATAAACATCTCCTGAGTGGAGCAAAATACAACTGAGATAATAAACATAAAATTGGTGGCCATCCTGAAAAAAAGCTAGCTCACCCTGATAGCTGAAGTCGTCTTCGCTCCTCAACAATATGGCAAACTCAATCTTGGAGTGAACCTGCCGAAACGAAATAAATGGACAAAAAACAAACAACAAACAAGGGTGAGTCAAAGGGACTCAATAAGTGGGGGCTGGCTAGCCACCTCAAAAAAGTAGATATGCTTGCTAGGGAGAAGAAAAGTATATAAACCAAATTCATCTTATTTAAACTATAAAAAGGCACAGTCAGATAATTACTGGAAATACGTATGGAATCATAAACTCATAAATAACCAGGGACATAAGATAGACAGAACATATAGGTTTTTAAGTATCCCGAACATATCAACAATAAGAAATACATATTGTTGCGGCGTGCAACCCGATCCATATATTTTTACAATTGCGGCGTGCAGCCCGATCCATATATTTATACTGTTGCAGCATGCAACCCCATCCATATATTTATACTGTTACGGCGTGCAACCCAATCCATATATTTATACTGTTGCGGTACGCAACCCCGGATACGAGCCAGAAACATATAGGCAAATTGAAATATGCCTGCAACATGGTATACATACCGCATACATAAAACACAGCATGATACACACAATAGTCAGCATGCGGTGCAATGAAATGGGATGAATGCGGTATGATGCAATGCAGTCACATATGCCTGATACCTATCTCCGGCACGAGACTCTCATCGTCTACCGGGAAGTATATGCAAGAATGACCTTTCACCGGCGCGGGACTCTCATCGACTACCGGAAAGTATATGCAAGCTCACAATCAGAGTGTAATGCTTCTATGCTCAATGAAATACCAACAACAAGGCATAATATATAATATATAATATACAATATAAATCCAAAGCTAAGACGTAATAAGTACGCCTATCGGCAGCTACACACGTAAGGAACACGTGGTAGAATATCCACAGGACCAAAGGCCACCAAAGAAATGGATATAATCACTTACCTTATTCCAAAGTTCACACTGCTACTCATTAACCGCTTTATCTTTTGGATTCATTGCCAAACGATCCCACTGTGTTCAATAAGCAGAAAAATATATCACATAAGGCTAAAGCCTTCATTCCTTATATCTAGAACAATCGGGTAAGGAACCTGACACCCGATTCGCATAGACAATATGCAGTTCAAGTCTGAATATTTCGGAGTGAAAATTCTATTTTTCCTTCTCCTTTTCCTTTCATTTTTCTCTTTTTTGCATTTTTTTCGGTTGTCGCATTTCTCTGTCTCGTTCTTGTTTCTGTTCTTGTTTTCTTTCTGAGCTTCGAAATGAAGCTTTAAGGGATTATAAATCCCTGCCCACCGCCTTTACTTTCATTTTCTTTTCCTTTTCTCTTTTATTTTTTCTTTTCTCTAATATTTTCTTTTCTTTCCATGACGAAAATTAAAACGGAATCCTACAAAATTCAAAATAATTTTAAATTTTGCATAAAAGTTATACAAAATTTATCTGACGTACTCGCTAAGACGGATCTCGAATTGAATTTCCGAAGCTCAAGATACTAATTAATTGGAAAAGATTGAATTCTTTAACTTTCGACATTTTAGCGAAAACTATCCGAACGATCTCGAGATTCACTTCCGAAAGTTCACACAAGTCACAAATAATCATACGAACCTAAAGATGCTTTCGAATTTTAAATCGGAGCTCATTCACCAAAACCTCAGGTCTCGAGGTTTATCGCCAAGACCTCTTTTGGATCTAAGCCCCGCCCGAGAGCCTCAGGTCTCGAGGTTTATGCCTTGCCCCTTTGCAAGTAAAACGCCTCGCCTTGCGCCCCCGCCTTTTAAAATATTGATTAGTAGTACTCAATTAGTCTTCTTCCGACTAAACCTCTAAGCCAAGATCAAGATGTGGATCCTGCTATTCAAAAGCATGTTGCAAAGAATAATTCTGCTAAAAAGCTTGTGAAGGCTTCTTTGAGCTTGGTTCCAGTTATCAAGTAAAGCAAGAGCCATTTTGAGGAGATGGCATTGCGAAAACTACTTAGATGTCGTCCGCGTTTGTTTTTTCTATCAATTATCACTAACCAACTTTCTTTTTTATTCCTTTTGGGTTTAAGTTATATAGTGTCGTTTACTTATTTCATTTGTTATTGCTGTGATTTGAGCTAAGATAAGCTAAGAACATGAACCCTAATTGGGGAGAATGGAGAAGAGAGAGGATAGTTGAGAGAGAGAGAATCAGAATTCATATAAATGTAATGTGTTAATGAATACTGCCTAATTGAGGCTACTTATACAAACGGAAAAACTGAAGAATAAATCCTAACTAAGAATCAGTTATAACTAACTTTAGGCAGTGCCATTAATTAATAAACTGCCCCTGCTTAAGCTGATTAAGTATCTGTTTGGTTAACACTCCCCCTCAAGCTAGAGGGTGCAAAGATATTGAGCACTCCTAGCTTGGAACATAGGTAAGCATGCTGCACACGACTCAACCCCTTTGTGAGAACATCAGCAGGTTGATCTTTAGTAGATATGTACTGAGTAGCAATCAGGCCTTGTACAATCTTTTTTCTTATGAAGTGGCAGTCTATTTCAATGTGTTTTGTCCTTTCATGGAACACAGGGTTTGCAGCAATCTGTAGGGCAGCATTGCTGTCAGAGTGAACTTTTATTGGTAGCTCACATTTAGCTCCAATCTCAGTGAGAAGATAGGACTGTTTGAGAGCAAGATTCCTTGTCCAGGCTGAGTTTTGACATATCTGACTACTCTTATTGTTGCTTCTAGATGAGATGCTTTTGGTTGATGTATAAACTGAGAAAGTGTTTGGACACTGTAGGCAATATCAGGCCTTGTAACAGTTAGGTATAAGAGTTTTCCTATCAACCTTTGGTAAGGGGTAAGATCAGACAATAACTTGTCAGTGAGTCCTTTCTTCTTCAAGTGTTTGTCGTATTCCCAAGTAGTGAGTTTGACATTAGGATCAAGGGGGGTGCTTGCAGGTTTGGCTGCACCAAGTCCAGATTGACAAAATGAGTTCCAAAGCATACTTTTTTTGATGCATTAGAATCCCCTTTTCAGACCTTGCAAATTCTATACCAAGGAAGTATTTAAGCTCTCCCATATCTTTCATCTTGAAGGCTTGCTATAACTTGTTCTTAGTTTCTTCTATCAGTTCCAAATTATCACCTGTAATGAGAATGTCATCAACATACACTAGGATCATTACTAAACCACTCTTGGTTCTTCTTGTAAACAAGGAATGATCTAGCTGACTCTGCTTAAACTGCATTATCCTTAAAGCCTCACATAGCTTTGCATTCCACTGTCTAGGAGCTTGTTTAAGTTCATACAGGGATTTAGTGAGCCTGCACACTTGATTCTCCCCCTGGCTCTTAAATTCTTGAGGTAGAGTCATATAGATTTCATCATACATATCACCTTGAAGGAATGCATTAAAAACATCCATCTGGTGAATTGGCCAATTCCTAGCAGCAGCAACTGACAAAACTACTCCGACTGTCATCATTTTAACCACTGGTGAGAATGTCTCATTTTAGTCTATACCCTCCTTTTGGCTAAAGCCCTTAGCTACCAGTCTTGCCTTAAACCTCTCAACCTCTCCTGAGGCTTTGTATTTAATTTTGTACACCCATTTACACCCTATTGGTCTCTTGCCTTTAGGTAAAGTGACAACAGTCCATGTCTTGTTGTTTTCAAGTGCTTATATTTCAGCTTTCATAGCTTCAATCCATCTTGGATCTTTGGCAGCCTGATCATAACAGGAAGGTTCAGTTTCATTGGAGAATTTAGAGATGTAGGCTTGGTATTTAGGAGAGAGCTTGTCATAAGACAGAAAATCAGCTAGAGGATATAGGATGTCATCTTGAACTCCTAGTGACACAAAGTCTTTCATCCACAATGGTGGATTCTTAGTTCTTGATGGTCTGATAGATTGTATTTGAGGAGGATTTTGGGCATGCTCAATTTGAGGATGCTTTTCTTGAGCTTGTGGAGGATGCTCTACCTGAGCTGGTGGATTCAGGTTCTGCACCTGTAAGTCTAATGGAGCATTGACCTCTTGGTCTGCATTTACTCCCCCTTGGTCCAAGGGTGAATTGTCCTGTGGTAGAGGGTGTGCCTCCTGATCCTCAGTAACAGACCAAGTGTCTAGAAATATAGGAGGTGTAGTGGCCTGGTGTTTGAAAGAAAATTGATCTTCCTTAAACACCACATCTCTACTGACAAAGAACACTTTGCTTGTCAGGTCATAGAGTATATAGCCCTTCTGTACTTCAGAGTAGCCCATGTGACTTGCTACTCTTACTCTGGATGCCATCTTGTCATGTTCCTGTACTACTTTCGCATAGCATAGACAGCCCAGGACTTTTAAGTGAGTCAGTGAAGGCTTCTTGTTGTACAATTTCTGGAAGGGTGAAACAAAGCCTAACACTGAGGAAGGCATTCTGTTCATAAGATACACAACAGCTGAAACACAGTGCCCCCAAAATTTGAGTGGTATATTTGCCTGAAACCTTATTGCTCTGGTTAGTTCTAAGATGTGTCTGTGTTTTCTTTCTGCAACACCATTCTGTTGTGGTGTATAAGCACATGACCTTGATGAGTAATCCCAAGGCTTTGAAACAAAGCTATACATGTTGAGTTAAGAAACTCAGTTTCATTGTCTGTCCTGATAGTTTTGACAGATCTGCTAAACTGATTTCTAACCAAGATGAAGAAATTTTTTAATGCTACACACACATCTGACTTTAGTCTGAGCAACACAATCCAGGTCATCCTAGTCATATCATCCACAATAGTCAGGAAGTACTTGTGTCCCTCAAAAGTATGAGTTTTATAAGGACCCCAGACATCAACATGTATCAATTCAAAAACAACACTGCTTCTTGTAGTACTAACAGGAAATGGAGGTCTAACTTGCTTAGCACAGGGACATACTGAACAATTATCTAACACTTTTCCAACTCTAGTGTATTCAACTGCTAAGATTTTCTTAAGTACTGAAGGTGATACATGAGCTAGTCTTCTGTGCCAAAGAGTAATATCTGCATCAGTAATGCTAGTAGCTAGGCTGACAGCTTCCATTCTACTTCTGCTTGAGGCTTGACCTTGCATTATGTATAGGCCACCTTTTTCTTTACCAATCATCTTCACCTTTCCATTGGAAAGATCCTGGAACACACAGAAATTAGGATAAAAGGTGACTGAGCAGCCTAGGTCTTTAGTTATCTGAGACACAGAAAGCAGATTATATTTGAATTGTGGAAGGTGAAACACATTGTTGAGGACATTATTCCCTGTCAGTGTGCTAGTTCATGTGTGAGTCACACACATTGTATCACCATTAGGCAAGAACACTTTCTTTGAACAACTAAGTTGAGAAGAGTTCCTATCTAGTAGACTAACATCTGACACCATATGATTTGTAGCCCCTGTGTCAATTATCCATTCTTGAGAATTGTTAGACACTAGAAAGGCACTGCTAGTACCTGCAATGTTTACAGCTGCAGTAGATCCTGTGTTATTCCCAAGCATCTGAAGAATTTGGGCATACTGTTCTGGAGTGAAGGTACATGATCCTATCTGCTGAGCACCACCTTGCCAATTCTCTTGGGAGTCATTATCAGCTTGAACATTATATGCAGCATTTCCAGTTCTTATTCTCTTCTTTTCTGGGTGTAACTTCCAGCACTATTCTTTGTTGTGATTGGTCAATTTACAATGCTCACAGTATAGGGTTCTAGCCTGTCTCTTGTTTTGCTGATATCCCCTAGTCTTACTGTACATAGCTACTTGCTCCAAACTACCAATCACAGGTGCAGATCCAAGAATACTACTGTTTACAGTCAAGCCCTTCTGACTTTCATCCCCAATAATCATGGCATAGGCTTGGTTTACTGTTGGTGTAGGACTCATCAACAGAATCTGGCTTCTTGCTTGCAAGTAAGAATCATTGAGCCCCATTAAGAACTGATATAGTTTCTGTTTCTGCAGATACATCTTGAAATCCTTGGATCTCTCACAGTCACAACTTGGAGTGGGCACCAATGCCTCAAACTCATCCCACATGTCTTTCAGTTTTGTAAAATAAACAGCAACAGAGTTGGTCCCTTGAGTCAGTGTAGAAATCTCCTTGTGCAAGTTAAAATTTCTTGAATCATTAACCTTGTCAAACCTTTCCTTCAGATCATCCCAAACCATTTGGGCATTTACAGCATATACTATTCCTCCTAACAGACTACTTGACACAGAGTTCATCAACCAAGAAAGTACAATCACATTACATCTTTCCCATTGGACCCAAACATTTTCTGGGTACTTATCTTTACTACAAGATCCATCAACTAACCCCAGTTTGTTTCTTCCCAATAGTGCAATACGCATGGATCTACTCCACAGAGAATAATTCTCACTACCAGTCAATTGGATTGGAATCAGAGATATGCCACTAACATCATTAGAGTTCAAGTACAAAGGGTGATTATGATCTAGAGTAAAGGCAGTGTTCAGGTCACCAGTTTGTGCCATTTTTACCAGCGGAAGTCTTTGAATTATTCAAGAAATCAGAGAATAAAGAACAGGTAATGAACAGAGTAAATGTACCAGAATTGATTCACAAATCCAGCGATGATTCTTGCTCTGATACCATGCTGTGATTTGAGCTAAGATGAGCTAAGAACATGAACCCTAATTGGGGAGAATGGAGAAGAGAGTGGATAGTTGAGAGAGAGAGAATCAGAATTCATATCAATGTAATGTGTTAATGAATAATGCCTAATCGAGGCTACTTATACAAACTGAAAAATTGAAGAATAAATCCTAACTAAGAATCAGTTATAATTAACTCTTTAACTAACTTTAGGCAGTGCCACTAATTACTAAACTGCCCCTGCTTAAGCTGATTAAGTATCTGTTTGGTTAACAGATATATTTATGAACCTTTTTCACATTTCATAATCAAATGATATTAGAAATTTCCCAATATTTCCAAGACAAGAGTGGACTTGATTTCTTATAGAAATATGAATTTCTCCCAATATTAGAATTTTTCAGCCATGCATGTGAGCAGCTACCTAAGCAAAAGTTGGCTGGCTTGAAAGTTGATTTAGTTTAGTCATTGACCCATAATAGACAGATTATGCTAATTTAATCGCTGATAATTAACCAAATTAATAATTATAACTTCTGGTATTCAATTTTTCTGGCCTATGTGCTTCAATCCCTTTTCTTGGTGTTAAGTGGTTGGAGCTTTCATGAGTCATGAACCATGACCGACTTTTTTCGAGGTATATGTATCTTCGACCACTTTTTAATAATTCGTAGGTTGACAATATAAGCAAGTTAATATCAATCAATTAAGTAATTTATATTAACCGACTGTCTTTTGCATGTTACTATTCATATTTGCTATGAAAGGTTATTTATCATTAACTTTAGCTGATACACTAGTACAAATAAATAGACTATTGGCAATTACCCAAACACATTTATCATGCAAAACAAGTTTAGATTATGATTACAAGTTTAGTGTATTAATATAACAATAGCATTGGTGGTATTGCTATTATCTTTAAATAAGATGTGAGTTGAATAAAAGGCGTATAGCATCCCTATGGTGACGAGTTAGTTAGTAGGTATATCATATGTACGTACTAGCAAATGCAAGAAGACTATAAAGTAATTGAGTGACATTGGCGACGAATTAATTATTGGTCAAAAAGAAAATTGCTGGTCCAAATCATGCCTGCCTCTAGCCAACAACCCAAAAAGCAATGGTTGTTCACCTTGACATGTGTTGCAGCGAATGGTGTCACAAGTTGAGCCACTGACGCCCAATATTGGGCTTGTTAGCATGCATCTCCAATCTTTTTTGAACATTTAATTGGTTTGTATTTACACAAGTATCACGAAAATAGTCAAAATAAAAAAATTTACCTAACGTACACATTTGTTTATCCTTAGATTTGCACCCTGATTTTTGACGATTTTCACGCCCCTCATTGTCTGCTGTCACATCCTTAAGTTAATAATAATAATAATAATAATAAGAAGAAGAAGTCAGTATTTGCTTATATTTAGCATTTTACATTTTATATAAATTAATTGTCGAAAATGATAGGTTAGATTGAACCTGTTATGTCTGCATCCATCTTTATATGCAAGAATATAAAGTGTATGAAAAACTTTTACCATTAGCCATAGTAAGATAATATAATTTTTACTGCTATACCACAACTCTTATAAGTAAATTATTTAGTTTTGCATAATCAGTGCAAAGTAATATAATTATTTTCAATACCAAATTAAACTCCACCCCTTCTCTTTTTCCTCTTATTTCGATCCTTGGCATCAACCTATAGCCATTGCCTTTTCAGAATCCTTTAACATGTGTCTATAAATAAGTGCCCATCCCTTGCATTTATAAACAACAAAAAAAAATCCATCAAGAAACAAAACACGTAAAATTAGCACTTTTCATGGCTGGCCTTCAATACAACTTTTTCCCAACAGATCTTCTCTACCCTCTTCAAAAAATAAACAAAGACAATACTTCTAATCAGAGTAATGTCTTAATCAAAACAAAAAAGAGTGATGAATCTTTAGATGATTCAAAACCAAAGAGCTTAGCCATTTCTTCTTCTTCTTCTCTTGCCTTGGCTCCTACTACAAAGTATAAGAAAGATCAAGATCAAGTCCTCTAATTTCAAGAAAAGGATCTTCTTGATCATATATTAGTAATTTTGAGATAAGTATTTATATATATATTGTGGTTTGCTTCCCGTCGTTTTCGTTTCTTTGATGAATATATGCATATATTTGGAGCCCCTTTGGTATTGTAAAGGTTTTCTCCTAGGTCATCAAAAGTTAATGATGCATCTTAATTGTAAAAGTTTGGGTTTATGTAATAAGTTTACTTATTTAAAATTACCATTTGCTTCTTGGTTTAATAATTACTCCAGATTTATTCCTTTTTTCTTTGTGTGTGCCTGTGTCGCATTATTGAAGTTAACACGTTCAGATTTTTCAAAATAGAAAAGATTGTAAATTACGATCGTTCATTACAAAATGCTAATATTAACGTTCATTAAAAAAGAAAATGCATAATGCGCAGAGTGAGTGCCTAGTTTTTGTTCATCAAAACTTAAACAGGTCCCGAATATAAAGAAATCATCAATTTATGATCATGTCGGCTTATTCGTGTAGAATGTAAATGATTAAGTTTCTGTCGATATAAGATGTTTGCATAAACTTAATTAAACATGTAAATATAAGTAAGTGCCTATTAATTATTGATGAATACTTTAAAAGAATTGTTAAAATAACTAAAATAAGTGAGGCAATTGTAATATGCCACAAAAAAAATTAGTGTTAAGCAGAATGTCTCTAATCCCGTATATATTTCTATCACCCTATAGTATATTGGGTGATCAGAAATATTATAACAAAGCTGGCAGATTTTTGTTTATATGGGACTTACAGCAGTTAATCACGTGTTATAACAATATAGAGCAGCCATATATATAGCCCTCTTTCTCCCAATAAGTCAGTTCAATTATGCTCAATTCAAAAATAATTTGTCAATTCAACTAATTTTATGTTTATTACGGAGTTCATCTTTTCAACAAAGATCCGAACATTCCATCCAAAAGATTAAATAAATAAAAAGGAAATAAGCGAGAGAAGTGCCTGAATATTTTAGAATGCGTTCAAAGAATTCAAGATTTTGACAAATAAAGTTTTTAGTTGTTTGATCCTTTGACTTCGTGAAAATAAGATAATTTTTTTGATTTCTACCTTTTAACATGACAAAGAAAGTTGTGGTTCTAATTGTTTTCCACTTACTTTTGTTGTCCTTTGAAGACTTATCACGAAACAATGCACGTGAATGAAAGGTCTATGCTTCCTTTTTTTGTGTTCTTCCTCCTTCTCCATAATGCACTTTGTGGGACTATAGTAACAACGAAAAATTGTTCAAAGTTAATTTCAAATTGAAGAATTTTACCCATATCAAATATTTGGTAGAAGATCTAAGCATTTCATCCAACAGCGAGTCCTACTTCCATCCAAATATTGGAATTGGCATGTTTTTTTTCCCTATACCAACTAACTTTAAAATTTCAACACACTTTGAAGTCTCGATAGACAACGCCCTACTTTTGTTTGCGGAGGTGGCTTATAATTTATTGACCAAATTTTAAGGTAGTAAAATACTCATAGTTAAACTCAAACCATAAATATTTGGCAAGAACTAAGTTATATAAATTTATATTATGCTGGTTAATCTATATATGTTCTACCTTTTAGTTTTTCTTAACTGATCATAGTAATAGCCAATAGGTTATCAGTGTTTTGTTAGTGGTTGTGGGCCGCAATTTTCAAATCCCATATCTTTCAAGTGTTTATAATCCTTTCAATAGACATTTTGCATCCAACAATTGTTAGATTTAAATCTTCCATTGTTTGTTCCCGTCGCATTAGTTTTGTTACAAAATTAATTATTTAGGTGACTGTTGTCCGAAAGTTGTGTATAAAGAATACAAAAGTAGTAGCTATGCATCTGGCTCTTAGCCGATGATCGGTATATATTAACTCTTTTAAGTGTCCAGGGCGGAGATTAAGAAATGGAAAGATGCATGAATTAAGACTAAAGAATGAATATTTAGCTTCATTGAGAGAAGCACGCTGTTGTGCAGTATTAACTCTTGAGAAAAAAATGGAGAGATAGCTAGAGAAAGTCAGTATATATCTAATTTTTATATTCCTCTTGGTGTAGTTGTGTGACCATCTAATCTAAAACATATTAGAGAGAATATACTTTTAACGGCTTGATTATATGTGTTGTGCATCCTAAAATTCATTTTTATGAGCTAAACACGTGAATAACTATGTCTGCTTCGATATCATATTGGAATGGTGTAATCATTTCATCTAAAATCTTAACATACTATTAAAGATAACACGCATTTTAATTATCTTCAAACACCCTTGTATTTAAAATCAAACTTCATCTGAAACAAAAAGAATATACCAAAAGAATTAAAGTTCCAAAAAGTGGTCTCTCATGTAAAACCAATAAAAAAAGTGACCTCAATCCAAAGACCACTGTCAAAAGTGGCATTTGATGCACTTCGCCCAATGCATTGTGCTATTGGGCCTAAATATATTGGGCAAAATATTTTTGTGCGAAATAGACAGATCTAGCATCATTATTACAAACTTACAAAGTGTTCATGGTTCGGTTATAAATCGATTCAAATCGAAAATCGAACCACACCTACTAAAAACTAATTTTGGATATGATTTGATCTGGTATTAAATTTGAGAAATTTGTTTTGGCTTTATGAAAATACCCCGAAAAATATTGAATCAGATCGAAAATTATATACATAATTTTTATAATAATGTATATCAATATATTAATTTCTTAAAGAAATTTACTTTTATGTATTTTATATGTATCAGCAAATTTTGTGTTAGGATAAATGTTAATGAACTTTACACTTTTGGCATCCATTTTAAGAAGAACTTAACTCATATAGTAAAAGAAATCCAACCTATTTTAAACTCATAATTCTTCTAATTTAGGTCACAAACTCACGACGCACTGATACCATTCACTACTTTAGCCTAAAGGCAAAGCAAATTCCATTTTTGATTTCTTCTTTTCATTAATCTTTACATGTTGAACTTGATATGTAAATCATGAAATACCAAAGCATAAATATCATGTGAATTTATAGTATATTTCAATTCTTTCTTCTGTCCAGAAAGTTACTTGCAATTATTTCAGGATTTGCTCTACTGTCATGAGCGCAACATATTAGATGTAGTTGGATGCTCCAAATTACAAGCTACTCGATATATGACTAACTGTGTACTTGTAGTTAGCTTTATCATTCTTCTTATTTTCATTGCTACTATATTATTTTTTTAAAAAAACGACTATTCGAACCAAATTGTTGGATATATTGACTGGTTTAGTTTTGGTATACGACAAACCAACCAAAATCGAACCGTGAACACCTCTACAAAAAGTACTGGCCTCCAATAGGAAAAGACTTATAACAATGGCTCCCATCAGAAAAAATTGTTGGCGAACACCAGAGAGAAACTCCTGGCGATCACTAGGGTAAACTTCTGGATTGCCAGATCTTTGCTTATAGAAAGATCTGCGGATTGCCAAAAATTTTTACAAGTACAAATTTATAAGAATTTACTTAAGGGGAAAAATATATAATGGGGTACCACAAGTGCCCTATTTCTGCAAATCATCCCTCGAATTTGGTTCAAAGGCCACAAGAGTATGTTATTTACACGGGTAAATGACAAAACTATGACACTTAAGGCAATGGTTTGCCTGATTGACTCCACTAAGAGTGGTTTAGCAAGAATGGCCTTCTTTAAGTTAAATGAATCTTTTTGGACTAAATTGCTCCTGAAAAAATCATATAAACACAGCATATAACCCAGACCTTCCCTCCATTAACTCTGCGGCTTATTTTCAGACCTTCGTCCCGTTACTCTTCCAACTGATTAACCTAAGAACTCAAATTTCCAGAAAAAAGAAGATTCAAAGGTAAGTTTCTTCAATATTTCATTAATTTTACGTATTTTTTAAATGAAATTTTGCATAATTTCATCATAAATTCGTGGAATTTGTTTAGTTTTTGTATAATCATTGATTAGCTACTGCGATTTATGAATTTTGATGAAATTGATTGAAAACTACTGCTAGATAACGTCACATTGATTTTCAGTTGCTGCAAAAAGAAATTATATTACTTTGAATCTGTATTTGCTGAAGAATTTACGAATAGAAATTGCAATTACTCTTATTTAGTCGCAACTGCATTGCTTTATCTAAATTAACTTGAAATAACTTGTAGATGATGTATGTTAATTGGTGCTAACAGAAAAAGCTTTTTAAGATCTGTTGCAATGTAATGTGTTTGTAATGCACTCGCTGCCTTGTGGGCAGCACTTGCAGTTGAACTGCAAACAATTGCTGTTACATAAACTCTACATATGTTGCCTAATATGCAGCACTTCTCATCCCCTGAAGTGGTGCCTTGTAACTTGTAAGTGTTGCCCACAGGGCCACACTACATGTAGAGTAGCTCTGGTTTAAATGTAAAGTAGCTCTACATGTGCTGCCTAATAGGCAGCATTTTTGAATGCATAGTGACTTTTCAAGTGTTGCCTTGTGGGCAACACTTGAAGGTTTGGTGCAAAACAAAAATGTATAGGGATCTCTACATGTGGTGCACAACAGGCAGCACTTTACGTGTGTACTAAATTGCCCTACTAGTTGTGGCTTCATGTTGCCAGTCAACCTCCAACGCCTACGTACACCACTAAATAAAGCAAAAATTGAATAATGTAGAGTGTATGAATGTTGTTCTCGCGAAAGCCAGGAAGCTGCCTATATTAGGATTGATAGATTACGTCCAAAACAAGCTCCAAAGTTGGTTTTATGAAAGGAGAAAAGATGCACGAGCCACATTTCATGACCTCACACGTTGGGCCGAAGAAGAGCTCACCAACATGATTCCTACTGCCTTTAGGCTGATAGTAAGTAGCTCTTGTTCAACAAAACTAATGACTATTAGCTCTGCAAACAAACACTTATGTAACATTTCACTTTTTTGTTTACTTGATATTATCTTTGCTTGCAGGTAAATCCAAGCAATGACACAATTTTTACTGTCAAAGATGGAAAAGATGAATTAACTGTAGATTTAAAGGAGAGGTCCTGCGGTTGCTTACAGTTTCAGACTGACGAAATACCATGCATCCACGCCATTGCAGCAATAGAGAGAAGAAACTTGAACAAGTCGACTTACTGTGCACACTGGTTCAAAGAAATACTTGGATGCAAACTTATCAGGGAGAAATTCTTTCAGTGGGAAGTGACAGCTCATGGGATGTTCCACAAAGTATAAAGAAATTCATTGTACACCCACCGAATACAAAAAATTCAGCTCGATAGGAGACAAACAAAAAGATATGTTTCAAGAGCAGAATTCTTCAAGAATAGGATCAGATGCTCGAGATGCAAAAGAATTGGACACAATAGAACAAGTTGTCTCCACACTCTGGTCCAACATCCACATGCAAGAAGATATAGAAACAAAGCTGGAGCTGCGGCATGAATATGTTATTTTCTTATGATATTGCATTAAATTTGTCAACAAATACTTTTTTGTTTTGCTGTAAGCACAACTATTTCTCATTTTCGTTAAAGTTAAGTGAACACATTCAATCCACAAAACTTGCAAAATAAGAATAGGTTTCCCACTCATCCTCGCTGCAGTTCAAATGCCTTAAAGTATGGGCAGATAGGCAAACACTTATCCCAAACCCGACTTAGACTGGATTAACTACCCCAAAGTGTTGTCCGGATGGCAGCAATTTATGTTTAACTCATCAAAACCTTCTCCAAGATCCCATGAATTGATGCCAGCGCAACACTTTACCATTGTGTTTGGATACAAGTGTTGGCAAATGGGTAACAGTTGACCCCAAATCCTTACCAATACTCGACACCCAATTCTCATTGACTTGCTGCCTATGCAACACTTGGCCTACATCCCCCATAAACTACATCCCTTAACAGGATGCCTGATAAGCACTACTTGACCTACACCCCCTCACAAACTAGATCTTTTAACATGCAGCAGCACTTGGTATCGACCCCCTGCCCGAAATCCCAAAGCTAATACACTTGAAATGTCGCTGCCTAGGCAGCACTTCACCCCCAAACTCTCACAAAATTCACCAAGCGAAATTCCCTATAAATGTTGCATTGTGTTTAGATACAAGTATTGGCAAATGGGCAACAGTTGACCCCAAATACTTACCAACACCCCACACCCAATTCCATTGAGTTGCTGTCTATATCCTTCACAAACTAAATCCCTTAACTGGATGCCTGACAAGCAGCACTTGACCTACACCTCTCACAAACTAGAACCTTTAACAGGCAGCACTTGGCATCGACCCCATATCCAAATTTCCAAAGCTAATACATTTGAAATGATGATGCATAGGCAGCCTCACAGGCAGCATGTTGCCTTCACCCTCCCACAACTTATCTCACACAATAACCTTGGAGTATTGCCTCCCAGGCATCACATAAACATCAACAACTCACTAAATTTCCTAAGGAAAACAACATTCAGTAATTGCCTGGACAACACTTCACCGAACCCTTAGACAAATAGCAAGTCCCCCCTCCCTCACATCCAACAAGATGAAAAGTCTAGGTAAAAGAAAAAAATGTGGAATACACGAAATAACGCTTAAATATATAATTAATAACATTAATATAGTGCAACAGAACCCAAATTCGAATGTAAAATAAAACAAGAACAAGGTCAAAAGTCTGTTATACTATTACAAAATAACATAGAATCTAAATAGTACTTTTTTCTAAATTGTCTGTCGTACAAAATGTCTCGATCTCCATATTACTAGATGGTGTAACAGCCACAACATCTTCTGAGTTGTCCAACAGATGGAATGATGGCATATCATAATCATAATCAAATCCATATTTTTGTCTTTTACTAGCAACGACATCCTCAGAAACAGCTGGTTGATTTATAAACTCTTCCACCTCGTCCATGGATTGCACCAACAACTTCCCCTGTACCAGTAAAAAAATGTAATATCAACATCCAAAAAATAAAAATAAGAATAAAAAGGAAAATATCTACTACTAAGCAGTAAGGAAAGTGCAGCTTGATAGGCAGCACTTTCCATACAAAAACACAACTCATACTTGATGTTCTGATATCAACGATTGCCCACAGGGCAACATTTTCTAGAAAAAGGAAGACTATGCTTGAGTCTTATGTCAGTTGTTGTCCTGTGGGCAACACTTTTGAAAGTAAAAAGGATAATAAACTACACAGCCAACACTTTACTAAAAATTAAATTAACTACATAATTAATATAAATAATTCAACTGTTGCCCTGTGGGCAATAATTTCGACCGTTAAAGCAAATCAAAGTGCAATGACAATACTATAATAAAAATTACATTAAATACCTAATTAAAATAAATTAATATAACAAATATAAACACTATTGATTAACAACAAAATTTAAACATTCGTGGAACAAAAAATTAGATAAACAATGAATATCAACAAAAAGAAAAGACAAATTCACAGTAAACTAAACAAAGAAAAAAGAAAGAAGAAGGAAACTAACCCTAATTCGAAGGGAGATGAATAATGAATATCAACAAAAAGAAAAGACAAATTCACAGTAAACTAAACAAAGAAAAAAGAAAGAAGAAGGAAACTAACCCTAATTCGAAGGGGGGGAGAGAGAGAGAGAGAGAGAGAGAGAGAGAGAGAGAGAGAGAGAGAGAGAGAGAGAGAGAGAGAGAGAGAGAGAGAGAGAGAGAGAGAGGAAGAAGAAAAAGAAAAAGGGCGGCTAGGACATAGGATTAGGGCTAATATTGGTCAGGGACAAAATAGACTTTTCATATGTTTAAAAATGGGTAGGAGACCATTTTGTTAAAATATTTGTTAATGGGGACAAAAGGACATAACCAGGGATAAGGAGGTACATGGAGTGAAATTTTTTGTATTTACACTGAGCAGCTGTTTCTGGGGAATATTTACAAAATTATGACCTGGCAATTGGCTTGCCTTTTTTATCTCCATAAGGGTGACTTAGTAAAAATAGCCTCCTTTTGGTTTAATAAATAACTTTCAGACATAAATACTCCTATGAATTTTATAAATGACCTGTCATATCCCCGCTATCCCTTTTCTTCGTAAGTAATGCCTATGCTGCTAGGCATCACTTGCCCTCATCCATTCCCATATTTTCCTAGCTAATTGTGTTATCTATTGCCTAGACAGTACATGCCCTCATCCCTTTCACAATCTTCTAGATAATTTAAGTAAAGCCTAACTAGAACTTGGTGATATTTTTTAGTTTTTGGTTGTCTATTTAATATTTAGCCACTAGATAAAAAAGTTTGCAAATCCAGTCAATCCTCCTCCGCGCGCCTCTCCCCGGTGGTATACTACTCCCTCCGTTCCAAAATGATTGTCACAGTTCGGATTTCGAGAGTCAAACGAGTTTAGCTTTGACCGTAATATTGTTATATGTCTTTTAAATATTTTGAATTATTAATTATTGTGACTTATAGTACTTTTTATGTAGTTTCTAAATATATAAACATCGTTACAAAAAACTTAAAGATTATATGTTTAAATTCACGGTCAAAATGAACTCGTTTGACTCTCGAAATCCGAACTGTGACAATCATTTTGGAACAGAGGGAGTAATTTTTTGACTTTTCCTGATAGTCAACATGCAAATTGAGATAGAGACAATATAAAAGAATTTATACATTAAGTGAAAGTAGTAACTTCGAAAATAATATACATGCAAAATAAAATTGCATTGATAGTAAGTAAAATAAAAGGATAGGATGATTTTAGGGGCATTTAGGGCCTCCTCTCTTGGTCTTCCAGTTATTGTAACAAGGACAGAATTGCTTGTTCCCGTAAGTCCCTGGAGGAACACAAAGGCACGTTGCACAACATTTTTGGCAGAAGAACATGCATGGCTTCCTGTATTGTGTATTTGAGCATCTATATGTGCACCTTGCCAGACACTCTGCAAAATTTAAGGAAACAAAATAATCAAAGTTCATATGGTATATATGACACTTCGCTATTAAAAGACAGTTCAGTGGTCAAGAAAACACATTTTGAACAACAAGAAGTACTATTTAATTAGGTTCCTCTCCTTCCTTTGTTAACCATGTAAGTAAGAAGAATTACTATATATAACATCAACAATCAAAATTCTAATTTTATAAAAGCACATTACTCCTTACTATCTATTATACACCATGATCAAGCTCATCGTATCTGTTATGAGGAGTATAAATGGGAAAAAATGCAAAATATTCATCCATTTATCTAGTACAATTTTTTTATTTAAAAAAAAAAAAATACCTTGAGGATGGAGACTACCGGGGGTAATACCATACTGCAGGAGAAAAGAGCAATTTATAAGTAAAAATTGGCAACTTCAAACAAAAATGATAAAAGGGGAAAAGAAGAAAAGAAAGTGTGGATTCAGATTGCTCTTGATTTTTAATCCTCATAACAAGACTTACCATTGGGAAAGTGTTATTGGGGGGTTGAGGTTGAGGTGCTGGAGACTCTGTTATTCTTGCCTGATAGCCATAATCAATGCCAAATATCAAAAGAAAAAATAATAATAAACGTAAGGAATAATGTAAAAAGCAATTGTATAGTAAAAGTTTGAGATGAGGGAATTCATGTTGTAAACGGAGGAGACGAATCTATGACGGGTTGCAGCAATTAAACCTATTGTTTTCGGATTGAATTATACGTATATATCTTTAAAAAATTAAAAAGTACACACATATAAGACTACGCACATTCTACACGTACTAACTCTAAATTCTAAATTCACCTCTTGTCATGGGGTGAGGGAGCAAATGAGTATTTGAAAAATGGTAGCTTACATTGGTTCCAACAAGAAGAAGCATTATTAGAAGAGGGAGTAACAATAGAGTAGGATTCTTCTCCATTTTGTTCTTTGTTGACAGTGGTGAGTGGTGACAAAAGAGAAACCAAAACTGATGTTTGATGGTTTATGTTGTTGGGAAATATGTCAGCTGAGGATTATTATTTATAGGCATTTGGAAATTCTCAGGTTTAGAAAATCCTATGGGTATTTTTTACAATGTTCTCTGCATGGAAAGACACTAAAAGTAAGTCTTTGATAGCAACATTATTTCCCTGCAAACTGCCAAATCTTCTGATGTATCATACCTTCACAAGTAAAGTTTTTTTAAAAATATTTTATGATTAAGATTCCATATATCTGTTTCAATTTATATGGCAGTTTTTGACCGGACAAGATGCTTAAGTGGGAGAAAAATAACTTTTGAAACTGTGACATTGATGAGAAACAATTGAGTACCAAAGCATTTTCGGCTTGAAGTATTCATTTTGCAGTGTATTTAATCAATAGATCGTCATTTTTTGTTATCAACATGCGTGGCTGTTGAGTTTAAGTTTTACCCCTTGATCGCATTTTACACAATCAAGTCACTCATTATATAATTCTAAGTAACTAGCTATGATAATTGATAAGTATTAGTCATTGATAAGAATCCAGCCAAGCTTCCATGTGAAAATCCAGAATGAAAATGAAAGAAGAACCTTTCACATGTGCACTATAGCTCACATGTCTCCAGTTAGATTTAGAGGTCTGCAGAGTCTTGAAAGCCTAACAGAATACAAACGACTCCTTATAACATAAAGAAAACAAACTCTATCTAATTACTTCCTTCGTTCCGGTTTATATGGTATTGTCTTTTTGTTGGTCCGTTTAAAATAAAACGACACATAACTTCTCACATTTTCTTATAAAGACTCTTTTCTAAGAGGCCGATATCTCATGGCATGTATAAAATCATAACCTCCCAAAGTTTTCTTTCTTTGTTAAAATCGGTATTCCAGTCAAACTATGCCACAAAAATTAAAAGAAGATTCAACACACCACAAATATATATACTAAAATTTTATCTTCATAGACGGGTGGTAGAAAGATTGAAGATGTGTAGAAAGAGCCTTCAGTCTATCATATAATCTGTTTAAACTTCTCGTGAACCATATAAAATAAATTCACAATTTTGCAGGAAAACGTTTTTGGTTGTTTGTTATCTTCTGTCGTTGCCTTTATTGCTTAGGGAGTGTGGACCATAAAGATTTTGGGTTTTAGCAGGTTATTGTATGTTTGTTCCCTATAGTAGTCTCGTGACTTGCTTTGCATGAGGAGTTATCTACCTCCAAATGGAAGAAAACTAATCATGTTTCCAAAACTTTCACCCATTTAGCTTCTTGTCAATCAATAGGACCAAAAGTATGGTATGCATCGCAGTAGGACTATCATTGAAATTTTCATGTGATTGCCTAATTTCTTGTAATTTAATCCTTATTCCACTGACGCGTGAGAACGGATGAACGATACAGAAAATAGCGGGGTCTCAATTCTTAAAACCTAGAAGTTCCTAGTGAGAAATTTTCTTTTCTTTCCCAATGAACATGGATCGATAGGCAGAAACTACATAGTAAATTTTTGTGGGAAGAACGTAAAGTTCAGACTTGAAGAAAATAAATGGCAGCAATAGAGATAACAAAACAGCAGAAACTTGCCTTGGCACAACGGAATCAAATACTTAATTCATATGGCTCAGGTAGTAATATTTGTTTGGCAAAAACAAAAAAGTTAAATGTCGGTTTACATGGATACTTCTTGATCAAAGCAGCTAGACAAAAATGTCGAAACTAAGGCTGCTGTGCTGCCGGTACTGCAGGTTGAGGCCTCTGCTGATAAGCACCTTGCTCACCACCAGGAGGTGGCCGAGGTCCGCTGGATTGATAAGGAGGTGGATACTGCTGAGGAGGTGGGTACTGCTGATGAGGTGGAGGCGGCGGTGGTCCCATATACCCATAAGGCGGATAGTAAGGCCGGTAAAATTGACCTTGAGGCGGGGGTGCTGGTGGATACGCATAGTGCTGCTGTACTTGTGGCTGTTTCTCGGAACCACTCTGACTTTCAGGCCCCGACCCCGAAGCTGAACTAGAAGCCCCCTCCTGAGATGGAACTACAGCACCCATCCTTTGAGGATCCATTGATGGATAATATGCTCTTTCTTGCTGAGGCATTGGTGGAATGTTGAAGTATGGCGTCGATGGGGGTTGCTCTTGAGTGCCTGGGGGTGGAGGAAGCTGGTTCTGCTGGTGCGATATGACAGCTCTGGGCAACAGTCCACTGTGAGCCACTGCAGCCTGCTGTCTTGCTTCATCAGAGAGCTCGGATTCTGGTTTAGGAGCTTGTGGTCTCCCCCAGAGCAGCTTCAGTCTCAAGCCCTTTATCACTAGCTTGTTCACGAGTTCCTCAGCCGCCTTCTCTGCACCTTCTCTAGTCGTGTAGGTTACAAAAGCACAACCACGCTGCAACACCATTTTAATGGACTCGATTTCTCCATGTGCATAAAAGTGGTCCCTTAGATCCTGCTCAGTGATTCTTGCATCAACACCACCAACGTAGAGGGTTCTAATGCTCTCATCATCAGGGGGCTCCAATGAAGGCATTTCACCAGCCTTATTAAGTAGCTTCATCGCCACGGGATCATTGACTCTGCATGCATTGCAGGTAACATTGTGACAACACTTCTTGAGCCACAGCATCAACCAAAAACATGAATAAGATAGTAATGTAGCTCTTTTAAGTTAATGAAAATCATTAAATCCTCAGGAAAGAGGACATTCAACAAGATGTCACAATCTAGCTACTACGTGAAGCTAAAAAGACAAGAACAGGAAGGCTGCAAAGCTGTATATGGTCTGGCACTAGCTATTCAGTGTATAAAAGAATTGGAACAGAAACCATGCCGTCAGAGCACCTCAGTAGTCCCACCTTCTCTTCTACACTTTTAAGTATGTTACCTAGATCCGTTAAGGATGACAGACATGGATATTTGTTGAAGTGTTTAATTTTCCAAAGGATATATAGGAAACAATGAAATTAACAGTGATACGAGGATATGACTAATAGGCAAAGAAATTTAGGATAAATGTCAATGACTTTTGACTATCAATGTTCTTCTCAACAAAAAATGTGAATGGCCTTTTATATGCAGATATATAAGTATCGTAATAACATTAAACATTAGGAAAGAATGTAGCTTTGTCTAAAGTTCATAATGAGATGCAGGCAGAAGTTCAGCTACACATCATCATAGTCCAGGCAACATAGTCCATAGCCATATAAGCAACTTTTCCATCAACGGTAGGCAAGAACTTGAAAACGAAGAAACAAAAAAAACACAGCATCACAATTGAATCAGCTTTCTATCTTTTCCTTATAGTCCATGAGATTGACTTTGGGGAAGCTAATTCGTTGAAATGCTGATCCCAAAGGTTGGTGAATATTCTTTTTCTATCATGTTGTATCCCTGTAGCAAGCCAAGTACCAAAACTCTTTCTACCTAACTAGTATGTTGTCCCTTTTTGTTCCTTATTAAAACAGAACCCCAGTTTATTACTTACTATTGGATTTCAGATAGCCAGAAAAGTTCATTATTACTACTAATTAGCCAAGATATTACGAAAAATTATTAATGATGTCAAAAATTAATTATGTAATACGCTAAACTTAAAGTATGAACAAGCAAGAATCCTTTATTTTCCTCTTAAATTCCATGATTGCAAAGAGTGCAAAATTGGAAAAGGTAAAAAAAAAAAATGTTCACTATTATGAATAAGTATAATAGACAACTAAAAAGGAATAGACCATTAAAGATGCAAGGAAATATGCTATAATGGCCACTACTTAAAAAGGGAATAGAGGCAACATTTAGATGTCAAAATGGTAGAAACAGAAAACCTACACGTGCAACACGCAGTCATACGAGCATTAAAAAGACAACAAGCGGCATTGAAATTGACAAGATAAAAAGATGTGGTTGCACATACCCGTAGTAACGGTCCTTAATGTTTTGCTGTGACAACTCCCCAGTCTCAGGCATCTCATGCCTATAAGGGCACTCCAAACCTCTTGTACATTGACCACGTATAAAGAAACTGCAAACATGTGCCCGATTTCTCTTGTAGTATGGAGTTGTTCTTTGAAGCTTCAAAATAGTGTCATTTGGACGGACTTTCCCAAATGAAGATTCATAATCAATCCCTGCTCTTGCCTGATCCAAAAGAAAGTGTAAGTCGATAGAAACAAATTATAGAAGCAAAGTGATTAAACATATAACAGTTTTTGGCTAAGCTCACACCAGGTTCAATATATTTGTGTGTAAAATCCTTAAAACCATTAATAACACAGCCCCAGTAAATCAATTGTGAGCTAAAAGAAAGATTCAGCACCCAAAATATTGTTCCCTTTTAGTATTGGAACGAGCACATGTCCTCTGCACTAAATAGTATTTAAAAGGGGAGAAAGAGAGGGGGGTGGAGCAATAACAAAGTAAAAAATAGAGGAGGACAAAAGTGTGAGAGAAATATGACCTTTTATGCATGTAAAATGTTTACATAGCAGGTGGTGCACAAAGGCCTGCTATAAGTATTAATGGGCTTCAAGAGTTAAAAACTTTACATACCCTGCGGTCATGCTCCTCTGCAAAATATTCTCTATTAACGTCACTCTTGGGAATTGCATCGTTAGAGTTGATACTGAGAGCAGTATCTCGGACCTGAACTGGCAAACCATACTCAAGATCCAATAGACAAACTTGGCAAACATTCTTCAACTTGCTACAGGTCTGACAAATCTCAGATTTTTTGTATCTTGCATCCCGGCCAGGCCTCCATCTGAACACTGTGAAAGGTCGTGTGCATATCTTGCACTCCTTGTCATAATCTGCTTTCGTCTGTAAGAAAATAATGATAAGATCAAGTACTCAATACTTGAGCATGGAAAAGAAAAGGTGAATGAACAAGAAGGGGACAGCAGTAACCACGTCAGAAAACTCAGATGAGTCTCTATGACTTGTACAAACAAAGCTGGCCATTTGACTAGGAATGGCTAGAAGAAGCGATACAGCAGGACAAATTTGGTATTTAGACAAGTTGTCCTCAGGCAAAAACATGTAATATGAATCAATATCAGCATAAGACCTCAATCAATATCAGCAAACAAGGACTACAAAGAGGGTAACAGCCTTTTCCTTTTATAAGAAAGGAATTAGTACTCATTCTTCACCTATGGCTCAAGGAAAAACTTACCTTGTTGTCTTTATTAAATATGAGCAGTAGATTCCTCAGGCATTATTATTACTTCAGTAAAAAACTGAGGCGTGTTTTTTTTCTCAGAAAACAAAATAAGAGATGCATATTACAAATCTCTTAGACCACTGTAATTAAAAGAATGGCGTCGTGGCCTTTGAGGTTTGGTTTTGTAGTTTCTTATTTGAATAGAGCTTGCAAATCTCTAAGACCACAAATTGTTCCATCATTCAATAAAACTGCTGATGGAAAATAGATCCTTTACATCCCTGAGATACCATATCCCACAACAACAAATAAACAAATTTCCGGATATTATATCAGTGGAAGAGTGCTATAACTTAAAATTAAGACAGATAACTTCCTCAAGTCGTATAATGCAGGATGTATGGTAGGCACACGTCACTAGTTCGAATCCTGACTTGTGAAGCAGCCTAGTATTTGAGTGATATTTGAGTGAAGAAGATAAGAGGGAAAACCCCACTATCCACCTAATGTGGAAGAGAAATGAATTACTCGATTATCAAAAATAAATAAATAACTTTGTCAAGTTCTTTTTCAAGCATTTGTTCGGGTTAACCCAAAAGTAAGGCTTTTCCTCTTCCATTTTTTTTTTTGGGCCAACCTACTCACACAATAAGGAGAACATGGCAAGACAAAAGGTCTCAAACTATTTCCTTAGCGTGCTTTTAACGTCATTTGGTGGTATAAATATTCTAAACATGTTCCTATGCACAGAAAAAATAACAAAAGGTAACCCACTTTGTCTGTAGCCAGGAATAGGGCAAGTGGAGCATGGTTCGAAACTTAGTGTATTATAATGGGCCCGCCCCTCTACCCTTCTTCTCCAGACCTTCGATTCGGATCCCTAACCACCAAATCACGAGCTGAGCTTTTACCACTAGACCAAAACCCTAGGCTACCATTGACCTTTTTAACCAAAATTAACATATATTGGATGGAGAACCTCAACAAACTAGGGGAAATTTGGCACAAAATAAGTTGCTAAATTCCACCTCACTAACCCAAAAAAAAAAAAAAAAAAAGATGAAGCAGACGAATCCAATAAAACAAAACTTCACAATTCAAGTCCTAAAACACCATAAACATACCAAAGTAAACTGTAACACTATCAGGGACATATGTACCACTAACGGGAACGGGTTCAGCTGAACACAATAGCTTAAGTCCAAACCTCGTATTTGTTTCAAAAGTTTCATTTAAAATATACAAATTATAAATTTAGAACCCAGCTAAAATCCAGAACAGATAAACTTTAAATCATGGATCCGCCTCTGATTATACTATTCACAATAAGTTAACAGCAAAAATTACAAAAATAAACACAAAATCATAAAATAATACATATAAAAAACTAAAAAATATAGAAAAATATTAAAAAATTATTACCATTCGAACATAGGGACTATCACCAAGACAAGATTCACAAATAATGGGAAAATCGGATCTTTCCCATCCATCTGCTTCTGCATCTCGTAACAACCTATGCGCCATTTTTTACCTAAAATATAAAAGGATCAATTTAACCTAATTTTTCAATTTATTAAATAAAATATTAAACAGAAAGTAGCTGATTAGGTTAATTTATAAATAGAGCGGAAGAGCTTACGGCGGTGGAAGAAATACGGTGGCGGTGGAGGATAATACGGCGGCGGAGCAAAAAGGAGATGAGGAGGAAAAAGGGCACACACTAGTGTGTGTGTGGGTGTGTGACGAAGAAAGAGGAGAATAATATGTATCCCCCTAAGTTCTCTAAATATCACAAAATACCCCTATTTTATTCATTTATATATGTCTATACGACTTTATGTTTGAATTTCATAATAATGCACTAATAACATTTTACTCAAAGTAAACAAGATTAGAGAACAAAGTTTTTAAGGATTAGAGATCATAGTACATATATTAAATAATGATGACGGGATTTTTAGCTAGCATTTGGACAGATTTTTAGTTGAAATTTGAAAGTTCAAGTTTTTAATTTTGCACAAACTCTATTTGGACATGATTTGAGATTTGGGATTTGAAATCAAGTTGATTTAAATTTGAAATTTTGTTTGGACATACAATTTGAACTTCTTGAATTTCTTAAGTTGTATCTCTTTTTCATAAACATGAAAACCCCACAATTTTTTAAACGGAAAATGGCCAAAAATACCCCTATCGTATCAGAAATTGTTCAATTTTACCCTTCGTCCACCTATGCGTAACTAAATACCCTCGCCGTTACTTTTTTGTAAAAAAATGCCCCAAAAACTAACAGACACGCCAACTGTGTATGGTGGGCCAAAACTAATCCTATTTGGCACAATATGACTGGTCCACGTGGGAACTAAATCCTAGTCAGCCTATGTGGTTACACTACACTAACTTAACTCAACCCAACTTTACTCTACTCAACCTGACCCACATTAACCTAACCCGCGTATAAAATAACAAGGCGGCTAGTATTTAATTAAAATACTTATAAATATAAATAATTAATATAAAAAATAGAAAATTTTGTAAATAATTATAAATAATTGTACTTAATCATAAATAGATATAGATGACCATAAATAATGCTAATTAGATATATAAATAGCCACAAATAATTATTAAATGATATCGTAATGCGTTAAATTACACCAAATATAGCCAAATTGCGAAAAATTGAGGGACAAAATTGGGTATCAACAACAAACATAAACATAGAAAAAAAAAAGACCAATATATCAAAATTAGTTGACAAGCAAAACATTATGTGGACATTTGTAGAATCGACGTCCAAAATTATTATTCATCTTTGCCGTTAATTGAGTAGAAATCATCTCACACCTACATCTACGAGGTTGAAATGAGTCACCTGAACATTCAGATTTCTCGGACATAGTTACATATTCTGAATTTTGTTTTAAACAATATGAAGAAACAAGAATGGTGAAATGGAGTATATTATATTAGGATTGAGTTTTATTGCAGAGGGAAGGGTTATTTACGCGGGATAGGTTAATGTGGGTCAGGTTGGGTAGAGTAAAGTTGGGTTGAGTTAAATTAGTGTAACCACATAGCTGACTAGGATTTAGTTTTCATGTGGACCAATCATATTGTGCCAAATAGGATTAGTTTTGGCCCACCATACACAGTTGGCATGTCTGTTAGTTTTTGGGGTATATTTTTACAAAAAATTAACGGCGAGGGTATTTAGTTACGCATAGGTGGACGAAGGGTAAAATTGAACAATTTCTGATACGATAGGGGTATTTTTGGCCATTTTCCGTTTTTTAAAAACTATCCAGACTTCCCCAACTCTTATTCAATCCTACCAAATGAGCAAATCATAGTTCATAAACAAAGTATCGGAATATCCTACATTAATAAATTACATATCTTCATAATCCTTTTATAAATATATCATTACATGTTATTGAAAAAATTCAAATGTACATAATTTTTTAAAGATCAACTTTCAAATAGCAACTAGTTATTTTTTAATATAATCATTGTACATTGTTTATGTCTAAAATCGATCGCCTAGGTTAAACAATTAATTAAGAATGAAGTCACAAGCAATATAGTCAATACGATGGAAAAGTAAATAAACTAAAGAGAGAAATAATGAACAAGAAAAGTAAAGTAGTCTTATTTCTTGAGAATAACCGGATTTTGTGGTGAATCGCCTTGTTGTACAATACAATGTAAGGATGGGTATTTATAGTAGTGGATATCATGTCCTAATTAAGGTAAAATACAAAGATTAATAAGGCTATTAACTTATAACTAAAGGCGGGTGGTATATACTAAACTCTAACTAGGAGACTGTAATCCTAAGGCAGCAGGATGTATGCCCTTTGTCCTACGTATGTACCACATGAACGGTCGTAAATCGTAGAACAAACATGTCGGTGACTTATAAGATAAGTCTAGTCTCACCAGCTGGACTCGTATCCTCGTAATAGTAGGTGGCGTATTTTTGCCCACACAGTCAGTCCCTCCACTTGCTGAGTGTTGACGCGGGCAGTCAATAAGTGAAAGCGGCGTACAAGATGGATGTGAAAGATATCTCACTGACTCCTTGAGACTCGCAGTCACTTTGACCAAGAATGATGCTGATTTCTTCGAGAATTCTGCGTGCTTTCATCTGATTGGTTGATACTGATTCCATGCACCTTTCCAAAAATTGCTATTAGCTGCTCCGAATTGTTTCATATCTCCAACAATAATGACGCTTGACTGTTTCATATGTCATCCTTATCTTTTTTTCTGCCTATAAATAAGAACTTTGTGATAGTAGAAAAATCACAAACTTCTCTTCAGAAAACACTTCACTTTTTCAGCAATTCCTCATGATAGTGAGAAACTTTTATTTCTTCAAAAATATTTTCCTTTGATCCTAGTTTGATATTCCCACAAAATCTTCCTCGTTCCGAATGTATGATGCATGAGGGAACTATAGGAGGAAATTCATCTGCAATTACCTCCTTTTCTTTCTTCGTCCACGAAGAAACGAATGAAGTCCCCCGAGTCATAAAGTTTGATCGGGATTCTAATGACGTCTTTTGGGACGTCTTCTTTGTATCATGTGCACTGATTACAGTGCCATATTGTAACATGTTGGTTGATGTGATATTCTTCCTGTCATGCGGGTTTGGGACGCTTAGCCTTTTCAGCTGTCATGTGGCTTCTCTGTCATGATTCATCTGGTGCTTAGGTTGCCTCTCTGATGAAGTAAGGTTGAAGCCTACTTGTTTGACTCCGTCTCATGGCAGGCAAGAGGATTTAGCTTCATGTCGTCAGGTGATTAAGGTGTCACTGAGCTTTGGATCCCCTCGTGATTCATGGCTTTCATATTGGTTATCTGTTTCAACTAAACCGCTATTGCCAACGCTTCATCGGTCATTGGTTGTGGGATACCTGAGGGAAGAGGCTCCCTTGTGGTAGGTTCCTAACTCAAGCCTCTCCGTCCCTGGTGAGCTCATGTTTGTGCTTGAAGATCTGTGGGGTTGTACACTCTTGTTTGACCAGTTGAGGTTGACTCGGATGGTCAAGTTTTCTTTCTAAGCTAAGCGGCGAGTCTTCAAGTTTCTCTTTAAGTTCATCGGGCAAGACGCAGGAGGTTAGGCCTATATTCAGATGCTTTCGAGATTCCTTGCTCTAACGGCCGCGTGCCTTTAAGGAATGCTCAGGCCGACATATCTCGCGCCGCCGGAAGAAAATAATTGGTCAGCGCTGGGAAAGATCAACAAAGCTCTCTAACTAGATGTACAATAACATGTCACCTGCTTTGTATCTCACCACCCATTGTCCCCACACCTCCCGAATAAACATAGGAAGGATCGACTGAGCTAAGTATTTCCAAGGATACACAGTAACCCTTCTTGTCAACTCCCTAAGTGGATAAACAAGACTATACTAACTAAATACGAACAATAAGATTCAACAATTAATACAAACACTTCAGTTATTAAATAAATTCTAAATTTTTAAGGTAAGAATGAATCTGTAACTGAATCTGTAACTTCAAGAATCTTCAACCTTAAACTGCATCTACGATGGCTCAAGCCCTAAAGGCACTCAATACTTGGGGCTTTCTCAAATATTAGTAACTGCAAATGGCATAGACCTGATGGTGCTCAACACTTGAGTATTCAAATAATGGTAACTGCAAGTGGTCCAGTTTTGATGGCACTCAACAATTGAGTTTTCTCAAACCACAAGTAGTCCAGTCTTGATGGCACTCAGCACTTTGGTTGTTAAAAATAATGTTACATGCAGATAGCCTGCCTTGATGGTGCTTAACACTTCTGGAGGTTAACCACTTCTCCAAAGCCTAGTGTGACCACATAAGCAAATTTTAGTTGAGTCTATACATATTTAAGCAACTACATACAACCAAACAACTGAATCAAATTATGAAAGAAATACTTGTTGTAATCTAGTCAAACAAGTTAAGCATGCATATATTTTCTCTTTCTGAACATATTTCTAAATTACAACTACACATCTAAACAACATTCATTCATGCAATATGTCCAGCACATTATATGCATAACTTTATCAAGCAACTCATTTAGAAAAGCTGTCATTACATATCTATACAACTGTTTGAGATACTCCTCCAACTAGTTTTGTTACTTGACTCCTCGTAATCTACAATTAGGATAGCATAAGTTATTACCTTTAATCAACTCATTATATATTTCTCTTACCACCTAAACTTTTGCATAGCCATTAATAGCTCGTTACACGTACACACATAAACTCGACCAACTTTACAATTCTTAATCATCGTGTTTTAAAATAATTCATTCAAAAGCAGGAAGAGATAGTAAATACCTTGAATTACGGTCACACAATCTTATGTTTTGTGTTCTTGAAGAACTCTTTGAATCCTTGTTAAGAATCTAGAATTGGGGATTTAAGAGTTTTAACTAGAATAACTTTTTTGAATTAAAGTAAATTTATGGTTGAAATCTTACCTTTGAAAGTAGTGTTGAACCCTAGCTATATTTTCATTGAAATATCTCTCAAAGAGGCGTGAAAAATGACTAAGTTTCTCTCCTTGAGATGGGATATACTTATATACCTGGGAATCTCGTGGCGATCGCGCGACAAGTGAACTACAAATTTTGACAGATTTTTATCAAAGTGGTGGTCGTGTGGCTCAAGATTCACTGATTAGGTTCAACACGCCTTATTAAGCTTAAATTTCACGTGTTAGCCTCTCATAATTATCTTTCATTTCTGGTGGCATGAAAGCGCCACGGGGTCGGCCTGAGAGTCAATCTCTTTCCTTCTCCTTCTCGATTTTCCGTCAAACTTCATAACCGTGTTTCAGACTTTGTATATCTCTAATGAAATAAGTTTAATATATTTCTCTTGCTTGACTCATCAACTTCAAATTTAATTTCTACCTTTTATGATAAAGCATAGGAGAATTTGAGGATCGTTTCATTCTTCTCTCTTTATATGACATTCGTCATCGATTACCAGATTTACCCACTCACCAAACCGTGAGGGAACTTAGGTTACATTCAACATTGGTTATATTCTTCCACGACTAAGAAGTGTTCACATACCTGAATTTCAGAATAAGCGATGATACTTAATCGTACTAATTAATGAGATGTTATCTCACCATCTTAATATTTAGATATATATTATACTAATTCACATATATCTCAATATTCAAATGTATATTCAAATTCAAACATCATACCTATATATTTGCATTGGAAAGACACTAAAGTCCTTTTAGTGAGGTGTAATTCTCAAGACTTGAATTCTTCTTTTTTGTGTTAAAAAAAATATAAAACAAAAGAAAGAAAATAAAGAATAGAAAAAAGATGAAATTAGATAACCAAGGAAGAAACATTCTTCCACTATAGTTGCCCACTAGTCGCAACTTCCAAAGCGCATCTCTTTTCCAATGTTTCAATCACCTTCCTCCCGATCTGCTCTCACATCCAATACATCAATGGAACATTAAAGGTTAAAACATGAGAAGAAAAACCAATGGAAAGTGCAGGCTTTGGTGGCCAACACATCTTTCAAATCAATTGAATAATTCTTGTTCATCATTTGCTTTCTTGTTTGGTTGGTTCATTTCTTCATCTGAAGCTTCTTTTGACATTGTTGTTGCTTTTGCTTGCGATGACTCTTCCCTTCTTTCCCATACCAATCTTCAGGTAAAGATTCTTTCTTTTTTAACTATCTTGGGTTGATGTGAAAATTCCGGATCTTACTTAGTGTCTTCAACTTTCTTGTTAAAAATGGTTAATCTTCGAATGTAAAAAAGATGAATGTTTTAATGTGAAGTGGATAAAGCTTTTGTTTTTTGAGTAATTACCTAAATAGCCGCCCACCCAACCGCTTAAACAAAAAATGGCCTGAGAAAGTATATTCCATGTATAATGTGTGTATAGTTGTGTATATCAGTGTATAATCTATGTATACTGACTAGGGGATGTAAACACTGAATCCCGTCTGGCTATATAAGTAAAGAGCCCTTTGTTTTTGGGAAATTGTTGAGTGAAAGTTGTGTATTATTTTGTGATTGTTTGGCTGCTAGGGCTTTGGTCTAATGGTAAGAGCTTAGCTTGTAATGAGTGGGTTAGGCACAGGCCACATGTTGCAATAGACCAATGTCTCGTATTATCTATCTTTGGGACTAATGAAGCTTGATTGGGTATTTGAGGGATCTGCATAAATAACTGTATGGGGCTAAGAAAATAACCAAAGAAAATGTGGCTGCATTCCTTGCTGTTGTGGTGCTTTGAATAAAATACCATGCTCGCATCTGAAGCTAAAGTACCGATGTTGATGCGTTTAACCCGAGGGGTTAAAATTTTAAAAAGTTCGAGCAATAGAATGAGCATAATGTAAGCAAATTTTTGTTTTTTTCTTCTGGTTTTTATTTAATCACAAAAGTCTAGAAAATGATAGTGGAACATAATGTGAGTCAACTTTGATTAAGAGATATCTGAGATCAATGATACACTCACAAAAACATGTATGGTTTGACTATCATGCGCTTGTTGCATCTGATTTCTGACTGGTGATTGTGCAGTCGTAACGCTTAATCTAAAGATTAGGATTTGGTGAGGGCCTCATAACAATTTATAACAAATTGGCCTTCCTCCTCTAGTAGTATTAGGCGACAAGGTGTCGTCTACTATCTTGCTTTTGAGCTTTCATATGAAGAATGGATAAGCAGTGTGCCACAATGGCTGCATAGTTGTTTTTACATTTCTGCTTTTACAGGATTTTTTTTTTGTTATCATCGCAGATTCATTAGTAACCTTGTTTTATTATGCTTTTGATGCATGGCATGTCATAATCTTGGTTTGCCTTTTCTTACCTGTGAATCTGTTGATTTCTTGGACCTAAATAGAGCTAAATGAAGTAGCGGTTTCATCCAGCCAAGCCCAATCAGTTTGGGGACGATGCATAAATAATTGATATTCCACCACTTTTGCATTTCTTTTGTCCTTTCATCTCTTTGTACTGTATTTATACTTAGGCATATTTTGTGATACGCTTAAGATGAGTTCCTTGTTTACTGCTCATTTGTTATGAGCCTAGCTTCTCAATTGTTTTTGGTGCGAGATGCACAACTTAAACTTCTATTATTTGCTACATAAGTTACCTATGGTATCTGATACTGAAGTACTGAAATGCACTGGAAATCTCTACTCTAGGACTCCGTGTTTTATGTAGGATTATAAGTCAAAGTATGTCACAATTCCTTATTTAAAAAATCAACCTGTTCTCTATTTACTTTCCTTCCAGTGAGTCAAGGTGTTCTTGTCGACTTCTATATACCATTATTTTGCCTGTCTCTTTTGTTGTCTTTTAAGCTGTGTTGTGTGTTCTAACCATGCTTTACATATAATATCTGCACATTTTCCTTATAAAAAATAAAAAAAAATAAAAAATCTGCGCATTCAGAAAATATGGCTTTTGGCTGGATTTAGCCGGGGAGATTTTGTTCCTTTTATATGGGCTTGGAAGCTATCCCATAGGTAAGTCAATGGTGGAGGGTCTGGTTAGGGATGGCAATGAGTCAGGGGTTAGGAAAATATAATGTTGGGTGCAAAAGATTGGGCAGGATGGTGTTAGAATTTTTCTTGATACATGCACGGTGGACTGGAACAAGCTGATGAGGATTTCTAATATATTCTCTAAAATCAACCTCAAGTGTCCTTTTTCTCTTTGGCACTTATGTGGGTTATATGGAGAGGAAGAAATAGGAGATCTTTTGAAGGGATAGAGATGAATTTTGTTCAACTGAGGAGTAGCCTATTATCCCTTATTGCTTTTAGGTGCACCCATTAAATCCCTCTTTGTACAGAAAGTAGCTTTCATAGAAAATCATATTTTTTTGTAGGTTTTCTGCTTTTTTGGTATACTGCTTGTATACTGCCACTTTTGTTATGGCCCAATTTTAATTAAATTGGTTTACTAAAAAACAGACGCAAAGATTTTGCACGGAAATGGTTCCTTCGTTTTTTTTTTGAAGTTTCTTCTTTTCTATTTTTTAATCAACTGATTGGAACAGGTTTTGAAAAGAAATGGTTTTCCTAACTCTTTTCATGAATGTGACATCAAAATTAGGGTGCAGGGTGGGGTGGACTCTAAGTGCTCTTTTGGGTGGTGAATATAAACTCTACTTCTGTTATAGTTCTCTACAGAATTATAGGAAACTGTATTGTCATCACTTATATTTATTATGTTACTATCTCATGCTACCGGATAGATTTGAATCATTTATTCAGATAGCTATATTCTGTATCTTCATATGCACTATATATATTTCATGAAAATTGATTTTAATCCTTTTACAAGTTTGTTATGATACGTTTGACTCATACTTTTGTCTAAACTTGTTATATGGTTTCTCTCTCATTTTATTAGAGGGTTCTTCAAGGCATAAACAGAAAAATGCCTGTGCTTCTACAAGATAAAAGCAAGTTCTCTCTTCTAGGTTATTATGCATCAGATATCAGCAGCAATGGGCAGTTGCTAATGGTCAGAGGCAAAGGGAACAAGCATATCAATTCTACTGATAAGAGGGCATACTTGTGTGCTGGCCAACATGCACCTGAAGGGAAGTGTGGAAGATGGAGATGTGGATGTCACAAATTGGATGTGACACTAGAGCAGTGTAGGGAATTATCTTCAGAGGACAACATCTGGGCACAGATTATATGTGATAATTCTCAAGCTGTTGGCAGAAAAGTAGAGCTAATACCAAAGTTGCATCATATACATAGGAAGGGAGAAGCTATAGTGCAATTAGATGTCCACGTATGTAAGTCATAATCACCCATACAACATCCTCAAATTTCCTTGACTTCATCTGGTATTTCCTTATTGTTCTATTTTTCATCAAAATAAACTCAGGTAGTCTTTTATGGAATTCCTGTATTTGGTGGTCACCATTACTCATTGGGTTTCAAGAGTTCATCTGAGCGGGTGACAAGCGATTGCAAGAAGCCTGAATGGGTTAAGGATCTTAATAGGAAGCAGCCATATCTTGACTTGGTATGTTGATTGTGAAGCTTACTCTTACCTGCACTGTCTACCTATTCTAAACCTCTTGGCTTTATAATTTCTGAAAAACAGGATGCTGTGGTTCTATCTATCAACACTGCTAATGCTGCTAAAGTCTTTTCTGAAGCACATTTTTCCTCCAAAAGATCCAGGGTTTCCTTCCATTTCTTTTGCATGTAATATCTTTTAGACTTTAACATTCGCCCTTTTTCTGCTGCTCCATTTGATTCTTTGCCTTTTCTAATAGCTATGAAATGGCCTGTCAGGTTTTCTATTTTGACATGGCAATTGTTTGCTGTATCGCTTGCGTCATTCTCGACTATCTTCTACGTCATCCTTCAGTTCTTCCATGTCTGCTTGAGACATATATCCAATTCGTATATATACGTTGTATTGGAGAAGGTATTCTGCAATACATGCAGAAATCTAAAGATCCGGTGCTGCCAGTTCCTGTATTGGCCAGTTATTCTCCAAGATTACGGTCTGAGGTAAAAACTGTCTGATCATCTTATTTTTCTGGTTTCATGTGTGCTGGGTTTTATGAATAGAGCAGAATGAAGCATTCATGTTTGTGATTGAGTAGTAGATTGATATGCGTGTGTTCTGTTTTTCTGACCTGTTTTCTAATTTTTATTCCTGCACTAAGCTGACTTGAGTTGCAGGTCTCAATCTTGTGTGGAGTATGCTGAAAGAGCAGCATTTCACAAACATTCCATGTGGACAAGCCTTATAGTGGATCTGCTTCTGGGGAACTTTCTTGGCATCATGTTGTGGTCTCGAGCAAGTGCAGCATGCCTATGGGTTTCAAGTTTTTCTGAAAATGCCACTAATTATCTTCTGCGTACTGGTTGTGTGTGGCTTATGGGAAACCCAGCGGGATTCAAGTTGAACACTGAGCTAGCTGGAGTTCTTGGGACAATTTCCCTGATTGCTATTCAAATTTGGTCTACCCTTTGGTGGTTGTTGGGTTTCTTCTTAATTCATCTCATAAAAGTAGTTGCTGTATTTGGGTCGTTGTTTGGTCTGACTGCAGCAGCTGCTCTGATCATTGACACAATTTCACTAGCAACAACACATGTTTCTACTCTTCAGTGGTTGCTTACACTACTCTATTCATGGCAAATACAGGCTGTAGATGCTTTATGGCGACTTTTCAGGTACATTACCCAATAATGCTATCTTCACTCTAAAGCAATGTTTGCCCTGCTGAGGTCACTGAGTGGTCTAGACAAGACTACCAAAATGTATAGTCCTTAATGACTTTTTTCTTTTGACATATGGCAGAGATCGATTCATTCCTGTAGACCACTTAATAACATAGGAAATAGGAGGTAACATAGTTTGGGGCTTGGCCACTTGCACTAGTGTTTCCTATCATCTTTCGGTACACAACATCCTGAAAGAAAATAATGATCTTCGTCAATTTGTTGTGAAGTATAAGGTGAAACAGTTAACCGCTTTTAAGCTTAAAAAGCAATGATTTAGAACTTACAGAAATTACTTATCTTAAAAAAACATTTTTTCATTCCCACTGGCTAAAAAAAAAACTAAAGGGATATCAACGAAAGACTTTGCTGCTGGACAGCAGATTGGAAAAGCCCACCATTTGTTAAATTAAGATCTGCATAGGGAAGATAGGAGTGATATGCTCTAGGTTTATTCGTTGAGGAGACAACTGGGAAAAGAGGGGGTGGATGGGATTTTCACAAGGTTAATATTACCTATCAACATTAGAAAAGAGCGTGGTAATAAAAAGGGAGTGTGATACCTCATTAAAAATTCTTTGGGTGAGTGCAACTAATAGCTTCACTCTCTACTTTTGTTATTCGTTTGATTGGTTGGGGCTTAGCTGGCTCAAAAGAAGAATCGTTAAAATACGTCAATTTCACTATCTATGTTTTGGTCTATTATTCTTCTTTAAACTTTTGTGAACTAAAATGTCATTTCTGACGACCTACTTAATCTATGCTATTTATTACTTTCATGTACAGTTATGCTCCACAGCTTTTTGGTGTCTTCATATTCCCTCCCTGTTTTACTTAGCCAAAATTCAGTCACCCTCTTGGCTGGGTTGCATGGTTTTCTAAAGTAAATGGTGGTGATGTTTGTGTTTGTGTCTTCAATCTCTTCCTGTATTTTCTTTTACCAAACATACTATCCTCACCAAACAAGTTCTTACAAAGGAATTCGGAAGTTCCAACTTTCATCATATAAATTGACAAAGTCATGTCTAATTTATGGTCCTTGAGGAGTTTGGAATAAACTGGTCATGGGTAGCTATCGTACTTTTACTTGTTTTAACTGGATATGACTGTAAACTCTATTATTTTCATGCAATCTCTTTATATCATTTTTCGCAAAACCAGCATTAATCATGTTGCAGCTGTGAGCTTCGCTGATTGCATCCTTTGACTACAGGGGTAGGAAGTGGAATCCTCTTCGACAGAGACTAGACAGCTATGCATACAGTGTGGAACAACATGTTGTTGGGTCTCTTCTATTTACACCACTTCTACTTCTGCTGCCGACAACTTCATTGTTCTATATTTTCTTCACCATTATGAAGACAACTATTAGCTTTGTCTGCATAGCTATTCAGTTTGGCATATCTATTATTCATGCCACACCATACATTAAAATCTTCTTTTGGTTCATGAGGAGGAAACGATTTCCTTGTGGGTTATGGTTTGACATCGTTTTGTGTCAGAAAAATGCCACTAATTCTTCAGAGGTTGAATCTGCTAATAAGACTGCATCAAGCTCTGAAAATTCTCGCTGCACAAGCTGCTGTAAATCGACAGTACTAGTTTCATTTCTTCACAGCAATTTTTTGAGCTTGAGTAAGTCCCTGAGCATTATTATAATAGTACTTTAGATTTTGTGACCTTATCCTTATTAAAAAAAAGGATTTTGTGACCTTACGAGGTGAAGGACAATATTTCCTTGGTTCTGGAGTTTGTTGGTATTGGATAGGAGCTCACCTTTATGGGTGTTTAGTCCTTTTTACTGCATACCAACTTTTCAAAGAGTTTCGCCACAACATCCATATCTTCTTAGCATGTCATTTGTGTAGTGGTGTCTATATTTCTGGAAGCAAATATGTTCTTCAAAAATTTATTGAGCAGGAACTTTTTATTGGATCCTTTTAAAGTATAAACTTGATGGGGTGTTAATTCTTGCTACACTCTTTATTCCATTATTTATCTACAAAATGAATAGAAGATCTTTTGAGGCTCACTTTGGGTGCAAGCTTTCCAGATTACCCTCGATATATAGGATTTCAATAAGCTATAATAGGATAAGAGGAAGAAAGTAAATTAATCTACTTCACTTGTTGGTTATGGACTTCCTTTTCATGATAACCTAAACTATAGGGACTATTGTACAAAACCTTGTTTAAGATCTACTATGGAGAATCTGAAGTCTTGCTTTGATAGTGCTGTGATTTGTTATCGCAATTTGTTTGATCTATTGTTGATCTTTTTCCCGCTGAAGATATTATAAAGTGATCTTTCTGTCGATAACTTCAAAATGGTTATTTTAGTAATAGTGCATTTAATGGTGTAATACTCCCTAAACTTTAGAATTGTTTGCTTTGGTAGTCAAATGCTCTTCCCTTGTCATGGTTATAAGACATGCGTGCTTGTCATTTATTCCTTTCAAGTGCACTTTTTTGGTTTACTAACTTTGAAAACATATGATGCAGGACAAGTAGTCTGGCCCCACTATAGAAATGTTTTCTCGGATATGTCTAGATCTTCTATTGCATTGTCAGCTTATGGAGTTCTTACAGGGAAAAGGTGTTTCATCTTGTCTTAGTAGAAATTTTACTACTCCTTAAGCTGCTTTAAGGAATTCCTAGTCTTGCTGGTTTTCTCACTTCTCTTGTGTTTACTTTCCTATTGTATTGCAGAACTCCATCAGCTCCAAAGATTGGTCTTCCCCCGACGTTGCCATGGATGTCTATTCCATACAAGGAATACTGGCGCCTTTGCCATGAAGCAATCCTCGCTTGCAGGCATGATTGCAACTGCCAATTGCACCAATAGTTGTCAAAAGAGAGGACAACAAACGGAGAACGAAGATAAAAAATCATTAGCTTGCATTTTTCGCACTGCTATACCGTGAATTTTTTCATTTATTGCAGTGTTAGGAATTGTTTCATAAAATTTTGTACACGTGATGGCGTTAGGTAGGGTGGAAAAGTAAGCTATTTGTGTATAGTTAGAAGCGTTCTTTGGCCATCTTATCCATGATGCAGCAATTTTGTTTGGTTATAGGACTAAATATTGATGAATAGTGTAGTGTTTCTCCCTTCTTAGAGTACTTGCCAAGTTCATCTCTATGTTGCAATTATTTCGGAAACGTTAACAAGGTTCATAACTTGATTAGGGGCATTGGAAGTACATGATGACTTCTGTGATTACATAAGAGCCACAGTCTTGGTTCTTTGAGGACTGAAGTGTACCATTTTTGAAGTTCTCTTTTTTTCCTTTATTTTTTCTATTTAACAATATGGTAATCAAAGCTCACTAGTTTGATTAGTTTGGGATCACACTGAGTACATCCATTAGGGGTACCATGAAATTTCTCATTTCTAAGACTCCGATGCGAAACATTTGGTTTGGTTAAGTAGACAAGGATGTCAACTATTTCACTACATCCTTTGTCTTGAGCGATTCAAATATTTCACTACATCCCTTGGCTTGAGCGATTGAAAGAGTAAGGTTACAAAATCATGAGAAAAGCAAGATTGGGAGATTTTTAGGAAGCTACTCATTATACTAATACAAGTGGGGAAATTTTTTCTTCATTAAATTGACAAGCTGCAGACATATAGCCAGGGTGCGCCATCAAACTCTTCTTTTGAGTATGATTGGACCCTGCAGTGGTAGAACCTGGTGAACTGATTTTTTTTCGCTTTGCGGATTGTACCTCTTACGGATTCATTGGCAATCATCTCACATGTTTTTTGAAAGCTTGCTTAGAGCTAGTTATCTTGATCGAAAAATACATCGAGGGTGAGTTTCAATTTTTCAATGGATGAGTTGCAAAATATTTCAATGTATGTGCATACATTACTTTACCACTATTAATGAAGATTTTGCCGTCCTCAGTCGGATTACAACTATCTAGTCGGATTACGAAAAGGTTTGATCTTCCGAATATCCCTTGTGATTGCTATATGTTGCTCCATATAATAATTTAGCAATTCCATATCTCATTATTAGGTAGAATGTCAAACATAATTGAGACAATTACATGGAGAGACACTCCACTTATAAAAATTACCAAAAAAGACTCCTATTTTCCTTCTTTACCCGACCTAGCACCCCTCTTTTTTTTTTTTTTTTTTTTTTTTTTTTTCTGTCACTCCATAGCACCCCTATTTAAAGGAAAAAAAACCCTAGCCCCATTTTTCCTTTCTTCTCCTTCCGTCCTTCCCATTTTTTCCTCTTCTCTTCCCCATTACACCTAACGCCGCCGCCTCCTCCCCCATTCCTTCCACCACTGCCATACCTTTATACCCTCTCCTCCAAGACACTGACATTGTCGCCACCGTGGTCACCACCGCTGCCGCCGCTGCTTCTTCTTCTCATTTTTTTTCTTTTAGGCTTTTTGAATAACAATGTCGATTTTTTATTGTATATTTTGGTTAAAACTCCGGTGAGTTTGTTTTAAAAAGTTGTTTATCATGTTTCTTCTTCTTTTTTCACATTTTTCATAAGTATCCGGTGAGATCTACTAGTTTTTTCTAAAAACTTTTTAGATCTAGTGTTTTTCTTGTATAAAACTGTATAGATCTTGAATATTTGTTAAGTTTTTGTGTAGAATCTGCCGAAGCACTGTTTAAAATTATTTTTGCGAGTTTATACAATTTTATACATTTTTATACAAGTTTATACAATTCTGTAAACGTGTATAAATATGTATATGTACGTATTGACAGTGCATAAACACATTCTATGCACTTTTGTAAATTTGTATAAAGTTGTATATGTGTGTATGAACAATAAATAAAATTATATGAATTTAGATTTGTGCACTATTTATGGATGTTTGTATAAAATTTATATTTTTTGTGTATATTTTTATGTTTTCCTTCTTGCATACACATTCTTCTATGTATTTACATATATAATTTATTATTTTGATAGATTTAGGTGTATAAAATTATCAAAAAATAATTATTTAAACAAATTCACAACTAAAATAAGCAAATCCGGCGAGATCCACTAAATTTTTCGTTTTTCAGCCACCGGCCGCCGCCGGCCGGTGGAGGCTCAATTTCCGGTGGCGGGCCAGTGGTGGGGGAGGGTGCGGGAGTGGCTCCTAGGGTTTTTAGTTTAAATGGGTGCTATGTTATGTATTTTTGAAAGTAAGTGGGGGTGCTATGTTGTGTAATTTAAAAATAAGGGGTGCTATGGATGAAATGTGGCCCTCATTTGTAATTTTAGGTAGTGGGCTGCCTAGTTTTGAAATTCTCCCGATATTGTTTGATTTCGGCAGAGCCCGCACGATTTTCGCAAAACTCACACCATTAAGAGTTCCCTACATCTTATAAGTAGGTTATTTTCCTTGCCAACTTCCTATGTGGGACTTGGTTCGCACACCATTAACAGAGCCCTCAAAGTTGCGGGTAAATGCAAGTAGTAATCCGGTCCACAACGGATAAAGATTAAATCGGGCCCCCACTGCATACTTGTCTCGCTGAACCATTGACTCCGATACCAGTTGTTGGGCTAAAACAGCTCAATGTGTTCTTAACATGGTATGATATTGTCCGCTTTGGACTGAGCCTGCACGGTTTTCATAAATGGCCTCGCACTATTGAGAGATCCCTATATTTTATAAGTATGTTGTTTTCCTTGCCAACTTTTTACATGGGATTTGGTTCGCACACCTCAAACACTTTTAAGAAGAAGAAGTAAAAAAAGACAGGTTAACTTTTTAATCCTCATCGCCCAGTGATCCCAAATTTTTACCGCCAAGTAGAATGTTAATAGTTTTATATATTTGAATAGTTTGAATTTATTTAATAATAAAGTAGGAAGATCTTCACAAATATATAAAATGAGTATCTAAAATAAGACCCATATTAACATTAAAATAATGATACTATTCCAGTTCATAATATTGCAACAAAATTTTCACATGATAAATACAATCTGTAACAAATCTTACAAATTTGGGAGTTCTGGGAGATCTTCTCTTTACAAATTACAATCCTAGCTCTTGTTGTCCCGTTCCAACCTCTGTTCGTTGGAGTTCAGTGGTATTCGTCAAAATACGTTGTTACTTCATCGAACATTATTGCTACTTCATCGAAAATTTGCTGGTGTTTTGAAAAAGTATTGCTATGTTTTAAAATTGTAGTATATGTATTAAACAAATCATTTGAAAAAATCTTTGATTATATTAACAAAACTAGCAAAATAGTATTTTCGTAAAAAAAAAAAAAATGGATTTTCAAAAACATGACCAAACATAATACTAGTAGATTACCTTTTGTATCTTTTGTTTTAGGTTAACACAATTTATATTGTCAGAGGTCTATGATATAACTAGGTGGGGTGGTGCCTGTGCAAGCACGGGCCCAATATACAGCGAAAAAGATTTTTTTAGGTGATGATTATTTTTATTTGACCCTAGATAGGAATGAGTATGTGGAATAATAGGATAAAATGTTAGAAAATAGTCAAACGCTTTCTGTTAAATTAGTGTTAGTATTATTCTTATATACGCCTATAGTATTTTTATTTTATTCTCCATCTTTATTGATAATGTTATTTCATTACCTCTATTATCTTTATTTTTTATGTTGGTATTTTCTTTTCTTTTGTCATGGTATTTTCATCTTATTTTTTAAAACATGTTTTCAAAAATATTTTCTTTAGCCAAGCGTATAGCGAAAATCTATCTACATTAGTGGGGGTAAAGTTTGCGTACATCTCACCTTCTCCATACCTCACTTATGACGTACATCCCACGCTCTCCAAACCTCACTTGTGAGATAACACTGGGTACGTTGTTGTTGTTGTTGATTGTCCTGTTTATGTGATAATTTTTTTTGTCCATTTAACAAAAATAATTTTCTAAAATTTATCCAATTGTAGTCCATTAGATGTTTTCTTGTTTTTATGTCGGGAAATTTACGCCACATGAACGTTGATCAAGAATAATTACTTTTTCTGTACACTTTTCTTGTTTCTTTCTTTCCATGTACATTTTACCCTTTTTAAATATATATTTTAAATATGTATTTAATATTTTAAATATTATTGATATATATTTAATATTTTAAATATGTATTTAATATTTTAAATATTATTGATATATATTTAATATTTTTAATATATATTTAATATATTAATATTATTGATATTTAATATATTTAATATTATTGATATTTCATATTTTAAATATATATATTTAATATTAATATTATTGATATTTAATATATTTAATATTATTGATATTTCATATTTTAAATATATATATTTAATATATTTAATATTTTAAATATTATTGATATATATTTAATATTTAGAATATATATATTATGTTGATAGGACTCTATCATTAAGCCTAAAATCGTGCAACTACCATATTTAATGGTAATCTATTTTTTTTTTACCATTGATTATTTCTTTAATTAAGGGAGTTAAATATCATACTATTAAATATTAATATTAATATTAAGAAATATATTTAATATGTATTAAATTTTTGGATACAAAAAGTTATGGATACCTAAAAGTAATTCATGATCGGCGGATATATATGTAAAGAGCCCTTTTACGTCAGGGTCAAGCAAAAAATTATATTTTTCATGCAAAATAGCTACTACTAATACTGGCTACTTTTAAAAAATCTGCATTTTAAAGTGGATATTATCAAGTATGTTGCAAAGATAGGCTATCAATTAATTAGCATCTAAGAACGTGGCTATGCGTCAAATTTTTACATGCTATATCTTAGTTAAAATCCAATAGAATGGCTACGGGTCAAATTGTCAACCGGGTCAGAAATAGGAGGCAACTCTCCTTCCACGTTTATATAGTAGTACTAATACTAAACTAAAATGTAATGCCTAGAGAAAGAAGTAGCACAAATCTTAATTAGATTATGTTTGGGATTGCTGCCAAAAACTGCTTATTTTGAGAAGTACTTTTGGCATATGTACTTTTAAGTACTTTTCAAATAAGTATTTTTGGATAATAAACAATTCGTGTTTGGACAACTCATTGGAGAAGTACTTTTGATAAATAATTTGTGTTTAGCTAATCTTTACGAAAAGTATTTTTGAGTGTCAAATTATAAAAAGGACATTCAAGTTCATTTTACATTTGGATTAATAGAAATAAAAAAATAATTTTGAATATTTATCATACAAGACTTTAATTTAAAAAATTATTTCGTTAAAATGTAAACATAAAGTAAAAGATATAAATTTAAGCTATTGAACAACATAAAATATAGTTAAATCAAAGTAATAACGGAATTAGGAATTTCTAGTAATCACTTACTTTTAAAAAAAATGATTTAAAGAATAGGACATTCTATACACAGTTGATAGAAATACCTATAAATAAAAACTAGTGCTAGAGGAAGAAGATTTATAAAAGTACGTAGTAGGGAAAAAATAGGGAAAAGAAAATTTTAATTGTATTTTGAGAGAGATATGGTTAATTAATAAGGAATAATTTGGTAAATACGAATTTTTGGTAAGAATAATTTTGTCTTGAAAAAAATTAATAAACTGCTTTTGTAGCTTCTCCTCAATAACAGAAAAATTGTTACTACTTCTACCTAAAAATTGTTTTTTTTAGTTGCCTTTAAAAAGAAAATACTTTTGGTTTTGAAGAAATAATGCCAAACACAGGCTATTGATCAGGCATGCCTAAAGAAAATCAAAGAAAGTAGATTTGGCCGTTCACCAGCCAACTCAGCCACGTGATCAAATGCTAATTATAAGGATACAGTTGTTAACTTTTAAGCACATCATCATTAACTGCTCAACCAAATATAAACCGTCCGATTGAAACAGTCTTCTTTCTAATCCGTCAGATCATAGCCCTGACCCTGATTATCAAACATTTCTAAACAAAAGCCCTTAGCATGCGCAGTGGAGCCCAATTAGTTTTTATCTGTCGACTTGGCGATGAACACGTGTACTTTCTTTAATCACTGTACCGGCTACTTTGTCTCCCCGCAAATCCACCAGCATATATCTTAAAATTCGGGAATCCATATATGGGCGATCATACCAGCACAGACGCATCAAATTTTTAAAAAAAAATCTGTAACGTGTTTGAACGATAGTAGTAGTGAAAGATCATCATATTGCACAGATGATGAGATCACTCTTCTCATTGTCATGCAAAAAAGATAAAAGTGGTCTCATCGTCTTGCAATCTGTACCCGACCAAATAAACAGGGGCGTGTTTTCTTTCATCTTTTAAAATAATAATTGCGTTTGACAATTAGCATATGTGAAGAGGTAGAATTGTGAGTAATTAAACTTACCCTATTGTTTACAAGGTTTTCATCGATATTATTATTTGGGCAGAATACATGTTTTACCCATTGAACTTTACACGAAATCTCGCTGACACACTTATTCTTTGCGGGTAATCTTTGAGACACTAAATTTTTAAAAAGTGTAACTATTACACACTAATTTTACCCAGGCACGCGAGAGTGTGCAACAACATGGTCAAGCGCGTGAAGCCTTTATTAAAACTCATCTCAGCTATATCTAACAGTCTAAAATGGTAAAATTAACGGTTTTATTCCACTTTTTATAAAATTGGGTCTCCTTCTTCCCCAAATCAAACCAAACCCAATTGGAACCCATTTCAAAACCAAAATTTGAGCTTTTGCAAAAATTTTGTCCAAATCTTACTATATTTTTCCTTATATCTTTTCCTTTTTTCTTTAAAACACTTATTTTTTATATTTGTGCGCTAAATTTCTACATTTAAGATTTAAAAAAAATGGCTAATTCTTGCAACTTATAGCTTAAATAGTGTGAAATTGGACCAAGATATAATTTTTTGGCCTTTGGTTTGGAAATTGTTGTTCTTTAAACTTTAAACCCAATATCTGGTGGGAAAGGTGATGCAGCCATGGCAGAGAGGGTCTTCTTTTTCCTTGCCTTTTTCTTTTATTCATTTTAAAGTTTTATTTTTTATTTTTAGTCAGTGACACGTGTCTTAATTTTAGTGGTCCGTGTCATTACAACTGTTTTTTAAAACTGGGCAAGCATGAAATGGTGTGTAAAAGACACACTTTTTCAAACTTTTGTGTGTAATGATACACACGTAAAAATAAGGTGTGTCAGCGAGATTTCGGATAAAGTTCAATGGGTAAAACATGTATTCTGCCTTATTATTTGTATCCAAGTTTTTACTCCCTTTTTTTGTTTACTTAAAAGTTTCTTAGCTAACGTTTGGATATGATTTGGTGGAAACTTAGAAAGTTTGAGTTTTTTCAAGTTGAGTCCCAAATTTTATGAACAACCGGGTTCTTAAAGAAAGAGTGGGCATATGTGAGTACACACATAAGGAAGTAAGAAGAGAAGAAAAGTTAACAAATCTACTCATCATTTCTTGAAATCTTTTTTAGGAAAGAAGAACGTATGGATCCTGCCCATTTTTAGTAAAGTTACTAAGTATTACTATAATGTTTCCATATCCAAATCCCGCTGTCTTACTTTATATGGAATATATAACAATATGCTGTTATTTGGCAGTGATCCAACCTACCATCTCTCATATAGAATCAACAACAAGGAAATAATAATGTGGTGGTTTACTTTTTGTATTATTAGATTTCAAGGAAGGGAGGGTGAATCATCCTTTGAAATTTTTAGGAAACTGAAGAGCCACCATGTGTAATGAATGGAGGGAAGTAATCAACGGCTAGGATTAAAAGGAAAGCAACGGCTGAGATTAATCAAAAGGAATGCAGCAAGTTAGTTAAATATGATTAATCAGGAGGGAGAAAGCAGTTATGAAATCTGGTACAATCCTACTCCTTCCTCTCAACTGATTCTTTCTCTCTCTCCCTCGTTCTTTCTCTTCTCTTTCTCATCCAAATTCTTGATCCTTTTCAGGTATACTACATCATCAATGGAAGCTTGTGTCACCATTTTATCCTTTTAACCTTCCTGCATTAGTTTGTAATAGATATTGAAAATCAATAAAATCTCAATTCTTGTCAATTTCCATTCAATCTTTTAGTTCATACTTAAGTTCATTACAATTTGGTATCAGAGCCCTTTCCTGGGCAACATTCATCATGGTTGAAGCTTCCGTACGCAGCATTGATTGTCAATGCTATTCTTGTCTCTATGATTGCTCGAAGAGAAATGAGGTGAATGATTGTATAGCCATGACAACCAAAAAGTTGAGGGAATAGTTGTGAATTTAAAATCATCGCTGAAGCAATATGAAGGATGTATACAGAGTATCGACTGCCAATGCGACTCTTGTCTCGATGTCTTCTTAAGAAAGAAGGACACACATTGCATACACAGCGTTGACTGCCAGTGCAATTCTTTTCTGCACGACAGGGAAACCCAGATCGAGGTAATAGAGTCCATGGCGGGATCTGCCAATCAAGAAAATCAAAGAAGTTAAGATGTTCTTCTTAATGAGAAGGATAAGGAGCGCAATAAATTGTTAACCTTGAAAAGAGGCATAGCTAAGGATGCCTGGGTGGAAGAAAATACTGATAGCAACTTGTTACTCAATGATACTGCCAATTCTGAATGTTCAAATGGTTCTGCTATAGCTGCCTTATCCCATGAAGTGCAAGTAAATTTTCAATCCTTATTGGGATGCTCCCTGGCAACAAACAAATGGATTCTCTCTGTTAAACTTAAACATATGAGAGAGTTTCCGAATTGTTGGAATCTCAAACATTGCTACTCTATCAGTAGCAAGTTTATCGATAGATTGAAGAAGGGTGAAGATGATTTCAGTATAGAAGTAAAGAAAATGGAAGCTCTTTGGAACATTGAGATAGCTCCAACACTTGTTACCCTTGATCTTGATCAAGATGAATCCCCGGAAGAAAATGAGATGTTATATTGTGAATTATCTCTGTTTCTCCATCTTAGTAAATACTATCAAATGATTGAAAAATCTCTCGAAGGTGCGTCTTTTCTTATAAACAAAGTTTGGATTATAGTGGAGGAAAAATGGTTTCCCCATGAATATAACATGGAAGTCGACAAGCTTGCATCCGATAGTGCGGACATATATTCTTCATGGTTAGTACACTCTCTGGTAACATTTGGCCAAGGGCTAAGGTATTTTTATATTGGAGCTTCGAATATAGGATACATTTTTCAAAAGAGAGTTAGCTGGGCTATTGTGTTAGTAAAGAAGAATATTATGGTTATACCAATTACATTCTTAGTGAAATTTCTTTTGATGAGGCTGTTAACTGCATGTGCTCGCTTGATTCATTCCCTGTGATTGTTTGGAATGAGAGTGTCAAATCTCTATTAAGTATCAGTGTAGCCAAGGCGTTTCTTGGTGCAAGCAAGACCTATACAATAGCAGGCTATGAGATGGGGTCAAACTCCTCTTCACCTGATATGTCGACGATGCAGTTTAGATTAGATTCACTATATAAGCTCATTTATCTGGATTATTGTAGATGGCACTGGTACTCTTGTGGTTGTTCGATTCTACCTGCCACGAGCATCCCTAGGAGCCATGACTGCAACAACAAAGCACATTAATGCAGCAGCTAAGTTGCACAGCCTGCATTTGATTCTGGAGTACCTTCTCAGATATTGACCTTGAGGACAAGGTCAGTCTTCAAGGGATAGGGAATGTAATGAATGGAGGGAAGTAATCAATGGCTAGGATTAAAAGGGAAGCAACGGCTGAGATTAATCAAAAGGAATGCAGCAAGTTAGTTAAATATGATTAATCAGGAGGGAGAAAGCAGTTATGAAATCTGGTACAATCCTACTCCTTCCTCTCAACTGATTCTTTCTCTCTCTCCCTCGTTCTTTCTCTTCTCTTTCTCATCCAAATTCTTGATCCTTTTCAGGTATACTACATCATCAATGGAAGCTTGTGTCACCATTTTATCCTTTTAACCTTCCTGCATTAGTTTGTAATAGATATTGAAAATCAATAAAATCTCAATTCTTGTCAATTTCCATTCAATCTTTTAGTTCATACTTAAGTTCATTACACCATGATTTTCTTCTAAGAATTTTAAAATTTTATTATAACATAAATATTTTAAGTACTTTTTTATGTAGTTTTCCCAACTAAAATAAGGAATCAGGTATTTTTTTCATACGGGAAAACCAGATTTATCGAGCATTGAATGCTATTTCAGTCATACTTTTTAGAGGTGGTAAAATTATTACTATACATTATCTATACACTGTACTTTAATTTGTGTAATGCTGTATCGGTAGTCACTGATAAGGGATAATCCTTGACAAAGGATTAAATAGAGTATCCTTTGCCTTAAAAAATGACACACATACAAGGGTTGCCTGGTCTATTTATTAAATAATTAATGTTTCTTCAATGATGACAAAGAAATGTCACCTATCTTGTTTGTCTTCATCTCTTAATATCAAATCAACGTAATATTTTAAATAGAGATACATCTCCTATCAATGATCTTTGAATAAAAGAATCCCATCCTTTTTTAATTCCAAATGTTTATATAGTTTAGACTTTAGATGTGTGATTCCTAATTTTGTCGTTTTGTGTTTGTAGTCATTTATACATGGTAGGTTGTGTTAAAAATCAGAATACCATACCAATAATTTGTAGTGACTAGTGATATCATTACTTTCAAGAACATTTGTATATGCTTTTTAATTTTTTACTAAACATCCAGTAGCGGTATTTAGTGGTTAAATAATCTGGATTCATGTCATAAAAACGTATTATGGAGGGTATTAGTATTATTTATAAAAAAATTCCATGATCTAACTAATTAATTCAAACCCGCATATTACATATCATACGTGAGTTTAGTGTTCTCTACCAAAAAAAAAAGGTCAGTCAAAAGATTTGAACTTGAAAATTCTGATTTATACCTGGAATGCATCTATCAATCCACAAAATTTCTTGATGCTAGAATGTCAATATGTGTTTGTTTTCTATTTAAGCAAAATTGTAGGAGCATAAAAGACCATGCAGTAAAGTGAAACATTCCCATAAGAAATGTAATAGATTCCCAAGGAAATTTGATGACTTTCTATGCATGTTTTCCAAAGAGTAATTGCGCAAGTATTATTTACAGTTCAATTAGTCAAACACTAGTATCCTATTATATTGACTCATCTAAAAACACTTGACCTATATATTTACTAGCAAAGAGACGAGTTTTCGTTTGGCAAGAAAAAGAAAGAAAAAAAAAAAAAAAGATAATTTTTCGATATTTGACAATTACGTTGTACGACTCCACAGTGCATTCAACTACTACTAATTTAAAAAGTAGAAAAAGGCCAAATTTGCCCCTCTATTATTGAAATTAATCTATATTTACCCTCCGTTAACTTTTTGGAACAAATATTTATCCTTACCATTACAAAAGTAGCCAAAAACACCCCTATTTCTCATGGAAGTCCGTTGTGGCAAAGATCCTGCACGCGTGACCTGACATATGGTGAGATGGATACCACGTGGCATGCCACCTCACTATCCATGTTCATTGAAAACACATTTTTTAATATGGAAACTTGAGATCTGAAATTGTGACTACAATGAAATGAATATTGTTACTTTGAAGCTTAGATAATTGGAATAACACTGATTTAAGAGGTTTTGTTTGAAGAAATAAAATCTCATTGATTAGTTTTGGAGAATATTTGAAGAATAAGTGTGTTGGAAGAGTTCTTGAATTCGTATTTGTTTTTATAGATATTTGGGCACCTGAGTTTTTGAGTTCTTTGAGGTAGAATCTAATTTAAGTTGTGCTTTTTGTTTTTTTATATGTTAGAATTATACATCTTTTGGACTCGTAAATTCATGGTGGTTTGGTGTGGAAAATTCAGATGTGATTTGGGTTCCCATTGAAACCTCATATCTGAAGTTCAAGAATGAACTCAATCTTTTTCCATTAACCAAAGTTTTATAAATTCATATGCGCACGTAAATGTTGAATCTTGGATACTATTGTCCATTTCACAACTCAAATATTGCCATGGGTATTAGAAAACAAAGGTAGAGGAAGAACTTTGTGGTCTTCATAAAACAAGAGAACTTTATCGGTGCTTGAAACAATTTTGTCTTCTCCATATTACTATATCTCTGGAGTCAATAATTTTTCTAAAAGAATTTATTTTTCCTATTTCTTGTTTTTAATGCAGGAACATGTTTTTGGTTTTTCTTGTCATATTTGAATGACATTGCATTGATCCTCGTAAGTTGAAGACGAGATGGAAGAGGAAGAAAAGGTTGAAGGGAGTAAAATGGGAGTGGTGAGGTGGCATGCCACGTGGCATCGACCTCACCTGTAACAGCCCAAGCCCGCTAGTGATACTGTCCGCTTTGGGCCTAGGCCCGCACGGGTTTAAAACGCGTCACTAGGGTCTAAGGTCAGTTAACTTATATACCCAGGATCACTCATGTGTTATGCCGATGTGGGACACTTAATCCTTAGTTGGGGTGTTACATACACCCCCTCTTATGGACTCAGCGTCCTCGCTGAGGTTTGCCCCGCATACCGGGATTTGCCTAGACTCACCACGGAGGTTTGCCCCGCATACCGGGATTCGCCTAGACTCAGCCCTGAACTTTGACCCACATCGACAAGGCTGACACGGAGTGGCTCTGATACCATCTGTAACAGCCCAAGCCCGCTAGTGATACTGTCCGCTTTGGGCCTAGGCCCGCACGTGTTTAAAACGCCTCACTAGGGTCTAAGGTCAGTTAACTTATATACCCAGGATCACTCCTGTGTTATGCCGATGTGGGACACTTAATCCTTAGTTGGGGTGTTACATCACCATATGTCATGTCACGTGTGCAGGGTCTCTGCCATAGTGGACTTCCATGAAAAATGGAGGTATTTTTGACTACTTTGGTAATAATAGGAGTATGTTTGTTCCAAAAATTTAATGAAGGGTAAATGTAGACTATTTTCAATAATAGCGGGGCAAATTTAGCCCTTTTCCGTTTAAAAAATTCAAATCCTTGTTTTATTTCTTGTTATAATCTAATTTGCATTTGTTTATGAATTAATCACCTACAAAAATAGTTTCTACTGTCATCACAATATGGAGAATTACTACCTTACTTTCAAAAGTGCTGTCAATGGTTTTAGAAAGTCAATTTATATATCTTTTTAAAGTGAAATACGTCATAAAATCACATCTAAAGATATTACATTTATTACTTCTTAAGCTACCAAAAGAAAATTACTATACATAAAAGTATTTGTAAATCATATAAAAGTTACTCAAACATAGTGCATTCAACTCGCGAAAGATAAACTATTTAATAAGATAAAGGCTTAAAATAGTGAACAACTAGATTACGATATTATCAACAAAAACAAATGAGGGTAAAATCAAAATTAGAAAATTATATAAGAAAATAATTCAACTTATACTAGTTAACATTAACAAGGAAATTAATTTTACCTATTACATTTGGGTTGTGTTTATATTTTATTATCATAGTTTAAGTTTATTATAGATAATTATTTACTATTAATTATAGGTCACTTTAAAGTGAAACTCGATATACAACAAGACATTTTTATAGTGGTGATATTTGTCCGAAAATTTTGTGGATGCTATATTAATGTGTTACTATACACGTAAAATGATGTTTAATATTAGGTCTTAGAATGTTATAGACAAATTCTATGCCATAGATATTCATATTTCACTGTAGTGGTCTGGAATGGATTACAAATTTTTGTTCGATTTTCAATTTTTTGGTTTCATTTTTTTTTTTTTGAAAAATTGTAATCCATTCCGGACCAAAATAAGTTTGGCTTAATTCGATTTTTCTCTTTTTGACTTATTTTTTTGTGTGTTTTGTTTTTCGGTTATTTCAGTTTTGTCATATAAGATAAAATTATTAAAACAAAATACTTGAAAGCATATTAATACATGTACAAACATGAAAATATAAAATCTAAAGTCTAATTCATTATATTATTTAAAAAAAGAAGTTACAATTCAAGAAATAGAAGTTGATGGACTGTACGTAGAAATTTTTTTGATGGGAGATTTGTAAGTATTATACCATAATAAAAAGAGGTGTGATCATAAGGAAAGCACTAAAGAAAAAAAGTAGTGAAGATTCAAATGTTATATATATATATATATATATATATTAAGTCATTCGATTTTTCTGTTTATTTTTTGAAATTTGAAACCAAACCAAAAAAGTAAATTTTAATATTCATTCGATTTTTCTGTTTATTTTCTAAAATTTGAAACCAAACCAAAAAAGTAAATTTTAATATTTTCAATACTAACCAGTCAAATTAATAGAAAAAACCTCACCAAATCAAAAAAACAATTCGATTCGGCTTGATTTTCCGGTTTAATCCTAATAATGCACACCCCTAACAATGAAAATGAATGTCATTTCTATTATAGATAAAATATTATTATCAAAATATAAAATAACATGTGCAAAATTTAATTTTTAAAACATTTAACAGTTAGAGCGAAATGCAGGTATAGTCAAATACAGTTATCGAAATGTTACAGGGAGTATTTTTTAGATTTTGGCAATTGGGAAGGTGCCTGGTTGGTGATAACAAAACAAATCTACAATTCTAAATTACTTGCCATATACTAATTAAATCCTGAAAGGTCAATCAGAGAGTTGCCTCGGTCTACACCAAACCCCAGCTTCGTTTCCGAACCTTGTAGGCTCGTCAATCTTGCCTATAAATAAGAGAGACTCCTTTCAATTGGAGATAAGTTTTTCATACGTGTACCAGTAGTTCCTTTTGGAAAATAAAAAAGAGAAAGATATTTTGCCTCAAAAGGTACTGTATCTAAACATCGTCATTTTTAGCATTGAATTTATGATTTGTTATTAGATATTTCGTCTTTTAGTTTACCGATCTGTGGAGTATGTAGAATTTGCAATTTTTTGGTGTATTTTTTTGCTGTAAATGATTAATGAACTGTTTTTATCTAGCGATCGTGAAGTGTATTTGATTATTGTGAAGTTTGACTTGAAAGTAACAAGTTTTACTAGAAAAATGATTGGTTTTTTGGCTATTTTTGTTGTTTTTTTAAATATTTAGCTGAAACTGTATTTGATCTGTGGATTATTCTTAAATTTGCAGTTGTTTTGATGTATTTTTTGCTGTAAATGATTGATGTTTGGTTTATATGAGTTGATTGATGAGTATTTTTTTCTAGTGATCGTGAAGTTTATTTGATCAGTAGTATGAAGTTTGACTTGGAAGTACTGAAAAATAATTGATTTTTTTGTTACCTTTTTTGTAAATTTTTTTTTTAAAAAAACGTTTTTAGAGAACAGTTGTAAAAAATATAGAGTTGTAGTAAGTTTTATTTGTATTTGCTTATTGTTAGTACGAGATCGAGTTTGGATAGAGTAACATGATCCTTATATAGCCGACTCTGACTTGTTTACGATTGAAGTGTAGCTTAGTTGTTGTGTACTGTATTTCACAGACCTCAGTTTAAAGATGGCGTTGAAGTAGGAAATAGTACAATTCAGGGGTTAAAAGGACAAGGTATTTGCTTTATCTGATCAGTGCTGTGGTTTTGGTTATCACAGTTTAAAATACATAATTTTCAATGTTCTAAGTTATCAAATACATAGTTTACAATGTTTTAGGTATAAGTAAATGGGTTAGAAGAACGTCTTTGTTGAGTCTTTGAACAAATCGATTGTTTGAGGGGAAACCTGCCAGTATGTGATATTTGGTGGATTATGCACTTATATGTTGGGTTCATTTCTTTACAGTTAGCAATTTGGAGAAAGAAGAATGGCGTTAGTTTCTGGAGGAAGGTCAACACTGAATCCTAATGCACCTCTGTTCATCCCATCTTATGTGCGCCAAGTGGAGGACTTCTCACCCGAATGGTGGAATTTGGTAACAACTGCAACATGGTTCCGTGACTATTGGACGAGTCAGCATCAAGGAGAGGAATATGGTGATGATGATTTTGGCTTCGCTGCAAATGATGTTGCTGACTTGCTTCCCGAAAATATTGATCTTGATGTTGATGAGGACATTTTGAACATGGAAGCTCAGTTTGAAGAATTTCTCCAATCATCTGAAAGTGCACAAGGAATTAAGTCATCACTCTCTAGTGTCAATGGTATGCTTCAATTTGGTATACAACATGTAATCATGATACTTTTATCGTTCGTTCGTACTAGTATTTGATGATGACCTGAATCATATTTTACATCTTGACAACAGGTTTCCACAAGGGTTCTGAGGCACTCGTAAGGACAATGAGCATGCCAAAGGAGAGGGGGCCAAAATCACCTATTGAGCCACCAAAGTACTACGAGAAGCCAGCAAAGATCGTTAGCCCAAAGAACAGCCTCCGTCGCATCCAGCAGCCTCGCTGAATGTAAGATTAGCTAAGCAAAAACTCTTGGTTTGCAGCTTCTAGACATTACAAAGCAGCAGTTGAGAATCTTAAGAGAGTCTTTTAGTTCTTGTAACCTTTTGTATAGAGCAAGGTAGGTTGCACTTTTGTATCTAGCCTTGTTCATAGCTTTTAGTATCCTTTGTTCAGTTTTTAACATGTAAACATCTAAACTGTTAAAGAGGAAAAAGAATGTAAAAATCAGTTGACAAAAAGTGGAATGAGCATGTCTTTTTGTTTTCATTTCCGGAAGTGATAGTGATCCACAAAATTGTATCTTGTTCTTTCGCCTGAATTTGGGGTTAGAAAACTAAACAAAGAAGCCAATAATAGGAATAAGCGTAGTGTGAGTGTGTGTATAGTATAAACAAATTAAAAATGTATATACGATTTTAAATCATGAAGCAATACGTGGTTTTCTGTCAAGTTAGGTACCTTTCTTGGCCATGTGTCAATGTCAGTTTTGTCAATGGATTAGGTAAAGTAAAAGCTGTTGCAACGTTCCAACAATGGATTGGTAGGTAGGTTGGTTCGCTCGGTAAAGCAAAAGCTGTTCCAACGTTCCAACAATGGATTGGTAGTTTAGTAAGCTCGGTAAAGCAAAAGATGTTAGGAAAAGAAAAAGTTATTGTCAAAGTGGCTTGTTACTTGTATATGAGGGTTGATTTTCTGATTAACTTTATCTTGTATTATGATGAATTACGTATTGATAGTTGAGCTAAAGTATCATTATGCAAAAGCAAATCATTAAATTTAAGAATTTCCTGGTTGAAATTCTTGTCTTGGACACGAAATAATTGTAGATAAATAGAAGATATTGCGTAACTTTTTAAATGAGATTATCGGTTAGTGCGGAAATATCAAAGTTTTTGAAATGGGAAGATTACTCACAGGCAATAATCAAGTGTGTAAAAGGTTATTTGTCGACAAAATCATCAATGTCTACGTTGGTAAAAGGTTATAAGTATGCAATAGACTAATTATTGTTCAAGTAAATTCAAAGTTGTTCTGAAAATCACAGATATTAATAGTGTAAATTGGTTTTCCAGGACCATGCATGATTGTTTCTTTGGGAAAGTGTCAAAGATCATTCTCAGGAGAAAGCTCCATTAGGTAAAGATCTTCCATCATCATTGAGCACTTGCTAAGAAGAGTCCAAGCCAATTATGTGTTTTGGCCAAGTGGGAAATTCAGGATTGGACTGAATTCATTGTACTAATAAAGCAAGATATGAAAGTGATCCCATTCTCACATTTGCCTCTAATTCCATTATCAGTAGTAATGGCTCCTTGGGCCCACGTGGAAGAAATTATGATTGGAGTATGCTTTCATATATTCCCTCCGGTCCACTTTATATAATTTTTTTGTATTTTTTCTTAGGTCCAAAATATTTGATTTTTTCAAAAACCAAGATGTTATTTGTTTCGACTTTCCAAAGTTACCCTAGTTAATAAATTAAACACATAAAGCTCTCACAATTTTCTATGAGTAAATTTTGAAAGAGATGAAGACTAATTTAGTAAATGACATCTTTAATTAATGCTAAAAGGTGAATTCCTTGGTCCGTGTGAAAATAATCAAAAAATCAAATAATATGGACCGGAGAGAGTAGTAATTATAGTAATAGATATAGTAGTTTATTTGGCTAAGAACCTACTTGACCAAACTTTCAAAATTTACTTTTTTAATCAAACACATCAACTCTATGAACAAGTATTCTCTAAAAAAAAAAAACTTTTAATCTTCCTAAACGCTTGGCCATATATATATATATATATATTTTAAAATAATAATCTAGAAGTGTTTATTTAATAAAAAAAACAGTTTTCTTTTTGGAACCACATAGAATAATTTAACAACATGACTAATCTAAGTTCGTGTTGTGGATATGTCACTAGCCAAACCAGTTTTACGAATTACCAAACTTAAATATTTGTAAATACTGAAATATTATTTTCACAAAAAATTTATCGTGTGAACATATATTGAAGGGTAATCTGGTACACAAAGCATTCCACATTCATGCAGGATTCGGGAATGAGCTGCATCCGAGGAGTGTAATGTACGCAATCAATTTGCAATCAGTAATTGTTACCACGATTTGAACCCGTGACCTATAAGTCACACGAAAACAAAACTCCCCTACATCGTATGAACATATAAATTCTTCAATTTATGACTAACATTTTCTCGGTGTGCATTTCCGATGGCAATATTCTCAGTCAAAACTAAACCATTAACTCCCCGGCAACGACATCAAAATTTGATCACGCCCAAACTCATTCCAAAAAGGATAAGCGGTCACTGCAAATATAATCCGATTTTAAGTCCGGAGTCGAACCCACAAGGAGAAAACACATAGCTTTAACTATTTTCATATCACTAAATCAATAACTTCAATAATTTTTAATGGTAATAATATTAATTCAAGTTGGTACTAAGAACTAAATAATACTACTATTAAATAAAGGGTGCAAATCAGAGGCAAAGCCAGAATTTGAAGTTTAGAGATTCAGAATTCTGGTATGTTTAAGTTACGGGGTTCTAACTTAATAATTTGTAAAGATTATATGAATTTTTTAAAACAAAATACAGAGTTTAGACCAATGCTTGGGGGTTCGGCCGAATCCCCCTTCACTACACTCCCTCCGCCCCTGGTGCAAATAAAATAACTAGATAAGAATGCAATAGAAAGAACCTAGAATACAGACTTCCCCAAATTTTTGAGATGAATTACTGACAGGTTTCCAATAATCTCGCCGTCTTCTTCCTATTGATCATGAGCTCTTTAGTTATTGTAAACGTCTTCCCATCAAGAGCAGTAATTTCCTATATTATTCTTCTGAACTAAGTTAGGTGATTATTTAGACCGCTCACTAAGATCACAACAAAGCTTCATTATTCCTAACCCCGCTTTTAAATCTTTACAATTATCTTCCGACCTCTTGCTTAGTAGTGTTGTTCAACAACTACCTAACCATGTATTCTTTTCCAAGCAACACAAGGCAACAAGACAAGATTAATTGATGAACATACAACTAACCATATGAATAATGTAGTTGAAAAAATAGGAATAACAAGATTCAATTATATAAAACACTATCAGTATGTTCACACAATATTTGGTTCCATCAATATCCTAGAAAAGAAATTTAGCTACACATATTTTTGATGAACACAAAAGCTAACGTTAAAGCAAACTCCATAGTAATAGAAAATAAAAGAAGTTTTAGAGAAACTCTGCAAATCTTCAGTAGGATGGACTCTGGCCTCTTCCAAGCACCAAAAATCTCCAACAATGGTGTTGCTTACACTTCCTAGCCAAGATGAGGGCTGTAAATAGGTTAGAAAACCTTATATATTTCGTGTGAAACTCGTGGACAAGTTTGCCCCTCGCCACTTTTCGCCAAAATTTTTGCCTTCATGGCTGGATCATGGCCTTAAGATGCCTGGGCCTTGAGCTTTGAAAATTCTGCTTTCGACTTCATGGCTGAATCATGACCTTACGATGGTTGGGTGGTGACCTTCTATCTTCATATTTCTTTCACGGCTGATCCATGACCTTGGCACCTTACATCGGTGCCCTTCCTTGATTGATTTCTTTACAAATTCACTTCATTTTGCTCCAAATCATCAACATTCAATACTTTTTCATCACACTTGATTCCTGCACATTCAAACACTCAAAATAAGCACAAAATACTAATATTCATGCTAAAACCATCCACAAAAGCACCAAACACATGATGTAACTAATACTAAAATATATGCATTTTTTATCTAAACATCAGTCACCAAATTTATTGGCAATTTATTTATCACATTAAAGTAACTAAGTCTTAAAACACTTTAGCATTAAGGTCATTAATTTTATCTATTACTCCAATAGAATCATCCAACTATCTCATTGTACTCCCTCCGATCCATTTTTAATGGTAAAGTTTAACTTTGCACACTCTTTAAAAAATTATAAATAAGCATAGTATTTTGACTAATTTACCATTCTATCTACTTTATAAATATTTTTCCACTAATGACATATTTCTCAACAATTAATATAAGGGGTATTATGGGGGGAAGAAATGGTAAATTTATCTTGATATTTTAATTGACAAATACTTTTGAACCATTCACAAATGGAAACTCTTACAACTAAAAAGAACCGGAGGAAATATTAAATATAGTAAGCTTTTGCCCACGGTAGGCAACATTAAAGTCATTAAAGATAGTTAACTATAGAATGTAGGTGACATTAAAGTTAGAGTAAATTTCACTTATTCTCCTTAACTTTATGGATTTGGGAGACATTACCCCCTTCACCTTTTGGATGGGATGGTAAACCCTTTATCCTAAATTAACCGTAAAAAAATGAACTGATCGTTGCATGTATATTTTTAAGGTCAAAAGTAGCCTCTCCAAATTATCATAATTATTTCAAAAATAAATTATATTTCTTATTTAAAAGTATTCAATATTATAGTATATATGTGTAAATTAAACTTCATCTAATTATCATAATATTTGAGGTAGGGAATAATAAAACCTCATTATCTTCTAAATGACATAAAAATTATATTTATTTAATATCATGTCACACCTTAAAATTATATTAGCATTCAAAATTGTCACTTTTTATTTTCTTTATGATTACTAATGAAATATTTAATAATAACTAAACCTTACAATATGTAAGAATGACGTGAAATGGAAAAGTATTTTACTGACAATAATTAAAGTTAAGTTTTGAAGCTCTACGAAAAATTTCCTATAAAATAAAATGGGTTTTCTATGATCAAAAGAAAAGGCCAAAGGAGTAAAACGAGATAAATTATAAATAGGTTTTTTTTTTTACTATTTAGTCATGTAGATAATATATGTTAAATTCATCATAGTTGAAGGTCGTTTTTGACATTTTAAAAATACATGCAATTGATAACTTCATTTCTAATCATTGGTTTTGATCAATGGGTTTATTGTACCTTTCAAAAGATGGAAAGAATGTTGTTTTTCAGACTCAAATGGTTGAGGGGGTTTAGTGGATTTTATTCTTAGGGGTTGTTTGGTATAAGGATAAATTATACCGGAATTAGTTATACAAGGATATGTTAATACCAGAATAAGTTAATATCATGGGATTCTTAGTACTGATTTATTCATCAAATTGTGCATAAGTTTATACTGGATTAGATAATACTGATTTGAATTTGTAGACCAAATACAGGATAAAACCATCCAACTTTTTATACCAGGATTAATTAATTCCTATACCATATACCAAACGATCCCTTATAGTTATTCTACAATAAGTAAAGTTTAGTCATTTTATCAATTAAAGTTTAAGGGTTTTTTACCCTATATACTCATAAAATTCAAAATATTTACAAGCTCTACCCATTAAAAATTATAAAATCCATAAATTTAAAAGTATTTACCCAGTCTACCCATTTATTACTGTATATCTTTGTTATACTTTATGGGTATATACCTTTAAGGTGTACTGCGTAAATGATAGTATACAAGTCTAGATGGGTAGTACAAGTAAATAGTTTATGGGTAGGGCTTGTAAATATGAAACTTATAGGTAGGGGTGTATAAATATTTTGATTTTTATGAGTATTTTTGTAAACCTCCCAATGTTTAATTACTTTACTGTTCCCAAAAGCAGGGGCAGACCTAATCGCGGAAAAACTACATTGCGTAGATAGGTAATCTTTTTATATATATATATATATATATATATATATATATATATATATATATATATACTATATGTTGAAGCCCCTTAATTTCTTCGTATGTTAACTTGTTTTTATTTTGCTTCCTTTAACAAAAATCCTGAGTCCGTCACTACCGAAAAAATAATTTCATTAAAATTTACCATTTTGTAATTTATAAATCTAGTTAGTAACAAAAGTAATGTTTGTAAATTTACCTTTTTACCTTTTTGGCATCATTTCCCCCCACCCTCCCCCCTTCACCTTTGACACCCCACCAAGCTGTCTCCCCTGCTTCCCAGTTTTTTGCAATTAAATTTCACAGCCACAAAAAAAGATTCCGACTTCAAACCATTCATGGCATTACCCAGCTCCAGTAAGTACTTCTCTTTGTTTTAGCAATTGTTTCTTTCTTATATTCATATATTTTTGTTGGGAAAATAACAAAATTTGTGAAAAGATCCCCTTTTTATGTGGGTCTTTGTAATTCTTTGATTTTGTTTTTGAAAAAAAAAATTGCATTAGTGAAGTGGGTTTCAATTGATTCTTAGTGTCCGACAATGTAAAGTCACTTCTTTTGTGATTTGAATTAGAATTTATTACTATGTTGATATGCATATTGAGTGATGAAGATCTGTGTGTCCAAATTGTGGGGCATTGTTCAAGACTTGGTGGACAATGGGCTCGTCCTCTACTTTTCTCCACTTAAATGCCAGGTTTTTGTCGGGCTCGAACCTGTGACGCGTGCCTAAATCACATTTCACGAGCTGAGCTCTGACGACTAGACCAAAGTCTAGGGAACATGCTGGATCCTTTTTCAAAAAAAGTTTCTTTCCAATTAATTCTAGTATCCCTGTCCCCCACTATTCAGTATTCACTGAATTCGAACCGTGCGCCACTGGTTCTCACAGATTTCTCGGTTATTAAAAATATAAAACACTAGTATCCTTGTCTGCATGACTGCTGTTGTCTTTGTTTTTCAATTATTAGGAAGTTGCAAAGTGATGAACTTTTTAACTAGTCCTTATATTTTGATGTACATAATTGAGAAACATTTTCTGTACACATTGGTCTGAGACTAGAATCAGTAAATTTTCTAAAGTAGCCTGATATACATAAGTTTATATGTACAAGTAGAGGCTCATAACATAAGGTTGTATGCACCAATGAGAATTTAATATCAAATGAAGGTTTAAGTTTATCTAGCTGGTGTTTAAGTATCATTTGAATCTCATGAGGCCCTAGATTACGGCAAGGCTGCAGAAAATCAGACTTTGTTGCCACATCGGCATTCTGCAACACTTGTCAGAAAATTGGATTTGAACGGTCATGTTGGTGCTTTATTTCATATTAATAGTTGCTAAAAGAAAAATATGACCATGTCAGAACTGTTGAAAGTCACCTTCAGACGATATTGTGTGTCAATAAATCATTCAAATAGCTCTTTATTTCATTGTCTAAAAGGACAAGTGACAGGTCACATGGATATACCAAAAGGAGACAAGCTTGTGCTGAGGGGTTTAAAGTTCCATGGATATCACGGGGTGAAGCCAGAAGAAACGAAGCTGGGGCAGAAGTTCGTGGTGGATGTTGATGCTTGGATGGATCTTCAACCAGCTGGTAAATCTGACTGCCTGTCAGATACTCTAAGTTACACGGATATATACAAGTGAGTGATGATCTCGATTGTGCCTCATTTTTTACTTTTAAAGGGTTAAGATGGAAGATAGGAAGTTCTTAACGGATAACTTTTGTGAAATAAACCTGTACAGCTAAGTATTAAGGCTATATTGTTCCCTTTGGCAATTAAAAATTCATTCTTTTGTTTCTAAATGGGAAGTGTTTCTCTAACAAATAAAGAAAGATATGATAATTCAGCAGTTTCCCTATCAGTAAATTGAGATAAGGAACTTAAGAAAGCATATGAAGCGTCAATACTAGATTATAGACAATAGTAGAAGTGTTTATCATTAAGAAACTCTCATTGTAAGAACGTATTTCATTTTAATTATCAATCCATGATAGCCCTGAAGTAATTCCTTGTTACTACGGAACTGTAGTACATTCAGTCAAGACATTTATATTTCGGAAGTTTTTCTTTTCATTATGGTTGTAGGTATAATGGATTATCCGTGTCTGTTTGTTGCAATTCTATGTATGGTCTCTTTACCCAGAGCGCACCCGAAGGGTAGCGGCTGCGCGTTCCCTTGTCATCAAAAAATTCTATGTATGGTCTCTTCTAGTGGATTCTTGACGAAGTAGTACTGCTTTATTTCGTCTATGTAGTGTGTACCCTATAGGATTTTATCGAAGTAAGAAAAGTGACATAGTTTACTTTGTTGATCACTAGGAGAAAAGATGGTATTTATGTCATACTATACAAACTTGATAAAGTTCATGGTTTACAAGCGCACAAGCTGTAAATTTTATTATTATTATTATTATTATTATTATTATTATTATTTTTTTTTTTTTAAGTGTGGGCTGTTTCTGAAGGGTTGTGTATTTTATTGTATCTTAACTGAATTTTATAATTCAACTCGCAGATGCTAGATCTGATTTGTGTTTGTACATGTTTTTCCCCCGTCCATCCCTTCTCCGGTGGAGAGCTGCCTTACATGCTTTGTTGGATTATCTTTGGATTTTTTTTCCTCTTCTAGGAAGTGGGGTTTGCTGCGAGAAGATGATGAATACAGCCCCACCCCCCACCACCGAAAACAACAAAGAGAGAGTGAGAGAGAGAGAGACAGAGAGCATATCCTGCTGTTTCACTATTCACATCATGTGGAAGTGAGTGCTACTTTCTTCCATTTGAGGGAAGTTTGAGAAGGGCAATTATCCGGATTGAGGAGGGAAGAGGGTTAACCATCTTTGTTACTGTTTGCAATGGCTTTTCATAAAGTTACTGCACCAAGCAAAGTTGGATGTTATTGCTTCTACCATTCTTGACCAGCTAGATGATCTTTTGGAGCATTTTCATCTAAAAATGAAATAAAGTGGCTCGAGAAGTGAAATCTGAACTTCCAAAAGTTTCAATCACTGATTTAAAACGCTTTTCTATTGGTCTTCACTTATAGATGGCCAGCTGTTCCTAATTAGTCATGAAAATAATTAGCCTGATGTTAGCTCGATTGGCATCAGCTTTTCATATCATAAGTTTTCTAGGGTAACTAGTCTATCTTGGGCAATTTGCTCTGTTGATCGTTATGGTTATTTTGGCATGATCTTTCTTTGATATCATCTTCATCTGAGAATTGGCAGAATTGTCAGAGATATTGTGGAAGGTCCACCTAGAAAACTTCTGGAGAAGGTAGCTGAGCTCATAGCAAGTACAACCCTCGACAAGTATCCACAAGTAACTGCTGTTCGTGTTCAAGTTGGAAAGCCACATGTGGCTGTTCAAGGAAGTGTCGACTACTTAGGCGTCGAGATCACGAGGCATAGATGTTATGAAGGTTAAAACTAAAATTTTGTTGCTTGTATCAAGTTTTGTTATTAGAAATCCTGTTGTTCAACAACCTGTTGTGAATCCTGTGATGGCCTGAGCGAGCAGCATTATAACAAGACATTTATTGACAGGCCTGGAGTTGGAACTACTCTAACGTGGACTCAAAGAACTAAACCTCCAAACAAGAGAGTGGCTCTCACCTGGGACCCGGGTTAGCATGATAAAAAGGGGCAGTGTTCCATTGTAGGGTTTATCCAAAATGTGAAATTGCTAAAGCAAAGTCTAGCCTCTCACCTCCCTTTTTCTCTGATTCTTCTCATCCCCCTTCTTGGTTATCCCTCTAATTTCTCATCCCCTTTCTATGTTTTTAGTTCTCTGCAATGTCATTTCCTGATTTGAGTTATCAATACATTCAGCTAGTTGGTGTGTACTATTGGATTTAGTAACGTTTGTTACACAACCATTCTATTTGCAAGCTAGAGCTTGTTTCATGTAATTTTTAGGTTTTTTTTTTTTCCCATCTGCATTGGCTCTTGGTTTATACAGTCACCCCTGATTCATGCTCTGTTACAATCCCTTCTGGTTTCAATAGAGACCGGCAACTTTCCACAAAAGCTTTGTTGAGTGCGTGAATTTGGATGATTTTTTCCCGTCTACGGTATATACTCGATTCAAAAGAATAGTCGAAGAACGAGCCAGTCGGATGAGTATTTCATCACACGATTGCACTAGAAAGTTCGTCAGCACTGCATACGGCCTATGAACATGCAGTTCTTACTAATGTAGAATCTGATTCATAAATCGCTAACGTCATATGTGAGTGGTGTGCTGTTTTACGTCATATGTGTCGCATGGCTCAAATACACGACTTACAGACTTCCATATCTTGCTCGAGATGAATAGGTTGGCTTATTAGATCTATATGAATTTGATAGAGCTTTCTGCCCAAACTTTCAAGATGTTGGCTTATTAGATCTATATGAACTTGATAGAGCTTTCTGCCCAAACTTTCTAACTCTTGCTCCGCGCGCTCTCTGCCCAAACTCCCACCTGTCTTCGTGGACATCTTTCACTTAACCACGACAAGAACCTCGCTAACCTTCTCGACGAGAAACATCTTTCATCCTCTCAACCAGTTAGTCTAACCACAGGATCCTATCCTGCTTACCCACCCACCTAAACGATTAGGCATGAGTACACTGAGTTTCAAGTCAAATACGCGCGTTGCACGAGTACACTACGGATTGTAAATACTTGTAAGTCGTGTGCGGGTTGTATATACTTGTAAGTTGTGTGGGCACACAATACGGCATGGGTCAAATACTTGGCACGGGTTATACTTTAGCGTATGACATATATACGTGATTTACAAGTAGCCTTACAAGCTAGCATTCGATGTAACAATCACCTATGTATACAACTCCCAAAAGAAAATCACAATACAGCAAAATGTATACTTAGTATATTACTATGATTTGATGAAAAGAAGCAACCAAAACATGCAGTTTGTGTCATCATTATTTGCACAAAAACAAACTCGATTTCATTTAAACAAAACTACATTTCCTTCCAACATTACACATCACAAGGCAAAAGAAAATGCTGCAAATACCTAAGAGCATCTTCAACTAAAAGATATCTCCAACTTACTATACTCAAAACTCCAGCACTCATTCTCTCAACAACTGCTCTACCATTTTCCACCTTCAACCCTAACCTTAAATCCGCCACTAGACCACTCACTGTATCGCTCGAGCAACATCCCGGTGGCGGCAGCTCCTCCGAAAACCACCCTTCCAACCCTAAAACAAACCTCCCTTTCCCTTTACAATTCATCACATTAAAAACTCCTTTAAACCCTTCCAAGATCACATCCCATGTAACTCTCAAGTCACTGTTATTCCCAAGTGGCCCTAATAACAAGTTCCCCGTGCTTTCGACATCGATATCAAACCGAAAAACGCCTTTTTTGTCGAAGCATAGTTGACTTCCGTGCTTGACTAAACTCACTATGCATGAAGAGTTTTGATACACGTTCAGTACAAATATGATGTTGTTAAGGGAAATATGGGGTTTAGACGGCTGCTGGAGCCGTCGAATAAACGCCGTGTAACCGAGGGCGTATAGCCGTCGGTAAGACACGGCGGGATCATAAGTGCGAAGTGTGGAGAGTGAAGGGTAGTGAGTAGCGCAAAAAGGTTGCCATATTTGATCTGATGACATTGAAATGGACCATGACTTGCAAACACATGAAGCTATGGCTAGTGTTTTTGGTTCAAGATGGTTTGAAACTAGAACAAGTACTTGCCATGGAGGTGGTGTTGATGAAACCTTCGACGCCATGTCTTCTTTTTTTTTTTTTTTTTTCCTTTTTACCAACTTTTCAGTTTGTGATATCTCACTAAATTCTATACTCAAAACTGTTGAATGAGATGTTATCCAATGTCTTATTTTTGTTAGTTTTAGTACTGTCTAAAGGGGTGACAGGTGTTGAGTTCTTGAATAAGTTGCATGGTGAGGACATGCCACGTACGTATGATTAAGTTACACACTCATCTTTCCTACTTGTTGACACGTTATGAGGAAGTTTACGTACGGTTGATATGGTTTACTGTTTTGATCCTCTCTTTATTCCTTTGGATAATGGTTTTATGAATATTCCTTTCTTTTCTTTAATTTATGCAAGAAAAGCCAGCAACTTCTCTATGATGAAATTTCACAGATTTTTTTAGTATATGATAATAATAATATGGCGGTGAGTTTGCATTGAGAAACACATATAAATATAGTATAACATAAAATATCAATTTCAACGAAAACACATTATCATATTACTATAAAAGCATGTCTTTGAAAAACTTAAAAGTCAGATTACCTATTTGCCCTTCTAAATAATCTAAATACCCAACCTAAGACAAAATCATGAACGCTGTGAGTTCACGTCAATGTTCCTCTCTGCGAAGAGCCGCAAGGTTTTGTTGCTATGCCTTTGAAAAGTTGCCATGTTTAGTTTATGGCTGATATATACACGGACTTTTAAGCATTCTTTCATAGTTGTTATGGTCTCTCTTTGATTCTCTGCATTTTGCTTCTTATGCTTTGGTCTGTTAGACTTTGACACTTTGATCAATTCTTTATTTCTGCAATGTGTTCACTTCATTAAATCTTCAAAAGACACCAAAGGAATCTTTTGTTATTTGTATACCTCTCTTGATGACTCCAAATGAGTTGGTTTAATTGTGAAAGGACACAATTATTGAATAAAAGGATATATTCAAATTGGATTAATTCTCAAAAAGTCGACCTCGACGGAGAAATTCTCCAAAAATCTCAATCCCATTCCTTGTGGATCAATCCAGGTATATTTTAAAAATTGATCTCATATTTTGGCACATATCTTAGTACTTTTAGACAGCATAGGATCTCAAGTTATCTTCTTTCTCTAATTCCTTTTCTTTTTTTCTTTTAGCAAATAAAGAAATTAAATATCACATCTTCTCTTGACTATTTTAAATTACTTTCTATCTATTTACTTTAATTTTAATTTACTCTATAAGATATGATGCAATGCAGTATTTTGGTATGTTTACAAATGTTTTCAAATTTGTATTTAGCCATATTGTTGTGTAAGTTTGTAACATTGAAGTGTTTTCCCTAATTATGTTCTTTACATGCATTTTGTACTTTTCTTCTCTGTGATCTTGCTGGAAACTTAATTCGTTCCTTATATAAATCTATAAAACAGGTAAAATATTTTTTAATTATAAATACTAATAATAAACATAATTAATGTCATGGGCGGCCTCTCAGCCGTGCCCCATGACTCCTTAGGCGTACCCCGTGGTGCTCTGGCAAGCCACAAGATGCCTAGCGCCACGGTTGTGGCCGCGCCAAGATCCATATGCGCATCTGCGCATGTCGCCCCACCGGTTGAGCGTGCCCGCGCGCAGCAAGCAGACAGCGCCCTCAAAGCCTGCCCGCAGCCAGCGCCCGCGCGCCCCGCACTTGAGTGCGCCAACGCCATGCGACCTGCGCATGCGCGCCACAATGCTGCCCATCCCGCACTCGAGTGCGCCTATGCCATGCGACCAACGCATGCGCACCTCAACGCAGATTACCCCGCGCCTGCGCGCGCCAAAGCCTTGCGCAAGCCATGAACACGCAGACAAGGATGCGGCCCCTCAAAGTGCCGCACATCATGTAAATATAGTTAGGTTTATCTTTCTGTATTTTTCTAGTATGATTGTCTAGCCCCTTAGCGTCTGTTGCTATGGCATGGGTTTATTTTTTAAGAACATATATAGGGGGGTATAAGGATTCAAACAATTTGTAAGCTGCTTTCATATTTCTGCTTCTGGTGTCTCACCCCCTCGACACCACGTTGGCTTTCTTGTAATCGGTTGGCTTTTGATTAATACAAGCTAGTGCAACGACTTTCATCTTCAATTACTCTTTTTATACACACTGTGATTGACATCGGTTTTCCCGCACGGCACTGACGCTCTAGTCTAGCGTGCGGAGGGGACCATCGGCCGGCATACGCTGCCCTTCTAAGCAAACTCAAGAAGGCGCCGCGTAACAGTTGGTATCAGAGCCTAGGCTCGACAACGGACAAAGGAAAAGGTTGACAAACAATACGGAACATGGCTGGTGGGCCAAAAACGAACGGTGAAAGGATTGGTGCGCTCGAAGAAGCAGTCGAGGCACTAAAAGGGATCGTAGGGACGGTCCCGGATCTCAAAGCTAGTCTCGAGGAGAGACTGGACGATCTTAGTCGTCTTGTGCATCGGAGCGAAGCTGATATCGCTAACATGAGCCAAGACATGGAGAATGACCGCGTTGAGCTTGCTGCGGTCAAGAATAAGCTCAATACGAGCGAGGAAAGGAATGCTACTATACAACAACAGTTGGATGAGAATGCAGCGTCGCACGCGGCGTTGCAAAACACTGTAAATAACTTGATGGCTCAAGTCATGCAGGGCCTTCTCCGAGGAGGCGAGGGAAATGGAGGTGGGGGTGCAATGAATTTTGCTCCCAAGCAAAAGATGAAGTTCCCAGAGCCCAAGCACTACAATGGTGCTCGGAGTGCTAAGGAAGTCGAGAATTTCTTGTTCGACATGGAACAATATTTCAAGGCAGTTGGCGGGTTAGATGATGATCAGAAGATCACAGCTACGGTCATGTACCTTGAGGGTGACGCCAAACTATGGTGGCGTGGGAAAGTTGAGGCCGCAGGGAATGGTGAACCAGAACTGGCAACGTGGGACGAGTTGAAAGCGGCTATCCGTGGACAGTTCTTTCCAGAAAATGTTGAGTATAGTGCTCGACGAAAGCTCAGGGAACTAAGGCAGACGAGGTCTATGCGGGAATATGTTCGTGAATTCACAGCCCTATTGCTAAGCATTCGCGACATGGGCGAGAAGGATAAGCTCTTTACTTTCATGGAGGGACTTAAACCTTACGCCCGTGCCGAGTTACAGAGGCAAAGGGTGGACACTTTGGCAAGGGCTATTCAGGCTGCTGAGTGCATTGCGGACTATCAAGTGGATACTCGAAATGATAGACAGCAGACGACTCCACGTTCTGCCGGTGGTAACAACTACAAAGGGGGCCAATCCAATAAAAGTGGTTCTAGCAAAGGTGGGGGAGAGCGGAGTAATAATTATTCCAAGACCTCTTCCTCGAGCAGTAGCAACACGGTGACTCAAAACAAAGGAAAGGGAGCCGCCTTTGTTCCTAAAGGTGGATGCTTCGAATGTGGGGGTCCTCACAGGGTTGCTGATTGCCCTGAGAAGAGGAAGCAACTGAATGCCCATGAAACTCTTGATGAAGAAGAAGTAGACGAAGAGGATGAGGATGATGGTGAGGCTCCGATTGGGGCGTTCTCACACACGTTCTACTCAATCTCTCAAGAATTGGGTGAATCAAGTAATGCAGGTCTTCGGCTGAAGAAGGAAGCTGATCATGCTGGTCAGAAGAAGAATTCTGAAGCCGATGCCAAACTTCGGGTTGGCAAAAGTAAGGGACTTATGTACATTGACGTTCGGGTTAATGGCAAACATGTTCGTGCGATGATAGACACGGGTGCTACTCATAATTATTTGGCTGCTACGGAGGTGGAGCGGCTAGGACTCGTCGTGGAGAAGGGTCGTGGTCGAGTGAAAGCTATTAATTCTCCAGCTCAACCTGTTGGAGGCGTAGCGAAAGGAGTCCCAATCAAACTGGGCCCTTATGAAGGGAAGACTACGTTATCTGTAGTCACGATGGATGATTTTAAATTGATTCTTGGTTTGGAATTTTTGCGGGAAACTCAGACCGCAGTCTTGCCGCATGGTGATGCCCTACTTATCATGGGGGCAAAACCATGCACGGTTTCAACTTTGTCTGGGAAGTTGAACGAGAGGAGCATCTCGGCGATGCAACTGAAGAAGGGTGTCAAGAGACAAGAGCCAACGTTCTTGGCCACCTTATGCTTGGACGAGATTGAACGGGCATCTGGCCCTATTCCTTCTGCTGTGAAGGATATGTTGGTGGACTTTGAAGATGTGATGCCGCCAGAGATGCCTAGGCGACTGCCGCCTAAGCGAGATGTGGATCATCAGATTGAATTGGTGCCGGGCGCAAGACCTCCTGCCCGTGCACCGTATCGAATGTCACAGCCCGAACTCACCGAGCTTCGGAGACAATTGACGGAAATGCTGGATGCTGGAATTATTGTGCCCTCTAAATCCCCTTATGGGTCGCCTGTGCTGTTCCAAAAGAAGCACGATGGCTCCTTAAGGCTTTGTGTGGACTATAGAGCATTGAATAAAATTACTGTGAAGAATAAATATCCTATTCCCTTGATGGCGGACTTATTTGACAGGCTGGGTGGTGCTAAGGTATTCACAAAAATAGACCTGAGGTCAGGTTATTGGCAGGTGCGTATCGCTGAAGGAGATGAGCACAAAACAACCTGTGTCACAAGATATGGATCTTTTGATTTCCTAGTTATGCCGTTCGGCCTAACTAACGCTCCAGCAACGTTCTGTACGCTGATGAATCAAGTCTTTCGGGAGTTTATAGATGAATTTGTGGTTGTCTATCTGGATGACATTGTGATTTACAGCAAAAGCATGGAGGATCATATGATGCATTTGAAGAAGGTCTTGACAAGACTAAGGGAGCACGAGTTATATGCCAAGCCATCGAAATGCGCTTTTGCCCAAAAGCAGATCGATTTCCTTGGGCATATAGTCGAAGAGGGACGAATCAAGATGGATGGCGGGAAAATTCAGGCCATTACTGACTGGCAACCACCAACAGATATTCATGCTCTAAGATCTTTCTTGGGCCTATGTAATTTCTATCGGCGGTTCGTGAAAGATTATTCTCTTATTGCTTTTCCCCTGACCGAACTTTTGAAGAAGGCCACGCCATGGGAGTGGTGTCCAAAGCGTGAGAAGGCCTTTACTACTTTGAAGAGGGCTATGTCAAGCAGCCCGGTCTTGGCCCTTCCTGATATGGCCAAGCCGTTTGAAGTGCAGACTGATGCCTCAGACTTTGCGCTTGGTGGAGTTTTGATGCAAGAGGGGCACCCGGTTGCTTATGAGAGCCGGAAACTTAAGGATGCGGAGCGACATTATGCAGCCCATGAAAAAGAGTTGTTGGCTGTGGTCCATTGCATGCGCTTATGGCGCCATTACTTACTGGGAGCACCATTTGTTGTTAAGACTGACAACACTGCTGTCAGCTATTTCATGACACAGCCAAAACTGAATGGAAGACAGGCGAGATGGCAAGAACTTCTTGCCGAGTTTAATTTCCACTTAGAATACAAGAGTGGGAAGTTAAACCAAGTTGCTGATGCGCTAAGTCGGAGGGCCGACTTAGCTGAGGTGTGTACGCTCGCCGCCCTTAGAGGAAGCGAGGTAACCACCAATATTAAGGATCAGATCAAGGATCTTCTTGTTCGCGACCCGGCTGCTCAAGATTTGATCAGCCTTATCGAGCAAGGGAAGACGCGTCAGTTCTATATGGATGATGGTTTTCTCAAGACAAAAGGCAAGCGGATCTATGTGCCTAAGGGAGGTGATTTGCGGAGGACCTTGTTGAAAGAATGCCATGATACCCTCTGGGCTGGCCATCCTGGAATGGATAGGACCCTGGCGCTGCTTCAACGCGCATACTATTGGCCCCAGATGGCGGATGATGTAGATCAATATGTGCGAACCTGTTTGGTTTGCCAGAAGGACAAGCCCGACCGTTTGACACAAGCGGGACTATTGCAGCCGCTACCTGTCCCAAAAAGGCCTTGGGAGAGTGTCTCTCTGGATTTTATCACCGGATTGCCCAAGGTCGGAGATTTAACTACTATTCTAGTAGTTGTTGATCGGTTTTCTAAATATGCCACTATTATAGCGGCCCCAAAATACATAGCAGCTGAGGAGACGGCCAGGCTCTTCTTTGCTCATGTGGTGAAGTATTGGGGTCTGCCCAAAGACATTGTTAGTGATCGCGACTCGCGATTCACTAGTAACTTTTGGACAGAGCTTTTCAAGTGTCTCGGGTCAAAGTTAAGCCACAGCTCCAGCTTTCATCCACAATCTGATGGCCAGACGGAGCGGTTTAATGGGATGCTTGAAGAATATCTTAGACATTTTGTGACTTGATCGCAGAAGAATTGGGTGAAGCTACTGGATTCTGCCCAGTTGTGCTTCAATGCCCAAAAATGCTCAAGTACCAACAGGAGCGCTTTTGAAATTATCATGGGACAACAACCTCTTCTCCCGCACACTGTTGATGCACCAAGTGTGTCGAAGTCCCCTCGAGCTGCGAGTTTCTCAAGAGAGTGGAAGAGAAATCTAGAGATAGTGCGGAGCTATCTTGAAAAAGCACAGAGAATGATGAAAAAGTATGCAGATCAAAACCGACGTTTTGTGGAGTATCAAGTTGGGGATAAGGTGATGGTAAAGATCCCCAAGAGATATCTATTTGCGGGAGCTCATGACCCGCGTCTTTTGCAGAAATACATTGGACCTCTGTCCATTGTGAAATGTGTTGGTAAAGTTGCCTATCGAGTTGAATTACCTGCTTGGTGGAAAATCCATCCTGTTTTCCATGTCAGCCTGTTGAAGCCTTTCCAAGAAGACAAGGATGATCCTTCCAGAAGCCAGCTCACCATGCCGAGCATCAGGAAGAACAAGTGGTCAGGGAAGAAAGTTGCAGAAGCTATCCTAGATGACCGTGTTATTCATGCCTCAAGGAAAGATCACCAGGAATTTTTGGTGAAATGGAGCGGATGTGATGCAGAGGAGAACACCTGGGAGAGGGGATCAGACCTCAAAGCCTTCAAGGACCTGATAGCTGAGTATCTTGCAAGGAAGGCGCCGAGGACGTCGCCAACTCAGGTGGGGGAGAATGTCATGGGCGGCCTCTCAGCCGTGCCCCATGACTCCTTAGGCGTACCCCGTGGTGCTCTGGCAAGCCACAAGATGCCTAGCGCCACGGTTGTGGCCGCGCCAAGATCCATATGCGCATCTGCGCATGTCGCCCCACCGGTTGAGCGTGCCCGCGCGCAGCAAGCAGACAGCGCCCTCAAAGCCTGCCCGCAGCCAGCGCCCGCGCGCCCCGCACTTGAGTGCGCCAACGCCATGCGACCTGCGCATGCGCGCCACAATGCTGCCCATCCCGCACTCGAGTGCGCCTATGCCATGCGACCAACGCATGCGCACCTCAACGCAGATTACCCCCGCGCCTGCGCGCGCCAAAGCCTTGCGCAAGCCATGAACACGCAGACAAGGATGCGGCCCCTCAAAGTGCCGCACATCATGTAAATATAGTTAGGTTTATCTTTCTGTATTTTTCTAGTATGATTGTCTAGCCCCTTAGCGTCTGTTGCTATGGCATGGGTTTATTTTTTAAGAACATATATAGGGGGGTATAAGGATTCAAACAATTTGTAAGCTGCTTTCATATTTCTGCTTCTGGTGTCTCACCCCCTCGACACCACGTTGGCTTTCTTGTAATCGGTTGGCTTTTGATTAATACAAGCTAGTGCAACGACTTTCATCTTCAATTACTCTTTTTATACACACTGTGATTGACATCGGTTTTCCCGCACGGCACTGACGCTCTAGTCTAGCGTGCGGAGGGGACCATCGGCCGGCATACGCTGCCCTTCTAAGCAAACTCAAGAAGGCGCCGCGTAACATTAATAATGGTATTGAGTCTCTTTAATACCTATGGAACTTGATAATCACATATTACACTTAAATAGTTTGAAATATTGAACAACTGAAAGGGACTATATATATGTTACAAATATGGTCATTAGAACTACTTACGAAGAACTTCTTTCATGTATTGTCTGTCTCTTTTTATGTAAGTATATGCAATTTTGTGTTTCAATACGTTTATTATAGATAGGCTGAAAGACAACCTCCAGTTGATGACTCGTGCCTTTGGTGAAAGGAAGTTGGGAGGAACTAGGAAGTTGACACTTGAAGCATAGCAGGTTTTGATGGACTGGTTGTGTTGCCCCTATTCTTCTAATGGAGTATATTTTATAAGCTTAATTATTAAACATTATTCTTAGATTAAATTTATGAATAGTATCATTTGGTGACACAGTGATAAGAGTAATACGTAAGCTCTTTGGGGTCGTTCGGTTTGACGTTTCTTTTACACGGGTATTAACTATTAATGTGGGTATTAATAATGTAGGTATTGATAATGCGGGTATTAGTTACGTGGGGTTTAATAATGTGGGTATTATATTATAACGTAGGGATTATTTGTTGAATCAATGATATATTATAAATTAACAAAAAATATTATTATTTAAAATATTTATTTACTCCTTAAATAAAATTTAGAAATATCCTTATTATTATGAGGGTTAATTTCGTCATTTTAAATTTTAATACCTGCATTATTAATACCCACATTATTAATACCACCTTCTACCCCGCATAAAATAATACATAGATTCCCGCATTAATAATGCGGAATATACAAAAACGCAACCAAACGTTGCACTAATTTTATGTGGGTATTAAAATTTCACAAAAACCAATCGAACGCTGTGCTAAATTAACGCTGAGTTTTGTGCGGATATTAATAGTTAATACGCCAAACCGAACGACCCCTTTATGCACAAAGATAAAACACAAAGTACGTATCTCAGATCTCTCTCTTATTAGTTGCATGCTAATGGGTTCACAATGGGATCTCATAGTGGGGTTGTTCTTCGTATGACGATAATTGTTGTAGATTGTCTATCTACATTTACATAAAAAGAAAATTACTCAATCAAAAAAGATGTTGACGCAATATTCTATATTATTGATTGTGAGCCAAATCTTTATTATTGTATCTATTTGATTACATGATTCGCTATTTAAGTCACCTATTCAATTGCACTATAATACGAAACAGAATAGTGCAACGCACGTGCCGAGGACTAGTTATCATAAAATGTTGTACGTTAAAGAATGTGATAGTATGTGTGAATATCCCTCGCTAGGTTTGGTCGAGTTCAATAGATTTATGGCACTGGAATCTCATTCATATTAGTAAGTCGAGATAGAGGAAGAAATTATAATAGATTGACATTTGTAGCTAATGTCGACTAGTTTGGGAGGAAAAGGAAATACATTCAGTTTGGTAATGAAGCGTGGCATGACACGTTGAAATGAAACCAACCTACATTGAACCGATTAAATATAGAAGATTTAGATGACCAACTCCAACTAATTTAGTAAGTATTTAGGAACACATGATCGATTGAGCGAATATCTTGTCGAATGCACTACTGAGACGATTTTTTTTTTTTTTTTTTTTTTTTTTTTTTTTTTTTTTGTGCTCTTAAGGAAAACATAATCATGAGAAACAAGCTATATTGCTGCAAACATTGTCTAGTTGATATGCATAAGGGAGGGATAGAACAAGAACAAAGATAAAGGAAAAATAGACACAAAAGCCTAGCTGCACAAGTACTAGTGAATCTTGACTAAATGAATTTTACTTCCTTAGTTAATTGAAATGAAAAGAAGTTTTGAAGCCTTGCTAACTTGTCAGTCATTCCCAAGTATGTGATGAGCCTGCTTTGGCTTACAGAAACAATCCCTCTTTCTCATGCCTGAACGAATAATGCAAAATGCAAAATCATAATTGCCCAGTTAAAAGTTAATTGGAACCACACATCATTTTAGTGGAAAAGAGGCTGTGTCTAAAGAATCAACCATCTCCGAACCTTCTTAACAAGTAATTATCCTAAACTAGACTTAGTGATCTCATATGCCAAGAAGCAAGCAGCATTTGCAGGAACGCTACGTCCCATAGCTGGTCCGAAACCTTTGTAAAGGCCTTTCACTCCCTCTGATGCAACAATCTTTTTGAAAGCATCGGTGAAGCCAGAGAACCTTGGGTTTTTGTAATCGTCAACCTGGATTACACTCTTGATTACATCTGTTGGATACACAGAAATCCAGAAAGTACCACCAGCCAACCCTCCAGCTACGATAAGAGAACCCCTTCCCAACTTAGAAGTGTCCGTGCCTCCTGCCAAGTACTGTTTTATCGCTTCATACACACCAAACATAGCAGCATTGCCTGGTACTTCACGTGCCAAGGTTGGGAACAAGCCCTTGAATAGACCCCTCACACCTCCTTCATATCGAAGAACCTGTTTTGCAACATCCATTGGCCCTGCATACTTCACAGCTACAGCAGCTGAGCCAACACTTGCCAATGCACTCTGTGCTTGCAATCTGCACCCGTATTTTAGAATGAGATGTAAATCGTCAAGTACATAAACTTTTTCTCTATAGTTTGATCAACTGATGATGAGGTAGAAATATTCAAGTCTAGAAATATATATTGATAAAGGTACTATTCAAAGTAGAGTTTAACTTTAGTACACTGTCAGTGTAACTATCAGGTTACGCAACTAACAGGAGTATATTAACCATGATTAGATAACCTAGAAATAGGAGCAATGGACCTACTACACTGGGTTAAATTGCAGACGGTGTTAAACTGATTACAGAGTCAGCATTCATAAGTTAAATCCTTCATATAAAGTTGAGTGTGGCAGTGTAACACCAATTTAATAGTAAGAGTCAAACCTGCATTTTATCAGCTCAGTTGGGCAAGCAAGAAAAGACACGGCTGTTCCAGCTACAGCACCACAAACGACTTGCTGGCTCACAGTAAGAGGGGCTCCCGGTTCAGACCTCAAGAACGCCTCGGTTTGACCTCTCACTGTGAAAAGGACAGCATTAAAGGCTGCCACAGTTGCTAGTGGAGCTCCCATACCTTTGTATAAACCCCTAGGACCTTCAGCAGCTACTGTTTGCCGGACAGCATCCATGGCACCTGCATACTTGGGAGGCTGACCTGGAAGTGGAGTGGGCTGGCTTTGGAGCTTGACCTTGATTGTATCAAAAGGATGACCGACTATCAATTGTGCAGCCCCTCCAACAGTGCCGGCTGTTAAATCCTTGACTACATCACCCATCTGCAAATTTCAAGAGTGCAAGAAAACTCAGTGCAAAGGACCACTAGTACAGTTTACCATGATTTTCAGGAAAATACGATCAAAAGGGAGAGGAACTATGTTAAATTGGTGGGAAGGTAATCATTGCAACAACATATCATAAGAATTCAAAGCTTTAGAATTCTTCCAAAAGTCAGAATTTAGGAGTGGAAACACAAGGACTCTCCATAATAAGTAGCTCTTTAACCTAAGTACTGCTCTAATTCTCAGTAAAACATAGAATTATGGTGTAATGTGAAGATATCCCTTTTTTGGTGGTAAAGAGTTGTCCCCAAATGCAAATACTGCGGGAATGGAATGTGTGTATGCGAGGGGTTGACGTCTTTACACATTGTGAGATTTTAGATCCTCAGACCTGAGAAAATCGGATAATTAGAAACTCAATTTTCAGATTCCAGTTCAAAAGCAGAACAAAAGTACAACCCAATCTGATATTTGCAGTATGTTTTGGTGTCTTGTATCAGGTTAGCCACTTTGGTCCCAAAATGTGTTAGTTATACTGCAATGCCCAAGCACAACAAAGAAAGAGGACTTAATTGTCAGTATACAACTAGAAGGCAAGAAGGTTGATAAGAGAGGAGCAAGACATAAACAGAAGAGGAAGAGGGGAGAGAGGGAGAGAGACCCAAGCCACGTTACAGTTTGTTAAAATGCACAGAAGTCAGTCGCTAACAAGGTTTAACCCCAATTGAAGTGATAACTATTCCCTGCTTTGATCTTATATGCATATCCAATTTCTAAATATCCATTGAGATCAAGATGGTTGGCCAATTCCTCATGGAGTGAAATGTAAACAGTCATACAGCCTGTTCGAAGCTCAAGGACTATCCCCATAAGTGCTTTCTCATTCACAGAAAGGAGTGCATCTTTTTTGGACCCTAACGGAGAATATCAGGGTGCACAAAACTGCTAGTCTATGAAAGTGGAAATCCCCTGGAAATACTATAAAGATACAAACCCCTTGATACAAAATCAGTATTCCATATTTGTGCCACAGTAATAGCCACCAAACTCTTGGAGTTCATGCTTCAATGATACTAAAATGTCACAACAAAGTGTTAATTTTAAAGTTAAGGAGCTTAGCAATTTGTAAAATCACTTTTTCTCAGCCTAGAGACTCTAGAAAGAACCCTTTAAATGATCAGAAACGCTTGCAGTTTGCACAAGATTATATAGTGAGCAAAAAGAAAAAAAAAATAGCAGCAGATAAAACAGAATATGATAAAATAGAAAAGAACTGCAATAGGAACAGACAATACCAACATAAAGCATAAAAAACAACTGCTATAGTTACTGTCAAATGAATGGCACTGAAAAGCAGCAGAATCAGAGCCCACTTAAAGAAGAATCCACCAACCAACAAGCTGATCCTCTTTTTACCTTATAGAAACTCTAACCTTTTGGATTTAATTTTCAATCAGAAAAAGGATAGCATTATGTGATGGAACCAATTAGTTTTGTGGGAGAAATATGATTTATCAAAGATGTTCAAGAGTGTGTAGTGATTTAACTCTTACAAATAGCTTCAATTAGCCTAAATTATTTACTTCTCATTCACCCTCTAATTTATCAAAAACTTGGGCAGAGAGCTTTCAAGAGTCTTTGAACTGTCCAACAAACTGTTCTGTCCGAAAAAGAGTATCACAAGTTCACAGCCATTAAGAGAAGATGCAGCCCCGTTTCAAGAGAAAACTAGTAAGTGACAAACAAATATAGGATAACGAAAAGCTATGGCATTCAACATCCCCATGAGAATCCCATTATCAGAAGTGGATTAAAGTTATATAAATGGACAATATAAAATTATTAGACTACAAATGCGGTTTAACCTATTGTAGCAGGTAATCTGAATGGATGTCTAAGTTACTAATAATCACTTTTTATGAACAGGTACATGTAATAATACTAAAATAGAAAGGACCAGAGAAACATCGATAATGGGGCGGAGAAAAGCATCAGAAACAAGAATAATAGTGCTGATCCATTTAGTGAAAAAGGAATGAGACTTACCCTGACTGGTTCTTCTACACAGAAAGAATCCTCAAACTCAATACCGTCAAATCTAATTCCAAAGCTATGCCAAGGCCTGGGGCAAAGCAAGCTGAAATTAACATACAAACAATTATACAGTCATTACTTAATTAAAGAAACAACTATGGTGATTGAAAACACAGAAAGAGCAAAACTTAAAAGTTCATGAGCTTGACATAAAACAAAGAACATCAAAATACCAAAAATGGTATCAGTCAGTTCCTATTTTCAGTATAAGAAAAAAAAAAGGGCAGCTCGATGCACAAAGCATACCACATTCACGAATCACGCTGGGTCCGGGAAGGGCTGCACCCCCAAAGGGTGTGATGTATGCAGTCTATCATGATGCAAGCATCAATGGTTGCTTTCACGAAATTCTTACTACATTGTAACTGAATTTATTTGCTTTATATTCAATAAAAGTAAACAAAGGGATTGGCATAGGGAGGTTGATTCAGAAACACTTACTAAAGGGCATCCAAGCAAAACCAAGAAAAGGAAAAGCTTTAAGATAGAAGCAAAGGAATTTGATTTATAAGAAACATACGACAACAACATAACCAACCAGTGTTATACTACTAGTGGTGTCTGGGAAGGGTGCGATGCAGGCGGACCTACCCCTAGTTTGACAAAGATAGAAAGGTTGTTTCCGATGCACCCTAGACTTAGATATATAAAATACGATAGAAATACCAAAGGGGTATTAGTGAATTACCATTTTCAGCATAGCATCTTCAAAGAGAAAGTGAAAAGATAAAAACTTTTCTAATTAACAGAATAACAGAAAGTTACATGCTTTACATTCAATGGTTTTCTTGATACTAAAAAGAAGATAAAAAAGAAGTCTTGAAAGTGAGTCAGAGCCACATGAGATAATAACTGAACTGAAGTAAAGACAAAAAAATAACATAAAATATGAATGATGGCCATTAGATGTTACACTATAGTATGGATTGATGCAAGCCAAGCAGTAAAGGGTAGGGGAAATGAGGACACAAATTGTCAGCAAATCTCAGCCTCTTTTATTTTCAGTACCATTTATTGCCTATTGGACCTCAAGATTCTGAGAACAAAAGGGAGTTTGAACTTTGTAAAGTGTTGGTAGTACTTATTAAGTTTGGTGGCTTAAAGAATTGGAGCCACCAACCATGCCAATTACCTATACTCTCTCACTGATTTTAATAGGTTACCTTCTTTGGAAAAGATTCTTTTCTTTTTTTAGAAAATTATAGGAATGGGTATGAGTAAATCTTTATACAATAAATATTCCTAGTAGTAGTAATTAGTAATCTCATAAAATGGTGACTATCCTTCCTTTTTTGGGATAAGAAATAAACTTGTTATCGTGTGTTATACAAGGAAAAAAATTATTCACACATAGGTTAAGGGGTTTTTATACAATCTGCCTACAAAATTGACACAAAAATACTTTTGTATTGAATTCACAAAAATAAATATAAAATTATCCTTCAGATAAGAAATAAGACCTAAAGAGACACAAACATACTTATACATAAGTTATACAAAAGAACTTACAGCTGACTACACAACATACTAGATTTAGGGCTATGCAGACTAGACATCTAAGAGTGCAAAAGAATACAGACACCTCCTAAAGGGAGCAAAATACAATTGAAATAATAAACATAAAACTGGTGGTCATCCTGAATAAAAGCTGGCTCATCCTGACAGTTGAAGTCGTCTTCGCTACTTAACAACGTAACGAACTCAATCCTGGAACGAACCTGCCAAAACGAAATAAATAGACAAGAAACAAACAACAAACAAGGGTGAGTCAAAAGGACTCGATAAGTGGGGGCAGACTAGCCACCTCAAAGAATAGGATAGCTAGCCAGGGAGAAGAAACGCAGATAAACCGAATTCACCTTATTTCAACTACACAAAGGCAGAGCCAGATAATAACTGGAAGTACGTATGGAACCGTAAACTCATAAACAACCGGGAACATAAGATAGACAGAACATATAAGTATCCCGAACATATCAACAATCAGAAATACATGACACATACACAAAACATTGCACTATAATCACACAATACACAAGAAGCGGTGTAATGAAATGGAATGAATGCAGTATGATACAATGGGGTCACATGTGCTCGTAATCCCGTCCCGAAGAAGAATACTTCTGCATTCGAGGAGAATAAACTCCAATAACCAACTGGAGCGGAATACTCCTACTCCTAGGGCGGAATACTCCTGTTTTCGATATAATATAAAGCTGAGCCGGCATACTTCTGCACTCAGTACATGACCAACTGGAGCAGAATACTCCTAATCCTGGGGCAGAATACTCCTGCACTCAATATAATATAAAGCTGAGGCGGAATACTCCTTCACTCAGTATATGGAATAAGAGACCATAACCAGAAAACGTAATACATATGAATATGGTGTGATGCAATAATAACCCTTCACCAGCGCGGGACTCTCATCGACTGCCAGGAAGTACATGTCAAATTCACAACCAGAGTACAATGCTTCTATGTTCAACGCAATACCAACAACTGGGCATAACATATAATATACAATGTAAATCCAAAGCTAAGGCGTAATGAGTACGCATATCGGCAGCTACACACGTAAGGAACACGTGGTAGAATATCCACAAGGCCAAGGGCCTCCAAAGAAATGGATATAATCACTTACCTCGTTCCAAAATTAATATTGCTACTCAACAACCCCTTTTTCCTTTTGGATTCATTGCCAAACGATCCCACTGGATGTTTCGGAGTGAAGATTCTATTTTTTTCCTTCTCTTTTTTCCTTTTCTCTCTTTACGTTTTTGGTTCTCTGCTTTTGGTTGTTTCTGTTCGCCTCTATCTTCCAAATAGAAATGCTAAGGGATTATACTTATAATCTAAGTTGCTCGGATCCTCCAAAATGCCGCCGCACCAGTGTCGGATCCTCAAAAAATGCACAAATTTTGGAGGATCCGACACGCACTCGACAGCTTTTCGGAGGATCCGAGCAATATAGCTTATAATCCTTAGCAGCTAACCGACTTTGACATTTCATTTCCTTTTTTTTTTTTTTTTTTTTTTTTTTGGAAAACTTACTGCAATGCCGACAATTAAAATGGAACCCTAAAAAATTCAAAATGATCCCAAATTTCTCGAGCAAGTTATACAAAATTTAAGTGACGTACTCGTTAAGACGGATCTCGAATCGGATTTCCAAAACTCAAGATGCAAATTAAACGAAAAAAGATCAAATTCTTAATTTTCGGAACTTTAGCCGAAATCAACCGAACAACCTCGAAATTCACTTCAAAAATTCACACATGTCACAAATGACCATACAAACCTAATTGCGCTTTCGAATTTTGAATCGAAGTTCATTCTCCAAAATCGAGCTCAAAACTTCTTTTTAAGATTTATCGCTAACGAAAATTGAAACCTTATTCTGATACCTACCAAACGAGGTCTGATTTAGCTCAGATATTACAAAAAAGTCCTAGTGGACCTTACGAAGATTTTAAAACTGACGGCATGCCAATCGGAGTCCTAACCCCCCGAAACGACTACCTAAGGTCATTGCAAAAACTTTGATCTACCCAAATTAAAATTCAATACCCACCCAAGCAAAACTAATTACCCGTCTACCCATCTGCCCCCATATCCCGTTTCCTTGTTCCTTATTCACACCCCAAATAAGTTCAGACCTTTCAAATATTAAAGTCATATTCCAATTCTTATTCTTTTCCAAATTAGATCTAAGTCCAACTACACCTTAAAATAATTTCTCGGTAAATTCACAAACTAATATGAAAGTCATCAACTTCATCTATTGGTATAACTTTTCTCACCTTAATTTTGTGCTTCCAAAGCATTTCGAAGATTATTTCTCTACAGTCAACAATGGAAATTTTTTGTTCGAAATGGGTATTGCAAAATATTAAAGTTTTATCGCATTTAGAATTGATTTGAGGTGTTTGGGAGATGATTTTTTAATACCCACTATTGTTGAGCTTGAAGCTCTTAAATATGAAATTTTAATTATTTAACTTGTTGTTTGATTCGAGGTGGATGTTTCAAAATAGTACTTATAGTAACTTGGGGAAGTTCATAATAAAATTTGGTCGCATCTGGAGTTGATTCGAGGTGTTTGTTGAGATTATTTTTTAATACCCACCATTGTTGAGCTTAAGCTCTTGAATATGAAAATTTTAATTTTTTTATTTATTTTTTGATTCGAAGTGAGTATTGCAAAATATTTTTTCTAGTATCTTTGGAATGTTGATGCTAATTTGGTCTTATTTGGAGTCAATTTGAGGTATTTGAATCAAACTTTTTGTCTCTGCAAAAAAAATAAAAAAAATAAAAAAAAATAGTATTGTAATAGTATACAGTTTACTACAATAGTACACTGATATAGTATACAATATCACGGTATATTAGCTGCTATCAAAAAAAAAAAATTAATACCGTATACCTTTTTGGTATACTGTATATTATTTTGCTATACATTTTTGTGTCTAGATTGACGCGTGAGGTCTACTATCAAACATATGTATGTTTTAATTTTGTTGGTAAACATAGTATACTTTCTTAGTATATTGTATAGTTCTTTTTGGTAAACCTTTTGTGTTTGGGTTGAAGTGTGTGATCTGTTATCAAACGAACGTATGTTTTGCTTTTGTTGGTAAACATAGTATACTATATACTTCTTTTTGGAATATCTTTTGTGTTTGTATCGAAGTGTGCAAATTGCTATCGAATAAGTGGATTTTTTTTTTTAACATAATGTACCTATCAAACAAAAGTATGTTTTGATTGTTGTTGTTTTAAACATGTATACCTTCTCCGTATATTGTATACTCTATGTTTGTCATGGTATGCAATATCAGTTATTTTTTATCACTTGCATAAAAGATAATTAAAAAATAATAAATAGTTAAAGTGGTATACCAACGAATTATACTATATAGTAAGCCGTATACAGTAGAGAATATTTTGTCAACTTGTTGTCAACACTCAACATGGTGCAAGATGGTTAAGCTAATATATTTATATGGTATAGAGAGTACTACAATGGTATGCAATAGGAAAATAACTTTTTGTTATATTGCCAAGGTTGGACTACAATGTTAAGCCGGTATACCATTGGGGTATACATCATAGTAAGACAATTTAAATTTAAATAACACATCAACAAACTAATCAATTATCTAGAAAAACTCAAAGCTTTTGTATATAAGCTCTGAGTATTATTATGTTATTTCATTGATTTTCTATGAATCAAATATTGCATTTATCTCTTCTTCCTTTTAATTTTTTTTTCCATTTTATTACAAATTGAATACTCAATAGAAACTAATCAGACTTATGAAGAAGACAATTCATGTTCTCCTTAGTAAACAAAAGGGGAATAAAACTCCATGAAGGCAATTCATTATCAACAAAGTAAATCAATATACTTGTAAGGTGTACTTTATACTAAAAAAGATATACAATGACAAAACACACATAAATTACACTAGAAGCAAATCAGTATACTTGTAAAGTATACGGCATACTAAAAGCCTATTTGGCCAAGCTGCCAAAAACTGCTTATTTTGAAAAGAACTTTTATCAAAAGTACTTTTCAGATAAATACTTTTGTAAATTAAGCAGCTTGTGTTTGGCCAACTCATTTGAGAAGTGCTTTTCTAAATAGATTGTGTTTGGATAATCTTTACAAAAAGTACTTTTGAGTGTCAAATGACAAAAAATGCATTATTAAGATTCATTATGAGACTAATATTATTTAAACGTATCAAAAATTTAAATATTTTTTTCAATACAATAGTTAGTTTAATATTTTATTTTCATTTAGTTTAATTATAAAATATAAAAGAAAATATATACTATGGTTTCTAATCAATAGAAATAAGGTTAAACCAACAGAGGGAAGCAGGAAAAAAAATTTATATTTAAAAAATGTATTGGTTAAAATAATTAAATATAGTATGGTAAATAAATATTTTTGGTAAGGATATTTTTGTCTTGAAAAATTAATAAACTGCTTCTGCTTCTGGGAAGAAGCAGAAATTTGTAGCTTCTCCCCAACAACAGAAAAACTGCTTCTGCTTCTTCTCAAAAGTATTTTTTTCTTTTGGCAAAACACCTCAAAATTCTTCAAAAGCGCTTTTTTCTTGAAAAAAAAAAGTACTTTTAACTTCTGAGAAGCTTGGCCAAACAAGCTATAAAAAGATATACAATGACAAAACTCACACAAGTTGCATTAGCAGCAAAGCACTATGCTTTTCGTAACAACCACCAAAGAAATACAATGCAAATTACTGAATTAAGCAACAACTAATTACTATAAATTACTGAATTAAGCAACAACTAATTAAATCTCTTCTCGTTATTTGTTTCTTTTCATTTTAATATAAATAGATTTTTTTTAACGAGCAAACAAGCAAGAAATAATTGTTGTTCAACTGTGCAGACCAGTATACCTGAATTGTATACTGCGTACTAACAATTGTATTGGGAAAAAAGTCACCAAGGTCCCGAGAAAAACCTCAGAGTGACTGCACCACGAGACAAGCTTCCGAGGGGAAGAACGCATGGACACTCGCCCCGGAAATCGCCTTATGAAACAAGGGGAGGCAAGCTCGAAGTGCTGAGCTCGGAAAAATCCATCGCAAATTCAAACGGATGACACACCTCGGAAGACGCGGTCCACCCTATGTAACTGTTGACCGTTGCTTCGACATTCAATAGGGCAGATTATGAGTCAATTACAATCATATATAAAATAATGGCCATAAAGGCACCATTATGACATTTACAACGTCATTATTTCTCTCAATTATAAATAGGTCTCACTTGTAAACAACATAGGACGATCAATCGAATACTAAATCCTACTTTTACTTCTTGCCTCGTTATCTTACTTCTTGCCTCATTATATTACTTCTTGCCTCGTTATATTACTTCTTGTCTTGTTACTTTCTCAAGCTTTCGTTTAGTTTGAATTCAATTTAGTTCAAATTTCACTTCGATACAGGCAAATTACCAGTCAAACCCAGTACAAAGTCGATTTGTTGTCCTATCCCGATTTAGGCCAACACAAATTGGCGCCATCTGTGGGGAACTGTTAATAACGCTTATTCCAAAGTCGAAATCTCCCAAGCTCGCATAAAATGTCGATAGCTTCGACATGTCAAAAATCTATAAATGTCATTACGGGCGGTATAGAGGTAAAAAGTGTTAATCTCTTCTCATCGAGGAAGCTTGCGAAGCTCTCAACTGATATGGAGGAGAGAACTCGAGTGGAGAGAATCGGTGAAGAAATTATCTTCGACGAGGGGGACTGCCACGAGGCAATAACCCCTCATCACGAAGCTTTAGTGATCACTCTAAGGGTCAATGACTCAGATGTAAGATGAGTCCTAATAGACCCTGGGAGCTCCGCAAATATAATCAACCTTAGAGCCATCGAACAGATGAGGCTGAAGGACCTTGTCGCCCCGAATGAGACCACCTTAACAGGGTTCAATAACTCCGTGGAAAGAACTCTGGGGGAAATCACCCTCATAACCACCATCGGGGGTGTCGACAAAGAAACAACCTTCCAAGTAATAAACGAGGACATTGCATACAACATTATCCTCGGAAGGCCTTGGATCCACGAAATGGAAACTGTGCCGTCAACCTATCACCAGGTCATTAAGTTTCCCACCCCATGGGGAATTCACGCAGTCCGAAATCCGAAGTGATCAATCAATGGCCCAAAAGTGTTACGCCGTCGCTGCGCAGATGGGAACACGCGACCTCGAGCGCTCCATCGGGAAGAACTCGCCCCAAGGAGCAACTCCCCCGAGAAAGGAAGAAAAAGGTCTAACTTTCATCCAAGAACCTCGAAAGTAAAAAGCCGAGGACTCAACGATTGAAGAATTAGAATCACATGCATTATCAAAATAATTCCCAGAAAGGAAAGTATTCGTCGGCTCGGAGTTGGACACCGAGTCAAAGGAAGCACTCATTAAATTATTAAAAGCCAACGACGATTGTTTCGCGTGGTCCCACGCAGACATGGTAGGGATCGACCCCGAGATCATGACGCACAAGCTGAATGTAGACCCAAATCATCGCCTGGGGAAACAAAAGAAAAGGCCCCACACCGGAGAAAAGAAAAAGGCGACCCAAGATGAAACCAAGAGATTACTCGACAACGGGTTCATAAGAGAAGTCAAGTACCCAGATTGGCTTGCCAATGTAGTAGTGGTACCCAAGAATAATGGCAAGTAGAGAATGTGCGTTGATATACCGATCTAAACAAAGCTTGCCCCAATGATTCCTACCCTTTGCCACAGATAGACAGGTTAATAGATTCCACGGCTGGACACAAATTTTTAACCTTTCTAGATGCATATTCGCGGTATAATCAGATCCTAATAGACCCTAGCGATGAATAGAAAACTTCCTTCATCACAGACGAGGGAAATTATTGCTACAAGGTGATGTCGTTCGGTCTCAAGAACGCCGGGGCAACCTACCAGAGGTTGGTGTATCAGATGTTCAAAGATTACATTGGCAAAACAATGGAAGCCTATATCGACGATATGTTGGTGAAGTCTGCCCAGTTGGAAGATCATCTGAAACAGCTGAAGGAAGCCTTCGCGATTTTGAGGCAATATTGCATGAAGCTTAATCCCGAAAAATGTGCTTTTGGGGTCAGCTCGGGCAAATTCAAAGGATTCATTATCTCAGAGAAAGGCATTGAAGCAAACCCTGACAAGATCAAAGCTATACAAGATATTTCCGAAGAATTATCGAGTCCAAAGGAAGTACAACGTTTAACCAGCCGATTAGCCGCTTTGAGTCGATTCATCTCGAGGTCATCAGAGCGATGCCACAAGTTCTTTTCTGTCTTGAAGAAGAAAACTTCCTTTGAATGGATGCCCGAGCGCAGGGAGGCCTTGAAGGAACTGGAACATTATTTAGGCAACACCCCATTATTGGCCAAACCAAAAGATGGTGAAACCCTGTTAGTCTACCTAGCCGTCTCCGAGGTGTCAATAAGTAAAGTTTTAGTTTGAGAAGAAGAAGGGAAGCAACAGCCAATATATTATGTCAGCAAGGCTCTCCTCAATGCTGAAACAAGGTACCCACATTTAGAAAAATTAGCCCTTGCGTTAATCATAGCTGCTAGGAAATTATGTCCTTACTTCCAATGCCATCTCATAGCGGTAGTGACAACTTTCCCTCTGAGGAGTATATTGCATAAGCCAGAGTTGTCAGGGAGGTTGTCTCGATGGGCAGTCGAGCTGAGTAAGTACGACATCGTGTATCAGCCCCACACAGCCATCAAGTCTCAAGTACTGGCTGATTTCATGGCAGATTTCAGTGCTAAACTTCTTCCCGAGGCGGAAAAGGAAAGCCTAACTTCGAAAGGCCCCACCCTCAGGGCGTGGAAGCTTTACACAGATGGGGTAGCCAACTCCAATGGTTCGGGGCTCGGAATAGTTCTCGAGGCCCCCACTGGGGAAAAGATAAGGCATTCGATGAAACCTAAGAAGCTAACCAACAATGAAGCCGAGTACGAAGCCGCCAGAGCAGGGCATGTGACTCTCAGCTAGTGGTGAACCAAGTTCTCGGTGGATATATGGCTCGAGAGCCTAGAATGAAGCAGCTCGTGGCAAGAATGCAACAAGCGCTCGAAATCTTGCAACAAGCGCTCGAAATCTTTCAAGAATGGAAGGTCATGCAGGTACCCCAAGAGGAGAATGTCGAGGCTGATGCCTTAGCTCATTTGGCCTTGGTACTATTGTAATCACTTAATTTGGGAACGAATACAGAAAAATTGCTCAAAATAGCCGTGTTAGATTCTTAGCATTTTATCCGAAATTTTCCTAACTTTTAGTCTTTATTTTAACAAAAAATTGTCTTTAATTAGAATAGAAAATATGAAAATTGCTTGTTATGTGTTAATCGTGATTCTTATTTTTAATTGTGGGGTTTTTATTTAGTTAATTGTGTGTACTTTAAATAAATGTAGATTTCGTTAAATGATCATTTGTAAAAATATTAGCCCAATGCCTAGACCCAACAGCCCAATACTCTAACCCAAGCCCACACCTCACAAATATATACACAAAAACCCCATTTCTCCCATTTCACACCCCTTTAGTCAAGAGACTAGGGCCACCATGCTGAAAAATCTCCCCTACGCCGGAAATCGCCCGCCGCCGCGGAGCCACCGCACTGCTGCCGCCGGCCACCACCTCCGGTGGCCGGAAAAATACAAATAATATATTTTCGGACTCCTTTCGGCCTCCTCATTCCATTTCTCAACTTGGTTTCTTCAAATTTCAAGCCGTTTCGCGTAGATCGGAGGTCAAAGTCCGGTCAAACTTCAACTCCGGTGAGTTTTTTAGTTTTTCTCTATTTCTTTCCCTTCCCCTTACCCTTCCATACCCCATTTCCTGATATCCCTTTTCTCCTTTGCCCGTTTTCTTCACCCGTTTCTGATTATTTTTTCTTCTTCTCTTTTCTTTTTCTGTTTCTGTTATGGGTGTTTCTTGAGGAGGCTGCGATGGTGATGTTTTTTTCTTAATGCGAGGCAGTGAGGGCAAGGCAGGGCTGTGATGGTGATTGCTTTTTGATTAGGCTGTGATGATTGATATAGGGGATGTGATGTTTGTTGGTGTTGTTGTTGCGTAAGAGGGCTCGGGTATGGCAAAACAGTGTCGATTTGAAAGCTAGGCGTTGGTTTGATGGTGGTGGTGATACGGCGAGGCTGTTTTCAGTCGAACGGAGACAGTGGTTACGTTGTTGGTGGAGGGGCTGTTTGTTTTGAATCCGGGACTTGTTTTAGTGAGCGTGGAGGGGCTGTTTTGGGGTTTAATCATGTTGAAACTGTGATGAGTCGATGAGGCGAGGCTGTTGACGACAATGTTTTGGAAGGCTGTTAGGAGGCAGTGATGCTGATGAGTCGAGGCAACTGGGACAGTGGTGATTCGAGGCAGCAGAGGAGGCGACGATGCAGCAGCTCGGGTAGCGGCTCTGCAGCCATGGCAGTTTCTCCTTGACGGATTAGCAAGGAATTCCGTTTGTCTATTTCTTTTTCTGCAGCTGATTGTTTTCTCATTGATTCTAAGTTAGTGCTAGTTTTAGTTTCGTTGTTGGAAAACATGTCGTTCATATGTATGTTTAAAACATAGAAGTCGTATGGTAAAGTTGTGTGTTTTCTGTTTAGTATCCATGAATTACATGTGCTCGTTTGTTTTACTTAATAAAAAATTGTTCATTGTTCCATTGTTGGAATTGCTTCTTGTCATGCTTCACTAATCGAGTTGAAATTGGCACTCCTGGTGGTTTTCTTTGTCTCGCTAATTAAGCAAATAAAACTATCTACTCGTGTCTCATTTAATTAGTTAAAACTGGTATATGTATGTTGGTTGTACGCATTGTTATCGCCTGAATTCAAAGATGTCCAGTATTTTCAAGTATGAAATTGATAGGTTGTTCTCTAGTTTCATTAACTTTGGGCATGATGTATGTTTTTTGTATAAGTTTAGTGAAAATTCTATTTCTAACTCTGTTGTCTATTTTTTTGGGTTAGTACTGGACTCTTTAAGTCCACCCTGTATTTCAGTTTAGTGTTTGTGGTGGCTGATTTGCTTTTTCAGTTATTATAATTGTTAAAGACTGAGTTTTGGGACTCTGTTGGGCAGATATGGTTGTCTTTGGTTTGGTTTCAAGTTAGTTGGGCTGATTTTAGTTTGTATAGTTGGTTTTAGTCCTTTAGTAGTATAATGAGTGTTTGGTGTCCTTTTAAAGGACCTTTTTTTTGGTATATTTCAGCCTTTAGGATAGAATAGGGTGGCTGAAATAGTGTCTATAAATAGTTGTACTATGCTGAAAATAGGACTAAAAAAACACTCAAGTATAGGGGTGTGGGCTTGTACTTTTGTACAAGTCCATACCCCACCATTTGGTCTCAATTTCAGCCATAAATAGGGCCATTTATTGCCCTCTTTCAAGAGATCTACCAGCTGAAAACACATACAACAACTTGCTGAACCATCAGCTGAAAAATAGAGAGCAAAAAGCATTAAAACTTGGGAAAAAATATAGAGTTTAAGTAGTAAGGTTTAGAACCAAAAGTTTGAGTCTTTTGGGGTATAAATCTTTGGTTTTAGGATAAAAAGAAGTTGGTTTCGTGGCTGTCAACTGCTGGTTGTTGTTGTCTGCTTGTCTGCTTGGTTCGTTAAGCTTCAGCTGGTTCATCCTCGTACTAGGTAAACACAAAGGAATGAACCTTGTATTTACTTTGAATTTATTTGGTTCTAAAATGACATGAAATCATCAAGTGTTCGATATTTTAAAAAAGACTATAGTTTAATGTGTTTAGTCAGTTTATTAAACTTTGAATGTTGTGTTTAAAAAGTAAAAAAAAAATGCTCAAGTCATTGTATGCATGATTTGTCTTACCCTTTATAGCTTATGTATATGATTATTAGTGGAGCAAGTGTATGTATAGCTTATATATATGATTATCAGTGGAGCAAGTGTATGTATGGGCAAGTGATAGAAACTGCTATCTTGAAGCTTGACAAATTTATTCTTTTTTTCAGAAAAAATGGAACATGTTTTGAATTGGATCTTAAAAGTGGTCACCCTATGCAAAATTTTCTAAAATCTGGACGTATAAACATAGGTGCAAAAACTGAATAAAATGATGAGCTGAAACGAATAGGCTCAAAATTAGGACGTTCTCCTTAAATCTAGCCACATGTTATTTTTTATAGCCACCATTTGGAATGAGAATAAAAAATGTATTAATTGTGCAAGACAGACCCAAAACAGCTTAGTTTCGCAAACTTTTTAGCCCATATGTTAGCTTAGCGACAGTAGTACGTTTTTTTCTGTAAAATTCTTCTTCTTTTCAAAGATAGGCCACAAAACTATTTCAATTTAACAAACAACCTACCGTATGTATATACTTTTCATAATCCATCTTAACCTTTTCATAATCCATATTTTAATAAGAGCAAATTTGGGAGTCCCAATTTGTCACTTAACAGAGTTAGCGGTTATGTTTTAATGAAATGCGATTAGGCAAATTAGTTCTTGTTTATTAAGCCTTTAAACCAATACTTATTTATTGATAAATATACGATTAGACAAATTAATAGGACTAAGAAAACTTATATAATTAGACAATATTATAAGTATGATTTGTGATCTACTTATTAGGCTAAAAGAAAAACTAAATTAAGTTAAACTAATTCTAAATTAATTATTTTTTCGAAGTTAATTAAATTCTTTTAAAGTAGACCAGCCCTTTGTAAGGTTGGAAATGCGTAATAAATTTTATTTATTTATTTACTTCGTACCAAAGTGTAGATTCGTCCAGTCCTCTGTGAGGTTGGATAATGATATCGCTTTTAATTTTCTTAATCAAAGAATAAATTCAAATTAACGGCTTTAATATAACAACCATATTTAATAAATAAAAATGCGACAATAAAAGCAACTGTGCTCGGCACAGGACTCGAGGGTGCCTAATACCTTCCCGAGAGTCAACTGAAAACCTTACCCGAATCTCTAAACGCAGACCATTAGACGAGTCAGAGGTGTTCCAAGGTACCTTTTGGTGACTTGGCACACCTTAAACTATGTCAAGTGGAGACTCCGAGTTTCTCTAAAATAATTTTGTACCACCATGAATACCAGTCACGAGCCTTTAAATAATAAACTCGCACCTGCAGTTAACGTAATTTTTAGGGCGTGACAACTATCAGCAGACAACTCAGGGCCTGATGCCACAGTGAGGGTCCTCACGTCGGTCACAGGAAAGATGAAGCTGGAAGTGAGCATAGTAAATCGACATTGAGACTGGCGAACAAAATTCACCTCTTACCTAGAGTTGGGGACTCTACCACCAGACAAGAATGAGGCGGAAAAACTCATAAAACAAGTCATCCCGTACTCAATAGTGTATGGGCAATTATAAAAAAAAACTCTATTGCGGCCCGATGGCCAAATGTCTAGGCCCCGGAGAATATGAATACGTAATGAGAGAAGTGCACGAGGGAACATGCGGCAACCACTCAGGAACCAAAGCTCTCGTATGCAAATTGCTCCGAGCCGGCTACTATTGGCCCGAGATGAGCGAGCATGCCAGGGCGTTCGTTAGAAAATGTGATAAATGTCAAAGGCATGCCTCCATGATTCACCAACAAGTTGAGCCCCTGCACTCGGTAATTTCGCCATGGCCATTCATGAAGTGGGGAATGGACATTATAGGACCTTTTTCTAAAGCAAAGGGCAGTGTCAAGTACATACTCGTACTCACTGATTACCTCTCTAAATAGATCGAGACAGGAGCCTTTGCAAGGGTAAGGCAGAAGGAAGTCATCGATTTCATATGGAAGAATATCATATGCCAGTTTGGAGTCCCAAAGTAGATTACTTGTGACAACGGTATATAGTTTGTCGTTTCGAAGGTCACATCCTTTTTTCAAAAAGTGGGGAATCACAAGGATAACCTCGATACCCTACCATCCAAGCGCCAATAGACAAGCTGAATCATCAAACAGGATAATTGTTGATAACCTCAAGAAGAAGATGGACGAGGCCAAGGGTACGTGGCCTGACGAGATGGCAGAAGTGCTATGAGCAATGAGGACAACAAAGAAGAACAACACAAAAGAAACGTCATTCTACCTCATTTATGGGATTGATTTGTTAATCCTTGTCGAAGGTGGGAGAGCCAAGCCTACGCTACGCGCACTACTTTGAGGAGTGAAACCAAAAGGCAATAAGGATAGAGTTGGATTTGCTCGAAGAATGAACGAAAATGGCGTTATTAAGGCTAACGGCCCAAAAACAACGAATCGAGGCCTACTTAAACAGAAAGGCCAAGCTGCGAGAATTCAAGATTGGCGACTACGTCTTAAGGGCCTCGAATCAAACAACCACAGAGAAAAGCGCAGGAAAATTGGCTGGCAATTGGGAAGGGCCCTACCGGGTGAAAGCAATTGTAGGAAAGGGATCCTATCAGCTAGTCGATCTTAAAGGGAAGCAAGAGCCTTTGAATTGGAACGCGTCCAATTTGAAAAAATACTACTTCTAGTTACACGAGGCACACGAAATCAATCTGCAACTAGCTCGTCGAAATCACAGACTCACCGAGCTTGCGGTTCGAGTACTTTTCGAAAAACTCAGACTCGGGGACTTGGGCTCGAAATTTAAGATCTTCGCCCGAAGGGGCTTCTTATAAAAGAAATCATGCCTAATATTAGCTAGGCCTCATGTAAATTGACTCGATAATTATCGATGGAATAAAAATTGATTTATCTTTTTATCCATTAAATTTTCTGCCTCGACTTGAAGACTAGAGGTCGCCCTAAGCTAGCTCTCTAACACATTTTAAGACTTACAAGCAAATGAGATAAAACTAGTTGATACTCGAACAATCATGTATTCACACGGCCCGAAGGCCAGAATAATTACAAAAGTAGCCCGAAGGCACAAAAACAAAAGCTAACGAGCATTTACTCATGGTCACTATCACTACCCGAGGCCTCATCCCCCGGACGAGCTATCGCTGCTCGAGGGAAGTCAGTCTAAAAGCCCTCGAGCCTTGGCAACGTCAACCTTAGTTTTGACCATTTCTTCGTCCAAGTTAACTCTTTTTTTGCACTGCTCAAGGGTCTTCAGCTTGGTTTGGATGATCCCGCAATTTACGTCAATCTTCTCTCGGGTGGCCCTCAGATTCAGCTTAGACCTAAACTTGGACTTGAGTGCAGAAGGAGATGCTGGTCTCTTAGCCCGAAGAATTTTTACTTTAGCTTCAAGAGCTTTATCCTTTGCCTCGACCTCGGCCACTTTCGAGGTAAGAAGTGACATATTCTCCTCAAATCGCTCAGTTAAACTCTTCAGCGCTGCCTCGGCCTGCTTTCGAAGCTCAACTTGATGACTATCCTCCAAGGAGCTCTTCTCGGCGAGAAGGCTAGAAATTTCACCACGGGCCTGAGAAAGATCGGCACCAAGCCGCTCAACATCCTTTATAGATCGGCCCAGGGTAGCCTCCAAGCTAATAAGTTGTTCCTCAAGCTCAGCTGCACGAGCCTCAAGCACGTTCCACCAGCGATCCCACTCGTCTCCGACTCGACGAAAATGATGCACTCGCTGTGTTTCGACCTCAGCTGCTTTCATAGCATAAACATAACCCTACAGCCCAAAAGGAAGAGGGTTAAAAATCAGAAAGACAATCAAAACAAGAAACAGGCGAAACAGGTCCTCACCTGAATTGCATGCTGAGCCGAATAAGCCATCAGATCGTCCAAAGGTAGGTCCTTCAAATGATCGTTCTCTAGTGGGCCAAGTAGCCCTTTGCAGCTGATGGCAGCCCACATGTCATCATCCAATAGGCAGACATCTATTGTAACTGGGATTCGTCTAATCCCTTGGGGGAGATTCATTCTCACCCGAGGCAGATCAGTATTCGTGGGCCTCGGGGGCGATACTGTTTCAACGGGCTTGGTGGCCACCCCCTTTACTATGCTCCGAACCAGTACATCGTCAGATTCGTCGATCAATTTTCGCCGAGAGGCCTTAGTCGACTCCACCCGAGGGACTTTAGCCTTAACTGCCCTCTTTGGCATATCACTATTCCTCTTCAAACCTGAAAAGAAATAAACTCATTATTTGAAGAGGAAAATAAATGGAAAAGTGCAAAAGGTAGAAAAGAGTACCTCTCGGAGCTTGAGTAAGGGTCTCAACAGACTCCTTCATAAGATGCAGACTAGCATCAACATCCGGGACCTCGACGGCTTCAGCTCGTCGTCCCGATTCCTTCTTATTCTTCTTTTTTGTTTTCTTCTTCTTATCCTCTTCCTGCTTTGACTCGGCAGTCAAGATGGTGAAAGCTGAAAAAAGAAGAAAGATGAAGTAAGGAAAAAATGTATCGAGAAGATAAAGCGACAAAAATGGGAATATACTAACCCAATCATTTGCCCGACCACCCGTTTTCTGTACGAGCGGTCAAAACCATCCAGTCCCTGTCTAATCTCCCTTCGGCGCCAATAATGGCTTGCACCAAGCCTCCAAGTCCTGGGGAGGATTGATTGGAGGTCTCCTTGCTAAAACAAAACATGGCGAAAAGTCATACTCAACTGCATTCAAAAGCCAAAGTCCAAAATAGAAAATGAGGGAGAGGCTTACGGGTCCTATTCCACGCCTCAGGAAAGCCAGGCCCGGCCGAAAGAGAGGAGGTGGGAAGAATAACGAACCAGTCACACCAATTCTGATCCTCGGTGTCATCGTTCTTGGTGATAAGGGAGAAGTGACCCCGCTTGTTCAACTGCACGACTCCGTCCTTATGCAAGGAGGGAGAAAATAAAGAGATCAAATGCTCATACTCGAACGAGATCCCAGCTTTGCAACTTATGTAGTCGAGGCACTGAACAACCCTCCAAAAACCGGGACCAAGCTGGGCCAGGCAGACGTTGTGTGTCCAGCAGAAGGTGTCGGCTAGGGGATGAAGTGGAAGGGAGAAACCAATCAAAAAGGGGGTAAGTATAAACAAAGGATCGCCCCGGAACACTATCACACATACGTTGCTCGGGAGTAGGAATCGAGATTGAGACCTCGGGGCTCCAACCACACTCCTCACGGATCGAAGCTATGTGTTCCTCCGAAGCTAGGCTTGGAGAAAGTTGAACAGGAAGGTTTCTTTTCCTCCTAATATCAGAGGCCGATTGCCTCCTCATCTTAAAGTCTTTGCTTGACTTGAACCATCTTGGGATAACCCACTGAGGTTCTAGCTCCCCTGGTAAACTTTTTTTTTCTTTTTCTTCTTCGGAGGTAAGATTTCGACTACATCATCATCCATGGCCCCCTCAGCCACCGCTTCATCATCGCCGATGGATGGATCCTGACTAGCCATGCTACGACTGTCTTCCAAATGGGAAGAAGTCGTCGAGGGAGGGAAGTCTAACAAACCCTCAGTCGAAGCTTCAAAAACATCTTTACGAAGGGGCGGGGAAGACATTATAAAATTCTAAAAATCTGAAAGAGGAAAAAAATCCGGAAAGCTTTCTTGAAGGAATTGCGAAATAGTAAAGAAAACAACCAAAGTAGGCTACTTATAGCAGAGCACAAATAGATCATGAAGTAATGATGACAGTTACCTAGGGAAGATCAAACGAAATGACACATCTGATCCAAAACTGAGCCACGTGTAAGGAGTGAGACATTGAAATGACGTTCTCCTTTTCAAATCTCCTGGCCGAAAAAGCGCCATGTCTCTCTCCTGCTTAAATTCAATTCCACCCCCTCGGAGAATCCTAGCAATTATCCGAAGGGTGGGGGGACTATCTGTATTGGGAGAAAAGTCACCGAGGTCCTGAGAAAAACCTCAGAGAGACTGCGCCACAAGACAAGCTTCCGAGGGGAAGAGCGCGTGGACACTCGCCCCGAAAATTGCCTTATGAAACAAGGGGAGACAAGCTCGGAGTGCTGAGCTCGGAAAAATCCATTGCAACTTTGAACGGATGACACACCTCAGAAGATGCGGTCCACCCTCTGTAACTGTCGACCGTTGTTTCGACATTCAATAGGATAGATCATGAGCCAATTACAATCATATATAAAATAATGGCCATAAAGGCACCATTATGATATTTACAACGTTATTTTTTCTCTCAATTATAAATAGGTTTCATTTGTAAACAACAGAGGATGATCAATCGAATAATAAATCCTACTTTTACTTCTTGCCTCGTCATATTACTTCTTGCCTCGTTATATTAGTTCTTGTCTTGTTACTTTCTCAAGCTTTCGTTTAGTTCGAATCCAATTTAGTTCAAATTTTACTTCGGTACAGACAAAATACCAGTCAAAGTCAGTACAAATTCGATTTGTTGTCCTATCCCGATTTAGGCCAACACAACAATGTATACAACAAAAAAATGTGCAGAAACTACACCACTACTAAAGGGTTTTGCCATGGGATATATTATTGTATAGAACAAAGGTATACATATGAAAAAATAAACCACAATACGAACAACATATAACAACATAGCAATTGATAGGCAACACGGTAAAATCAGTATATCTACATCACTTTAAATGTGGTGTAACACGGTTGACACTAACCTAACAACAAACCTTTTATATAATGTATACTATTTTAGTATCTTGTATACCTCAATGGTATTACCCATTTGTCTCTGTTGCAGCAACATGATATCCTGTATAACTCAATAATATACCTTTATGGTACACTCTTTTTCCACTAGATACTTGTGTGGTATACTTCCATTTAAAACTAGTGGCGTAAATTAGGTGGGGTGGTTGTACAGTTACACTGTATACCTTTATGGTATATTCTTTTTTTATACTATATATCTTTATAATATACTTCTATCTAAAACTTCACATGCGTAAATTAGGCGGGGGTACATTTACAATGTATACCTTTATAATATACTCTATTTTCCATTGTATACCTTTACGGTATACTTCTATAGCAAAAAAGTGGGTATTTTAGGAGTGGTGGTGGGACAGTTACACTATATTCGTTTATGGTTTACATTTTTTTTTTTTTTTTGGGTAAAAAATGTGAAAAATTATCATTAACCAACAGAACAATACACCTAAAAAACACCTTATTTCTCAGCTACCTTATTATTATTATTTTTTTGGTATAAGCTCTTCTTTTTTTTTTTTCTTTTTTTTTTGTATATCTTTCAGTACATTTATTGTATATCTCAAATGAGCCAACATTGTTTCTCTTTTTTCTTGCTCTGCAATTTTAGCCACAACTCAAACATTTTATTCCTATAAATACCTTTACAAATTTCAAGAATTCTACCTATTTATATTTATTTAAACTTTCGGTGTTTCTAATCATTCAAAAATCTATTTTAAAAAGCAAAATTGCCAAATGGGTTTTGAAGTAAAAGGTTAAATTTTGTGTCTTCAGGTTGTTTATTATGCATCTATATATTATTAAAAGGAAGGTAGTAAGCCAATGGAAAGTAGCCAAGTCACAGCATGGAAGCAACACCTGTTGTTAGTTAGGGAAGTGGTTAGAATTAGTTGTTAATTTGTAAAGTAAAAAGCTGTTAGTTTTTAAGTTTAACAAATGTAAATAGCAATATAAAGGAATCTGTCTTCATTTTGAATTTGCAAAATAAAGAAGTTACTTTGCACGTTGAAAAAAAAAATCACTTTGCAAATTTTTTAGATTACTCCGCGGTTGAAGAAAAAAAATATTACTTGCACGTTGGACTCCTAAAATTATGGTGATAAAATTACAGTGTCCTATTTATTTTGATCGGTTATTTTGCACGATGGTGGAGTTATTTTGCACATAGGAGTCCTAAAAATTCTCCTTAAATTCTATCTGTAGCAATACAGTAACTTCTATTTTCACTAAACACAAAACTGCTTCTTCTGCACAATCCTCCTTATACGTGAATTATTTCTTCACTGATTTTTAACTTTCCACATATAGGTAATCATAGGTTTACAACTAGGTCTCTGAGTCACTACTCAACTCATCTTATTTCATTCGATCACATCAATTTTAAGAGCACATTTCCTATCTTCTTTCTTACTTTGATTCTTTTTAATGCTGAATATTATGGTGTTTTCTTAATTTTGTTAAACACTATGTTTTTAGCTTCAACTAAAGTTTAGTTTAATTTTGCAGGGAAGAGAGTAACTTACAAATTACAAGAATTGCATGAAAGGTAAATTCATACCCTTCAATTACAAAGACACAAATCATCTTTTGATTATTAAACTCAATATTGTTTCTTAGGTGAGTTCTCTTCATATGTCTTCTTGATTCAAATGCATGAGAAGCATTCACTATAGGTGGAAAAACTTCAGAAATATGTGAACATTGATCGCACCCTGGCTCAAGGTAACAACTTTTACGTGTTGACAACAATTTTGTTTTTTATCTTTTTCCTAATATGATTTGTTTTGTGTGTGTAAATATAGAACGACGTGCTAAATAATTAAAATGTGACAGTTCTTTACCAATTATGGTCAAGAAAACAATAGCTAACAATGCTTATTCAAAGTGGGTGCCATAGAAAAGGATACAAAATAAGGAAGATGGTGCTAATGGAAAAGCAAAACTAAGAATAAATTAAATTATTAATTCAAAAGCATGAGAAGTGTTCACTAAAAATGGGAAAATACCGTAGAAACTGTTATAATTGAAACTCAAGCTCTTGGTAACGACTTTTATCTTTATCATTACATAGCACACATTGCAGTGCTGGAATGTGCACGCATAGAGATCAAGAGATATTGACTCTGCTAAAGGCATTTTTTACATGCTTCATCCCTGGGAACTACAGGTAACTTGCATAAGTCCTACCATCTCATTCATATATTCTTTTCAAGCATAATCCTCATTCTAGATTCTTGACAAAGTTTGTTTGTAGGAATGGTACCTACTTTCATAATTGGGACTGCCACAGGATGCAGGGCATTAATATATCGCTAGAGGTCATTGGAAAAATGGAAAAAAGTTATTATATCCTCAGTTGGTTGCAGATTTGATAATTTGTTAGTGTAAATTATGTATTTTAACTTATTAGATGGACTACACATCTTTGATCTGAGATAGATTTTAACAAATGTAGTGTGTCTAGAAAAACTTTATGTGCAGCGGAATATCAAATTGGTGAGAACAACGAGCCATCGGATCCAAGTAAAACTGGTAGCAATTTTCAATATGGCAAAGCTAAATCCTCCTTGGGACAGAGCAATAGGCCATTTCCACATAGAAGTCAGCTATATCCATTTGAAGGACTTCAAAACTGCACTTCTTGAATCATACATTTTTTCCAACTTACAGGTATGCTAGCAGAAATATGAGTATTGTTCCTTTATCCTCTTAACAATAGATTAAGGCTACATTTGATGATGTAAACCAGAAGATACCAAACTAAGTGCAAATGAAGCAACCTTAAACCAGCTTTGTCAAGTTTTAGTAGTGCATAGGAGCCATAATCAAGTGTCTGCGCAGGTAGATACCCAATGTAAACTTCCATGAGTTGTTATGGTTATTTGAGGTGCAAATGAAAAACTTGACAAAGTTGAACACAAAGTTAATGTGAAGCACGAGCTGTAGCAAAAGGCAAATACTTGAAAGAAATTCTAGCTGAAGTATTCCCATTATGAGTTTTTTTATTTGGTTTGATTTAGGATCATTATGTTTCTATATTTAAAAAAATAATATGTTTGTTCCAATATTAAATTGATAGCTTATCACAGCTTTCGGGATAAATACAATTGTATCAAAATTTGGATATCCAAAATAAGATGAAACATATTAAAATTTTAAATAAAGAAAACAAAATCGAGATAAGATGAGTGCCCTCAGATTTGCAAAAGAATAGATAGTATTATCAGTAGGGAGCGCAAGAATAGTTATCTGGAGCAATCAAGTTTAAAAAATAAAAAGATAGAAAGTTTCAAAATCTCGGCGAAAATATACAATATGAAAAGGTATACAACACTATTTACTACATGAAATTTACAAGGAAGGAATTGACAAGTGATTTTGAGTAGGTTAGATTCCTCAAGTATTCTGTTTGAATGTAACTATAAAATTAACTCAAGAAATAGTATGTGTCTTTTTGTAGTTGAGATTAGATTGTTAAAATACTAAGTGGTTAAAGTTGTTAAATTCATTTGATAGGGTTAATATGTGTTGACGTTAATTTCCTATGCAGATAAATATTCATTGCGTAATACTCGGCATGCCTCGAACCTTTTCAATCCTGATCTTCAATAATTAGGAATTCCTATTGAAGAATTAGTTATACATGTTGGTATCTTACTTCACTTCAGAAGGGATGTTTTGGGATGGCAGTAGAAGAATTTCTAATACACCATGTACCGACTTTTTTCCTGTTTTCTAATATACCATGCTAAGAATTACGCACTGACCCTCTATTTTGACATATCTAACCCTGCAGGATCACTATATTTTTTTTTTTTTTGTTTTTGTTTTTTCAATTGTGAGAAGCTGCAATCATTTAAGTGGTACCCTATGTTTCTATATATTAGGCAGTTGCTTCTACATATGAATGATTAAGTGAAGGCTTCTCATATTTATATTATTCGTGGAATTATATTACCAGTAGTTTAATGGTTAATATTTAAAGATTACACATTTTCATATTTACCATTAATGTCCTTGATACAATCTAAGAAAAAATATGTAAGCATGCAAGTTTGGAAAAGCAAGCACTTATTTTTATTATAAAATCTAAATTGATAGAAGTCAATAGTCAATTTTAATACAATGTTGAGTGTACTACATTATGTAATAGAGTAGTAACTTTTACGCATAGAGTTGTTTTATTTTTCTATTCATACTTTTTTTCTTTCTCAAAAAGAGATGTATATTTTGGATTTCCACTAAATATTTTAAATCTATTATTCATCTTGATCTTATGAGTTATTATTAATTAGTCAATTCATATTGATTACAGGACAAATTATATGGTTATTGAAATATTTATATCACAAATTATATAATTTGTGAACCACGCTGAATACATCAAAATCATATGACAGTTATATATCTGCTATGTAAAATTTGCTAAGATAATTTATTGTTGATATCAACCGCTCATCGTGCGGATACTATACTAGTATATATAAAAGGAGGATAGTAGTTAGAGTAGTTGTTAGGAAAATCTTAAGACAATATGATGTAATAAAATTAGTAGTTTTAAATTAGTTGTTTTTGAATTTGATTAAAAGATGGAACTTTTTCTAAAATTTTGAATTTAAAGATAAGATTGTTTCTTCAAATTTTCAAGATATAGGAGTTTGAGATGAAAACAGTGCCGATCCCAACTAGGCAATACAATTGATAAGATTAAGATTTCAAATATAAACATAAAACATTAAAAGATAGAGTTTTAAACTTAAAGTTAAGATTGTTTATTCAAAATTTTGAATGTAAATGAGAGATCAAAAAACCTGGCTCTACACTAGGGCAATACAGTTGATAAGGTTGGATTTTTATGAAACTTGAGAAGAGCAATATCATTTCAAATATAAATATAAAAAGAAATTCAAATCAATTATTAAAATATGTATAGTTAATACCGATTTAATTAAAGACAATAAGATATAGTGATATACAGTTAGTTTAATCATTTTGATTTTTAAATTCTAACGTGTGTATGTTTATATTTTATATAGTGTAATTTAAACTGACACTTCCTAAGAAATTTGATATTTTGAATCAACAATAACTATTTTTATAAGACAAGATATAGATAAGTATAATCTTAGAATCCTATCTTTTCAAATAGATATACATTGTTTAATAAGAAATTTTTTTGTTACAAACGATAGCCTTACAAATTTGAATTTAAATACAGTTTGAGTTGGAATGTAATTCCACTTCGTTAATCTCATATATATATATATACCCTCCCAGTGACACATTGATTAGGCTTTCTTATCCCTCTTGGAAATTGATTATCAGCTCAATCTCTCTTTTCACGGCTCCTCTCTTTGACTTATATCAACAATTTCATGCAAAAATATTGTAATAATAAGGTAACATTCGTTTATTTTACTTCTTGATATTTTCCTAGATTTAGTAAAATAAGTTGTTGTAGTATTCCTGGTTATAACGTGAAAATATCTACTTATTTATTTGTTTAGTTTATGATTTTGAGTTTTATTTCATTGTTTAAAATATACTTACATATAGTTGTTATATTTGTTTACTGGTTATTAAGTCTCCTATATTTTAATGTTAGTATGTTTATATTGTAATTAATTGTCTTGCCAATATTGTATGTTTATCTATGATGCTTTTTATGCAGGAGTGTAAAACTAATAGCATTTGATTGATGAACGTTTGCTCAATCCAAAAGGAGCAAAAGCATTGATAGCCATTATTAATGAAGTATGATAACACCTTATATAATTTCTTTTGTTGGATATCTTTTCATTAACTTGATAGAATTAGCAGATTAAGAACTTTAGTATTTTAGTAAATCCTAATGCTGGAAGACATCCTTTTGTGTTCAGGCAATCTAAATGCTGTTGACTCTTCCTTCCGTTGGTAACTCAAAACAGTCTTCATCATATTTTTTATTTTTTTTTTTCCTTTGGAGTATGAGCTTAATGGCGGATGAAATATAACACTGTTGATAATATGCAATGTCCACTTTGTGATAATCAAAATGAACCCATTGAGGATTGGATTCCTCCTCACCCTTCCGTAGCTTAAGTAAAAGCTCATTTTGTGTTAATTCATTTTGTTTAATTTATTTTCTCCATTGTGATACCAACTTATTAATTTTATGACAATAACTATTATATATATGTCTTTATCTTTGTTATTTTATATATGCATTTCTGAAAATTGTATTATTTGGCTTGCTAGGTATGACCTTTTTCCATAAACAAATTAAATGTAAGTAACAGTGGATTGTATTTGGCTAAAAGCTTATGGAAACTTTAATTTTTTCTTCTATAGTTTTATTAACTGTGTTTGATTAGATGTATTGTGTGTTAAATAAAGCAAACGGAACTGAAATTGGCCATTCGAAGTTGATCTCGAAAACTACCGTCATAAAGTTTGTTTTACATAACCTATTTCTACAAGGAAGTTAACAGAAGAATCACTTCGTTCATTAAGTTATAAACACTAATTTTCTTCACATTTTTGTCACCTTTTATCCAACAAGCTTTCCTGTTTAATCTATTATGGAAAGGTTATCGTTTGTAATATTTCTTCACATTTTTTGTCACGTTTGGCTTTCGTCTCAGATTACTCCCCCTGCTACCATGACTTTTTATAAAGTTGTTTCTTCGCCACAAATAGTAAGGTAAGCACTTTGACTACTTCTACGTACTTTTAACTTTGATATTTTATTTTTATTTAATTTGTGTTATATTTTAGTTAGTGGTAATAATATCAAAAGGACTAATTAAAAAGTATTTGAGAGTTTAAATATATTGTAAATAGATTATTGTAAATAGATTAGTTATGTAAATTGTATAATGGGCCAAGCCCGTTAGGTTTACTTGGTCCCTAAGTTAGGTTTAGGGTTAGGTTCTCTAGGTTTCTTTTGTATAAATAGGGGACTCCCCTCATCAATGAAAGCAAGAGTTTTCACCCAAATATTATTTCTCTCGTGTGAGTGTGTTCGGTTTTACATGGTATCAGAGCCATCGTGAAACTCTTCAAGTAGAAAAGTAATGGAGGCTCCAAAAGGTGATGTTGCAGCCGTACGGAAGACAATCTCGCCGTATGATATCACTTTGAATGATAATCCTGGTTTGATTATCACACAGGTCCAGTTGACCAGTGAAAACTATGAGGAATGAGCGCGGTCGGTTAGAACGGCGCTGCGTGCAAGGAAGAAGTTTGGTTTTGTTGACGGATCGATCAAGATGCCCGATGAGAAGTCGATCGATTATGAGGATTGGTGGACTATCAATTTTCTTCTGGTGTCGTGGATTAGGAATTCGATCGAGCTTACTCTTCGGACCACCATATCGCACATGGAAGTAGCGAAAGATCTGTGGGAGATAAGGGTGTCTATTGACCCAGTCCGGTCCGGTCCCGGTTCGGCTTGTCCGGTCCGGTCCGGTCCGGTGTTTTGTTGGCAAAAAAAATCCGACACCGGCCCGGTTCCGGTCCGGTGCACCGGTGCAATTGCACCAATGCCGGATCGGAACCGGAACCGGCAGCCGGATATTGTACCGGTCCCGGTCCGGTTTGATCCGGTTCGGTTCGGTTCGTTAATTATTTTTTTTTTTGTTTTAAATTAAATTTTTTATTTTTTAAAATACTAAAATCTAAATAAACAACACAAAACACATATAATATATTCAACAATACACACATTACATTATGTTGGAAAATGAAAATGCATAATTAGAAAATAAAAACATGAAAATAGACTAGAAATTAGAAAAATACATAAATTTTCAAGTTCATCGACTCAACACTGACTCAACTCAATCATCAGTCATCACGTGGTTGCAGATATTTGCCACCAGCACGAGCTGCCCATTCAGGGTCATGATGGTTTTCCAAGTGGGTCTTAAACATCATTGTCCCTCCAGTATTTGTTCCATCTTCCCAATTCCAAACTTTCTGACAAAGAGTACATTGAGCTTTGCCGGTATCATTATTTTTTGTGATAAATTCCCAAACTTCGGATCGTTTAGTTCTTTTTGGAGCAGCAGACGGACCTACGTTAGTAGCACCTTGAACTTGATTTGCATTTGCAGCCATGTTGATAGAAAATTTAATAAAATAGCTTTTTTTTTAAGAGAAATGAATAGAAAATATTGAATTGTTATTAATTTGATGAAATATGGGAGTATTTATAGGCAAAATAGGTAGGGGAGGGTTGTAGGGGCGTTTATGGGTGTGGGGGTGGGAAAAATAGCCGTTTATGGCCGTTGCCAACGGCTATTTTTCAAAATGGAGCGGATTTGGACATAAATTTGAAGTGGGCCGGTCCGGTCCGGTCCGGCCCGGTTTTGTCGGTTTCTTTATTTTTTTTTTTGTTTTTTATTTTTTGGTTATTTGTTTTGTTTAAATTTTAGTTTTATTTAATAACTTTTATATAATACTAGTAATCTAGTATTAAAATATTAACTATTATGTAATGTAGTATTTTAGTATTATAAAAGTATAATTGAGTAGTTTTTTATAAAACTTAGTAATCTAGTATAACTTAATAAATTGTTATTTTTTCAAACTTAATACTAAGTTAGTAGTATAATAGTATTTAGTATTTTAGTATTTTAGTTTTTAGTATTTAGTATTTAGTTTTTAGTTTTTAGTATTTTAGTATTTAGTATTTTAGTATTTAGTATTTTAGTATTGAATTGCAAAGAGGTAACTTAATAGCAAAGGATACTTGAGAATATAACAAAGGATTTACTTAATAGCAAGGCGTAACGCATTTTATTGAATAATGGATAATGGTTGATTTTTTGCAAAGTACATAGATATTAAATTGCAAAAACTACATATTAATAAAAAAACTTCTCATTTTCTGAATAATTTCGTCTGGCACCTCTGGAGGAACCGGTGGCAAAGAGTCATCTTGTTCATATTCAGTTTCATTGTCCAAACTTCCATCGCCCGATAAAATTTCTGATGATGCTTCTGAATCGGCTACTTTATCTTCTGCAAATCCAAAATTTCTTCGCTCCGATCTAATCCAATCTCTGAATAATACGGCCGTCTCCATTGCTTCTTCCTTCAATGAATGTCTATGATCTCCAATTTGTAATCTTCCTTGGCTAAACGCGCTTTCTGAAGCAACAGATGATGCTTGAATAGTTAGAATATCCCGCGCCATTTTTGCTAAAACTGGAAACTGTGCTTGTTGATCCTTCCAAAATGGCAGTAGTTGATCGCTTCCAAAATACTCAATTTCCTTGCAACCATGAAGTAAATAAACATCCAGCTCGTTGAACCCTCCGCTGCTACTCGACTGCCTGCTAGAAAGCCTTTGATTAAGGCTGGAAAAACTTCCCAATCCGGTTGCAGGTCTTTTGGGAGCATGCGTTGAACTTGATCCAGCTCCACTTGGAACACTTGGAACAACATTATCAGCTGCACTCCTATACCTTTCATAAATCCGTTGGCAATCTACAATTACCTGCGCACAAACTGTTTCTACACTTGGTGTTTCTTCAGCAGTAATTCTCAAATTCCCATAAATTTCTCTAATGAGCATTTCCGTATTAAAACGTTTAAAACATGGATGTAATACAGATGCAATGTAATAAAGTGGTGGAATCGGAAAAAATTATTTTTTAATTTTTTCAAGCATTGCTTCTACCGCAACTTCATAACCAGGCACTACTCTATAATCGTTAAGTAATTCTGCTATTCCAGCTATAAAATACAACATGGTAGTGATTGTAGGATAATATTGACCGGAAAATTCTTTAGTAGCATAAAAAAACTTTGCTAAAAATTGAAGAAGACGCTCAACATCTTGCCAATCTGTTTCTTCTAGGTGATACACGTCAGCTACTTTGCGATTAAAATAATTAGTAATAGGCACTCGTAAAGTGTAAGCAACATTCAAAGAGTCATATACAGTGTTCCACCTAGTTGAAACTTCCTTTGGAACTTTTCTAGGAGCTATACCTTCTTTCAGACAATCTACTTGAAAGTCCCTCCATCTATCCGGTTTTTTAGATTTAAAAATATAACTAATTGCGAGTTTAACCTTCATAATAGTAGGATCAAATAACTTAAGTCCATCTTTTACAACTAAATTATATATATGACATGCACATCTAACATGAAACAATTCTTCAAAAGGGGGATGCAATGCGGGTATTAACTTACTAATAGCATAATCATTGTTACTTGCATTATCAAGAGTTATACTTAAAACTTTATCACTAAGATAATACGCCTTACAAATATCCGAAACTTCTCCCTTAATAAAATTTCCCGTGTGTGGTTCATCGACAGCAGAATATGCTAAAATTCTTTTTTGCATTACCCAGTTAAGATCTATCCAATGACAAGTAACTGTTAAATACTCATACCCATTTACACCACGACCCAAATCAGAAGTAAGACAAACTCTACAATCAAAGTGATAAAATATATATCGTAAATATTGTCTATATTCATTTTTAAATTTTATAATATCAGTTCTAACCGTAGTTTTTGGAAAACCTTGAAAAGATGGATTATATACGGTTTGAATATAACGAATAAAACCTTGACAAGAAGCAAATGTAAAAGGTAAGCACTCTACCGCAATCATTTTTGCCATTTGTTCCCTATCTTTCTTTTTATCATAATGCAAAAGCCCCCCCGTCACTGGGTTAATTTCCTGTTGGATTCCACTACCTTGCGATGGAGCCGTTCTATTCCCTGAACGAGGGCCACCCGCCCTTGCTTCCCATTTTTCCTTATGATGGTTTTCTAAGTGTGTTCTCAACTTTCCCGTCCCACTATTATGGCTGCCGGTTTTAAATTCCCAAACTTTTTTACAAATATTACATTTAGCTTTCTGAGCCGGAATATCTTTAGTCATAAATTGCCACACATCCGATCTTTCGGGTCGTGCATATCGTTCTCTACTAGGAGGCATAGGTGGTAATTCAGTTTCTTCATGTTGTTCGCCTTGAAATTGACTAGTGGGTGTTTCATCTAAATTAGCCCCTTCGGTAAACTCTTCATATTGTGTCTCTAACATATCATTATCTAGTGGTGCACCAACATTTATATCATGCAAAAATTGCGAGTCATCTTCCTGAGTAAAATCATCTAGAAGAGAAGGAGCGCTAGAAGTACCAACTGGTCTTTTACCTAAAGCACGACTACGTCTATCATCCCCCCCCCCCCCCCCGGTTAGAAGCACTTGATCTACGACCGCTACCCGTACGCCCAGTAATTGATCTCCAAATTCCAGACATTTTTTATAATTACTAAAATATGCTTCAAACAAATTACTAAAATATGCTACAAACAATAATATTGCACAAAAATAAAATAGATAATAAAAAGTAAGAACGAGTTTACTTGATATCGTGAACTTAGAATGTAGAACTTAGGAAGTGAAAGTTGAAACTTGACCGGAACCGCACCGAACAATATTTCCACTTTACTCCAAATATTTTTTTAGTATGCAATTTAGCAAATAGCCTTTTGTAGAAATAAGAGAGATTGATAGAGATTTAGAGAGAATATTAGAGAAATTGTGAATAAATTGATGAAAAATGATGGTATTTATAGAAAAAATAGATAGGGGGGTATGGGGGCGCCCTAAGGGGGTGGGGGGGCCAAAATAGCCGTTTTTGGCCGTTGGGGCAACGGCCAAAAGTGAAATAGCCGTTGCCCAACGGCTAGTTTTCGCTAAGCCCATCAGTCATCCGGTCCGGTCCGGTTCCGGTCCGGTTCCGGTCCATTTTGGTCCGGTTCGTCCGGTCCATTTTGGACGTGCCGGATCGAAACCGGGTCGATTTTTTTTTTTTTATATTTGGCCCGATTTGAGCCGGTCCGGTTCGGCCCGGCCCAAACCGGGCTATTAAACAGCCTTAGTGGGAGAGTATTCGAGAACGTTTCTCCGTGGGAAACGGACCTCGGATTCAGGAATTAAAAGCGGCTTTGGCCGGTTGTAAGCAAAAGGGATTAACTGTTGCTGCTTACTATGGAAAACTGGCTATGTTGTGGGAAGAACTGGGAAATTGTGATCAGTTCCCAACTTGCTCGTGTTGAAACTGCACGTGCAATCTAACGGTTGCACTGGAGAAAAAAAGGGAAGAAGATAGGGTTCACTTATTCCTTATGGGCCTGGATGAAAGCCTTTATGGAACTGTCCGTTCCAATCTCTTGGCTCAGGAGCCGTTGCCATCGATGAATCAAGTCTATCAAAAGGTAATCCAAGATGAACGGGTCAAAGGGATGGCACGAATTCAGGAAGAACAAGGGGAGGTAACGGCGTTTGCTGCACAACGATCACAGCCGCCGAAGACAGGCTATAAGGAGTGTCACTTGTGTGATCGAGGAGGACATCCTCCGGAACGCTGCTATGAAGTCATTGGCTATCCGGAGGGGTGGGTGCATTATCCGAAACAAGGCACTTCGAATGGAGGACGTGGTAGAGGAAAAGCTGAAGGCAACAAAGGTGGAAGAGGTCGTGGACATCAACAGTTTGGTTCAAATGCTGGTCGGGGACGTGGCAATAATCGAGCAAATGCTGCTCAAGCTGAGCTCGAGAATGGAGAAAATGGACACATGAGTGTGCCCGGACAGGCTAACCTGTCCGGAATAACAGGTGACCAGTTGCAGATGCTGTTCGATTTGCTGAAAAAGGAAAAGGCAAGCACAAGTGAACCTTCGATCGGTAAGAAAACTCATCCTTCATGGATTATTGACACGGGGGCGTCAAATCACATGACCGGTCAGATAAGTATTTTGGAGAATTTACGAACAATACCAAAGTGTCCGGTAGGTCTACCGAACGGAAGAAGTACGATGGCGACTCAGGAAGGATCCATCAGATTTAACGAAGACATGGTTCTTCACGGAGTGTTATATGTGCCCGAAATGACTTGCAACTTGATTTCTGTGTCTCAATTAATTAATCAAGTTGGTTGTAATGTAAATTTCACTAATGATTTGTGTGTTATGCAGGATCGGGTTACGGGGAAGTTGATTGGAGCGGGTGAACAAAAGAACGGACTCTACTACTTTCGGACGATACCCGTGGTGAAAGCTGTGAAGGTCGATGTGGTGGACTTATGGCATCAAAGGTTGGGACATCCTTCGATGCAAGTAACGAAATCTCTTTCAGTCGTAGAAGATAGTGGGAAAGGTAGCTTAGAAGAAAAAGCATGTGATGTATGCCTTAGGGCAAAACAAACTAAAAATGTATTTCCTTCGAGTAATAATAAAGCTGCTGAACCTTTTGATTTAGTTCATTGTGACTTGTGGGGTCCTTATAGAACTGAGTCTTCGTGTGGTGCATCATATTTTTTTACTATTGTTGATGATTGTTCACGAGGAGTATGGGTGTTCCTGTTAGTCGATAAGAAAGAGGTCGGACAAAAATTGAAGGGTTTCTTCGCAATGGTGGAGAGACAATTCAATAAACGGGTTAAGTGCGTTCGGAGTGATAATGGAACCGAATTTGTAAGTCTGAAAGGGTATTTTCTCGAACAAGGGATCTTGTTCCAAACTTCGTGTGTGGGGACACCCCAGCAAAACGGTAGAGTTGAACGGAAACATAGACATATCTTAAACGTGGCACGGGCGCTGCGTTTTCAAGATAATTTACCAATTGACTTCTGGGGAGAATGTGTGATGACGGCATGTTATTTGATTAACCGGACACCCACTAAGTTGTTGAATGGGAAGACACCTTACGATATCTTGATGGGTGTGACACCGAATTATGATCATTTGAGGGTGTTCGGTTGCTTATGTTATGCTCGCAATCAAGGACGAACAAGTGACAAGTTTGAAAGTAGGAGTCGTCGATGTGTGTTTTTGGGTTATCCAAATGGGAAGAAAGCATGGAAAATGTATGATTTGGAGACAAAGGAGTTTGTGTTCTCGAGGGATGTGGTGTTTTACGAAAAGGAATTTCCATTCGCCTCCAAGGAGACTGATGCCGAAAAACGGACACAAGATACGTCTTCTGTCACCGTTGCATTGGAGGAGGAAGAGTAGAGTGTGCAAGGAAGGGGGGTGTTGAACCCGAAGTCGTGACTCCGGTGAGTGTTGAACCCGAAGTCGTAACTCCGGTGAGTGAACCCGAAGAGGTGACTCCGGAAGCTGAACCTGCGGTTGTCCCCGACGTTGAACCCGAAGAGTTGGGTCGGGGAAAACGAACTAAGAAAGAGAATACCTTGCTGAGAGACTTTGTTACTAATACGGTCCAAAAGATGAGTCACCGGGTATCGTCCTGCGTTCGAAAGTCTGCTTGTTCATCTGTTTCTCAACAACCCTCCGGTAAGCCCTATCCTCTAGCACACTATGTCAATTGTGATAATTTCTCTTCGAAACATGTGAGTTTTCTTGCAGCTATAACGCAAGGACATGAGCCTACCTCCTATTCGGAGGCGGTAAAAAGTGACAAATGGAGAACAGCCATGGGGGAAGAATTGAAGGCATTGGAAGCGAACAGAACCTGGGAGATAGTTCCCTTGCCTACCGGGAAGAAGGCCCTCGGATGTCGATGGGTATACAAGATAAAGTACAACTCGGATGGAACTATTGAAAGGTACAAAGCAAGGTTGGTGATTTTTGGAAATCATCAAATCGAAGGGGTTGATTATACGGAGACGTTTGCACCGGTTGCAAAGATGGTGACAGTCCGAGTTTTTCTGGCCGTAGCAGCTGCCAAAAATTGGGAATTGCATCAGATGGATGTGCACAATGCATTTTTACATGGTGATCTTCACGAGGAAGTATATATGAAATTGCCTCCGGGACATCGCATGACGGGGAGAGGAGCTGTGTGTCGCCTTCGAAAATCATTGTATGGTTTAAAACAAGCTCCCCGATGTTGGTTTGCGAAGTTGTCTGCTGCACTTAAGCAATATGGGTTTCGACAATCATATTCGGATTACTCATTATTTACGATAAAGAAGGGAAATGTGCATTTAAATGTGCTTGTTTATGTGGATGATCTGATTATATCTGGTAATGATTCGAAGGCAATTCGAATTTTTAAGTTATATCTCTCGAAATGTTTCCATATGAAGGATTTAGGGGCCTTGAAATACTTCTTGGGAGTTGAAGTGGCAAGGGCTCCGAAAGGAATCTTCATGTGTCAGAGGAAGTATGCATTGGATATCATATCGGAAACAGGCTTGTTGGGGGCAAAACCGGTTGGTACGCCGATAGAACAAAACCATCGCTTGGCACTTGCGTCTGGTCGTTTTATCAAAGATCCTGAACGCTATCGGCGACTGGTTGGAAGATTGATTTACTTGTGTTTTACACGACCGGATTTGTCCTATAGTGTGCATGTGTTGTCGCAATTCATGCAGAGTCCCCGTATTGAGCATATGGAAGCGGCACTCAGGGTTGTTCGATATTTGAAAGGCTGTCCGGGACAAGGCATTGTATTTCATTCTCAATGTGATCTGAGATTGCACGGGTGGTGTGACTCTGATTGGGCAGGCTGTCCGTTGACACGTCCATCGTTAACAGGTTGGTATGTGTCGTTAGGGGACTCACAGATATCTTGGAGAACGAAGAAGCAACAGATCGTGTCGAGGTCCTCCCGCTGAGGCAGAATATAGATCGATGACGATGACTGTGTGTGAATTGAAGTGGTTGAAAGGGATTTTATGGAATCTTGGAATTGATCACGATTCTCCGATGAATTTGAAGTGTGACAGTCAAGCTGCGTTACATATTGCTCGGAATCCAGTCTTTCACGAACGCACTAAACATATCGAAGTCGACTGTCATTTTGTTCGGAATGAAATCATCGGAGGAGTCATTCGTCCCAGCTATGTGCCTACGACCACGCAACTTGCTGATATTTTTACGAAGGCGCTGGGACGCACCCAGTTCGAATTCTTCCTTAACAAGTTGGGCGTAAGGAACCCTCACGCTCCAACTTGAGGGGGGGGGGGGGGGTATTGTAAATAGATTATTGTAAATAGATTAGTTATGTAAATTGTATAATGGGCCAAGCCCGTTAGGTTTACTTGGTCCCTAAGTTAGGTTTAGGGTTAGGTTCTCTAGGTTTCTTTTGTATAAATAGGGGACTCCCCTCATCAATGAAAGCAAGAGTTTTCACCCAAATATTATTTCTCTCGTGTGAGTGTGTTCGGTTTTACAAAATAAATGTTCAGATGGAATAACTAAGAAAGTACTTCAGTAGAATGTATACAGTTTTTAAACTCCCAATAGATGTAATATTGAACATAAATACTTAAAAATATTATTAACTCAGGTGATATGCTAATAAAAAAATTATATTAAGAATACAATAGTAGTATGTTGTGGAAACTTGGAAAGTGTGATAACAAGATTGAAAAAACAGACAAGTTATTCTATGACTATATAAAAAAATTATATTAAGAATACAATAGTAGTATGTGGTGGAAACTTGGAAAGTGTGATAACAAGATTGAAAAAACAGACAAGTTATTCTATGACTATATGATTCATTTCCTTTAATTTCACAAAGACTATTAGATACATTGAAATAAGAAAATAGGTCAGTTGAAATTTTAATAAAGTAATATAATTATTTAATTTTGTACATTAAATAATATGTTCACTTTATATGAACTTTATAAGTTTTTCTCATCTGATCCACGTGTTGAAGAGAAGTTATCACTTTAAATCTTTTTCTAGATATAATTGATAGAAAAAGAAATGTCCTATTAAAACAAAGACCATGCCAGATGAAGATAAATTAATTGTATTTTTTTTTTTTGTTGACAATGGAAGTGGATTATGAGGCCTGATAATTTTTATTATAATTATAACAATTTTAATTATTTGTTTATATAGATTGGCTTTTGTAGGTGAAAAAACTACAAATAAGTACTTTCTTTGTATGTGATGGTCCAGAATCAAGTTGTATCCCTTATGTTTTCGGTGTTTAAAAACTTATGTTATTCCTCTTATCACATAACTAGATAAAATATATAGTTTTAGTCCAATTATTTATAAAAAACTATAGAGGTTAATTTTGTCTAACAAGGGACATTAGTTTGAAATGTTATCCATTTTTCATCAATTATTGTGGTCATATGTTTGCCGTTTGAAGGAAAAATTGAAGGTTTCAAGTTTAGACAAGATGGCTCAACAGAAATTTTAAGTGCAGACCCATTGTTTTTCAAGTTATCTCCTCAAGAAGAGATGTTTTTATTTTGAATCTATTTATCATTTAAATATGATGTGTTATTATATAATTGTTTTAATTAGTTAATTCATATCGTTCGGATCATAAATTATATGGTCATCAAACTATTGTAATCTCAAACTTAATAATCATTTACGGATTTCAAACTTTATGTCTTTTGACTGAATGCATCATTAATTGGTTCCATTTTTTCTTTTCGTGGTATCGTTTAGGCGTGAGTTTCAATTCAAAAAAATAAAAAATAAACTGCAATAGTAAATAAAAGTTTATATGACAACTTTAAATTTGTTACTTTGATATATAAAATTTGTTATATTAGTTTCTATTGATATCGACCGTGCATTGCGCGGGTATCATACTAGTTTGAAGTAAAAGGTTAAATTTTGTAACTAGAATGATGGAATCGATCCCTGATATTTTATAGGGTCTGTGTCGGTGTTTTCTAGATGGACAAAAAAATTCATGGTAGTTATGAAATTGATAAGAGATTGTGGTTGTCTTTTGAGTATTTTTTTTATTATAGAAATGGGTTTTATGGAAAGTTGGTCGTTCTAGCTAGTTTGGTGTAAAATTGGTGTGTGTAAATTTTTAGGAAATTTTCAAAACTAGGCAGCCCACAACACAAAATTACAAATGAGGGCCACATTTCATCTATAGCACCCTTTTATTTTTACATTACACAACATAGCACCCCCTTATTTTCAAAATTACATAACATAGCACCCATTCAAACTGAAAACCTTAGGAGCCACTCCCTCAACCTCCCCCACCACTGCCCCACCACCAGAAACCGACCTGCCGCCGCCGGCCGACGGTGGCCGGTGGCCGAAAAACCAAAAATTCACCGGATTTGTTTATTTTATTTGTGGATTTGTTTAAATAATTGTTTTTTTGATAATTTTATACACCTAAATCTATCAAAATAGTAAATTATACATGTAAATACATATAATATTGTGTATGCAAGAGGAAAATACAAAAATATACACAAAAAATATAAATTTTATACAAAACATCCATAAAAGTGCACGAATCTGAAATTTATACTATTTTATTCATTGTTCATACACGCATATACAGCTTTATACAAAATTTACAATGCATAGAATTTGTTTTATACACTGTTAATGCGTACATATACAGATTTATACATTTTTATACATGTTTACAGAATTGTATAAACTTGTATAAAAATGTATAAAAGTGTATAAACTCACAAAATTGACTTTAAACAGTACTTCGGGCAGCTTTTACACAAAAGCTTAACAAGCATCCCAGTTCTATACAGTTTTATACAAGAAAAACACTAGATCTAAACATTAAACAAAAGTTTTAATAAAAAACTAGTAGATCTCAATGAATTTTTATGATAAAAGTGAAGAAAAAAAAAAAGAAACTTGATAAATAAACTCCTCACCGGAGTTTGGATCGGAATATACAACGAAAATCAACATTGCTATTCAAAAAGCAAAAAAAAAAAAACGAAAAGAAGAAGAAGAAGAAGCAGCGGCGGTGGTGGTGGTGACGACCTCGGCGACGGCGGCATCGGCGGTTTAGAGGAGATGGGATGATGGTGGGGCAGTGTGGAAGAGCGGGGGGGGGGGGGGGGGGGGGATTATGTGTAATGGGGAGGAGAAGAGAGAAAAATGGGAAGGAGGGAAGGAGGAGAGGAAAAATGGGGGCTAGGGTTTTTTTCTTTATAAATGGGGTGCTATGGAGTGAAAGAAAAAATAAAAAAAATGGAGGGGGTGCTATGTCATGTAAGGTAGCAAAATAGGGGTGTTTTTTGGTAATTTTCATGAGTGAGGTGTCTCTCAATGTAATTGTCCCTTTTATAGTTATCATATACTAGACAACTTGACCAAAAAAAGAAAAGATGGGGATATTTACAAATGTATACAAACCTAACATTAAAATTATAAAAAATATCAATATTATTCCACTTTACAAAAAATACCAACATTTTTTTACACATTATATACAAAACCAACAAAAACTAACAAATTAGGTTCCTCCTTCTTCCTAATGCCCCCCTCCCACTGCTACCACCCCAGGTGGCGGCAACGCTTAGTCACCGCCGGCCGCCGCTGCCAGCCGCCACCGAATTCTTTTTTTTTTTTTTTTTTTGAATCTAAAAAATGAAATACACTTAAAAACATTGATTTCTCTTTATAAATACACTTGTAACATACATACAAACAAAAAATACATGTAAATACACAAAAATAATATGTTTTTCATACACAAGACACACACATACATACAACGATCTATAGATCTACAAATTAAACACACAAATTTATGTATGTCACACATACACTTGACATATACACAAAAGCACATACAAAAAATACAAATACATAATCAGATATACACGTTCATACAGTAATATACACGTTCAAACACTTGTGTGCTTGAAATAAATACACGTATATACACGAACATACAGATACATACACTTGTAGAAAAACTAACCATACATTTTCTTCCACCTTCAAACCACCATTAACAACCACTGTAATCACCAAAAATATGGAGATACATGAAAATACAAAGATATACATGTATGTATGTGTTCTTTTAAAAAGAAAAAAAAAAAGTTGAAGAAGCATATCTGAACGATCAGCTCCAACGAGCTCAGATCTGCAGCAGCAGCGTCGCCGCCATGGTTCACGGGCACCAGATCGCCGAAAATGAGGGGGAGGGGGGGCGGCAGGGTGTGTGAGAGGGTGGGTGGAGAAGGGGAGAGAGAGAGATAGAGAGGAAGATAGGGTTTTGTTTGAGAAGAGTGGAAGTGAAAAATGGTATATGTAGTGTAATAAATTAAAAAATATTGGTATATTTTATAAATATTTGAAAATATCGATATATTTTGTAATTTTGGGGTTTAATGTGTCAACTAGCGTAAAAATATCAAAAAGATATGGTAATTATTTCCTCTATCCATTTTTACTTGTTACTTCTAGTGACAAAAATATATGTTTATTTATCATTTTTAGTAAAACAATAGATATTTAATAATATTTTTTCAATTTCACTCTTAGTATTAAATGATTATTTCTCAAATCATAATCAAATTAAAACTTTTAAAACATAATTAATAAGGGTAAGTTAAAAATATCAATTCAATTATGATTTCTTGATGAGTGTAAAAATTAAAAAGATGACGAGAAAATAATCACATATAGTATTCGTAAAGAAGACATAAAGCCATAAAATAATAGCCAGTAACAAATGTGACAGAAGATTTTTTTTTTTTTTTTTCAAAAAAGGCTCTTTGTCCAATCTTGGTTCTTCACTTGAGTTTTGGTGGATGGAATTTGACGACATGCAGAAACATCTTATTCTATTTTTACCTTACCATTCAAGTTGCTCTTGATTTACTATCTTCAAACCATTGTGGTTAGGGTAGAGACAGGATTAAAAGCTATCTTCGACCCTTTTGGTTTTAACTTCTAATTTGATTTTTTAATATTATTTATTATTCAACTTTAAGCTAAAAGATTTGAATTTAGTTTGAATTTGAACCAAACTTCATTCTTTTGTTGTGAATTTTGCTTAATGTCAGATAAAAAACATAACTTTTTGAAGTTCCGATCCGACCATGGTATAAAGTTTAACTCCATACTCAATGGCTTGAACTTTAATGGCTATTTTTACATTTTCAAAAAGTGGCTACAAACTAAATAGGTGGGAAAACACGTTTATTTTTATGTGATTTACATAATGGCTGATTTGCAGAAATATGTTACGGGAACAAATGGTTTGATTTTTTGCCCGGGCTAACAGATACTTTACAAAAATGCCCCGTTAAGTTTTAATGAAAAAAATCTGGACGGAAACACCCTTGTAAAGTTTTTAGGTCGAGGGCAAGACTTATCTTTATATCTCTCCGCTTTTCAACACTTATCCCTTCAAGTGTTGGCAAAAGGGAATACTTGCCGCACTTGGTCGTAAGTCTTGGCAAAGGCCAATACTTGCCTTTGACCCCTCTCTATTTACCAACACTTGCCAATAAGGTATTGGCAAAAAGCAACACTTGCCGTACTTGGTTGTAAGTCTTGGTAATTGCCAAAACTTGCTCATTCCAGTCGTTCCCTGCATTCTCGCCATATAACTTGAAGTATTGGCAAAATAGTACTTGCCTTTGAAGTTTTGGCAATTGCCAAGACTTATAAAATTTTTGCCTTGAAGTATTGGCTCCGGACGAAAAAGGGTATTTTGCTAAAACATTTCTTAGCGCGGGCATTTTTGCAAAACCACTCCTTATGGAGGGCACACGGTGAAATTTTTTGTTTTATAACTATGCAAGCTAACACTTTTTTTTTTTACAAAAAAAATCAAAATTATCCTATTTTCAAAACATAGCAACATTTTTTTTTTTCTTTTCAAAACATAGCAAAATACATATAAAAGGGTATTAAAAGCCTAAATCCGCCTCATACCATCCCCAATCACCACCCCATGACTGCAACCGCCTCCGGCCACCGGCGGTCACCGGAAAGTCTGTTTAATGTGTATTTTTATATATTTTTGTTGTATGTGTTATGTATTTTCATTGTATGCACATGTATATTCTTTGAGTGCATTGTGCAAATACATTAGGGATACAATGAAAGTACAATAAGCATACAAATACTATTATTATATGTCGTGTGTATGTATTTGTATGTTTTCAAATATAACTCGTGCATACAACGTTCATACACTGGATAACAACACATGCACTCATGTTTATTGTATGTCGGGTGTATACACTTTGTATGTATGTTGTATGTCCCTTGCATATACAAAAATACATAGGATATGCACCAGTTATACTAAGACAATAGACATGACATACACTATGCATACAAGCTCTATACATAGCGGGAATTCGGATCCGGACTAAATCAGATCTGCCATCGGAGAAGCCGTCGGAGAAACAGAAAAAAAAAAACACAGACGCTACACCGGGGAAACGAGCAGTGCCGGTGACCAGGAGAAAAGAAACGATGTCGTTGTCCCTGCTCTATAACAGAAGAAAGGGTGCGACATGGAAGCAGAACCGTCGTTGCCGGCGGAGAGAACCAGATCCGTCGGCGGCATATATCAACATAGATTGGGACAGTGCAACGGAAAATGACAAAGGTTACGGCGGCGGAGGACAAAGACTAATGGAAAATGTGACGCCAGTGTAACTGCGACGCCAGAGCAGTGGCGACACTGGAGAGAGGAAGATGGATTAGGGTTGGGAAATGGGAGGGGAGAGAGGAGAAAGAAAGAGGGATTAGGGATTTTTTTTTTTTTTTTTTTTTTGCTATGTTTAGTAGAATTGTAAAAAATATTGCTACATTTTGGTAATATTGTAAAATGTTAGTTAAGTTTTTTAAAAGAGATCCTACATTGACATTGGATGTAATTTACCCTCTATTTTATGTGTGGCCCAATTAATGAAGGGTCGTCGCAACCAATATTTAATGATGAACAAATCTTGTATGTACACTGATTACTTGATGGATGAATCAATTAATTGTAAAACTCTATAAGTAGGTCCTCCTTCGACCCATTAGAGTTACCGTATATTTTATTACATATTTTGAAATTCCATCACTTATAGTTGCGGTAATAAAAGACTAATGCAAGAAGGTAGATGCATATTTGATTAACGTTTCCGCTAATGGCTTCACTGGAGTTCTTTTTTTTTAGCAATAAGACTGAATAAATTTTAATGATTATACATAGTTATGAAAAGATTTCAAGATCGTGCTTACAACAAACTTTTAAGAACCTAATTTTCACGACCCTAGATAGGGTCGTGATCGGCGCTAGACAAGACTAAGCCTACCTAGCAAGTCTATCAAATCCGCGCGGAAAATTCGGCAGAGTTTCCCCTCTTTCGGGAGCAAACTAAAATTTTTAAACCTTTCAACAAGCAGCAGAACCAGACTAACAACCAACTACGACATTCTTACGCACATTCAAGGTCTAGACAAGGTTCAACAAAACCAAATCCACGTCGTGCACGACAACAATTAAACTATAGAGTACTTCAACACAAACTTTTATCAAAACGACATATCAGTTATACTAGCGCTTGTCCCATGCAATAAAACATTTTAATATAAATAGTATTGATGCAAGAAAGTGAGTTTCATACATGCTATAGTTGAAACCCCACTACGGGAGATATTTTACTCACAATACTAGCTTCCTTTGTCCCGAATGTGTGCTTGCATGCTATGATTTGCTTGTTCCACGATCTAGAATAAATTATCTCCATTTATATGTTAATTATAGAAATCACACAATAAATATTTACTATGAGATTTTGGATCATTTAATCCATATAGCTTGGGTGGTTACTTAGTTTTGTGGAAAAAGATCAATTCTTCCTGTTAAAAGAAAGTTTCTCTTTTAATTATCCCACTTTAATTACTAACTACCTCCCATTCTAGGTAAAGTGAGAGTCCTATTCCTGAACCATAGCCAAATTCCTATCTTTGGCGTGAAATTACTATCTCTGAAGGAGGAAACTTTATGAAAACTCTACTATGCAATAATCTCAATCTTATAGAAAGTAATTAAAAAAATTGATGAAGTACTTACATTACACCGAATTGAGAAAGGAATCAGTGTTTGCAGCTTGGGAAAATTCTAAAACTCCAATGGGGTCAATGGCCTTACTGCCGTTTTTTCCCTTTTGCTTAGCTTATTAGGTTTTTACTTTTCTTCTTATTTTCTTTCCTTTCATTCCTTTTTTTTTTCTTTTTGTTTTTAACGTGGGCCAACGATCCCATTTTTGGCTACAAGACCAATATTTTATTTTTATTATTACTAATATGTGTATTATTATTATTATTATAATTATGGGTTACTACACTAATAGTACAGTAAATTGGAACATCATACCTAGATTTAATTTCTTTCTTAAGTGAACTAAAAAACATACACGATACATAGCTCCACATTCCCTAAAAGGTCGTTTGGTACAAGGATAAGTTATACCGAAATTAGTTATACAATGATAAGTTAATACCGAGATTATTTATACCATGGAGTCTTTGGTATTGATTTATCCATCAAATTGTAGCTAAGTTTATACAGGAATTAGATAATACTGATTTGAATTTGCATCCAGCTTTTTATACCAGGATTAATTAATCCTATACCATATACCAAACGACCCCTAAGAGTTTTATCATCCTACGCCTCCTACGCTCATTACTGGTCTTCAATAAAACGTGATGTTAAGGGTCCATGCTATTGAAAACTCAGAGCAAATATTTGGACTTCCTCAATGGTTATAGATATTACTTCTTTGTGCAAGTACGCATTCCTCTACCTCATTCATTTCTTCAGCAATAGTGGGGATGGGCGTATTGTGGTAGTTGTTATGGTGGGGGGTGGTGGTAATGCTTGTGGTGGAAGGGGTGCTTGGGTTTTACTGAATGTCTACGTGCTAAAAATCTTACAAGTGGTACCAGAGCCTGGATTTTTTTAAAGAAAAAATCTTCGTATAATAAAGACTATATATGGAACGACACGCAAAAAGAAATAAAGATACAATAAGTAATAAATATAGTGGGCCAAATAACGACACGCGAGGTGAGGGGGTGTCGCATCCTATTTTTACCCGAATCAGTTAAGGCTCGAAATATGGCTCGACTTATTGGGTAACTTGCGGGTAAAGAATTGGAGTCACCACTAAGGGTGTCTATTGACCCGGTCCGGTCCGGTCCCGGTTCGGCTTGTCCGGTCCGGTCCGGTCCGGTGTTTTGTTGGCAAAAAAAATCCGACACCGGCCCGGTTCCGGTCCGGTGCACCGGTGCAATTGCACCAATGCCGGATCGGAACCGGAACCGGCAGCCGGATATTGTACCGGTCCCGGTCCGGTTTGATCCGGTTCGGTTCGGTTCGTTAATTTTTTTTTTTTTTGTTTTAAATTAAATTTTTTATTTTTTAAAATACTAAAATCTAAATAAACAACACAAAACACATATAATATATTCAACAATACACACATTACATTATGTTGGAAAATGAAAATGCATAATTAGAAAATAAAAACATGAAAATAGACTAGAAATTAGAAAAATACATAAATTTTCAAGTTCATCGACTCAACACTGACTCAACTCAATCATCAGTCATCACGTGGTTGCAGATATTTGCCACCAGCACGAGCTGCCCATTCAGGGTCATGATGGTTTTCCAAGTGGGTCTTAAACATCATTGTCCCTCCAGTATTTGTTCCATCTTCCCAATTCCAAACTTTCTGACAAAGAGTACATTGAGCTTTGCCGGTATCATTATTTTTTGTGATAAATTCCCAAACTTCGGATCGTTTAGTTCTTTTTGGAGCAGCAGACGGACCTACGTTAGTAGCACCTTGAACTTGATTTGCATTTGCAGCCATGTTGATAGAAAATTTAATAAAATAGCTTTTTTTTTAAGAGAAATGAATAGAAAATATTGAATTGTTATTAATTTGATGAAATATGGGAGTATTTATAGGCAAAATAGGTAGGGGAGGGTTGTAGGGGCGTTTATGGGTGTGGGGGTGGGAAAAATAGCCGTTTATGGCCGTTGCCAACGGCTATTTTTCAAAATGGAGCGGATTTGGACATAAATTTGAAGTGGGCCGGTCCGGTCCGGTCCGGCCCGGTTTTGTCGGTTTCTTTATTTTTTTTTTTGTTTTTTATTTTTTGGTTATTTGTTTTGTTTAAATTTTAGTTTTATTTAATAACTTTTATATAATACTAGTAATCTAGTATTAAAATATTAACTATTATGTAATGTAGTATTTTAGTATTATAAAAGTATAATTGAGTAGTTTTTTATAAAACTTAGTAATCTAGTATAACTTAATAAATTGTTATTTTTTCAAACTTAATACTAAGTTAGTAGTATAATAGTATTTAGTATTTTAGTATTTTAGTTTTTAGTATTTAGTATTTAGTTTTTAGTTTTTAGTATTTTAGTATTTAGTATTTTAGTATTTAGTATTTTAGTATTGAATTGCAAAGAGGTAACTTAATAGCAAAGGATACTTGAGAATATAACAAAGGATTTACTTAATAGCAAGGCGTAACGCATTTTATTGAATAATGGATAATGGTTGATTTTTTGCAAAGTACATAGATATTAAATTGCAAAAACTACATATTAATAAAAAAACTTCTCATTTTCTGAATAATTTCGTCTGGCACCTCTGGAGGAACCGGTGGCAAAGAGTCATCTTGTTCATATTCAGTTTCATTGTCCAAACTTCCATCGCCCGATAAAATTTCTGATGATGCTTCTGAATCGGCTACTTTATCTTCTGCAAATCCAAAATTTCTTCGCTCCGATCTAATCCAATCTCTGAATAATACGGCCGTCTCCATTGCTTCTTCCTTCAATGAATGTCTATGATCTCCAATTTGTAATCTTCCTTGGCTAAACGCGCTTTCTGAAGCAACAGATGATGCTTGAATAGTTAGAATATCCCGCGCCATTTTTGCTAAAACTGGAAACTGTGCTTGTTGATCCTTCCAAAATGGCAGTAGTTGATCGCTTCCAAAATACTCAATTTCCTTGCAACCATGAAGTAAATAAACATCCAGCTCGTTGAACCCTCCGCTGCTACTCGACTGCCTGCTAGAAAGCCTTTGATTAAGGCTGGAAAAACTTCCCAATCCGGTTGCAGGTCTTTTGGGAGCATGCGTTGAACTTGATCCAGCTCCACTTGGAACACTTGGAACAACATTATCAGCTGCACTCCTATACCTTTCATAAATCCGTTGGCAATCTACAATTACCTGCGCACAAACTGTTTCTACACTTGGTGTTTCTTCAGCAGTAATTCTCAAATTCCCATAAATTTCTCTAATGAGCATTTCCGTATTAAAACGTTTAAAACATGGATGTAATACAGATGCAATGTAATAAAGTGGTGGAATCGGAAAAAATTATTTTTTAATTTTTTCAAGCATTGCTTCTACCGCAACTTCATAACCAGGCACTACTCTATAATCGTTAAGTAATTCTGCTATTCCAGCTATAAAATACAACATGGTAGTGATTGTAGGATAATATTGACCGGAAAATTCTTTAGTAGCATAAAAAAACTTTGCTAAAAATTGAAGAAGACGCTCAACATCTTGCCAATCTGTTTCTTCTAGGTGATACACGTCAGCTACTTTGCGATTAAAATAATTAGTAATAGGCACTCGTAAAGTGTAAGCAACATTCAAAGAGTCATATACAGTGTTCCACCTAGTTGAAACTTCCTTTGGAACTTTTCTAGGAGCTATACCTTCTTTCAGACAATCTACTTGAAAGTCCCTCCATCTATCCGGTTTTTTAGATTTAAAAATATAACTAATTGCGAGTTTAACCTTCATAATAGTAGGATCAAATAACTTAAGTCCATCTTTTACAACTAAATTATATATATGACATGCACATCTAACATGAAACAATTCTTCAAAAGGGGGATGCAATGCGGGTATTAACTTACTAATAGCATAATCATTGTTACTTGCATTATCAAGAGTTATACTTAAAACTTTATCACTAAGATAATACGCCTTACAAATATCCGAAACTTCTCCCTTAATAAAATTTCCCGTGTGTGGTTCATCGACAGCAGAATATGCTAAAATTCTTTTTTGCATTACCCAGTTAAGATCTATCCAATGACAAGTAACTGTTAAATACTCATACCCATTTACACCACGACCCAAATCAGAAGTAAGACAAACTCTACAATCAAAGTGATAAAATATATATCGTAAATATTGTCTATATTCATTTTTAAATTTTATAATATCAGTTCTAACCGTAGTTTTTGGAAAACCTTGAAAAGATGGATTATATACGGTTTGAATATAACGAATAAAACCTTGACAAGAAGCAAATGTAAAAGGTAAGCACTCTACCGCAATCATTTTTGCCATTTGTTCCCTATCTTTCTTTTTATCATAATGCAAAAGCCCCCCCGTCACTGGGTTAATTTCCTGTTGGATTCCACTACCTTGCGATGGAGCCATTCTATTCCCTGAACGAGGGCCACCCGCCCTTGCTTCCCATTTTTCCTTATGATGGTTTTCTAAGTGTGTTCTCAACTTTCCCGTCCCACTATTATGGCTGCCGGTTTTAAATTCCCAAACTTTTTTACAAATATTACATTTAGCTTTCTGAGCCGGAATATCTTTAGTCATAAATTGCCACACATCCGATCTTTCGGGTCGTGCATATCGTTCTCTACTAGGAGGCATAGGTGGTAATTCAGTTTCTTCATGTTGTTCGCCTTGAAATTGACTAGTGGGTGTTTCATCTAAATTAGCCCCTTCGGTAAACTCTTCATATTGTGTCTCTAACATATCATTATCTAGTGGTGCACCAACATTTATATCATGCAAAAATTGCGAGTCATCTTCCTGAGTAAAATCATCTAGAAGAGAAGGAGCGCTAGAAGTACCAACTGGTCTTTTACCTAAAGCACGACTACGTCTATCATCCCCCCCCCCCCCCCCCCCGGTTAGAAGCACTTGATCTACGACCGCTACCCGTACGCCCAGTAATTGATCTCCAAATTCCAGACATTTTTTATAATTACTAAAATATGCTTCAAACAAATTACTAAAATATGCTACAAACAATAATATTGCACAAAAATAAAATAGATAATAAAAAGTAAGAACGAGTTTACTTGATATCGTGAACTTAGAATGTAGAACTTAGGAAGTGAAAGTTGAAACTTGACCGGAACCGCACCGAACAATATTTCCACTTTACTCCAAATATTTTTTTAGTATGCAATTTAGCAAATAGCCTTTTGTAGAAATAAGAGAGATTGATAGAGATTTAGAGAGAATATTAGAGAAATTGTGAATAAATTGATGAAAAATGATGGTATTTATAGAAAAAATAGATAGGGGGGTATGGGGGCGCCCTAGGGGGGTGGGGGGGCCAAAATAGCCGTTTTTGGCCGTTGGGGCAACGGCCAAAAGTGAAATAGCCGTTGCCCAACGGCTAGTTTTCGCTAAGACCATCAGTCATCCGATCCGGTCCGGTTCCGGTCCATTTTGGTCCACAAATTAATAATAAGATACAATGTAGGAAAAGGACTTCATAAATGCACTAAACCCAATCAAATTGTGGGACCACACAAGGCAATAGAGTAATCAGGTCATAACAAACGCCAAAGAAATTGGTCCGAGACGGCAACGCTCCACCGTCAAGTTATCTCACACAAACAGTACAGCTTATCCGATCGAAGACAACAACGAAGACAAAGAGAACAACGCCACCAGTGAAACGGGAAAGAAGAACTAGTGGGCTCCAGAATACTCCGATGCCGACCATGATCAGAAATGCGACACCAAGATCGAGAGCGGAGGAGCGACTATCCACTGGTGACGTTGCTGCAACTCCGACTCCTTCACAATTCCAGTCGCAGATCGGAGAAGAATAACGGGAAACAAATAATATTTTTCCGGTTAAAAAAACCAGTGACACCACCAGTTCCGCCATTACTACCGCTGGTTCTCCCTCCGTTTCTGAATCTGTACTAACCCCTCATCTTCCTCTTTGTGTTAAGGCGATGGTAGTGGGTGTGGTATTCTATTTCTGGGTGTCTGTGTATCGAAGTGGTGGTGACAGGTTTATGTGTGTGGGTGTTTGCATATGGATCTGTGTGGAATAGAGGGTGGAGAAGAGTATGTTGGGTATGTATGTATTCTTTGCTGTTGTTGGTAATTGAAGTGGTGGTGACAGGCGATGTATGTGTGACGACATGAGGCTGTGTGTGATGTCTGTGCAGTGTATGTCTATGAAAAATGTATCTATGTGTGTATAATAGAGAGTGGAGACGGCAGTCCGTTTCTTCTTCCTTGTTGATGTCCAAGAACAATGTACATATAGCCATACTTTTGTAAAAGAGCTGTTGGGAATGGTAGTCATCAAGGAGATTTTAGAGTGATTTGAGAAAATTGGAGAATAGATTAAAGGGATTCTCTTAATTGTGAGAGATTGGTGAGGAAATTAGGATAGAGATTTTAGGGAAAGATTTGGGAAGATGATATCGGCAGAACGAACTTGGACGGGTTTAATAAAAAGGAATTTGGACGATTATAAAAAATAAAATTGATAGGGGACAGACAAAATTGGACTAATAATTAAATTAATAGGTGCGAAAAAAATAAAAATATAAATACATATATGTACTGTATAGAATAAGACAAATAAAAAGCAAAAATACACACACAAAAGCAAATTAAGATACAAATTAAATTAAATAAATATAAATAACCACAAATATTTATTAAATGCATTAAATTGCACAAAAAGTCAAATTATCTATTAAATGCTATAATTGCACTAAAATTGCACAAACAATCATATTTTGACAAATAACCTAAATGATGTAAAATTACGTAATATAGTCATATTTAAGTATGTAATATATAAGTAGGGGATAACGCACGTAAATGCATGCTTTCTAATGCACATTTTGCACAAATAGTCAAATTGTACATTTAAATTAAATTATAGCCAATTTTAGAAAAAGAAGGGACAAAATTGGGTGTCAACAAGGTTGCCGATATTGTTATTTTATTATAAAATTAAAAATCTGTATATAATTAGTTTCTTTGATCAAGAACATTATTTATTATTTTGTGTCATTTTTTTTGCCACTTCTACCTACATCCTTCTCATTAACTTAATGTATTTATTCTCACCAAGAAATTCTCATTAACTGCAGTTAATAATATCTCACAACATAACAACCCATAACAAAAGTTCCATATGGCTGTTTATCCGTTATCCCAACTTTTATAATAAAACTTATTGAGAATTAAGCAGCTTATAAGTCATAAGTGGTTTATAAACTACTTTTTGAGAAGTTAGAATTTCATAAATTTTTACTTTTAGCTTTTTTAAGCATAGACTTATATGCCCATAAATTTTTGAGTACTAATGGATTTATAAGGTTATAAGCCACTATTAAGCTCACCCAAACAGGGTCTTAAGCGTTTTCTTTCCATTTTGAGTAGTTACATGGATGATTGCTCACCAGAGTAGTGCGACCACACATTGACTTAATATAGATTTTGCAACCATATTTTCCTTTAAGTTCTACAATTTTGTTCATTTCGAGCTTTCTATATTTATTTGCTTGTTTTTTTGTACTTTTTTTGTGCCTAATTCCACTTCAAACATTCGAATCAATAATTTTACTGATGTCAATATTAATTACAAAAATATATAAACATTATTTAGTTAGAAGTTGTAAAATCGTATCTGAAGTAAATTTTTATTTTTTCAGAGAGGTAGAAAAAATCACACAATAGAGAAAAATAAAATTTCATGTAAAAGGCTCCAAAAAAAAACTTGTTCCAATAAAAAGAAATTCAAAAACCACTTCTCTTTCCCGCTTATATTTCCCTCTTATAAAACAAAAAAGCTCTTCATTTCCCACCTTTTCTTTTGTCTCCATTTCTCAACTATGGCACCAAAAAAGCCCTCTTCTATACCTATTCCCATTGGTAAGAAATAACCAATTTACTCTTTTAACTTTTCAATTGTTTTCATTATTTTAATGATGGGTCTTTTTTATTTTTAAGGAAATTGCGAGGTTGTTGTTGAAGCTGGGAAATTTACCTCACAAATAAATGATAATAATCTCCAAATCACTTTCTCAAAGAATGTCAAAGTCAAAGTATCTGGTAATAATTCTTTATTAATATTTGTAGTCTGCAAAGTTTATGTTATATACGCTGTCAGTGTAAATAATTCTACTTACTATCATAAACAGCCTGATTTTCAAGATTGTAAATCTCACTTATTATCGAGACTATCCTGTGGGTATTCGACCTGATAGTGCAAAAGATTATTACATCGACGGTGTATATAACTTAAACTTTTTGTATGTACAAATATTTAAAGTGAGTGGGTTGTTAATGTTAATGTGTTTGTAGTTGTGGATGATGGGAATTGTTCAAAGGAAGGCAAAAGGTCTACGAATAGTGCGTGTGAGGAAAATGGTATGGAGTATGGAGATTTTTGGGATAAATTTCTCATTTTTTTGTTGCACTTTATTGATTTTTTTTTTATTTTCTTGATTTATGACATGATTCATTTGGTTATGGGGATGTTTTGATTAGGTAATTACTGCTTTGTGCTCATTAATCCCAAAGATGTTGATGGAAAAACCAAGTCTTTACTTCAGGTAACTCCTTTGTGTGTGTGTGTGTGCGCCAATATTTGTTTTAGGTTTTTTCAGTGTAGTGTAGTGTAGTGTAGTGTAGTGTAGTGTAGTGTGGTGTAGGGTGTGCGTATTTGATTCGTTGATGAAAATGGTATTTTGATAAGAATTAAAAGAATGAACTGGTGTTTTGATAGCTGTAGACAGATTTGCCATTCGAATTGCTTACACAGAGCTGTTTCCTTGTATAGTCCTCACTTGTTTTCTGTCTATTTTGTGGCAGGAAGTATTAAAGATTTATTCAAATGAACTTCCGGCCATGAACTATGCTGCAAACACTGGAAAAGAATCACAATTCCTTGAAAGATGTGTATCAAATGGGTATAAATATGTAGTTACTTCTTTTTTGCATTTAAGAATTATAAAGGTCTGCTGGATTCCAGGAGGCTTTTCGAATGGATGAGATTATGCTTTTTGAACGTTGATTGCTTTCGCAGGAAGTACTGCACTCTAGTTCTGAAAACCAAGGATAGCGTAGAACCTGGGGAGGTATACTCTCAATGTACTAGTCTGCGTGCTTGCAAAGATCTTCCGCTGTTATTTGTATCAATTGTTATGATCTACTGCACATTGCTTTAACAAGTTCTGCATCTAATCCTTTCTTTCTTCTTTTCCTTTTGTCAAGGTCATCGCTGCTATCACTTATCAAATAATTCCAGCTGATATGCAATTTGCTGAGATTCCTCTTGCGGCAGTTAAATCGATGTACCAACTCAAGGTCCTCTAATTGTTCCCCTAGCTTTAACATGAATTTTATATTGATTGTCATTGTCTCTGTGATTCACTGACTGGCTCCACAGTGCAGTCATAGCTCATGCTCTCAAGAGACATTAATGGATTACTGCAAATATTGTTGTCAGAATTGTGAACTTCATGATAAAAATAATGTTGTATTCTATTTAAACTTGTATAGTTTTTTCTTTTTTGTTCTTTAATCTTTATTTACTCTTCTCTATTTTTAATAAGAGAGATGCCTTTGAAATAATCAACAGAGTATCCCTTTTTAACAATTTGAGCTTTTAAATGATATGGTACACAATTATACACCATTCAACGATCCCTTCATAACTATTCTGAATTTCTTACGAGGTGCATCATTTTGTATGTTTGAAAAGCTTAACATTCCAATGGTTTTAAACATCTGCATGTATTACTTCGACAAATAGATAATGCTCAATGGTGTAGGAACTTGGGAATGTTAACAACTTGAGCTTGCAGGGTATTGGTCACTTAATCTATTTGGAGCTGAGAAAAAGATTGCAGCATGTGGGTATTCGAACCGTGCTTTGCTGGGGAGATAAGGAGTCTGAAGGATTTTGGCTTAAGCAGGTGTACCTTCAATATCGCTTTTTATGATTGAAGTATAATCAATTATGGCTGGTTATAAATCGTTAGGAACAATCCGTTTCTCAAAGAGAGTAAATATAAAGCAATTACTTTATACAAAAGACTCTGAAAAAGCATATATATCAAGTTTCATATTTTTGATGACCTTTATCAAGTCAAAAAACCATATATATCAAAATGCATTATGGTATTTACATTTTGGTATATCCTTCTACCTTTCTCGTGGAGAATTAGATATAAATAAAGAAAATGCAAAGAAGTCTATAGATACTGGCTATACTGCAATTGTTATCAATAATTACAGATCTCTTATGCACATGCTTTCACTGTTGCTCCTACACTTTATGATTATTCGCAATATGTGCAGGGCTTTTCAGTTATTGGTCAAGTTGACACGAAAGGCAGAGCTCGTAGGCTCCCTATTAAGGCTGATATTCGGAAAGCATTGTGTTTTCCTGGTGGTTCAAATCTCATGATTTCTCATTTCAACAAGGACAACTTACACGATTCTGCAGTGTATCTAAATCTGAAGTTCCCCTTACAGCCTTCAGGAGAGGACTGCCTGTCTCCAGTTCTTCAAGTACACAGGAAAACTGTGTCTGAGGGAAATGACCTTTCCCATGGCAGAAATCAGCCAACTAAAACTGAGGGTTCCAACTATTATGGTAAGTCCGTAAGTGAAGCTACTAACACGCTGCTAATTCACTAAACATCTACTACCTTGATTTTCATCTTGTACCAACTCCATACTAAGTTTTTTATCCTCACATCAAAATTAGTTACTAGCTCCAAGGTAACTTTGGTAATCTTATGACTCTTTAAGGTCTGGCTTCATCTTCATTAGTTTTATTTACTTTGAATTTAAAAGACAAAGAAGAGTTTAGTGCATATTGCGGCTTCTAAGACCCTTCAATGAGTATCATTTCCTCATCTCTATATTACTTTCCAGATTGCCAAGACTTTCATCCCGGAGATGGTGCTACTGAGAGCAGCAAGAATGGACGTATGGGATCCAATGAAACTGAAAGCCAAGCTTTTCTGAAGCAATGTTCCTGTTCAGCATCAGGATCAAAGAAGAGGACTTGGGAAACCTCAAGCACTTCTGTTAAATCCAAAAAAATAAAGGGTGGTCATCAAAGTGACTGTCACTTGCATGCTAAGGACACTAGTTTAGAAAGTGATATGAGGAATACTTTCTCTGCAGCTTCTAAGAGCAAAAGTCAGGTAGATATTACTCCTAACAACCGTTTGACGAGCCAATCTCTGGAAAAGAATGCTGAAGAAGCTATAGCAGTTAATTTGATGTATAAAGGCCACAATAGCCAAGGCGTTTCTTCAAGGACAAACTTCAGAGTTATGCTGATGAACATTGCTGATGACAATAAAAAGGCAAATTTGACCAAGGTATGCTTTAAATGCTTACTTTTTTCTCAGGTACTGTTTGATGATTATTATATGATTAGCTCCTTTTCTAATATAAAATTTCTAACTATGTTATACCACTTATTTATTGTTCCTTTTAAATGGGCATCGTGCCGCTTATGTAGATAATTGGAGACCTTGGTGGAGATGTTACTTCTGATGGAAGTAAAAGCACACATGTAGTCACAGGCAAAGTGAGGAAGACCTTGAATTTTTGTTCTGCTCTCTGCTCAGGGTCAGTTTCTTCTTCTCATGCTACTTGCCGCAACCCTGATGACATTTTCATCTATCTTGACTATTCCACAATTTGCGAATCGTTGTGTTCCTAGTTTGTTTACTCTTTCTGCTATGTCACCTATTGTCCTTTATCAGTTGTAGATTGAGGAAAATACCAAAAATGATTAATTGAAGGAAAATAATACCAGGAAAGGTAAACACGTAAAGTTTTATTTAGGTTATGTACTAGTTCTAAGCAGTCAGAAGTTTAAGTCTCTTAAAACTGGCTGTGGGCATGTCTACTACAGTTAATGAGGAACAATCAAAGACCATAATTGTACTTAGAAGCATCAAAGATGAGCAACTGTACATTTTTGATCGACTCTTGTCATTATAACACAGCATGACACAAGGTTAAATAACTACTTAGTTTGCTAGCCTATGCACTTCTAGTGGTGGTGAACTGCCCAATGTCTAAATTTACCACATGGACTGGTTATTGTCCATCCTTTTGTTTCTTTGCTTATCTCATGAATACAAGTACCAAGTTCACTTGTTATGTTTATTTCAGGTTAAATGATGAGCATTTTCTTTATTAAAGTTACTTTGAGCTTTACTTTCTGAAAAGGATATTTTGTCCAGACATCTTAAGAGTGTATGATATTGTCTCCGCACATGCAAATAAGAGATTAGGGAACATTTTAAGCAAAATATCTCCAACCTCGGTGAAAATCTAAGTCTGCATCCTTAGGATACGTTAGGGGATAGTACCAAAACCTAGATACCATCCAAGTGTCCTTCGGATTTTTGAACATGAAGTCTACTGTCTTTGTCTTTCTTGAGCTGAGGGTCTATCAGAAACAGCCCCTCTACCTTACTCAATGTAGGGTAAGTCTGCCTATATCTCGCCCTCCCCAGAACCCACTCGTGGGATTATACGGGTACGTTGTTGAAGTCTATTGTCTTTATTTTAGAAATTTCTATATATAGACAATATTTCATCTGTTCACTTCTGTATCTTGTTTTTTTTCCAGCTTTTACTTTTGATTTCCAAAATTTTTATAAATCCTAGTAAGCAGCTAGACTTCTAATTTGATTGAATTTTTCCTTGTTTTTGGTCCTGTGGAAATGTTACTAGAGCTTGGATACTGTCACCAAGTTGGTTGAAAGAAAGCTTTCGGAATGGCAAATTTATAGGTGGGTCAAATCTGCTAATTTTGACCTTAATTGGAATACTTTTTCCATTTGTTTCAGTCTGCTCAATCCCTATTGATTTTTGCAGATGAAATGCCATTTATTTTGAGGGATGAAGACTATGAAATGAAGTACAGAACTGAGCTAAAAGCGGCAGTTCTTAGAGCAAAGACATCCCCTCAAGCTCTACTCAAGGGTTACGACATATGTCTTGCGGCTCATGTTCATCCTCCAGTTAGTACATTAACAGCCATTGTGAAATCTGCAGGGGGAAATGTGAGTTAATATTTACTTAATGAGAGCAATTTTCTTAATATTCAAAATGCTCTTTATATTGTTCCAAAATCACATCAAACTCTCTTTACTTGAAAGGAAACAACCAGTGGAAAAACAATTGAAACTAAAGGAAATGAAATACTAGTACGTTTTATAGCTCCAACGAGCATTTACCATAGACACTTTAAGGTGTACATTATTGCCATGTTTTATTGTCCCTGCATTTTTTGACGTGCATTTCTTATCAAATTCTCAGGTTATACGCGGACTAGAGCAAGTGAAAGATGAAACTAAAACAATTTTTGTGGCATGTGAAGAGGACATGGATGAAGCATTGTCAGCAGTGAGGAAGGGAATATGGACTTTCAGCAGTGACTGGTTTATGAACAGCATCATGAAACAAGAGCTTGACTTAGGAGCTCCTCAATTTGCAGAGTCACTCTAATGCACAGATAAAATATGTGCAAACTTTATGAAAGAATGTGAATATTTCTGTGAAAGGAAATGTAGAAAAATAAACTTTGGATTAATGTTTATGCTGTTTGTTATTGACATATATGGAGAAACATCATTTCTTCTAAATTATGATCTATTCGTGTCCATCTATTTTTAAATGAGGGTATTGTAAATTGTAATATGCATCTCCCATATCTGTCATAGTTACGGAAAATGTAAGTCATAGACTTTGGTACTTCATTTCCCATCTGCTATAACTTTCTCATTATCTTTCTGAATCAATAACCAATATGACTTGGCACATCCAATTATCCAAAATTATGACTAGTCTTTACAATCGTATCATTTTGTGGGGTTTTCTATTTTTTGGTACTTCTTCTAACATATATTTTTTTGTTTGATTTTAATAATTTTCTTATTACCTTATCAGAGTAAAGTTGTTCACTCTTAGCTTATGACTTTTCAGCTTATAAATATTTTTATCTTAACTAAGTATTTTACCATTTTATTTCTGAAGTATCTGTAATCCATTGAATATCATTTTTAAAATAATATTTTCTCACTCCCTTCCCATTCCATAGTTATATGTATATTTTTCATGTAAAATATTTTCAAATTTATATTGTTGTAAGCAAATTAAAGATATTTTAATAATTTTAATATAACAATATTTATCAGCAAAAATTTACCAACAGCACCAACTACTTATAATATCAGTTGCAGTAATTTCCAAATTCTAACAGCTAACCTGAACGAGCTCATATATCTCAAAGTTGTGCTCTTATTTTCCTTTGCCCAATTGTTCTGAGAAAATTGTATAAAAAAATACATGAAATTAAATAGTTGAAGAAATTCCACATTTCTGTCCCAAGAAAATAATACTATACTCGTCTCCACTATACAAGTATAATCTTCTGGTTGGTGACATTTTAGACCACCATACCTTCACAATTTCCTCTCCATATAATGGGGTTTAACAATTAGGCATCCCATGGTCCAATTATTATTGTACAACAATCTTTATTTTGGTCAACAAATTATGCCTCATTCTAATATTAGTGGATTTACATGGGTGGGTTCAAGTTCACCTTCTTGTGCACGCAATGATGGGTTCAAAAAGCTACAAGGTACAATTTTTATCATTATATTAAACTAGTTGAGGTCTACTATTTCTTGAGGCGAGAGTCTTTCGGAAACAACCTCTCTACCTTACTCAAGTAGAGGTAAGGTTTGCGTACACACCACCCTCCCCAGACCCCATTTATAGGATTGCATTGAGTATATTGCTGTTGTTGTAGTTGGGGTGGACTATATGTTGATTCAGCTCTATTTGGACTTGTTCTATATCATAAATTAACTAGCTTTAAGCTGGTCCTCATCCCCTTTATCTGGACTTGGTGCTGCATATGTGAGCCTGTGTACTTGTTTATGCCACAACTGTTATATGTTGCCTTTTGCTTTTAACAGAGTTAGTTAGTTGGTGTGATAAACTTTGAAGGTACAATAGTTGAAATGATATAAAAATCCTTTCTTGACAGTTAGTTGCAAGTGAGGACAAGTTCTTGGTTGCTTTGGATTAAGAATTTTGTCAGTGTATTGGGCCACCTACCAAGGGTGTGCTAGTGTTTCTAAATTCAACAAAAGAAAATTTTCAGTGTATTAGGTGTATTCAGAGAAATATCTACTTTTGTCAACAAATTGGTTATGTTTTTCTACTAGGTGTATTCAGAAACGAACATTTGGTCGTTTATATTGACGACATTGTCAATACCGAAAATGATCAAGAAGGAATATCTCAGTTAAAACAATATCTGTTTAGACACTCTCAGAGTTGGTAAAAAGTATTTTTTGAAATGGAGGTAGCACAATCCAAGACAACTATCGTTATCTCACAAAGAAAATACACTTTGGATATACTAGAGAGACATGCATGCTAAAATGAAAACCAGTTGACACTTATGGATCCAATTGATGAAATTGTTTTTGGACAAGGTGAGCAATTGGATGACCTTGACAGATATCGAAGACTGGGTGATAAACTGAATTATCTCACTATCACATGACCGGGTATTTCATTTGCAGTAACTGTGATTAGAAGCTCTGTGTAATTGCGACACAGTAATTTTCATTCTCAAATACATAAAAAGAGCTACAAGACAAAGACTGTTACATGAAATCAAACGTCACTCAGACATTGTTGGATATTCTGATGCAGATTGGGCAGGTTTTGTCCAAGCTCTACTTCTGGGTATTGTGTCATGATTGGAGGGAAGCTAGTCTCTTGAAAAGTAAAAAGCAAGATGTTACCAGATCTAGTGTAGAAACCTAATATCGAGCTATGTTCCTTGCTACCTGAAAGCTTATTTGGTTGAAACTTGAAACAACTCCTCCAAGAGTTAAGATGTGTTGAATTCAAACAGATGAAGCTTATATGTGACAATCCACAGCACTTTCATATTGTCTCTAATTCAGATTTTTATGAAAGAACTAAACATATAGAGGTGATTATTTTTTTAGTCAGAAGATCGAGTCGGAAGCAGTGCCACCAGCTTCATCGGTTCAAATGTCCAAGTGACAGATGTGTTTACCAAGTCTCTAAGAGGAGCTTGGATTGAATACATTTGCAGCAAGCTTGGAACATACGACATGTACACTCCACCTTGAGGAGGAGTGTTACCGTATTTGTTAGAGTACTGGGTGCAGTCACCCAGTTAGAGAACATTGCAAAAGATTGTTGATTTCTAGGCATGATCCTAGGGAGCCAATTTGACTTATTTGTATAGCTTTATATATATATATATATATATTTGACATTTTATTTATTTTACTTTGGTTGTTAAGCTGCAGTCATGTCTTAGTCAAGATAAACAGCATATCTTTCATCTTTTGGAAAAGAGACATCTTTAGTGCTTTGAATATTTGCATTTGAGTTGTGATTGTTCTTGGGGTTGCAAAATTTCATGTTCGCCAATATATAAACACTTGTTAGGTGTACAATTAGGATGTCTAAACTAAACCAACAACAATGTTATTGGTAGAGGGTTACTTTCATCCATGTGTTAACCTCTGGAATGTCTTTTACGTAAACTCTTTTTTGAAATGATATTAGTTAGGAACTAGTATTCTTTTCATTGCAGTGGAGAAAATTTACACTTGAATTCCCTGAATCTAATATGGTGGCATTACGTCCCTGAAGGACTCAGTTACAGGAATATGTCATCTCAGATTGTGGGAAAGTTCAGTCAAAACAGTCAAGATATCTCACAAGAGTTCCAGCTTCCATCCGCATATGAATCTGCTATGGAAGCTCTTTCAACTCTCATTACTCAGAAAAAAAGAAATGGATATGCAATTAGTGGTCAAAACCAGAAATTGGATAGAATGTTGAGGTACATTAAGGTAGTGGCCTTTCTAGCTGAGTTTCTCCTTTAGGATTTGAAATTGCGTTCAATTATACTTCATTGTTACTTGTTTTTTCGGGAGTATGTCGAATCAGTTTTATCTTAAAAAATTTCCAACTTTCTCATAAAATAGATTTAGATTATTCAACATATGGTATTTTCTTTTGTTAAAATCATGCCCATACATGTTCCTTAAGAATACATAAAGGCACCTGTTCTTTGATAAGTAAGATAATATCATTAGCCAAACAGGATTCATGGATATTGTCTCCTTCAACATAAAAAGGATCCAAGAATTGAGTAGTATCAAAACTGCATAGATTCTTCAATTTTACACAAAAAACGTAGTGACAGAAGACATCAAAATTCAGGCAGAATTTTCTCTGGCTTTCTTTTCAAGAGATCTGCTATCCTCCACTGATTGAAAAACCGGACTGCTTGAAATGGACTCCTCATTCCTCAGGGACCTTCTCTGTTAGAAGTTGCTATTCCTTTCTTACAGCTACCTCTCCTCATACCACTTTGTGGCCATGGAAAGTAATTTGGAAAAGTAAAGCTCCATACAAAATCAAATGCTTTTCATGGATAGTAGCGAAAGGCAAGTGCCTAACCATTGACAACTTACAAAAGAGAGGTCTTTCTTTATGCAACCGTTGCCCTCTTTGCGGGAAGATGAAGAAAATGTTAACCATATTTTTCTCCACTGTAAATTGTCCCGAGAAATCTGGAACTTTATCCTTAACCTTACGGGTGTGAATTGGTGTATGCCACGCTCTACTGGGGAATTGTTGCTAGCTTGGAGAAGGGAAGCGATGACAAAATCTTCACTTGGAATATGGTACTCTATCCCAGCAGCTGTTTGGTGGGTTCTTTGGAAAGAAAGAAATGCTAGGATTTTTGAGAACAAAAATGTTAACCTTGTAAAGCTTAAACACAATTGTATAATTTTGCTTAGCTATTGGTCCAACATGTACTCGGCAAACTTGTTAGAAGCTGAAGTCATGGTAGATTTTCTTAGTCATATTCACAATTTGTGACCATAGCTTCTTTTGGATGTACCTCTAACTAGCATTCTCTTTTTGCTAGTTCTACATCAATAAAATTATTTATTTTACCGATAAAAAAAAAAGAATCCGTAAATGCACATAACTGTTCTCCACATTGTTCCTAGCTGCTTCTTTACTTTCTGTCGATTGCAGTTTTGGATGGTCTGAATTAGTAAAGGGCAGCCCAGTGCACAAAGCTCCACATTCGCGCAGGGTCCAGGGAAGTGCCGCAACCCAAGGGGTGTGAATTAGTGATTTTAGCATATCCCACTGCACAAAAGAATAGATGAAGAAGCACCAGGGCTGCCATGCTTTGTTGCAATTTATAAATAAGTGTTATTAATAATACCTTATCTAAAGAAAGTGATTGAGGGGACTTTTGTGCACATTCATACATGCAGCATCTGTTGCTTAGGAAGAGTAACCTCTGTAGGTTGTATTGCATCGGACATACTTCCCGTGTAGCTAACCATCCAAAGCAGGTTACTTTTGGGGGGGGGGGGGGGTTCTGACTTCCGGATCATTTTAGGAACTTCTGTACTCTCTGCTCTGTTTATTCAACAGTTATAACAAAACTGCACTTTGAACTTTACATCTTTCTTCACGTACAATATGTCTGCCTCAGACAATGTAGTTTCTCATCCTCGCAGCTTTAGTAGAACCAGTGACACTCTTTTAAACTCCAACTGATACTCCTGAAGATTTCTTGTGAATATTTGCCTTCCATTCATGTCTGCTTTCTGCAATTGTAGCATTTCGTCAATGCCAAAGTATGCAAGTCTGGAGTTTGTTCTTTCAGAGTGCACAGTTCTTACTTTCCGGCTGCTTCTAATTTGCTTCCATAATGCTACTCTACAGAAGGTATTGAGATGCACTTGTTAGTGGTTTGACAGCATGTACGGTATGTCTGATTGAATTCCCTTATCATGAGAGCTTGTTGCCATGGTAGAAGAAGGCTGATGCATTAGCGACTTACCCTGATTATGGAGTCTTTATCCAACAATAGACCCAGTGAATTCCACACATGGGGCATGGGGTCTGAGGAGGGTGAGATGTACGCAGACCTTACCCCCACCAAAGTTGAGAGGCTGTTCCGGTAGACCCTCGGCTAGAGACAAATAAAAAACAAGATGCAAATAACATAAGGAAGATAGTGATGGCATAAACTCAGAACTAAACAAAAAGACACCAATACTGACGACAAAAATAAGATAGGGATAACCTATATAATATGATAGAAATCACTCATCTACTATCTAACCTTCTACCCTAATCTTCACGATCCAAATTTTCCTATCTTGGGTCAAGTCCACGGTAATTTGGAGGTGTGTCATGTCATGTCTAATAACCTCGTCTCAATTCTTCTTCGGTCTACCTCTGCCTCTTGATAGACCCAATACTTCCAACTTCTCACACCTCCTCACTGGGGCATCCACACTCCTCATTTTCACGTGCCCAAACCAACGGAGCCTCGCTTCTCGCATCTTGTCCACCACTGAGGTCACCCCCACCTTGTCCCGTATGACTTCATTCCTAACTTGTCTTTCCTCGTATGCCTAACATCCATCTAAGCATACGCATTTCAGCACCTGAACCTTTTGAATGTGGGTGTTATTAATAGGCTGATTCTCAGCCCCACACAACAAAGCTGGTCTTGCAGCCACTATATAGAACTTAAGTTTAGGAGGAATTCTACTGTCGCATAAGACACCAAAAGCGAGCCTCCATTCCAATACAAAGATCTTGTTAAGTGTTTGCATTGGCGTGCAATAGGTGTTAAGTGTTCCATGTCGATTGAGATATTGGTTGCTCGTCTCCTTATATATTCATTGACAATCCTTACCTCTTGAGTTAGCTTTTGGCCAATTGCTTCCTGTGATTTGAGATTTGAAATTAATGCAACTAGCCTGGGGCCCTGGGTAAACAATTTGGATGCAATTAACTTGACTTAAAGACACAAAAAGGCTGATAGTAGGCTTCATAACCAATTTGGGTTAGTTTAAACTTTTAGTCAAAAGGGGATAAGTGCGTTGTTTCTTAGGGTCTAGTGTTTAATGAAGCGGGTGAAAACCATGGGACACCAAAGTTCAGTTCCAGTAGAGAAAAAATCCGTTAGGTGGTTTCTTCCCATCTACCTAAGCATCGGTGAGCTGACTTACCCGGTACATTTGCTGATTGGAGGTAGTAGGTACTCGGTAGAATAGTGGATGTTTCCACAAGTTGGCTACACTACCGTTATTAGAGGAAAAAACTAGGGTTAAACTGCTTCTTATTGTTATTCTTATTTTGTATGCTGCCTTTTCTTCTGGAAGAAAATTAGGGTAAATCTGTAATCTATTTACAAGAACAAAGAAATGAAAAGTACGATTGGTTGTATGACAGTTAGATGTTTGGAAATTCATATCTTTCAAATTACAAGAATGTTGGTTCTTAAATTATTTTGGGGAAAAACTAGACGCGATAAAAGTATTGTATTCTTATTGCAGATTTTGGGCTTGGAAGAAAAGATAGCCAACCTTAAGATTATCCATGTTGCTGGAACTAAAGGAAAGGTATCTCATATTGGGCGTTATGATTAGTGTGGAAAATCTGGCTGCCTTCTTATTGGGAGTTCAATGGATGTCTATTTTCTTCGTCAAAATAACTGCTTTTCTTTTTCCCCTCCTTTTGGAACCTGTTCGTTTCTGCAACATTTGTGCCTAGTCATTCCCAAATGCCGATAATTTGATGTGGTGCTTTAATTTAAAATTTTAAAATCAAATACTTTTTAAGATTAAAAGGTAGAAAGTTTGGTTTAGAAGGCAAAGTCAAGTTACTTATTTTTTTTTTCTTTAAAAAAAAAAAAGCAGATTCATGTTTTCTGAAGAAGGTGATATGAAATTTCATAGAAATGGCTATCTAGTGTTGAATTAAAGCTTCATTTGTTATGATTTTGGATCCAGAACCTCTAATGGGTCCTCCCCTCCCTCTTAGCCCGTCTTCCCCCCCCCCCCCCCCCCCCCCAAAAAAAAAAGAAGAAGAGAAAAGGAGGATAAAATGGGTAAAAAGCACGTGCTAGATTCTCTTTTAACTTTTGGGATATTAGGTTGTCTTTGATGGTTAAGTGGCTAAGGTATATTGCATGCCAATACATCTTTATGTAACTCTGTCAATTTCGAGGATCTCTGCAATATTTTCTGTTGTTGTACCAATAATGTGTATTTGACGAATGGCATGCATAACAATGTGAATTTGATACTGCTTCTCGAGTATTTTATGTTTGTCTTATGACAAGAAATTGAACCTTGGGCTTTACTCAACCCAAATGGTTAGTTCATGAGATGAGGATTGTCCAAGACCACCCTCAACCACAGTGGGACTCTAACCAACCTCCCATCCACACGCCTAGGACCGCATGTTTTGAGCATGGACAATATAAGATAGGTCCCAACATTGGCTAAGCCAGGAATAGAGTTGGGTCTGACTTCGATACGATAATGGGAAATTACGCCGTGGGCTTAACTCTCCCTAAAAGTTATCTTATGAGGTGATGATTGTCCAAGACTATATTAGAAGGCCACCATTCACACCCTCAGGCTCAAGGTATCAACCAATGTGGTACTCTAACTTCACCATGCATTGGCTGCAATTGTCCCGCACCTAAGTTTCACTTGTAGCCCAGAACAATGCAAAATGGAAAAGCTTTTCTAAAAAATCTATCACTCATCACTTTTCATATTGTTATTTTTAATTGGGAAATTTATCCCATATCGTACTTAGTGATGATAAGAGCAAGAGCAATATCCCATATCGTACTTAGAGACTATTCAGGATTTGGAGCTCATTGATCTTCCACTTTTGGGGGCTCATTATACATGGTCAAGAGGGGAAGATTCCATCCAAGCTTCAAGGATAGATAGATTCTTAATATCAACCGAATGGAATGACAATTTCAAATCTATAAAGCAACTTGCTCTTCCAAGAGTCATATCAGACCACAAACCCATTCTCTTAGAAAGTGGTGATTGGGAAGCGTCTCACTCCTATTTCAAATTCGAGAACATGTGGCTTCAAGTAGATGGTTTTGTAGAGCTAATGAATACATGGTGGCAGAGCTATGGGGTCACTGGTACTCCAGATTTTATTTTAGTGCAAAAATTGAGGAACTTGAAGAGGGATATAACACAGTGGAACAGGGAGGTGTATGGCAAAGTTGAGACAAGAAGAGACAAAGCTCTGGTTGAATTACAGGCTTTAGAACAAGCCACTGAAAAAAAATTACCTTCTCAGGCAGAAAAGCAAATGGCGGCGAACTTGAAATTGGAGCTACAAGAACTAGCCAAAGTTGAAGAGATTTCTTGGAGACAAAATTCTAGGTGTCTATGGTTGAAAGAGGGTGATAGGAACACTAAATATTTTCAAAGGATCGCCAACTCTCATAGGAGAAATAATTGCATAGACAAACTCAAAGTGGGGAATGAAATAATTGATGACAAGGAGCTTATCAAATCTGAAATTCTTGACTTCTACCAGAACTTGTACACTGAAAAAGAAGCCTGGAGGCCCACATCTAATTTTGATGGCATTGTGTGCATTTCAGAAGAGGAAAAAAAATTGTTAGAGATCCCTTTTACTGAAGAGGAGGTCTTTTCTATAATTAGTTCATGTGCTCCTGACAAAGCTCCAGGTCCTGACGGTTTTACAATGGCCTTCTTCCAGAAATCTTGGGGATTTATCAAATTAGAGGTGATGGGGCTCTTAATCATTTTCACCAACATTGCAGCATGGTTAGATCATGTAATGCCTCTTTTATTGCTTTGATCCCTAAAATAAAGGGTGCTATCGAACTCAGGGACTTCAGGCCAATTAGTCTCATTGGCAGTGTATACAAAATAGCTGCTAAGATCCTTGCAGAAAAACTTAAAGCAGTTATGGCCAAGCTTGTTTCAGGCTATCAAAATGCTTTCATTAAAGGGAGGCAAATCACTGATGCTTCTCTCATTGCAAATGAAGTTCTGGATTGGAGAATTAAAAGTGGAGAATTCGGTCTTCTATGCAAATTAGATATTGAGAAAGCTTTTGATCAACTCAATTGGTCATATCTTATCTCGATACTAAAGAAGATGGGCTTTGGAGATAGATGGATACGATGGATCAATTTTTGCTTCTCAACTGTAAAATATTCTGTATTGATCAACAGGAGTCCAGTCGGTTTTTTTTCTCCTCAAAAGGGTCTCAGGCAAGGTGACCCTCTTTCCCCCTTCCTCTTTATCCTTGCAATGGAAGGTCTTAGCAAAATGTTGGAAAGGGCTTGTCAAATGCAATGGATTCAGGGGTTCAAGGTTGGCAATTGTCCTGGAAACACAGTTACAGTTTCCCATCTTTTATATGCTGACGACACATTAATTTTTTGTGGAGCTGATAGATCTCAAGTTCTCTATCTGAATCTCACGCTCCTTATATTTGAAGCTTTGTCGGGCCTCCACATCAACATGCTCAAAAGCACCATCTACCCAGTTAACGAAGTCACAAACATTGAGGAACTGTCCAGTATTATGTGTTGCAATATTGGCTCTTTTCCTACAACTTTCTTAGGACTCCCACTTGGAGCCAAGTACAAATCACATGTTATCTGGAATGGCATTATTGAGAAGTTTGAGAAGAGGCTGTCTACTTGGCAAGCACAATATCTCTCCATGGAGGGACGACTAACTCTAATCAATAATGTGCTTGACAGTATTCCTACCTATCTCATGTCATTATTCCCATCCCTAGGAAAATTCAGTTGCAACTTGATAAAATCAGAAGGAATTTTCTGTGGGAAGGCAACAGCCAAAGTCACAAGTTTCACTTGGTGAAATGGGCCAAAGTGAGCCAACCAAAAATTCGAGGGGGTCTTGGGATCAAAGATCTAGCAATCCACAACAAGAGCATGTTGATGAAATAGCTATGGAGATACGGATCAAATGAAACAGGTCTTTGGAAAAAAGTGGTTAGTGCAAAGCATGGAAAGCTCAATCATTGGTGCTCCAAAAGTTCTACGTCTCCTCATGGTGTTGGTCTCTGGAAGCACATAAGCAAGCTTAGAGTTGAATTCTTTCAAAATGTATCCTTCAAGGTCGGCAATGGGAGACACATAAAGCTATGGAGGGATAAATGGCTTGGCAACTCATCACTTATGGATGAATTTCCCAACCTGTTCCAGTTGGCCCGAGATGCAGAATCCACAATTGATCAGAACAGGTCCGGAAACACTTGGAACCTGATCTTTAGAAGAAATTTTCAAGATTGGGAAGTTGTTGATCTACTGAACTTACTAGCAAAACTCGACTGCTGCATTCTAAGTGAGCAAACTGAAGATAGAATGGTTTGGGGGAATCTAAAAACATTCTCTGTCAGAGAATGTTACAAACATTTGTGTGCTCAAAATGCAGTGATAGACCTTTGGCCTTGGAAATTAATTTGGAGAACCAAGCTGCCGATAAAAGTCATTTGCTTTAGCTGGACAGCCCTCAACGATGCATGTTTAACCCAGGACAACCTCACAAGAAGAAATATTCAAGTAGTGAATAGGTGCTACATGTGTATGGCAAATTTTGAAAGTACCAGTCACCTTTTTTTGCATTGTCCGGTGGCTGCTGATATTTGGAACATGTTTCTCTCTATATTCGGACTAAGCTGGGTCATGCCACGTTCAATTAGAGATGCATATGAGTGCTGGAATTTATGGAAAGTTGAGAAATCCATCAAAAAGATCTGGACGATGATTCCTGGATGTATCTTCTGGTGTGTTTGGATAGAGAGGAACCGCAGATGCTTTGATGGAATTTCAACTTCAAGCAACTCTCTTAAAGTTAGATGTTTACTTAGCTTGTTTAGTTGGAACAACTTGTCTTTTGTAAATAGCAATGATCAGCTTTTTGATTTTGTTAGCTCCCTGATCCTAACTTAGTGTTTTACGTACTGGAGCTAACACATCTTTTGTACTTATGCATCTACTTGATGCCCTATTTATATAAATTATTACTTCATAAAAAAAAAAAAAAAAAAAAAAAAAAAAAAAAGAGCAAGAGCAATCTAGTTTCATTCCCTTACTGTTTCTCGTCATATCTGTAATTCATTTCAGGGTTCAACATGTGTCTTCTGTGAAGCAATTTTACGGGAGTGCAGTTTCAAAACAGGACTCTTTACTTCTCCTCATTTGATCGATGTTAGAGAAAGATACCGTCTTAATGGGTATGTATTCTTGTTTTTGTATTTCCCAACTTTTGTATATTAGAGCGTCTCCAATGTATGTGCCACATCAGTTGAGGGAATTTCTATGAATTGAAATATTCGACGAAAAGAAAAAGTGTGGAAGAGAACTTGTTGGATGGAAGCACGTTTCTTCACTTTAAATGGGATTTTCTTTTATGGAATCCTGTGTTGGACTGAGTATCCTGGAGGATTCGAATCATTTCCTTTCTATTGACTTCATTACTTTCTTGTTGACCATGTAGAATTTAGGTAATAGTTCTCATTTCCACCCTCATTCACTTTTTAGAAAGGAGTGAAGGCCAATATTTTGGATGATTCTATCCCCAGTTTTCCTTTCATCAAAAGTGCACCCAATGAGGCTTTTGTAGAACAGAATCAACAGATAGGGACTAACTCAGTAGCCTATTGAGTTTAGCATGCTTCTCGGTATGTCTTAAAGCACACAAGGGTCCCTACTCAAATTTCAAGTTGTGCTTCACTGCGATTAATAGGTTTTCTTTATGTGGTTGATGCTTTTCTTTATGTGACTGTAGTTTAATTATTCAAAAAGTTTCTCATTCCATTACAACTTGTTTCTCAGGATGGACATATGCCAGGAAAAGTTTCTGCAGTACTTCTGGGGTTGTTGGAATCAGCTCAAGGTATTTTCTCATTTTCGGCTCTGTGCTGGATGTCAAGATGCCTCTATCTAATTATGCTAGTGATTTTCCATTTTTTTTTTTTTTTGATAAGGTAGATCTTCCAAGTTGACCCCACTTGTGGGATAAACTGGGTATGTTGTTGTTGTAGATCTTCCAAGTTCTTTCCTTAACTACATCTCGGTTGGTTCTCTTTTTCGCATTTATGTAGTCTTAAGTATTTTCTATGGTTTAAAAATGAAGAATATCATCATTTATCATTCAACCTTGCAGTAAGATTATACTAGTTACAGAGAATTAGGAAAACATGTTACTGCTAGAGATGTCTAGAGCTTTACAATTTTATCAGTTCACTTTTTAGTTGGAATCCTTCATTTAATATCACTGTTCAACATTTCTTGACTTCATCGTTCTTTGATATACACTGCCCAATGTAGTTGGAGATGACTTTAAGCTCATACTGTGGAATTCTTTAAACATTATTTTGACAATTCATCCAACACCTCTTACTGTTAGTTGAAGTAATCTGCATTCATTAAAATATTTGATGGTAGATTTCTACTGATTCCAGAAATGTTGATTTGCAGGCAAACATCTCTGAAGACTTGCCTATGCCTCCTCTGTTCCAGTTCCTTACCCTATTGGCTTTTAAAATTTTTGTGAGCGAGAAGGTAGAAATCTGTTCCCTCTATTTGAAGTTTCATTGCTATGGTTTGGTTTGGTTTGGTTTGGGTTCTGGCGTTTATCTTCTCTTGTCTAAGATGTCTTGGAAGTTGTATACAAATTGTGTCTGGTGGCATTACCATATGAGAATATTGATGTTGCTTTCCAAAATCATGGCCAGAAAATCAGTATCTGAAATAAATTTATTGGAGGAATACTCTTAGTTATCTTCTGACCTTGACTTCCAAGTTGGATATAGTTTCTCAGAAATCTTGACTTTGGCTAGGCCTTGGATCTTTATCATGTAATGATTACCCTGACACTGATTACTGTGAGATCCAGAAATTACATTTCCTTTTAAATACTTCAAGCTTTGAAATGCTATGGGATAAATCAAGCTAAAACCACTGACTTTCTCTTTTGGGTTAGTTACTCATGTACACTTGAAGTTCTGAAATAGAGTGCTGTTCTGTGGTATTTAGATTTTTGGTTTCCAATTTGTCTTTCTTCTGTTAGTGTGCATTTGGGGGGGGGGGGGGGGGGGGTTGTATGGAACAGTTTGTAAACAGCAGTGTGTTGGCGTAAACTTGGGTTTGACTTGTGACAGTTAAAATTTCCATCAACCAGGATAGAGAGTATCTTACTTTTGTAAAAAGTTTCTTCAATTTCTACCTGAATCTCATTAACAAATGCTACATACAGGTCTCTGTGTCTGTTTGTGACCTAACTGTGTCATTTCTGGCATTGTGTAAATGAAATATGTGTTATGATTTTTCTATTACACGTATGGTATTAAAGAAGTATTGAATAGATCATTGTATTGATAATTAGTGCTATGGAAGGGGAGAAGACTAGTCGTATCAACAAGATACTTCATCAACAGTTTTTTTTTTTTTTGATAGGTAAGATACTTCATCAACAGTTGCAACTTTTTTTCGGGTAAAAGTAGGCTTGGAATCAGATGTCATAATCTTCCCACCCAAATAAACTAGGCTGAAAGGTAGGAGTTGTTATGACTAGGAGATCACGGTTGGTTCAAGCCATGGAAACAACCTCTCGCAGAAATGCAAGATAAGACTGTTTACGATAGACCCGATGTGCTCCTGCCCTTCTCAGAAACTCACGAATGATGTGACCTTAGTGCATCGGGCTACCTTTTATTGATAAGTAGTGCTATTGTATAATTTTTATACCTAAAAGTCTTAGGTAGAAGAAGAAAAAGTAGTACCCTTTTCTTTAGGTAAAGAAAACCTTCACGAACAAATGTGAAAAAAGAATATTGTATGATTTATTTATTTTCGACCTTACTTGAACAGGAACTGTTCTATAGGCTCGTACTGCTGTATGATTTATTTATTTTATTTACTTTTTAAGTCGGATAGTTAAACGTTATTCTCAATTGCTTCTTATATACAATTGTTTGGTTTTTCAACAAGAAACAAAACAAGTGAACCTCAACAATTATGTAACACAACTTACTATGCCTTCACAGGTTGATGTTGCCATCATTGAAGTTGGCCTTGGAGGAAAACTGGATTCTACAAATGTGGTAATGCATCTTATCTTGTATTGATCATGTTGCTCCTACATATAAACATACAAGATAGCATAGATGCTGGAGAAATCTTTTCTGCTCTTTGTTGGGAAATATTATGTTAAACCTTGACATTGATCCGTGGAATTAATTGATAAAACAATTTTGCAGATTAAGGAACCTGTTGTCTGTGGTGTTACTTCTCTGGGTATGGATCACATGGAAATCTTAGGTGTGGTCATTTCTCCTCTATAGTCTTGTTGGTTACATTCTTTGCAAGGATGTTGTGAGAAATAAGAAAACAAAGAGAAGAGGTTAATTCAATTTGTGAAGGTGATATGAACCTAAACACTAGGAATTGAAAAGAACAATAAAATAAGATAAAGGAATTAAAACAAGACACAATTTGGAATTGTATTAAGGCAACAATTAGGAGGTGAGGCCTAATCACCTCCTTAATGACAGAGATCCAAAAGCACCTATACTATTTGACCCTCAATTGGATGAATCCAATTCAAATCAAGGAAATAAGTGCTTAAGCAACAAACTTAGCCAAGTCTCACAACACATTAATCACAATTAATCAAATTCTACCCTAGCTAAGAGGCATTATAAAGCTTATATGGTAGTTTACCTAAAGTGGCATGAATTGGACAACTTTAATGCTCAGAAAATTTTGCAATCTGCCTAGATCATTGTTTTGAAAGCGCTAGAAATGATGTTATTTCAATTTAGGATCGTCCTTTAGTTTATTATCCGTGTTAACTACTTGTTTATCTGCCAACTATATTGTGTAGGAGATACACTAGGCCAGATTGCTTCTCACAAGGCCGGAATTCTTAAGGTACTTAGTTTTGTGCAATTTCAGAAGACTGTCATATGTTTTTATTTATAGTGGATTATTTATGGCAAAAGACCTGCCCATATCTTGAGCCGCAGTTCTATTATGAAGTATTTTCTGAACTGGGTTGGTGTTCTGCTCATGAAGCCTCAAGTTCCTGCATTCACTGTACCACAACTTTCTGAAGCAATGGAAGTTCTTCAACAAAAGGCCAAGGAGTCGATGGTAATCTACTCTAACATTATCTCTTAGATTCGTGGAACGAGTATGTGTATTTACTTATATATCATGTGCATGGGTATGCACCCTTTTTGGAGAAATCTTTTCCATGCAAGGTAGCTTTGTTGATGTAATATTTTCTTCACCCAGAATCCCACAATTTGAGCTGTTCTAGAATATTCCCACGAACAGAAGAATCATTTGAAAAATTGACTATACGAAAGCAGCAACTTAAGCATATATTTTTCCATTCTTTTAGGAGTTATAGTGGTGTATAACTCTCAATTCTTATAGTTGCTATTTTCTTTTAAACATAATTTCAACAAATTACTAAATAAAGGTTCAAATATTCGACTAATTTTAAATGCCTTTTCTCTAATGATAATTCTTTTTTTTTTCCTGAAAATATTGTGAAACAGCTGTAAGAATTGGTTTCTTAGGAAAATGGTATTAGTCCTTGAAGAACTCTATGATATTAGACTACCACTCTGGACCGGATGTTGTACCATTTGTATTCCATGGAAAGTGAGTTTCTCTAAGCTTAAAGTGTTTGTATGGACACCAGAATTTTGTTTCCATGCATGTATACATTCTCTACATGGGTACACAAATCAAAACTAGCTGTAGTAAAGAGGGACATCTCAGGAAGATGTTGTTAAGTTATTAGTTTGTTGACCATCATTAAGTAACTATGTTGTATGTAACAATACAAATTTCTGAGTACTGTCCTCTCTGTCTGGGTCGGATGCCATATCATTTGTATCCTACGATAAACAAGTTTGCCTAAGCTTAAGAGTGTTTTATTGGTGCCAGAATCTCACTCCCATGCACGTATAGGTGCTCTACATAGGCACACAAATAAAAACTAGATACAGAAAACAGTCATATAATCTCAGGAAAGATGTACACTAGATATAGAAAACAGTCATATAATCTCAGGAAAGATGTACACTAGATATAGAAAACAGTCATATAATCTCAGGAAAGATGTACATAAGCTATCAGTTTATGTGCCATTCATCATGTAACTATGTTGTATATAACTATACCCAAATTTCTGACTACTGTCCTCTCTTTCCATGCAGGCTTCACTGCCTACGAGGTATGCACTACACATTCTGACTACTACCTCTCTGTCCATGCAGGTTCCACTGGAAGTTGTTGCACCGCTAACCTTGGAAAAGCTAAATGGAACAAGGCTAAGCTTGTCTGGTGATCACCAGCTCAGTAATGCTGCTCTTGCTGTATCCCTTTGCAAAAGTTGGCTTATAAGTACAGGAAACTGGAGAAGGCTATTTGAAGATGTTGGTAGTCTCTTTATTCTTTCCTCTGTATTAGTCTGTGCATATGGGGATAACATTTTAACATCTCAACCAATATTTATTTTAAATGATAAGGTAAACTTTTCCCAGAATATTAATGTTCATGATCTATTTCTGGGCCAGTGTTATATTCAATAAAGCCTGTGATATTGAATTAAAATTATTTTGCGCAGATGAAACTTACCCTTCATTGCAAATTATACAATATGTGGTTTGTGGATCTATATTGCAGTCAAGAAATTTCAGGGAAGCAACTCATAGGATAATGTCCGCCGTGATTCCTCTTATTGAAATTTGAGAGAACCATGAAGAATAAGTGTAGATTATTCTTAATAGTATAGACGTTCCTTCGTATTTTGAAGCGATCAGAGGATAATTTACGCTCACACCTCCACCCTTTTGTGTCTCTTCTAGTTTACTTAAAACTCAAGATGAGACTTGTTTTCTCTTCTCTCATTTAAGCTAGCTTCTTCCTTCTTCTTTTTTTTTTTTTTTATATTTAAAAAAGTACATTGTACTATGTGATGGAGGGGATTTCTTTAGTCAATGCTTAAGAAGAGTGATCCACACTTCTTTTACTCTTATGTTCTTTGGCTCTAGTATCACGCTGCTTGACCTTCTCTTGGCATCAAAACAGGCATACAAGGAGGATGGTCTGCCAGAGCAATTTCTTAGGGGTCTCTCAGCTGCATCTCTTTCGGGCAGGGCTCAGATTGTTGTTGACCCTCTGATAAATGCACCGGGAGGACATAAAAGGTTGGCAGGAGATCTGACCTTCTACCTAGATGGAGCTCACAGTCCTGAGAGCATGGATGCCTGTGCAAGATGGTTTTCTGCTGCTGCAGTAGAAAGAAAAGACATTCCATTTTCCTCAGTTTCTTCAAAAGTTAAAACAACGGAGAGATCTTGGACAGATGGTTACGTCAAACATTGTCATAACAAGGAGCCGGACGAAATATCAAAGCGGGTAAAAGAAATCTCGTATTGATACATGACATTCATTTCAGCTGCATTTTATGAATGTTATGCTGTGTTTTCCTTTCCTAGACTTCTTGTCTTTGTTCAGTGACGTGCTTCCTGAATAAGATGGTCTTTGTACTGCAGATTCTGTTATTCAACTGCATGGATGCAAGAGATCCTCAAATACTTCTTCCCAAGCTTGTCAATACCTGTGCATCCTCAGGTAGTGAACAAGATAACCATGCAGCGATAGTCGTTGTCACTGACGTTTGCCTCTGCAGACTGGGAATATTGCCTGCAACTCCCTTTATGTTACACTTATTCAGTGTACCATGAACCACATGATTGCTTGTTTGGCTTGAATAAACTTTGTTTCCCTTAGTGTCATAGTCTGATATATTATTGCTTTCTTTTGCTATGACATACCACAACTTTGCTAGTTTCTGGTGAGTCGAGGAAAAAATTGTAGCTCAGAAATGAGTAGTTAGGCTTAATTGAGGATTTGTGTAGGATAACGATGTAACGAGTTTTATGATTGATTAGACTTTTGGGGTGCAAGATCACCCTGCTATTAGCAAGTAGATTTATTTGCAATTTGCAAAGCTTTATAAGTGCATATAATTCGCTCTGTATATATTTTGACTTAACTGGTATAACAATGAGGTCTGGTGCTTAGTTAATCTCACCCAACTTACGGCTTGAGGAATCAGATAGTATCTTGTTGGAGGCTATATCAAGCGCTTTCGAAGTAATTTTACGGAAGTTTTTGTCATTTGACTTGCTTGATTATTACCAACATATGGTGGATTCACGCAAAGTCCACACAGAGTGTTTCTGGACACCTTCTAACTGTAGTTTAAGGAAATTCACAGAAAATACTGTAACGTCTTGTCTAAATCTTTTCTCTTGAGTCTTGACCAAGAGGTTTTATTGAGCTGTGATTCGTGGGTAATATGAATGTTTTGTTCTGCAGGTATGTACTTCTCCAAAGCTATTTTTGTGCCAAGCATTTCGGCATATAGCAAGGTCACTTCTGCTGCTTCTACTATTCCCTCTTATATCCCCGGCAAGGATTTGTCATGGCAGTTTAACCTTCAAAGAATTTGGGAGAGAACCATTCATGGCAAAGGTAACTTTTGCCGTATTTCTCAGTAACTGGCTTATCTTTACTTTTTCCTGCATGACTTATACCTATTGAGCAATCTTAGGTGGCATGCTTTTCTCCAGCACAAGGTTATCCTGTCTTATATAGTTGATTAAAGAAAAGTGCATCTGAATCATATACTTCAAAAGAATGTTCCACTTAAGGTTGATAAACAGATTTTGGGAGTAACAGGATCCATGAATTCATGTTATTCCGATCTTTGAGCTGTCTTCATTCAAATAGGTTTCTAGTCTGAAGTAGCTGGTCAAATTATTTGCCTAAACCATATATATTAGCCTTCTGAGAAAGAAGACTAGATGTGAGAATTCCAATTTTATTCATAGGGCATTGTCACTGAAGGAAGAAATGTTTGTCGGGAAGTGATCTACTCTTTCAAATTGACACTGTTACTTGTTTCTCGGTCAAGGATCCTTCTGAAATGGCTGCTTTCGTAAAACTTTGGACAACTAATCCATCTGGATGTCTCATATATCTCCCTGTCTATTGCAGATGTTTTTGATAAGAATCTGCAATTAAATGCCTCAGCAGAGTTACCACCCTGCAAATTCCTTTATGAAGAGGCTTCTCATTGCAGTACAGAAGATGGGTATTTTGCTTGTAGTGCAGTTTTTCCTTCATTACCAGTGACAATAAATTGGTTGAGGAACTGTGTTAGAGAAAACCCTTCCCTTAGACTTCAGGTACATAACACTGCTGAAAATTCACCATACGTTGCAACTGTTTGGAATACGACATGCATGATAGGCCTGTGAGTTTAAGAGATTTGCATACATATTAGTTATAGATGACATCATAAAGTTTATTTGCAAGTGAAGATGCTAGAGTTAAACGTTGGAATGGATACTGATGAAGCTTTATGCTGATTTTCCCTGAGAAAACATGAAAAGATTACGCTGCAAGTAGACTTATATGAAACCTGACAAGTGACAGCAAACTCTTGCTGTAAATGTTATGCACAGCTTCTGAATGGAAGATAATGTCATGCTTATGTTGCCCTCATGACAAACCTATAACATTGATTTCATGATGAATATTTGAGGTACTGGAGATGATATAACATCATAAATGCACATATCTTGGGTCTGGAACAATCATTTTTTGTGACAACATTATGTACTTCTTCTTACAGGTACTTGTCACTGGTTCATTGCATCTAGTTGGCGATGTATTAAAGCTACTAAGGCGGGTAACGTTAAATTTCCTTCCCCAGGTGGTTGGGGGAAGTTGATGGAGAGTGTGATGTCGTCGGAAGATTCTTTTAAGTTTCTCACACGATGCAACCAAATATTTTTTTTACTCGATTTCTATTTCAATATTCTTTCATTTATGCAGCCAATGTTTCATCTTGTAATTTGTAGAGTGACTGGCATTCATGAAGTTGCGTTACAGCTTTTAGTAATTTGTTGTTTCTTCGAAAATCTGCTTAGCAGTCGTGAGGTTTGAGCAAATATTGTTTCCATGAATCTGCTGTTTTCTAGCTATACATGCAATCGTCACTTGGTTTGTCAACTTCAATTGAGAACAATACAATTGTTAGTTACTATGAGGTGTTTTTGGAAGGAAACAATGTGGTTTTGTGCTATTCTTCAAAAAGTAGTTTTCAGAAAAGTTATTTTTCTTAAAAATAAGTGATCTTTGGAAGTTTGTCCAAACTGATGGTAAGCATTGTTTGTCTGATAGTGTTTGCAACAAAAAAGGAAGTACAACAACTCACACGATATACACGCGTTGGATGCTACGAGGTGTTTTATGGGACCTTAATATGAAAAAACAAAAACAACTCAAACATATTTGGCCAAGCCTTTTCTAATTGTGTATATTCTCTTAAAATACCACCTCCTCCTCCTCCTCCTCCTCCTCATCATCATTATTATTATTATTATTATTATTATTATTATTATTATTATTATTTCTTTGACAAAAATACTTCCGAAAAATAAGTAGTTTTCTAATTGTGTTACTCTCTTAAATACCTTTATGAAAAATTATTATTATTATTTTTTCTTTGACAAATATACTTCCGAAAAATAAGTAGCCTTCAAAAATTTGGTCAATCAGATACACATGTTTGATAGTTTTTGAGGGAAAAAAAGGACCCAACTTTTTATACAAAAACTCGCAAACTTGAAATAAAAAGGTGTCCAAAATGTATTGTTGTCTTAGCAAAAATGAAAACTTTTCTTTCATGATGTTTGGTTAAAAAAATCCTTTATTTTCTTGTTTTTCTTTGCTAAATTGTTTGTACAAGCAATGAGGATGTAGGAATGATGGAAAATGTAAGATAATTCTTAAAGTGTGTATTCAAAATAGTCTTTTCTATCATTAGTAAAGTTAAAATATTGAACCAATGGAAAATTTCATTGAGAAATCAAATTTAAAAATTCAACACCGATTCTATAATACAATAACCCTATTAAGTCATGCTTTGATTGCATTGAAGGGAAGAATAACTTTATAGCGTGAATTTAGATTAGTGGAACTATAAAGCGCGTGCTAGATATTAGGCGATAATAAAAAAAATACTAATTTAAAAAAAGAACAGCAACTTGAATAAGTGTGCATTACTTACCATAAACTGATTAGGCCCGACTGTGTCGATACCTAGCTTGTAACGAGCGTAGTAACAAGCTCGATCTATGATCAGTGATTTTTCGTATATTTAAGTATGTGTGGTCATTGCAAACATGCTCTGATACTAGTCTTTTTCGATGTGTTAATTACAAACAGCTCTGATACTAGTATTTCTTAATAAGAAAATAAAATTGAAATAAAAGATAATAATCTATATATATATATATTAAAAGGAGTGTTCTAGCCAACCATATTTAGCCAAGTATCAAAGCTAGATTGGAACACCTATTGTTAGTTAGGACAAAAACAAACTAATTTCAGATAAAACTGAACGAAACCAACTGAACGGTAACTTACATCGTTTTAAATTCTAACTTATCCGATTCCCAAAAAAAGGGCCCATAACTTTGGTAGTTGGAAAACATAGAATACGTTCACCATATCAGTTTAGAACCTTTCACATTCTGTCTCAGATCCTTAAGGAAAAAATCGAAATCCACTGTCAAAACTGCAGCAGTTCTTCCTAAAAAAACTGTATAAGTTGATGTGTTGTAAAAAATTATGTTGATTATTGAAGTTTTGGTTTTTTTCAACCCAACAATGGGAGAAGATAATCAACATTATATTTTGATAGACATGTGAATTTGGGTAAGTTACAGTCCTCGATCTTTTATCGCATTCCTATCTTCTTTGTTACCCTTTGTTAACCAAGACAAATGTTTTGAAGGATGAAGTTAATCTGTTCATCTCCTCATTTTGTTCTCTATCTCTTGATGATTGAACGAATCTTGATATATTTTTATAGATTTTGTGCTTTATATGTGTGTGCACTTTTTATGTGTGAGTTTTGCAGATTTCGTCTACTACCTTTCTAGAGCGTACATATGTGGTCATGACGAGGTAAAATATCCAGTCTTCTATTTATATTGTTGGTATATAGTTAACAATAATCTGCTTTATTGTGGGTTTGTTCTCTTTCACTAATAATACCCAGTATTTGAGGATCTTCTGACCAAAACAAACTGATTTTTCTTTGTGGATAGTCCAGGCTCTTAGGATCATTGAAATGTTGCACATCTGGATAAGAGAGAATATGCTCTATAAGTATATTTTCTTTAAGTCAAAGAGTTTATGCATGTTCTACATTGATATAAATTATTTACATACTTATAAGATTGCCTTACTTTAACTCATGTTTTATAAACTGCTAATATAGAATTGTGCTCATTCGATTCTCTATTAGTGGAACCTGCCATGAAGACATTATGATCTTTTTGCTTAGAGAACCACTGTTGCATATTCATGAAAGTCTCGAGGTAAGTTATGGCAATATGACTTTTGTGATATAAATGTACTTACAATTGGCTCTATTATCTGTAGAACATGAGTTAAAGTATGTTAAAATAGCAGTTATGGTAGTCTATAAAACATGAGTTGAAGTAATTCTCTGTTAGTAGTCTATTAAACATGAGAACAGAATAGAGATTTCTTTTTATCCTTTTGAGAATATTATGGTACCTTGAAGGAATTTACCGTTTACATCGTAAAGTTTCTGTTGATCTTTAATGGCAAAAGAAAAATTCAAGAATGGGAGTTATTTAACCTTTGTAGACAAGAAATAGAAAAATGGATTTGATTTTAGTTTCTCTATGAATAATCAGGCAAGGTTGATTATGTTTAGTTTTTTTATCACTTGGATTAGTCTATTTTCCTTGCGTTTTTATTGGAGCAGTAGTTGCTAAGCTTATGATGAAATAAGACAAAGCAAGCTCTTACTTGATGTGATCAATTGAAAGATAAAATTTATGAATTGGTTAATTGCTCATTCGTTTGTTTTCCTTTGATTTGAAATAAAACGGTATTGAATTTGACTTCAAGATAGAATATCTTCTCAAAAATAAATCTAGAGTTTTGACTCTAATCAAAATATTCATTACTAATCGAATTTCTAAACCTATATATAGAATTGTAGATAAGATGTGATAAATATTATGGGATATATATTTTGATGTACTTGAAGAACTCCACCAGTTCAATTCTTCTACTTTCTGCTTTTTTGGCTAAGTTATTTGTATTGTGTTGCTTTCAAAATTGAATTTCCTCAATTATTTAATTGCAGGTGTTTCTACCGTGAGAAGAGCTTTTCATCCACTATGCTAAAAACATTCATTTGATTCTATGTGATAGTCATGAATCAATATTTGGTATATTTTTATCTTTCTTTGAATTTTTCCATAACTGCTTATGTCTTTTTATTTCAACAAGCTTCTTTGTTGGTGGCTATCTTTTAATTAGGGACGTGATTCTAAATTAAACCTAATTTCTGATTTACATTATTTGTTTGTTGGAATATGTTTTTGTTACTAGGAAGAGAGAGCACGAGGAAATTCCTGGATATGTTTACTATTATATGGGCTATTTTATTATGGGAATGAAGCCGTAAATTGGAGGAGAAGGGCTGATGGAAATACAAGATACAATATACTCCAAGTACAAGAGGCGTTTAGCAAGATGTGCATGTGAAGAGAGTGCAACGATAGGCTATTATGAATCAGATGCTATTTTGGTGTATTCACTAGGTCTTTGCAAGCTTTTATTATCTGAAGAAACATATAAACTAATTATTTCATCCCACAAGTTTTGTAATATTTATATGATTTGTTCCTACTTTTTTTTTTGGGGTCTTTTGATTATTAATATTGTTGGTTGATTTGCATTAAATATTATTGAAGTTCTCTTGGTCCATTGGCATAGCGGATATGAGAATTAAGATGTTGTGTGATATGAAAGATATTGACAAGGAAATTCTGAGAAGAGAATGGTCAGTACATGCTCTCTAGATTCAATCAATTATTTCAAATTAAAGAAACTCCTACATTGGAGGGGGAGGGGTAGATTATCATAAATGTCTAGAAGAATTAGATCAGCTTATTCTTTAATTTTCGATGATTGCGTGGTCTCATAATTGAACGAATAAGATAAATGTTGTAATCTTGGTGAACTCTGTATTTTGTTTTTGTAGATAGAAATTACTTATCATATTGATTTTGTTCAATGTAAAGAAATCGAAATTAAAAGCTTCTGTTAACTAATTATTGAACAAATCTATTATCATGAGTTATCGCAGCTAAAAGAGAAGGAAATATTTTAGTAAGATTAAGAAAAGTTGGCCAAAAGTTTATTTAACTTATAAAGTTTTGCAAGATCACAACTTCATATAATGAATTTAGTTTTATTTTATCTGCTCACCACGTATTGGCCATGATTAATGTTCTATAATATAACTGCGCATCACGCGGGTACTATACTAGTATAATATAGAAGAGATGGAAGAATATAAAAAGGAATATTTTTTTTGGGGGGGGGGGGGGGGGAAATAGAGGAATAGTTGGAGTAAGTTTACCTCATTTTGGGAAGGAAATGAGGACAAGGGTTGGAGAAGGTCTAAGAAGCACGAACAATGATTAAGAATAAAATAAAAATAGAAAAAAAAGATAGATAATATCCTTGATATTTTGGATCTTATTGGATACCCATATGATAAGTTTGAGTGTAGTACATGTGAAGCGTACAATAATTTATAAGTAAATCAAGATAAAAATCAAAACACACCTTTTTTTTGCCTAAAATTGTACGTCTTTCGTTTCAATTTATATGACGAAGTTTGACTCGATATGAAGTTTAAAAAATAGACTGTGACTTTGTAATGTTCCAAAATTGACCTTATTAGATGAAAGAAAAATAAAGAAAGAAAAAATTAGAGTAATATAAAGTTGGTGGTAGTTTTTAAAATAAATGTACCCAGCAACAATAAAGTAAAAATAGTGCTATCAAATAAATAAGTGTATCTTTTTTTGGATAAATTAAAAGAAAAAGTATGCCATATTAACTGGGACAAAGAGAGAGTATATACTATTACTCTTGAGCTTTTCGACTTCTCACCAAATCACGTATAAGTTTTATAACTTTTCTAAATGAAACACCATTTTTAATTCATAATTCTTTTAACAAAGAGTATTACACAATATATAAACAGCTATAAATTTTCTATTTAAAAAATTAATGTAATAAAGTATTGATATCTGAAGGCACGACTGAATTTCTCCTCCTCTTTCCCAGCATGGGTGGAGCAATATGCTGGTTGGAGAAGAAGATGGATGTGTGGTGGTGTTGTTGATGCTCATATAAATTTTACGGTTCAAAAAGAGAAAGATGAGGATGAAGATAAAGTGAAAAGATAGAGAGATGGGAGCTAAGATAAAAGAATAGATATGTTGGCTAGAAATCAGTGTTCAACTAGGTGTATTAAGTATAAATATGTCTATTTGGAGTTTAAATGATGCTCTACTATTCAAACCAAATAACAATTCTATTCAAATCCCATTTTTTTTTAAAATTATATTTTTAATTTAATATGTCAAGAAGTGAATACTACAAATAATACCTAGTATGAAACACATATATAGAAGAGTCAATTCGACTCAGCTCGAACTCTACAAGAATAAATTAAATCATAGCAACATTCAATTGAGCTCAATTTAGACTCGGATGATACAAAATTAGGTTAAACTCGATGCAAGCTCAACTTAATTCAACTCGATTCCCAAGGCTCAAGTACTATGCTTTAAGTACTTATTTTCCTTGCAAAACTGAAACATTATACTTCAATTTCTTGTTACTTCTTATAAAGAAAACAAAAAAGCTTTTGCTTGTTTTATTTTTTAAATTTATTTTTGGTTTCACTTCACTAAGCATGACACCATGTCAGGTCACCGTGTGTGTTTAGTAGACTTTAATAAAATTTAGGTGTATAAATAGAAAAGATCTTAGTTGAGATGTTTAAATGAGAAAAACCGACAAGTTTAAGAGTAGTATATAGGAGACCTTTATTTTTTGTTTCACTTCACTAAAGTAGAAAATCATCCAATATTATTTCCTTAGTTCCTAAACCACGTGGATCAGCTTCCCAACTCAGCTTCGCGCCACCCCCCATATAGTGATCCTATAATCGATGTTACAATCTCTCAAGTTAGGCCTATACAATTTCATCACTCCCAATAATAGGTATTACTATCATCACTTTTTTCTTTCCTTCATTTGTTTTCTTGCTTTTCTTATTCATGAAAACTTACCTTTTTTCTCAGTGTTGGTGTCATATTAAAGAAACCCAAATTTCAATTTTTGGTTTCTTCAGTGAAATTTACAACAATGGGTTCTAAAAATAGGCCCTTTTCAACAATGAGCCTTGCTGCTGATAAGGATGTTGTAAAGGTTGAGTCTTTTTAACAAATTAATTTGTTTGCATTATATATATGGGCTATGGTTTAGTAGGAAAGATTTGTTTTTTATTTGATTTTATGTTTTTCAAATGTAGGAAAATGGTGGGGAGGTTCTTGTGGAGGATATGGAAACATTACAGAAAATGACAGTTCCTCAGCTCAGACTAAAACTTAGGTACTCCTTCCTTCCGTTCTCATTTTATGTGATGGTGTTTGACTGAGCACGCGGGTTTGACATGTAAGACAAATATATGCAAAGTATCAAATTATCCTTTGAAAAGGCTATACTAGGATTAAATAGTTTTTGAAAAAGAAAAAGATGTCATTCATCTTGGGACAATAAAAAGAGTGTCACGTAAAATGGGACAAGTGGGTATATTTGTAGTGCTCACTGTTTGGCATCATATGCTATCATGATGTTGGTGAGTTCATGTTTGTTTAGTGTAGAGAATGCAGGAAATAAAGATGGATTTTGCGTTGCATGTTTGTGGTAATGAAATCAGTTTCTTGGTTGGCAGAGAAACGAATCCGGACTTTTACTTAGTTTAGAGATTTGATCATGTAATTTCATATGGTCCATTATATGCCTGGATTGGACTCTTAAAACTTCTTTTTTAATCTTTAACTTTTTAATTTTTTAAGCGCATTGCCTTGACTTGTTTCAAGCAAAGATAATTGGATGCCATCCGTCCTGAGAAGGTTGCAACTCTGAAGCAATTTTCCTGTGTTGCTTCTATCATGACTTGGAATGTTAGATATAGGGAATATCCGAATATTTGTAAAAATGATTAGCTGACAGCCATAACTGCACCACGTTTCTGCATTCAATAATGCAGCTTTGCACTGGTCTATACTTGCGGCCAAGACATTCTTCCTTAAGCAGTGAATACCTTAGATATATCCTTTGGATTGAGGCTCAGTAGCTGTTGTATTGAATGCTTAAATTAATTCTGTATAACTCTGTGAAACATATGCTTCCTTAGTAGAGTTAAAAGAGTCCCGACCATGAGTTTGATCCTATTACGCAAGTGGCTGGAAGCATTGTTCCACTGCCACACAGCGCTGAGTGATTCCTCTGGAACTTGAACATGTTGGTCTAAAACCTCTGTTCTGATGACATTCCACTTTACCAATGGTTTGGGTGCGTAGGAAAGTTTGCAATGCATCATCTTGTAATATGCAAGCAGCTTTCACTTTGATTCCGTGACATGGCAGCTAGTTTTATGTTTTTAGGAGTCTTGGGATTCCTTCCAGAGGTACTAAGCAAGAGCTTGTAGCTTCTTTGAAGACTTTCCTCGACAGCAAACCTAATGGTACTCTTTTCTGTCATTTTACTTGCACCAAGCGCATAATATTATTTATTTAATCTGGAAACTGCTGTACGGCATTATCTAGGTGGTTATTATTTTGTGATTCCTCCAAAATCCAAAATTTATCAGAAATATACTTTTAATGTTACTTTCTGCTATAGATGCAGTCAATGGGCCTGTGGTACAAGAGGATCAAGTATCATCTGAGGAGAGTCTTGGAGCAGCAAATAACACTTCCAAAAAGAAGGCAAGAAGATCGCCAAGTGAGAATCTTGACCAAAACAAAGTTGTTGCTTCAAAGGTTTCCAGCACTAGGCAGACGAAAAAACTAGTGAAAAAAGGCCACACTAAGGATGCTAGTGCTGATGTTATTGTTAAAGAAGCTGAAATTTCGCAAGAGCTTTCCGTTGAATCTAATGATGTCAAAGGTGCTTTGATGTTTGTCCATTTGTCTAGTTACTTGCACGTGATGTATTGTACATATTATTATTGGCTTTGCTGTGACAGCAAATTAAATGATGAATAATGTTGATAGGCAAGAAAACTGTACGAGCAAAGAGGAAAGTTTCATCTGCAACTGCTTCAGCACATATTGGAGTTTCTGAGAGCGTTGATCTTTCTGTAAATCAAGATGAACCTTGGACTATTTTTGCTCACAAGAAGCCCAAAGATGGGTGGATTGTGTACAATCCTAAAACAATGAGGCCGCCTCCTCTTTCTAAGGATACAAAACATGTTAAGCTATTGTCTTGGAATGTTAATGGTTTGAGGGCTCTATTGAAATTAAAGAGTCTTTCCATACAGCAGCTTGCTGATAGAGAGGATTTTGATGTACTATGCTTACAGGAAACTAAACTACAGGCAAGCTCTCATTTTATCTATTTTATGCTTGCATTAATCATCTTGATATCACAATAGACAGTATCTACAAAACCACACACATTTCAAAATTTTATGCATGTAGAGTGTACATATCGTTCTCGAATTCCTAGATTACTGGAGTGGATAAAGAAGAAGGCAAATGGTAGACACCTAACTTTCTTATGCTGTTTGTACATTCTGGGAGTATGTCCTTTAGATTTTTCGACAACGTGATTTGCCAGCAGATTATCTTTCTCATCAACCTGACAACCTAGCAAGTTCTTTGTAATAATAACCGAGGATGCAGGTGACGCTTCAGTTTATATATTATGGTGTTTATTTTTCGAAGAACAATGAAAATTGTGTGTAATGGCAACATTGGTTAATGCACTCAAGGCAGTTTTATTTTTTTCTCATCGAGATTTCCTCTTAATTTTAACTCAATCAAAGAAACTGTGTGTCTTTTAACTTTCTAGATATATGTGCACTCTTATATACACACGGACATAAACACTCTCTCTCTCTCTCTCTCATATTCATGTGCGTTTGTAATCGTCATCCCCCAACCTCAGATACACACTCATATTCATGTGCATGTAATCGTTCAGGTTTCTTAAGTCTACTTGCTAGTTAGTTGACACAATTCTTCAAATTTAAGGCACACTGACTTCTCAGAATCTAGATGTGGTGACTTCCACTGAAACTGGAGGGTTTGTTCTATTATTTTAGTTCCGTTAACTAAGTTCTACAAACTTCAGTTATTAGTATACCTTCAAAAAGATGGAATATTACCTGCTAATGCACTAATTAAGAGCTAAACTGCTTACAGCCACCTACGAATTTAGTTCCAGTGATAAGTTTCAGCTTTCTGCGTAAATTACTATGTGATTTGTGGAGATTTCGTCCCTTCATACAACAAATTGCTGTTCTGTCTTAACTAATTCACTTATATTTCGTGAAAGCAGGAAAAAGATGTTGAAGTGATCAAAGAAAGTCTCCACAGCTATGAGAATAGCTTCTGGACATGCAGTGTGTCTAAGCTTGGGTATTCTGGTACTGCAATCATCTCACGGGTATGATACTTTTCTCTCTCTCTCTCTCTCTCTCTCTCTCTCTCTCTCTCTCTCTCTCTCTCTCTCTCTCCCTTAAGTAAATTTACATTTTCTTTTGATAAGTCAGGTGATAAGTTTACTCTAGGATTAGTGTGTGTTAGTAGTCTTTTTGGTCTACTTAGAGATCTGTATATTCATAGAAATTTTGATAACCTATAGTACTAGGCTACTAGCGGCTCCCAAATTTTGAATAAATGGTTCCAATTGGAGCAAAATGGATAACAAGGATTGATATAGATGACCTAGACTAGCTTGGGATTGAGGTGTAGTAGTAGTAGTTATTGTTGTTGGCAGGAACTAGAATCACTTGTTTTACTTTGCGATCCGGTCAGAGAGTAATGCAATGCATTCCTTTTATCTGCCTAATGATAACTGTATTTTTTTATTAAGTAACGGATGTTTAGACTCAATTTGGATTTTAAAAAATATTCTTGATGAAGGATTAATTACATGACTCGTTGTGTCACATAGATCTTGTCAAAGGAGAGGGAAGTTCCATGAAGCTTAACTATCTTCATAACTAATGTACATCTTTTTCATCCACGGGTATCTCTTTGTGCAAGAAGATCTTTAAATGGTTTGTGCAGTTCTCAATCTTCTTCGCTTGAGCTTGTATTTACCTTGTGGTTTTTGTTTTTATGTGAGCCCTCCCTCAGGTGCCATACTTTGGTCTCTAAGAATTTTTTTTCTTACAGAAAAGGAGGAAGAAGATTGAGTTTCCACATGGCTTTCCTTGATTTGCTTTGTTTTCTTTGGTGTATAACTAATATTATCCTTTTGTTTTCCTCTTTGGCAGATTAGACCACTATCTGTCAAATATGGTCTCGGCATACCTGATCATGATACTGAAGGACGACTTGTTACAGTGGAATTTGATAACTTCTATTTACTGTGTGGATATGTTCCAAATTCTGGTGATGGACTACGACGATTGGTAGTGCACAATGACTTGTATCTCTTCGTTGTATTTTTTATATTATGCATTTCCTCTTATGGACGTGACTAATTAGGTGTAGTTTGCCAGACGTACAGAATTACGGAGTGGGATCTTTTTCTTGGCAAATACATGAAAGTGAGTATTGTTCCATTCAGACATTTGATGCACTATGTATCGTTTGTCTACATGTGCCTTAACCTTTCAACTTTTCAACTTTTCGAGGTTATGTTCTCTTGAGTTTTCAGTTCCAAACAGGGATGTTGAATCTCATAAATGCAAAATCATCATGCAAATCAACCCTCTGTGTTTGAATCCAACCAGCAATACCCCCTTTTTTTCAAGCCCTAGTACTCACTTCGCTACTATCTTTTCAAGGTCGTCAAAAATCTTAGATTTTCTCGTTCTTATTTTTATTGGGAGTGTTTTTTTTTTTTTTTCTGTTTCAGATATTACCATTTGGAAGAAGATCTGTTGATGATTAATCTTCAAAACCTAATTTTTATCCTGCTGTGCTTTACAGGAGCTGGAAAAGTTGAAACCTGTTGTTTTGACCGGCGATCTAAATTGCGCCCATGAGGAGATAGACATTTATAATCCTGCTGTACGTATTTTCCCGTCACATTCTATCATATAAATAATGCATGAGCTCAGCTATGTGACTAATGGTGCAGATTTTCAGAAAATAGAAGAAAGCATAGAATCACAATATGGTAGCGTGTGTCATTTTTCGCTGTATCTACTCTTCTTATTGTAATGTTCTTTTAGATGAAAGCCTTGTACTGTAATACTTCATGCAAAACATGAAGTACAGCTGTGTGTCCTCTTTCCTGTTATGGTAATCGTATTGGTATTAGCAGCTTGAAACATTAATAATCTAGGGTTGGAGAAATCATAATAAGTTACTTGTGTTCATGTTTTGATATCATTCTGACTGGACGTTCTGGTTTTTTCTTCATTTGCTTAGGGGAATAAAAGAAGTGCAGGCTTTACTGATGAAGAAAGACGGTCCTTCGAGACAAACTTTCTAAACAAGGGGTTTGTAGATACATTCAGGAAGCAGCATCCAGGTGTCGTTGGTTATACTTATTGGGGTTACCGCCATGGCGGGCGGAGAACTAATAAAGGTATTTGAACATTTATTCTATTATGCTGCCATTAAATTGTTCCGTTGTTTCAGATTGTTTGAATGGGATGTTCTTAAGATCATTTTCTTATGATGTCTTCATCTTTTCCTGTCTGGGGTATATGCTGGCAGGGTGGCGTCTTGACTACTTCCTCGTCTCAGAAAGCATTGCTGACAAGGTGCATGACTCGTACATTCTACCAGATGTAGTTGGCAGTGATCACAGTCCTATTGGCCTTATCCTGAAGCTGTAGGTTCCAACCATCCTTCTTGTTGATTCCAACATCTTGACGATGGGATCATAGCAAGAAAGACAATGAAAACATTTTCAAGAAGCTACATGGAGTTGATATATGGCTCCTAAGGATTTGAGATATAGATGGTGAATCCTGATTTTGAAGTGGCATGGAAGGTCCTCATATGTTCTGCTATTTTAATGTCTTGTCGATCATCTAGAGCCTAGAACCAGCCTCCTGGGAGAGCTGGACTGAGGACAAAGTAAAATTTTGATTGAATATACTGTGGTCCAACTAGTTCTCTTTGTTGATATCGGTGGTGTTTGGACCAGCTACATTCCATCAACTCAGCCAACTACGGGTTAGACGGAAGAAGAAATCACCTAACGCTTTTTGCCTCTAATGAATCTCGTCAACTACTAGGCCAGTACATGGGTGCATAACGCGGTCCAACTTGTTTGACTATGCTTGTACTAGTATATGGTTTTGCAGTTGAGCTCACATGATGCAGTGCCTTGCAGCTTTAAGTATCATTCTTTTTTGGGAACCATTGGCTATTTTGTTATTCATGCCGATTTTACCATTATTATAAGTGTGCATTGCCTATAACCTTTAATGCATCGCATCCAAAATATTTACCACTAGTGCAACGAGTCTTCAAACATGGTGATTTATCTTCTGAAAATCAAACGTAGAAAGTGTTCAACAATGAGCAAATGTATTTCTCAATCTAGATAAATTTCTCATTTGTACCATAATGAAAATAAAATAAAAATGCATTTAATTACCTACGGCTAAATAATCAAATACTATCCCACTGACGTGCCCTTTGAAGTGTGAGAAAATAAAGAAATAGCCCAAAAATTTAAAAAGAAACAGATGTAAAATAATTTATACAACTCGACCTTTACATCACACGAAAACAACTTATCCGTCCTTTCAATAATCCACTCTAAGTAGTTCCAAAATATTGGAATTGGAAAAGACAAATAAAAGCTTGATATCCGTTCTTGAAGCAACATTAAACATCTCCTGTTAGTTAAATCATGAATATGGACCCCACATATGACAAGTTCATCCTACGTGTACAAATTTAATTGGATACTACACCAGTAATAAATTAAACGAGTAACAGAATATAAAAAGACCCAAATAAAAACACCCACAAACACACAGTGAGTGAGCGAGCAACCCAGCCATGGCAGCTAAAAAGCGACCGTCAACGGCGGCGCCGGCAACCGTTACCACCGTAAACCCGCCGGAATCAAAACCAAAACCTAAATCCGGCGACTCCTCGACGGAACCTCCTATAGCGCCGGCGAAACTTAGCTTAATTTTGAAAATGTCATTAATATTCTTAATCCCTTACGGCTACTTAATATTCTACCACTGCAAAATCGAATCGGAGCTCCGGAAACCGATTCTGATAAATGCGGTAATTAGCTTGATCGGATTCTTCGTGACGGTAACATTGATCCCAGTAGCATCTAAGTACGTGTTGAGAAGGAATTTATTTGGATTTGATATTAACAAAAAAGGCACTCCTCAAGGCTCTATTAAAGTGTAAGTTTCTTTTTTTTTTAATTTTATATTTTTGACGTTGTGGGATAACACTGCTATGTTGTTGTTGTTATAATTTTGTCGTCGAAAAAGTTTAATTTACTTGAAGTTAAAATTTGTAATTGTCTTGTTTATTAAGAGAAAAGTTAAAAAATGTGGAATTTTTATTTGCGAGGTTTTCGATTATACAATACTCGTAGAAAAGATAACGTCTTTTAAGTTATATATGCTGTCAGTGTAAAGAAAATTTAAAGCATTAAGTTATCCAAAGGATATCTATAGGTAATCCTCTCCGAAATGTGGGATTTGTAATCTTGATAATAAGGTACGTACAATAGGTGACCTGATAGTGTGTATATAACTTAAGATTCGTTTTTACTCATCTTTGCACGGCTTTTCCCTACTTTATTTTGAATACCAAACGGCTAACGAATGGCGTCACATTTCTTGGACAAATACTGTGTAATTGTAAAGGAGGAAAATGATATACGAATACATAGACATTCGGTTTGAGAAGGAGGAAGTAGCTTTCTTTTGATGAAGTAATAAAATCTTATATACAAAACAAGTTGAAAACCTTACAGAATGAAAGGATTTTCAATAAAAGACACCCAATCTTCTATACAAACGAGAATCTTATGGGTGCACCAAAAAGAAATAAGAGATAAGAGGCTCTTGTCAAATGAACAAAATCTTCCTCTACTCCTTCAATAGCTCTCATGTTTCTCTCTCCAGGGGGAAGTAGCTTTTCGCGGAGCTTATGTTTCCATCTAGGATTCTTTTGTTTCCGCAGAGTAGAGTAAAAATGATATTGTGCTGAATTAACTGAAAATGGGCACACGTCACTTTTTGAGTAATGAGAATGTCTTCTTGTAGTGCAGACTGTTTTGGGTGGCCTAAAATGAAGTTATGACCTTTTCTTTTATCTGAGTCAAGGGTAGTAATTTTATTAACTTAGTAGGCTTTATTGTTAAGAATCAACTTCAATTAAGTTATGCAGTGGTAGTCTGAAGCAATTTATGAGTGATCCATATTGATTTTATGCAGACCTGAATCACTAGGTATTGTTGTTGGGATTGTGTTCTTGGTCGTTGCTATCTTGTTTCAATATTTCAACTTCACGGCTGATTCAAATGTAAGTAAAGTTGCAAGCTTTGTGGATTTTGGAGTTTTAAATGCTTGATTTGTTGAAAATGATCTGTGTACTTCTTGGTTAGTCTTTTTGTTATTTACTTTGTTTTTGGATAGATTGTTGTGTGTTCCTTTCTTGCTCGTAACTCGTGACTCGTGAGAAATTTATGAGAACTAATAATGACTGGTGTGATAAAGAGAGTATGTTGCTCCTTTTAAAGGCGAGAGAAAGCAGTTCCAAAAAATAAAATAAACGAAGATGAAGTTGCTCTTTGAGATTTTCTTTTCTGGGCATATATCTGACATCGGACAGAATGAGAGGTGTAAAAGAGAAGTGCCAATGTGCTAGTGCATTTTTATACTCCAGGATTGAAGATCTTTATGCTTGAAAATTAAGAATGATAGTGAACTGAAACAAGACCTGGTCATATCAAAAGTAAAGGCCCAAATAGCATAATGTAGAACCAAACTCGTGATGTTTTCGAATATAGGAGGACAGGGTTTTGACTGTGAAAAAGACAAAAACACATTGCAACAATTTGGTAGATATTAAGGGATCACTTGATAGCTGCATATGAAAACGAAATCATCATGTTCAATACTAACTCTAAATGTCAATCTATTTCATATAGTAAAAGATAGTGCACAAAACAAAGAAGAACAGTACTGTCTAAGGCATAAGAATAATTGAACAAAGCAGAGAGCAGCATAAGATATTACAGATAGGTAGAGATTAAGCAGAAAAGAGGGGGAGAGAGATAGTGGGAAAGAGGGGCGTGTGGATATCCTTTACATGTTGTATATATGCTTATTTATATATATATATATATATATATATAAACACTTCTCCAAAACATGTGCTTGTTCATATATTGCATGGTGGAGTGGTTGCATCAAAAGTCACATTAGAAATGTTGGTCACATTTAAAGTAGTGAGCTGCACCTTTTTTTTAATTATCACGCTGCTGACTTTGAATTTGGCAGTGGCTTGTTGAGTACAATGCTGCATTAGCTTCAATTTGCTTCATGATGCTGCTTGGATTTGTAGACGATGTCCTTGATGTACCTTGGAGAGTGTAAGTATTTCTATCATATTTAAAGGCTTTCTCGGATGCAGCCGGGATCTTCTGAAATCTCTTCATAGATTCTTATGAAATGCATGTAATTTTGAAATAGGAAGCTGGTATTACCCTCCATTGCAGCTCTTCCTTTGTTGATGGCTTATGCAGGGCATACAACTATTATTATACCAAAACCCCTTGTATCATATGTTGGATTAGAGATCTTGGATCTAGGTAAGCAGCCTATGATTTCTTGGTGCTTCTATAGAAAGTCCTTTTGTTGGAGTATGCTAGATTTGATGAACCATTGGAAAGTTTATAATGCACGTTTAACCTACCTAAAGTCGTGGTTCTGACATGGATTTGAATTTTTACCATGTCATACCTTCATCATTTCTGTTTGTTGACCTCGGCTCAGTTCTTCACTCTTGCTGGTTTAAACAGGATGGATCTACAAATTATATATGTGGCTATTGGCAATATTTTGCACGAATTCTATCAATATCCATGCTGGTATCAATGGCCTTGAAGTAGGGCAGACAGTCGTTATTGCAGCTGCTGTAAGCTAGAACTGTTCTCTAGGTATCAGTTTGATGATTGAATGTCTTCTAACTCTAGAGTAATTACAGATTCTGATGCACAACATCATGCAAATCGGAGCATCTGCTGATCCTGAATACAAACAAGCCCATGCTTTCTCTATTTACCTTGTTCAGCCAATGCTTGCCACTTCCTTGGCTTTACTTTCATACAACTGGTAAAATTTCATCTTCAATTAACCTCGAAGTTTTCCTTCAGCTATATGTTTTACTTACTCTTTCTGCTGTCATTGTAGGTATCCTTCCTCAGTTTTTGTTGGGGATACCTTTACATATTTTGCTGGAATGACCATGGCAGTGGCTGGAATCTTGGGTCATTTTAGGTATCATCTCTTCCTGCCTGTTTCTTGCCATTACGTTGAGTAGAACTTCTGCTAGTCATAACCATTTGATTGGTTCCTTGTTGTCTTAGGAAAGAAAAAGCTGTCCCATTTTAACTTGTTAGGTTGACTTTATGTCATAGTGATTCCAAGGTTGAGTAGAGCACTCTCTGTGGCTGATGACTATGAAACCTAACTATTTCCAGTAAGTGACTTGAGTGCTATCTTCTTCATAAAAGGGACTGGACTATAGTGTGAACAATGGAAAGGTGGCATCAGGGGGATGTAAGTCCTGTTCAAGAACGACTTACAAACAAGCTTAGTCCTGTTCAAGAAGGACCAAACAAGCCTATACTAGGAATATCCTACATATATTAGAAGAAAAAAAATCTTGAAGGGTCTTTACCAATCCACAAAAAAGTACTCAAAAACAGGCTTTCAAGGAGGAGTATCACATTGCTTCTCCTCTAAAATACTTATTAGTCCCTGTCCCTATCCAAAAAAACAAATCGAATTTACTGGGTTAAGGATCTCAGTTAACTTTAGCCTCTAAATTTAAAGAGATGGGGCTCATAGGAACAAAAAAGATAACGAAGAGAGGGACGATCATGAACAGAGTGAACAATGTTATTGCAGAATGAGTAAAAGAAAATGAATTTCAGCTACCTCTTACTATGATGTATAGATGATTCAGTTAATAGGAACACCAACAATGTATGTAATGTATAATATATAAAGCATACTTGCGCCAGGGTTTTAGTTAAGTGGCAAAAGTAGTGCAGCCCAGAATGTGTGGTAGGCGCACATCACAAGTTTGAATCCTACTGTGAACCCAAGTCTACCATTTAAGTGGAGAAGGGTGGAAGGATAGAGGCATTATCCACCAAGTTCCAAAGTAGAAAACAATGAACTCAGTTATCAAATGTATGTGTGTGTTTATGCATAGAAGCATAAGTACTTTTTTTGGCAAAACTATCTAGAGTTGGTTCCAACAATTTAGTTCAGTTTGTTAATTTTGAATAGTTGTTGGAGTTTGTTGCTTTTAGTTTCGGCACTTTCTTATTCGAATACTGAGATCTTTGTACAAATAAGGTTGATGGCTACTGAACAAGGATATCTGCAGTCTGCAGATTCAATTAAAACATATTTTGAGCTTGGGCTTAACACCCAGCAAATGCAAATAGCTTAATAGTGAGAGTACAGCGTGGATTCTGCTCAGACTTATCCTTCAGAACTGAAAAGGGATATGGAACACCTAGTGTGTTCCTGCCTGGTCTAACTAAGCAGAATACATGAATTGTTAATTGAAGTGACATCTTAAAACTTATCAAAATCATATACTGGTATTATAATAGAAACGCATCAAACATGTCTTCGGATATACCCAAAATAGACAATTAAAGAATAAGAATCACATCAAATGTGACAGAAGAAAATATCACCATTTGTATGTACAAATTACTGGTAGTTTCTATACTTGTGTAGATATTTGTTATGTTTAATTTTCTTCATCTAAAACATAACTAATGGGTCTGGTTTTTTATTCTTTTCAGCGAAACACTGCTAATATTCTTTTTGCCACAAGTTCTGAACTTCCTACTATCACTACCTCAGGTTCTTTCTCTTTCTTTATCTCCAATCTTGCAGATCAAAAAAGAATAACAAAGTATATTTAATTGAATTAATTTTGGATATCTAAGGATTCTTTCAACTCCCTTGAATATCTTACAGCTTGCTGGTATTATACCTTGTCCAAGGCATCGGCTCCCTAAGTAAGTTCTCTAATTGCAGTGGCTCAAATATTGGAATTCCTGTTTGTATCTGAACTAAACTAATCTTGGATCCTTTCAGGTTTGACCCTCAGACAGGCTTATTGACTGGAACAACTGATGGAACACTCGTGAACCTGTTTTTAAGGCAATTGGGAAGAATGTCAGAACAGTCCCTTTGTGTTGCACTACTAGTTTTCCAGGTGAACAACTTTTTCTTCTTTCTTTCCTTTTCTTTTCATTTTTCCTTTTTCCATTTAAACCAAACAGGGGTTGTTCACTTGCTTTCCGTTTCTGGTCTGCAGTCATTGCCTGTTACTTCAAGTGAATTGTCTTAAATCACGAACGGGGTGATATATTCCTAATTAGTCAACGTACTTTTGTTAATGTTAACACTGATATGGTTTCCTCGATCCTTAAGCTCATGAACTGCGTCTGTGTCCCTCAATCCATGTTATCTGCATAACTATGCACCATCTCGTCAGATATGGTCTTACAGATGGAACGATTGTCTAGGGTAACAAATATTTGTGTTGTTACAGGCCATTTGCTGCTGCTTCTGTTTTCTGCTGAGGTGGTTCCTAACAGGTTGGTACAAATGAAGCTGTCAACGCTACATGAGCAATTTCCATTGCCCGAGCACAACCATGCTCCAAGAGGTCTTCCTTTGATGAAGAAACGATGATGTCATAGTTTGAAGAAAGTGATAGCCTATATATTATGCATTGTAGTTGAAATGAACCAATGCTGTTGGATCTTGTAACCTATATGAGTCCCTAGGAGAATTTTGGTAGAAACCGCATTGGCGCGGGTCATACTTACTTTTCTTTTTGTTCTTTTAGTCAGATTTTAGATGTTGCAATTCTTCTGTATCTTGATAGTTACTTAGGGAATGAGTTGTCGTCTACTTTGATTATCTTGAACGCTTGGGAACATGTCTTGAAATATTTTAATTTTCCTTTTCCAGTCCAAGGTGGTGTTGTTCCATATAAGTGCTCATCAATTTTGCCTTTCGGATCAAAATTAAATTACTTACATAACTGTATCAGGACTATAAGTTATTATGCAGAAATCACACACCCCGTTTATGCAAGTTTCAGTAAATCGTTATGTAACTAGTGATTTGCTTCCCTCCCTCCTTGCGCATATACAGAACACGTCAAAGGAAAAAGAAGAATCAGTATTGCACCAATATAGTGTCCTGCAATTTCATCCTGTGGAACTCATTCGATTAACAGCTAAGCAATGAATCAACAACTGACACCTCTGTTTACTGAATTTATAATTGTTAAAGACTTCAATGGTGACTGCAATTTTACCAAATTCAGGCAAGGACATCAATAAGTAGCTGTTGGAAATAGCATAGAATCCTCTAGACAATATTCGAGCAAATAGAACATAACCGTGTATGGAGCTTCATCAGAGCTTCTAGAGATAACTTTGAAACCCATCAACTTCTTAAAAGTCCACTGTCATAATGAAGCATCACAGTTTGCTGGTATGAACAGAACCAGAAGGATAGAAGAAAACAAACTCAAGATTTTCCATTTTGCAAGGAAACTGGAAAAGTTGTGTATAAATGCTTGTGGTACAAGCTTGAGCTGTCAAGCTGAACAGAGAGGACCATTAATTCATTAATTGGAACTATTCAAAATACAGAACAACAAAGGACCTTACACTTCAATTTTTCTACAGAGATTCTTAAAATTAACATACTCAAATTATATCTAGTCAGTATCCATCCTTTCTTCCTTCTCGATATTCTTGCTTGACCACAACTTGATTGTTCGGTCATGAGACACAGTAGTAACAAATTGCCCATCTGCACCCACAGAACAGAAAACACAAGCAAGGAAATGTAAATTTTTCTGCTACTGCCAAAAAACTAAATGTCATCATAATGTGCTAATGATCAGTGAACTCAGCAGCTTTCTGAATAAAGGACTTCTATTAAGAGATCTACAAGGATCATTCCGCGACTAGGACCTCAAAAGCACTTTCAAGTCAAGTATAACAGGTTATCAGAATGAAAGCTAAGGGACCTGGAAGTATCAAAACAGAATAACAAACAAATTTAAAGGACCAGTTTAAATAACTAAATTAATGAAGTGATACTTCACATTCGTTCAAATGATTGCTCCATAACGAGGCACTCTCAACCAACCAGACTTATTCATATCATTTTCTGGGTCCTGCTTGAAAAAAGTCGGAGGGTGGGGAGTTCCATGAGTGTAGATTTAGAGAAAGTATCGATCTTCCAATTTAGTCGAAGGGTGGGGAGTTTCAGGTTGCGACTCGACTATGCTAGAAGACCTTGAGATGGTTGCGATTATCGTGGACTATGCCGGGAACGGGAAGGATGTTTTATTCAGTTGGGCTTTGCAAAGAAAGAAGAGAAGAAACATGCCATGGGATATCGCTCCGCTAGCTCTTAGACAGATAGTTTGGAGAGAAATATGAGAGCTTTTGAAGGAAATAAACTTGATGGTGCACATTTTAAGAATACCCTCTTATATGTAATTTCTTTTTAGTGCGCCAGTGAGGTTGCTGTGGAGGTAGATTGGGCGTCTCTTGTAAAGAAATGTTTATTTTTTCAGGTTCTAGGCTTTTTGGTAAACCTCTAGTATACGGAACTTCTTTAGAATGGTAATAAAGTTGCATACAAGATTTTTTTTTCAATTAGTAATTAATATATTCCCGACTTGATCAGAAAAAAAAAATAACAAATGAGGGTAAACATAAAATAATCGCAGGCCTTGTACTTAAATTCCTAGAAGATACTGTTTTGCTCCTCGAAAAGGATCAATAGTTTGAACTTAAATAGAACTTACCTCTTGCCACATCTAATGACGTGACCTTTGCTTCATGGCCAGATAGTGTCTTCACAGGTTTGAAATCCCTGGATGACCATACCTGAAATATAAGATTAAGATTGAAGAACATAAACACAAGCAATAAAATAAAATAACCGGCACAATCATAAGACGACTAAGTTATACCTTAGCAGTGGTATCATAGGAAGCTGTAACCAAAAAGTATCCCTCTTGAGGTTCAAATTTAACTTGAGAAATAAGATTGGAGTGAGCCGGTATGATGTACGACGATTTTCTCTGCCTTAAGTCCCAAATTCGGCAGGTATTATCTTCACCACCACTAGCCAGATGATAACCATTGGGAGAAAAACTGACGCCAAGAACCTGGAACCAATAAATAAATAAAGCAGCAGAATTCATATTGTATGTCTTCTCATAATCCCTACTTTATCGAAATAAAAAATGTTTTCTCATAATCCCTAAAGCATATGAGGGAGAAGGATATGGATAATAAAAAAAGACTAACCGGTTTAACATGGCCTTCTAGAGCAAGAATACTCCGTCCACTCCTTAAATCCCACACTCTAACAAGTGCATCCAGCCCACATGATGCCACTAATGAACCATCATGGTGAAAGGACAAACCATACACACTCCTACTGTGACCTTCTTGCAAAAGCAACTCTTCGCCACTCTCTACATCCCATAATCTCCAAGTTTTGTCAAAGCTAGTTGTGCCCAAGTACTTTCCACAAGGATGGAAGGCAATCCGAGCTAAACGGTCTAAATGTCCCTCAAATGTCCTGAGAAGAGACCCTTCTGAGTTCCATAACTTTGCAGTTCTGTCAGCAGATGCAGTAGCTAAATGATTGCTTGTTGGAGAGAACACAACATCAGTAGCTCGTTCAGTATGACCCTTCAGAGTGGAAACCTTTTGCACTTGAGGCATACTCCATACTTTTGCAATTCCACTCAGTGAACTGAATACAGGAGAAAGGAAGAAAAAAAAATGTCAAGGTGTTGCTTGAACTGATCGAATACACATAAATGTCAAAAGACACCCTTTGCTTAGGGAACATAAATCCCAGTCTCCAGTTCGTTTGGTATGATAATGAAACAATCGAAGAACATCTGACTGTTATATTCACTATGGGAATTGTTGGGGAAAACATAAAAGCAGAAATGCTAGCATGTCCCACTCAGGTCTTAAGTGCGTGTATCACAACGCAACTATCTAACAAATGACAGGTCATCTATCCTATCCCACCACCTGCAAAGCCCATACCCCGGAAAAAAAAATGAGGGAAAGAGCACCTCAAAATACAAATAAATCCTTTTTTTTAGGGGTGTGGAAGGGGGGGGGGGGGTTACTGTCAGGTAAAGCAAAAGAGAAGCAGAGAAGAATACCAGGTTGCGAGCATCTTTCCATCATGTGAAAGCGAACATCCAAAAAGGGGTCGATCGTCTCCAATTTCACTGCTATCAAGCGTCAGGGTTCCTGCTTGCTTCAAAGCCCAATCAACCTCTGCATCCACGTCTTCATCTGGATCGTCCCTTTTCCTCCTTGCCCTATGGAGACGTAAAGCTGATTTAACCAAAGAATACTTTGCGATTTGTACCCTAGCATCTAAAAGTGCTTTTGATCCTTCTGTGTAAAAGGGGTACTGAATATCCTCCTCCTCTGCTGGTGCAGCAGAAGCAGCAGCTTCTTCATCCTCATGAGCTTTCATCAGCTTTTCCAGCTGCCCTTCTGCATCAAGCCTTGCCATAAGCATTCGTAGACGGTCCCTTCTTTCCATCTCCCTTTCTCCAAATAGAGTTATAGGTTCACCAAGCCTTCTAAGTCGAGCTCGAACAGCCATATCATTAGTAGGAACTGCCAGAGCAGCAGCACGTCTCTTCATCAGAAGCTCTTGCATAGCTTTTTCCTGCCTCTCTCTAACTATTTTGCTCTCCTCAGAAATCTCATATTCTTGAGCTGATCCTGCAGCTCCACGATCCACCATCTCTTCATCAGAATCTGAATCACTCCCCCCCGCTTCTCCATTCTGTGCTACGGGAGGCCTAACTACCGGTGGACGAACAGGCAATGGAGCTAATGGGGGAGGAATGGGGGCAGGAACTGCAGGCCTTGGAACAGCAACTGCAGGCAGAACTGGAGGAAGGATAACTGATGGAGCAACAGGCGGAAGACTAACCGCACCTACAGCATTAACGACAGTCGAATTATCGCCAACTAGGGTCGAAGTCTCTGCATTCGAAACGGGAATTTCATCCTCGGCATCCATACCCTGATCAAAGAAAAGTCTCAAAACATAAATTGAACCATTCACTTGCGAATATCAGTTAACTAATTCACTTGGGATTTAGGGTTTCCAAGTTTAAAATTAGCCCTGAATGCAAAATCTCAGCTTAATTTACCCTAGGAATTTTAGTGTTTGCTCAATAAGCTTATATTGTTAATGAATTAGTTTCATAAGCTATGCGCAACTACATTATTGAACTAAAGACAATAGCAAAAGCTTATGTAATCTCCAGATAATAAGTATTGTAGACTCTTGGGTGGTAGGGTTCATACTAGGGGAAAAGAAGGACAAAAGGAAAAGAGAGCTAAAATTGGGAGCATACCTGCAATTTGTAGCTACTTCCAACAGTATGAGGCGGAGGCGTACGAGCACTGAGCCTGAGTCTTTACCACTTCACCCAAGGGTTGTCACCTTTCCCACTTTTTTAATTCTAAAAATGTTCCTTTGTGAAAACAATATATGTAAGTTTTATGTATGTTAAAGAAGATGCATAGATCAATTTAGTATTATTCATTACTATATGTTTTTATTTTTCAGCTACCTATTTTTTAATAGTTTTATCTTACTTTTTATCCTACTATCCATAACCTATGTTTCTCTGCAACATTCTAAGTTTATTCTTTAATTTTTCTTTTTTATGACAAAGAAATCCGCCATGTTTGGTATTAATACTCCCTCAGCTCCATATTATTTGATTTTTTGGTTGTTTCACGTAAATTAAGAAATTTATCTTTTAGTATTAATTAAAAAGGTCATTTACGAAATTAACATTTGTCTCTTTCAAATTTATTTATAGAAATTTATGAGGACTTTTAAAAAATATATTTAGATCATTTATTGACAATGGTGTATTTGGGAAAAACTATCTAAAAGCTTCTTGAATCTTGAACAAATCAATTATTTTGGACCACGGATAAAAGGCCAAAAAATCAAATAAAGTGGACCGGAGGGAGTAGTACAATTTAAACTTTATACTAACAATACAGTATGACATAATACCATACAATACATGCATTACAATAAAAGAATCTAAACAAGAGATGCATGCCCAATATTGAAAACTGTATAAAGGAGGTTAGTATTATAAAATCCTTAATTTCATTCGTTGGCCGCATGTAGCAGCTAAAATCTATAATCTGCAGCAGCGAATTAGTGTTTGGTATATCGAAATACCACACCAAATAAAATCGAACCAAAATACCAAACTGTACCGAAATAATTGGTATGCACTCTTTGAAAATCGAAGACTGAAATACCAAATCGAATTTAACAAAACCGTATTGAGATACTTAATGTCCACCCCTACCTAACTGCTGATGAAGATCATACATCTGTAGCACACCACTGGAGATTTCGTGAGTGCACTATGTAATCCACCTTAATATTAGTAATGAATGTCTATGTTACCAAAAAATAATAATCTAAACTAGTACTAAGTCGAAGCTCGCCGGCAACAACACCAAAAGTTGGTATTGTCCTATAAAAGGGTTGGGTTACCAATCAATACCATTAGAGATGGGTCAAACACAAGGAGCTTGTGCTGTCTAGCGGAACTAGTTTAGATATGTTGAATTCAATTTGCTATTATCCTTAAATAGTGTGAAAAGTTTGCTAAACTATAGACCAAGTACTTGCCAAATTAATGTTGTTTTCTAATGGTTTGAAAGCTAGGATTATGCTTGCCACCTAGATATGCCTCTATAATGGTATCTAAATACCAAGCCCTTAGATATGTTGGGTTACACTCTGAAACCCACACACATACATTCCTTTGGATAATAGGTGGTACTATCACATTTTGACCATTTCGGTACCAAAAGGTGATGTATAAATCACAAGTGGTTGTCTCCGGATAATGATATTCCCTTGCGGTGTTCAACTTCATTAGTCTAGAGTACTCGTTACCACACGCATTTGAGTACCCCATCAAGACTTTACAAATTCCCCAAACCAGTATTCGTTATATTATATGTACTTGTAGGGTTGAAACTAAGGCTGTCTAATAGCCCGGTTTGGGCCGGGCCGAACCGGACCGGACCGGAAACTGGTCCGGACCGGCTCAAATCGGGCCAAATATAAAAAATAAAAAAAAATCGACCCGGTTTCGATCCGGCACGTCCAAAATGGACCGGACGAACCGGACCAAAATGGACCGGACGAACCGGACCAAAATGGACCGGAACCGGACCGGACCGGACCGGATGACTGATGGGCTTAGCGAAAACTAGCCGTTGGGCAACGGCTATTTCACTTTTGGCCGTTGCCCCAACGGCCAAAAACGGCTATTTTGGCCCCCCACCCCCCTAGGGCGCCCCCATACCCCCCCTATCTATTTTTTCTATAAATACCATCATTTTTCATCAATTTATTCACAATTTCTCTAATATTCTCTCTAAATCTCTATCAATCTCTCTTATTTCTACAAAAGGCTATTTGCTAAATTGCATACTAAAAAAATATTTGGAGTAAAGTGGAAATATTGTTCGGTGCGGTTCCGGTCAAGTTTCAACTTTCACTTCCTAAGTTCTACATTCTAAGTTCACGATATCAAGTAAACTCGTTCTTACTTTTTATTATCTATTTTATTTTTGTGCAATATTATTGTTTGTAGCATATTTTAGTAATTTGTTTGAAGCATATTTTAGTAATTATAAAAAATGTCTGGAATTTGGAGATCAATTACTGGGCGTACGGGTAGCGGTCGTAGATCAAGTGCTTCTAACCGGGGGGGGGGGGGGGGGGGGGGGATGATAGACGTAGTCGTGCTTTAGGTAAAAGACCAGTTGGTACTTCTAGCGCTCCTTCTCTTCTAGATGATTTTACTCAGGAAGATGACTCGCAATTTTTGCATGATATAAATGTTGGTGCACCACTAGATAATGATATGTTAGAGACACAATATGAAGAGTTTACCGAAGGGGCTAATTTAGATGAAACACCCACTAGTCAATTTCAAGGCGAACAACATGAAGAAACTGAATTACCACCTATGCCTCCTAGTAGAGAACGATATGCACGACCCGAAAGATCGGATGTGTGGTAATTTATGACTAAAGATATTCCGGCTCAGAAAGCTAAATGTAATATTTGTAAAAAAATTTGGGAATTTAAAACCGGCAGCCATAATAGTGGGACGGGAAAGTTGAGAACACACTTAGAAAACCATCATAAGGAAAAATGGGAAGCAAGGGCGGGTGGCCCTCGTTCAGGGAATAGAATGGCTCCATCGCAAGGTAGTGGAATCCAACAGGAAATTAACCCAGTGACGGGGGGGCTTTTGCATTATGATAAAAAGAAAGATAGGGAACAAATGGCAAAAATGATTGCGGTAGAGTGCTTACCTTTTACATTTGCTTCTTGTCAAGGTTTTATTCGTTATATTCAAACCGTATATAATCCATCTTTTCAAGGTTTTCCAAAAACTACGGTTAGAACTGATATTATAAAATTTAAAAATGAATATAGACAATATTTACGATATATATTTTATCACTTTGATTGTAGAGTTTGTCTTACTTCTGATTTGGGTCGTGGTGTAAATGGGTATGAGTATTTAACAGTTACTTGTCATTGGATAGATCTTAACTGGGTAATGCAAAAAAGAATTTTAGCATATTCTGCTGTCGATGAACCACACACGGGAAATTTTATTAAGGGAGAAGTTTCGGATATTTGTAAGGCGTATTATCTTAGTGATAAAGTTTTAAGTATAACTCTTGATAATGCAAGTAACAATGATTATGCTATTAGTAAGTTAATACCCGCATTGCATCCCCCTTTTGAAGAATTGTTTCATGTTAGATGTGCATGTCATATATATAATTTAGTTGTAAAAGATGGACTTAAGTTATTTGATCCTACTATTATGAAGGTTAAACTCGCAATTAGTTATATTTTTAAATCTAAAAAACCGGATAGATGGAGGGACTTTCAAGTAGATTGTCTGAAAGAAGGTATAGCTCCTAGAAAAGTTCCAAAGGAAGTTTCAACTAGGTGGAACACTGTATATGACTCTTTGAATGTTGCTTACACTTTACGAGTGCCTATTACTAATTATTTTAATCGCAAAGTAGCTGACGTGTATCACCTAGAAGAAACAGATTGGCAAGATGTTGAGCGTCTTCTTCAATTTTTAGCAAAGTTTTTTTATGCTACTAAAGAATTTTCCGGTCAATATTATCCTACAATCACTACCATGTTGTATTTTATAGCTGGAATAGCAGAATTACTTAACGATTATAGAGTAGTGCCTGGTTATGAAGTTGCGGTAGAAGCAATGCTTGAAAAATTTAAAAAATATTTTTTTCCGATTCCACCACTTTATTACATTGCATCTGTATTACATCCATGTTTTAAACGTTTTAATACGGAAATGCTCATTAGAGAAATTTATGGGAATTTGAGAATTACTGATGAAGAAACACCAAGTGTAGAAACAGTTTGTGCGCAGGTAATTGTAGATTGCCAACGGATTTATGAAAGGTATAGGAGTGCAGCTGATAATGTTGTTCCAAGTGTTCCAAGTGGAGCTGTATCAAGTTCAACGCAGGCTCCCAAAAGACCTGCAACCGGATTGGGAAGTTTTTCCAGCCTTAATCAAAGGCTTTCTAGCAGGCAGTCGAGTAGCAGCGGAGGGTTCAACGAGCTGGATGTTTATTTACTTCATGGTTGCAAGGAAATTGAGTATTTTGGAAGCAATCAACTACTGCCATTTTGGAAGGATCAACAAGCACAGTTTCCAGTTTTAGCAAAAATGGCGCGGGATATTCTAACTATTCAAGCATCATCTGTTGCTTCAGAAAGCGCGTTTAGCCAAGGAAGATTACAAATTGGAGATCATAGACATTCATTGAAGGAAGAAGCAATGGAGACGGCCGTATTATTCAGAGATTGGATTAGATCGGAGCGAAGAAATTTTGGATTTGCAGAAGATAAAGTAGCCGATTCAGAAGCATCATCAGAAATTTTATCAGGCGATGGAAGTTTGGACAATGAAACTGAATATGAACAAGATGACTCTTTGCCACCGGTTCCTCCAGAGGTGCCAGACGAAATTATTCAGAAAATGAGAAGTTTTTTTATTAATATGTAGTTTTTGCAATTTAATATCTATGTACTTTGCAAAAAATCAACCATTATCCATTATTCAATAAAATGCGTTACGCCTTTCTATTAAGTAAATCCTTTGTTATATTCTCAAGTATCCTTTGCTATTAAGTTACCTCTTTGCAATTCAATACTAAAATACTAAATACTAAAATACTAAATACTAAAATACTAAATACTAAAATACTAAAAACTAAAAACTAAATACTAAATACTAAAAACTAAAATACTAAAATACTAAATACTATTATACTACTAACTTAGTATTAAGTTTGAAAAAATAACAATTTATTAAGTTATACTAGATTACTAAGTTTTATAAAAAACTACTCAATTATACTTTTATAATACTAAAATACTACATTACATAATAGTTAATATTTTAATACTAGATTACTAGTATTATATAAAAGTTATTAAATAAAACTAAAATTTAAACAAAACAAATAACCAAAAAACAAAAAACAAAAAAAAAATAAAGAAACCGACAAAACCGGGCCGGACCGGACCGGAACCGGACCGGACCGGCCCACTTCAAATTTATGTCCAAATCCGCTCCATTTTGAAAAATAGCCGTTGGCAACGGCCATAAACGGCTATTTTTCCCACCCCCACACCCATAAACGCCCCTACAACCCTCCCCTACCTATTTTGCCTATAAATACTCCCATATTTCATCAAATTAATAACAATTCAATATTTTCTATTCATTTCTCTTAAAAAAAAAGCTATTTTATTAAATTTTCTATCAACATGGCTGCAAATGCAAATCAAGTTCAAGGTGCTACTAACGTAGGTCCGTCTGCTGCTCCAAAAAGAACTAAACGATCCGAAGTTTGGGAATTTATCACAAAAAATAATGATACCGGCAAAGCTCAATGTACTCTTTGTCAGAAAGTTTGGAATTGGGAAGATGGAACAAATACTGGAGGGACAATGAGGTTTAAGACCCACTTGGAAAACCATCATGACCCTGAATGGGCAGCTCGTGCTGGTGGCAAATATCTGCAATCACGTGATGACTGATGACTGATGATTGAGTTGAGTCAGTGTTGAGTCGATGAACTTGAAAATTTATGTATTTTTCTAATTTCTAGTCTATTTTCATGTTTTTATTTTCTAATTATGCATTTTCATTTTCCAACATAATGTAATGTGTGTATTGTTGAATATATTATATGTGTTTTGTGTTGTTTATTTAGATTTTAGTATTTTAAAAAATAAAAAATGTAATTTAAAACAAAAAAAATAATAATTAACGAACCGAACCGAACCGGATCAAACCGGACCGGGACCGGTACAATATCCGGCTGCCGGTTCCGGTTCCGATCCGGCATTGGTGCAATTGCACCGGTGCACCGGACCGGAACCGGGCCGGTGTCGGATTTTTTTTGCCAACAAAACACCGGACCGGACCGGACCGGACAAGCCGAACCGGGACCGGACCGGACCGGGTCAATAGACACCCTTAGTTGGAACCCATATTGATCGCCATAAGTTCAAAAGATTTATGCTTTGATTGTCATGAAAAGTGATATTCCCAATTAGTATTAGACCTAGTTAATTAGAACCAATAAGTTTAGTACCTAGATTTTGAATACAAATCTAGGTTAGATTTAGCTACTCATATTTTGTAAGTCATACATATATTGGAAGATAATTGCATTAGAAACAATGCTATGTAATTGTTCTTACAAATAGATGGTAGATTCTTCAACAGTGGCTGAAAGCTTGCCCAAGAAGCAATAGGTGCTCTCTAACTTGCCATCCAAGGTCAAGATGAATGAAATAAACTAAGTTTAGCTATTTATCATCTTTGCTAAAATTAATTACACAAATATCATTTTGCAGTTGTGCAGCCTTACATATGGGATTTGTGGCAATTTTGAATCTCAGACCTATTGTTGGCGGTCAACACTTCAGAAAGGCTGGCGCCTTCTCATGCATCACCAAGATCCTGCAGCCAGCACTATGATTGTGTCGCTGCACATTCATTTTCTTCCATAATTGTGCCAAGGTTTTTTTCCTTAATAATGCACTTGGTATATTGGATAAAAACCAACATCACTTAAAAAAGTGACACGTGTCTGCCACGTGGCACATGCAGAAGTTTTTCCGGACAGATATCTAACGGACAGATGATTGGCTGGGCGATTATCACGAGCAGGCCAAGGCAGTTACGTAACGCCTCCTCGAATCAATGCAATTTGAATGAACAGTTACCTGTTCATACACGACTGCTCAATAAATGATCATAAAGGCAACGGTTACACACCCAACGGTTACGTATCCAAAGGCTACATACCCAACGATTACAAACCCAACGGATGCCTAGTAAATCTATATATAGCCCTCGTTTTCGAATCATTGTAACACACATTCTCTTCTCTATCTACAATATCAATAAGATACTCTCTTTGCTCTTGCTCAATACTGTCCATCGTTTACATTATTGCATACTTTGTTCTCAAGTCTTCAAGTATAATTGACATCAAGAAATCCTGACCGAGATCAAGCGATCCAATACGGTTCCTTTTACTTATTTAATTCACGTTTAAATCTTATTTATTGTCGATTGCATTATCTCATTTACTATCATCGCATCTCCATTGGAAATCGTGCATATATATCCATAATCACGTAATTGACGCAACTCTATATTTAAATCGGCTAAACTCTTAATCTAAACATTTGATCGTGACTCTACAAATACAAATTTAATTGTTAATTGGCCTAAAATCGGATCTAAGTTAAACACTTGGAGCTATCGCAAGTTCAAGAGTTGTCATTTAGCGGCTGTCTTAGGATTGTGTAGTGGCAGCTTTTCCATGAAAGTATTGTCGCATAATTATTTGGATGTAGTACACTGAGAATCCATGAACTTGGCATATACTCATCTTCATGAATCGTGCGACTGAACCTCAGTAAGGCTGCTAACATCTTTGCAAGAGTGTGCGGCCGTCAAACTGTTGTGTTGCCACACTTTCTTTTTTATGCCACTTCTCATTTCAACTCAACTTGGGGTTTTTTTTTTGGTTTCTTGTGGTTTCATTAAGCCATTTACACTCTCAAAGCCCTGAAATCAAACATAAACACATCATTTTTCTATTGATTTGTTATTTTTAAATTAAAAAAATAAAACTATAAGCGAGTCTTATGTAGGCAAATGGATAAATATCAATGGGCGAAAATGCTCGCAACATTCTGTGTGAAATTTTTTTTTAATTAGCATAAACACTAGTACTTCACTAAAATAAACATATCAACATATTTATGAGTTCTCCCTACTACTCCTATTGATATAGAAAATAGAAACATCATAACTCAAACACGTATCACCACACAAAGTAAGATGAACTGGTTTTATTAACACTAGCACTTTTACATTTTAATGTTATGCCTATTTTTTGTACTCCTTTTTGGAATTTTGATCAATCTAGCATAAAAAATACTAGAAAAATCCTCTTTTGTAATGACAACGACTGATTATAAATAAAACAATTTATTATTATTATAAAAAAAAAATCCGTACTAATTGCAAAAGAAATTGTAGATCTCACATATTTCAAGGTCAGTGACCTAAATGAAGCCAAAGTAAAAAAAATAATACTAAAATCCAAACTAGAGAAGGGTAATTCTGCCATTCAACATTACCTTAATTAAACTGACAAACAAATCTTTAATTATAAGCATCTCTAAACGGCTAGTTGATCCTTCACAACTCTGATAATGTCTCCTTCTAATATATCCACATTCCTCTTAATCTCTTTGATCTTCCGATTAATCCTGACCGTCCATTCAGATAACACCCCATTGAAACTCCTCCGAGATACACTACATGTACAGCCTGCAGGTTCATCCTTCAAGATTGCTCTCTTTGCGGACTTGCATTTTGGTGAAGACGCGTGGACTGACTGGGGCCCACTTCAAGATGTTAAGTCCATTAAAGTCATGTCTACTGTGCTTGACAAAGAGCACCCAGGTGCACTACTCAAAACGTTATGTTTAACTTACGTGCACCGACAATGTAAATATATTATTATGTTCAAAAGTATCGGTAACTCACTAGCTCTTTTTTTGGGCATGTGTCACACTTTATGTGCATTTTTGCATAGTTACGGGTCGGTTGGTTGAGATAGAGTTTACGAAGGTACTAACAATGTACGTATTAGCAATGCGGGTATTAGCAATGTGGATATTAATAATGCGGGTATTAGTAATGCGGGTATTAATAATGTGGGTATTAGTAATATATATATTAGCTATGCATATATTATAACGTAGGGATTATTTCTTGAATCACTAATATATTACAAATTAATATACAATGTTATAATTTAAAATATTTAGTTACTCCTTAAATATAATTTTAAAATATTCTTATTATTATGAGGGGGATTTTTGTCATTTTTAATTTTAATACCTGCATTGTAATACCCACATTAATTATTCCACCTTCTACCCCGCATAAAATAATACATAGATTCCCGCATAACTCCGCATAACTAATGCGGGTATTAGTTATGCGGAAATGCAAAATAACATACCAAACGTGGTATAAAACTTATGCAGCATTTGAGTTAAAGGGAAATACAAACCAAACATGGTATTAAATAGTGCAGGTTTTAATGCAGGTTTTAATGCTAAGTTTGGTGCAACCAAACGACCCCTCAGTACTTAACAGCTAAGTTGGTATATATGTATTACCACCTTGAATTTTGTTGAATGAGTTGATGTGGTAAAGTAAAAATCATCCCACCCCCGTGAAATATAAAGAACAAGTGGCCCATATAAATCCTCCCCTTTGAGCTAGCTTTTGAGGTGGAGTTAGGTCCAATAAAATTATGTGGTCGCCCGTGTGTATGGGTGCCCGTGTGATGTGACAAGGATATAGAGTTTACTCCTGCGGATTTCCACTAGAACTCAAGTTATACGGATAACGTTGTACACAAGACTGGCATTGTTTAATGGGGTGCTTACTCTTAGGATGTTTTTTTTATAGTTTTCCAAGTGCAGCAATAGAAATTCTGTTGCAACAAGAGTTTTAGGAGGAAAGGAAGAAATCTTATGTAAATTATTTTTTAATTTCGCTCCTGAAAAATGTCCCTTCTCTAGCTTTGCCTTTTTGTTTCTATGCAATATTTTTTTTTATCATTTGCTATGAGTTTAATTTTTGAATATTTTAAAGAAGTATGTAAGATGTCGATATCTCCTACTAGTTAACGTGAAGATATCCCCATGCTGCTTGTGTGATGCATTAATAATCTTGTCCCTTTACCTCGAAGTGAAGTCCCTGATGTTGCTGAACATTATTATGATGATAACCTCTATGATGCAATAGAATTTGCACAAATAGATGTGTTCATAATTGGGATTTTTTTTTTCACTTTGCATTGTATGTGAATGATCTCTGCAATTCTATGCACTTTATTTACACTGGCCTCATCCATCATGACTTGCTAGCATATTAGTTTTGAAGTACTTCTGATGATCTCCGTGTGGTGTTGCCTGCTCATGATATCTTTACTTTTTAGTAAGGTACATGGAGTTAATTGTGGTCTTCAGTAGTCAGTATATTCTTATATTCTGCTTATCTAAGTACAAGATTATTGTGGCAGACTTTGTAGTTTATCTTGGCGATGTCATTACAGCCAACAATATACCAATAAAAAATGCAAGTCTGTACTGGGATCAAGCAATCTCTCCGACCAGAGACCGAGGAATTCCATGGGCTAGTGTGTTTGGTAACCATGACGATATGCCATTTGAGTGGCCAATGGAGTGGTTTTCATCCACTGGAGTTCCTCCACTTCATTGTCCATGCAATGCTTCCTTCCCTAGTGAATCTGAAGGTACGGGAGATAAGCTGAGTTGCAAAGATGTTAAGTTAGTACTTCCTTTATTGAGATTTTATTTGATTTCCGAATTCTTTTTCAAATATAATGTATTCTTAAATGTTAGTTTTGCCCTATGTTTTCTCCGACTTAGCTAAAGTAGATTGCAAGTGCAAGAAGATTAAATTATCTGGTTTGGCTTGGATTTTTATTTATTGGTTATTGCATCTCTTTACTCCTTTTTGACACTGTCCTTGTATCACTTTAAAGGAGCCGCTAAGAATATTATTTTTCTCTTCTAGGGCCAGGTAACATGCTAACAGAAGTCTGGATGAGTGAAATTAGATTGAAAAGTTGGATACTGGTTGAAGAAGTTGGGTCGCAGACTGCAATCTTTGTAAAATAGGCTGAAAGTTTTGTAGTTATTTCAGATTTATTGATTAAACTTGAATAAACACCTGTGCAACATTTATGCAAGTGTAGTTGTATGACTTGAATCCTGACATGCACATTTTCTCCTTCTTTTAAGAATTGACCAAGTGGATTTTGATTAAAAGATAGGATAATGCGTCTTGCTGGTAGGATTTGCTTTTGACGCAAATTGCTCAATTCAAAAGGTTTTAATGTCAGCAGGCGAAAGTTGCAGCTTCAAGGGCACAACACGTTTGGAGCTAATGATGAATGAACTGAAGATGAATAAATTGTCTAACTCGAAATTCGGTCCTAAAGATTTGTGGCCAAGTGTTTCCAACTATGTTCTTAAACTCTCATCTGTAGATGACCCTGAATCAGTCATAGCATACATGTACTTCTTAGACTCTGGTGGTGGTTCATACCCAGAGGTCATATCAAGTGCCCAAGCAGAATGGCTCAATCGCACATCTCGAGAGATAAATCCTAACTCAAGGTATTGAAATTTGGAGTTTTAACTTTTATCTTTTAAGTTCGTATTTTCTTTTCTTAACGAGAAAGTCTATGTAAGTAAAATACTACTAGTAAATAAAAAGAAGAAAAATAAGGAGCAATAGCACTCCCAAATAGTGTAAATCATGCACATTGAGCAGCTTTGGGTTTCTGAAAAAATCCAACTCAATTTGTTGACCATAAAAGATGCTGTAAGTATTTTATAATTTCTATTCTCTTGGATGTTATCTATAGAAGTGGAACAAAAAGCAGGTAGAAAACATGTAGACTGTGCAGCTATTCGTTTGTCATTAAACTTTTCGATGCAGTGAATAAGAAATGGTCTTACATTTTACTTCCCCATTTTCTGAGATATTAAACATAAAAGATCTTGAACAGGGTGCCTGAGATAATTTTTTGGCATATACCAAGCCAAGCTTACAAGAAAGCTGCTCCAAGATTTTACGCACACAAGGGTTGTATTGGCTCACTGTTTATGGAGAAAGTCGCTTCTCAAGAAGCTGAATTGGGGATGATGAAGCTTCTTGAAGGAAGGTCTTCTGTGAAGGTAAAGACTGCAGAGCAACTTTCCATTTTTTACATTTAATTTCTTCGGCCCCATCTTCTGTCTCTTCTTTCCATGGGGAAAGATTTGGTCATCCACGCTTGCTGAGTAATCATGAATAATCAAGATCAGGCTTATAACTTAGATAAGTTAGATACCTTAGTTAAATCCATAGGCTCTTGGGTTGCTAGTAAAACATGGAACAAATTCTTTACATGGAATCGCAGCTTCCAAATTAGCACAGATGAATGCAGTCTGTTGTTAACACAAATTCCTTTCAGTGAGTCACGATGTATAGGAGAGGAACAAAGAAAAAACAAGAGAAAATTGTGATTTTTCATGGTCACTTTTAAAAATTTCGAATTTTCATTATGTTAGTTGTACTAAAGCTTTTATATTTTACCAATTCGTCACCTCTACTTAAGATGAAAATATTGGGAAAAAAGAGTTTTAGAGGTCTTAATGTGCTGCATGGTGGCAGGCAGTGTTTGTAGGTCATAACCATGGATTAGACTGGTGTTGCCCCTACAAGAAGATGTGGTTGTGCTATGCTCGACACTCGGGCTATGGAGGGTATGGAAACTGGCCAAGGGGAGCTAGGATTTTGGAGATAACACAGCAACCATTTTCTCTAAAGTCATGGATTCGGATGGAAGATGGTCAGGTGCACAGCAAAGTCCTATTGAGCTCTTGATATTTGTAAACCCAAACCCTCCTAGCAATTATATGAAATTGTAACCAACAATATCACATCCAAATACTAAGGTCATGTACATATGCTTTGACCTTCCTGAACCAACAAGAAAAGAAGGCTATGAATTCATGTCATACGCTGCATTCATGTCATACGTTGCTATTAGTTAGAGCAACATGACATTGAATTTACCTTACAGGGACTTGATGAAATGAAGTAAATTCCATTTTTTCTTCTAGCCTAGTCTAGTTTGATAAGTTACTTGTCTGGATGAAATTGATTTCATTCTCTATTTATTACATTGCCATTTTCAAGTTTGATAAGGGCCCTACTGCACGCCCTCGCCGGACATGAACCAGGCTTTCCCATCCTTAGGATACTATCAATCAATCAGCTACACTTCAATCCCTCACAGAAAGATAGTTGTGCTACCATTTTTGTCAGATCTAAGCTATTGGGCGAGTGTGAGCTACCATTTTTCTCCGTTCTAAGAAAATCACTTCACTCACTATTGTGACAATAAGTTTAGGATTTATTACAAGTACATATTGTTAAAAGATTATAGTACTAAGATTTATGCATAGAACACAAGCCAAAGGAAGTGGATGCACCAGCACCAGTTACCTTTAGTTTACATCGATCTATCGATGCTTCCTTGGGGATTCGAACTTCTTTTTTTGCTTTGAAATATTAACAATTTCCCATAGGTGTAAGTTAATAAATTTTATTTTAGTTTTGTTTCCCGCAACCGATGTCCAGCACCAAGACGCCTTGGTAGCGACTAATCTAGATTTTCGTTAGAGTCCCAGCCTTGGTAGCGACTAATCTAGATTTTCGTTAGAGTCCCACTTTGGTGATAAAGAGCTAACCTAAAAGGTATGATTTTATTTCCAGAGCTCGAACTTTCTATTGTATACCCCATAAATACTTGAATCCTTATGTTTTCTTTTCCTTGGCGCCTGGTCCATGTTGATGGTTCAACATCTACTCAGCAAAACTCAGAAAATATGGGTAACTGGCAGGGACCTATAATAATAAGTACAAGCACAAGTTAGTAATCATGGCCTTTTTCACTTAATTATTTTGCTTTTTCTAACTTTCTGCGCTCAATCCATGCTAAGATATACTTTAATCATTACACTTTCCCAATTTGTATGAGGTTCCATGGTCCCATTATTGAACTTGGATCTACTTAATGGACAAAGTTAATCAATAAATTCAATGATAAAGAGGTTGTAATACATGAATTAGTAATCACTAAAATTATACATCACACTACAAGTTCTGACAGTGGGAAGTTGTGTGTTTCAAAAGGTACCATTAGATATGTCAGCAATTATGGGACTCATATTTTTCCCCTATTAAGAAAAACAAAACATGCACCAAGAGTTGATCTTTTCTAATGCGAGGCACAATAAATGAAGCAAAATGTGCAATCATGAAAATTGGAATAAATATGACTCAATATTTCGGCAATTCTCACTTTCTTTCGTGATTTAAAGCTAACTATAAGTATTTTCTCTATCCTTTTTAAGCGTCTATAATATTTTACCACACCCATTATTAAGAAAGTATAAGTACTTGTCATATAAATATTAAATTAAACTAATATGTTTGACTATTAAATAGTACTATACTATAGAGTACTACTCCATTAATTACTGTTAATCTCTTTAATAACAAAGGTAAAATTGAATATTTTCTTGGTTGGATAATGATACTTAATTTTGGAACAACTACTTTTAATAAATTGGACAAGTTAATAGAACTAAATGACGCAATTGTTTTAGAGAACAAACTAATTTCCTAAAGACTTAGGGGTCGTTTGGTAGGAAGGACTGTTAAAAGTGGGATATCCCATGATTTTGGGATAAAGTTTGTATTGGGATTAAAAATGGGACTAAAAGTTGAGATAACTTATCCCACCCTCGATATGGGATAAGTTAATACTCATTCCGGTCCATATTATTTGATATTTTGAAAATTTTCACGCGTATTAAGAAAATCACATTTTTAGCATTAATTAACAATGTAATTGACTATATTAGCCCTTATTCAAGCTATTATTACTTACATCATTTTGGTTAAAGACATTTATTAGCAAAGGGTAACATTGTAAAATTCCATCTTGATTTCCGAAAAGATCAAATATTGTGGACAAAAAATATAGGCTAAAACATCAAATAAAGTGGACCGGAGGGAGTACCATAAATATGGGATAGATTTTATCCCAATTTATCTAATACCTCCTACCAAACATATGACTAATACCTCCTACCAAACATATGACAAATTTAATCTCAATCTTTATTCCGGGATTATAATCCTTATCGCTAGTACCAAACAACCGTTTACTACACCTTAATCTCATACTCCACCTTCTAAAAATCTTTGAAAGCCAAAAGAATGACTAAAATAAAATTCCATTTTCCAATGCTACTCTTCGTTATATATAAGTTCCAAAGTAAAGGTATTATTATCTCTGATTACCAAATTGGGGCCATGGAACAGCTCAAAAGACAAAGCTATTCTTTATGTTCCCTCTCAAAGACTCTTCAAGACCATGATGGAGTAGTGAGTCAAAAGAGATAGTCCCTTTTAAGGACATCTTTCTACAAGGGGCCTCAAAAAAAAAAAAAAATGCAAGTTGCCTAATTGCACTGATTATTTGGACAACTTTGTGAGTAAAATAATAATAATAATATAAATGGACAGATGTTAACACGATGTTAATCATAGACTACCTTATGAACGATGTGATTACTAACCGAAAGGTTTTCAATCATCTCTAAATATGTTGTCGCACCTCTATTATTTAATTTTCGGCTAACAACTCTTCCCATTCCTCTATTGGTCAATCACGAGTTTGTTTTGAAACATGTCACATCGAAATATTACTTACTAGGTTTGAGAAACACCATGTATTGTCAGCAAATACAATATAAGAATGTTGCTTGCATATTAGAGAAAGCAAGACGCAAGGTGGAGTATGTATATATCCGATCATCTTTTGTTCTTTTTAATTTTTGGCCTTATTTTTCATTTAACACATTTCAATGTGACAAATAAATATTCCATTACATGCAAGAGTTTTTTCAACAGAACATATGCATAGGGTTAAACAAGTAACTGCAGAGCAAAAGAAGGCATTTATAATATACTAGTCACTAAGCAGTTAAGAAAATGACAGAGGGAAAAGGAAAGATTAAGGTGAGGAGCCAGGTAGTCAAAAGAACAGGACCCCTAAGTATGATACTAAAGCAGTGGCAAGACACTTTCAAGTAATGGTACATCCCACACAAAATAAAAATTGATTTAGGATAGGAAATATAGATAAATATAATCCACTATCAAATCCAAAGTCGCGTACAAATTGAATGTGATAATAGATCGACATTACTTATATAAAATTTGTTTGCCAAGGCTACAAAATAGAGCTAGTTTTTAATCTTTGATTGGTTTCATTTTTGGTAGGGTAATGGCATCACTAGTTTTGGAGCACATATTAAAAGAGACTCCCAAAAGTCAGCATTCAAGCACTTGCAAAAGTCTACATAATTGAAAAATCAAAATATTTTTTCTCTTTAAGCTTTTTAACTCGTCATTTTTATTCTCCATGACCATCAGCACATGGTATGCTTCTCAAAGTATATCAGTACTAACTAAAGGACAGTTTCTTCTTGGATGTATATATAACACATGTTTGACAGGAGAAGATCATGAAGCCACATGAAACAATAGAAACATCAACAGAAATAGTTTTCAAGAATCACTTCAAAAGGTTTCTTGGATTTTTCCAAATTTTGCATGTCCTCCAAAATTTGGCCTTTTAGTCTTGTTCCTACTCTAGGTATGTGTTAACTTGTCGGTTGAAGTTTATGATAACTCATCTTGATTCCCTTGTTTTAATGGAAAATAAATGTTCAAGTTGTTTAGACTCTTTAATGGTTACACTTTAGCTGCCATCACAGAGAAAGTCTAAATGGCTAATTGAGCAAGAGAACTGAAGTTGAGTTTCTTTCTTTTTTTCTTATGGCTTTATAGAAATTGAACAATATTGCTGATGTGAGAAGTTGTGCATGGCTTGTTCATATTTTGTTTTGTTTTCTTCTTTTCCAAATATAAATTCTTTTGAGGCATTTTTTGTTTTTATTGAAAGAAATAGAACTGCCACCTCAATGAGATTATCTATATTATCTCCTCAAGAATAAGGTGGCATTCAAAGAAAATGGCATGTTGCTTGATGAATGATCAGTTTGCTGAAGTCTACTGAATTTCTAAATGGGAAAGAGAAGAAGCTGGTTAACATTTGTGAAAAGATTTTTCATTCCTGAGGCAAAACCAAAAGCTGAAAAGGTTTGATATCAATTTCTTGATTTCCCTTTTTTTTTTTTTGGTTGAGGAACTCTTCTTGAATTTATGTCATCAAAATGGACTTTTCTTTTTGCAGAAAGAGAAGAAGTGGAGATGGTTTTTGGGAAGGTTAAAGTTCAAGCAGTGTCCTCCAGCAATTGAAGCACCTCAGAGAGCAACACTTACTGAGGCAACAGAAGAGCAGAGGAAACACGCTTTAGCTGTTGCTATAGCAACAGCAGCTGCAGCTGAGGCTGCTGTTGCTGCTGCCAATGCTGCAGCTGAAGTTGTCCGCCTCACTAATGCTCCATACGAGCTCGAGGTAAAACGGAGAAATGCTGCAATCAGAATCCAAAGCGCTTATCGTGCACACCTTGTGAGCATCTTCCGTTGTTTCTCCTTATTTTTGCATAATCAATAGTCAGTTCAATTTTTTTCGTTCATATTTCACTCGGAGCTGGTTGTTTTGTTCTTGATATATGATGTGTATTTGATTGCATTGCACACCCCATTTAGTGATACATATGATAAGAACTAAAGTTCAGTATCTTTAAATGTTTGAGAAAGAGTTCAAAGATAACTTTTTTATGTCAATCTCTGGTGATCCATGGGAAATAAAACAGTATATGTATTTAAAGATCCTCCTTGTTTCCTTTTCCTTTTGCATTATTGGAACATTTTTCCACTTCTTTACTGAAATGGACTTATGTCCCAAACTGTGATTCTGTGTGATTTTCGGCAGGCAAGGAAAGCATTAAGTGCCCTGAAGGGACTCGTGAAGCTTCAAGCAGTGATCCGAGGTGAAATAGTGAGGAGAAGACTCGTAGCCAAATTGAAGTGTATGTTGCCCTTTCAAATGTCGAAGCCACGAGTTTATCATATCAGAGTTCCTACTGTTGAAGAATACTATGAGAGTATCGAAAAGAAACTTGATGGTAGCCCGAAGGAAAGTGTAAAATCTAATGAATTAAAAGTAAGAGAACTATTAATATACACTATTTATCATTGTTTGAGCCTCCAATTGACCTAATGATAAAGTCTGTCTAACATCACTTTGTTTACCGGCAGCTAAAATGCAACAGCCACAGGACTTGGGATTTCAGTTTGGCTTCAAAGGAAGACATTGAAGCCCTGTGTATAAGAAGACAAGAAGCCATTGCCAAAAGAGAGCGTATGATGAAATACTCGTTTTCACATCGGGTAACTTTACTGTGCACCCATATTTTCTTAGTTTCTGATATACTGAAGACATAATATTTTATGGTTGAATAATTCAAAATGGTTTTTAGGAGAAGAGAGATGATCAAGTTCAGCAAGAACCCTTAATTAATAAGGAAAACCAAAGGAGCTGCAGGTTCGATCAATGGGCAGAACTTGAAGCACAAAGAAAAGGAAAACTATTTGAGCAACTGAGGTCATTTGCAGATTCAACTACTCCTCTATGTGACATGAACCAAATGACACAGCTCAAAATGAGACAAGCACGTAAACAAGATGTCATAGAGGATTTAAATTGTCTGTCATCGGTACCAAGGAGATCATTTTCTCTTGTGAAACAGAAATTAAGTGGTGATGATAGCTGCTTACCAGGTTCTCCCATGTTTCCTACTTACATGGCTGCTACAGAATCTGCAAAAGCAAAGACAAGATCAATGAGCACACCAAAGCAACGGCTAATGTTACACGAAACATACTCTGGTCAGCATTCTCCTTACATGTTGAAGCGTTCTGCTTGGACTTCATTTAATGGTGAAGTGAACAACAGTACCAGAAAGAGTGAAATCTCTCAGCAGACAGCTCTAAATGTAAAAGCATTTTACCGAGACTGAAAAGTCTATTATGTGTCAAGCTCTTAGCAGGCCAAGTAAATATGATCTGTGGGGTAACAGAAAAGTAGTTCTTGGATTAACAAGAGATTTATGCATTACTCACTCAGTTGCTCAGTAGTTCCAGCAAGGCAAGCTGTTTGAGTAATTTATCCAAATTGATTGAAGAAAAGAAGTGTCTATCTTTTTTTGTTTTATGGTTTTATACTTTTACAGACTTCACAGAAATGTGTAAATAGTTCAAAAATCTTCCCTTTTTGTTAGTTTTTTGCCTAATTTTGTGTGCTTCAGAGAGTTTTGAGTCTGTTGAAGGCAGTGATGGTTGGTGATGTTTGATAGCTTTCTCTTGTGAACATTTCTACTTATATTTTGGGTATAGATTTCCTCGAAAGCCTGCTACTTCTCTACTCCTTTCTTTCTCCTGATTCGCCATTCAAACGAAGGTATTTCATCTTTCCGACATAATTTCATTGAAGAATAAGCTTACAAGCTACTGTTGAAACAATTCTTTTTGAATTTAAAGAAGTGGAATTTGAGCAAATCAAAAGACCTTCGATATAAAACAAAGGACCAAAAAAAGGTGTTTCATTATTGTAATAAATGCCTTCTTTATAAGCAATGATAGTATCAGTACATAATGCCACTGGGCTACTTTCTCTTGGAGCTGGACTGTTATTCTGGATTACACACATACAAAGGAAAGTCCTCATTCCTTTTAATTCTCTACTCTTTCTTTAACTAGTTAAAACTGATCTGGTACTTTGGTTGCATGCTTGCTGAAAATAGTCCAAAGTGCTTCTCAATTTCAGGATCCTTCTGATCTTCATCAAATAGAGCGAAAACATAGGTCTCTATTGGCCTGGAAGGCCTTTTAGGACTCCCTCCCTTCACGTGCTGAATCAAGTTGTTGTTATAAGTCCTGGAATTATCAATGGATGTTAACTGTCCTGCTCCAGCTGAAGGCCAACCACTCTCTGATACAACGATCTGCAAAGACGAGCCACCGGCCTTTTCAAGGGCTGAGTATGTGGCATCTAAGATGGCATCAAAAAGGTTTTTGTATCCTCTTCCTTTATCATCGACAACAACTATAGGGGATGTGAAAAGTGCATAATCAAGCCTAATAACTGGATTGTTTTTTATTGCAAAGTAAGGATAAAGGTTGACAAGCAAAGGGGCACGATTGTCTACTAGGAATTTGATGATAGGTTCGATGAATCGTCGAACATCATCTCTAAATCTCCCATTTGATGGAGGAGAAGTATCTGTAGTAAGTCCAGTTTCAATAGCTGTGGAAACTTTGATCTGCTTTCCAAGACCAGCACCAGAAACTGCATTTTGAATGTTTCTCATGGCATTGAGAAGGATATCTACATACTTAGAGTTTTCATTAAGTGGACTTACTTCATTGCCAACTACTATATACCTGAACTTGACATTACCAAAGTTCTTGACATTGTTTTGGACCCAAGTATTTGCATTGGCTTGACTAGAAGCAAGGTTCTGAAGGTCAGTGTTTGGAACACCCAGCATGAGTTCAATGTTGGAGCCTCTAAGCGCCTCGAGAGTGGGCCGGTGAGGATCATATATTCTCATCCTTCGAATGTTGTTTCGGTTGCATAGAGACACAACATCTGCTGGTGATGGTAATCCATTCCCGTGCCTTCCATAACAAACTCCTGTTTGAGCACCTGCATCAGATCAAACAACGCATTTCTGCCTATTAGCTCATGTGAAGTTGCCTTTACATGCTTATTACAATCCACAAGCACCCTCAAGCTATGTTACTAGGATGCTTCGTTCACCTCATTATGCCTATGTTGGTCATGGAAGATGTGAAACGGGTACTCGGTTCAAGGCCGAGACTAGAACCTCCATGTTTCCAATAGTCATGTTTGAGTTCATGTAACATAGTGTTAATCTCGCCTATGGTCACTGAACTTTATCCACTTCAACAGTTTAGTCACAAAACTTTCTTTGTCACATTAAAATAACCGAATTAATGAGTTTTCGATGCTGGGTTATAATGACACGTCACGTATGTGTCGGTAGACCTTCCAGTAAATTGTATTTTTTGAGTAATTTATACATAGTTCAGTTACTTTAATGCGACACTTTTTATGCCTTTATTGATATAATGGGTAAAGTTTAGTGACTATACGTGAAACCATCCCTATAACATAGCTCTCAAGGGCAATTAAAAAGAACAAGAGTGATTATCCTGTTATAAGCAAGAAACTTTATTAGTTTTAACTAATATTTTGTTTCTAGGAAGAGAGGGGATACCTGTGAAGTCCAGGGTAGCCAATGTAAGTACTCCAAGGAGAATGAGTATGACACTAAAATGTGATTTTGTGCTAGCCATTGGGAGGAAGAACAAGATTTGAGCTATGACATATAACAACTAGGAAAAGCTTACCCTTATATAGGAGGCGCTGCAGGAAGAAGGGAAATACTTCTCCAACTTCTACAGTCAAGTCAAGTCAATCCATGGAAAAAGAACAAAAACAAACAAATTGATCATAAGCTCCAGGACCTACACCTAAGAGATAGATTCTTGGACTTATTTCCCTAGGTTTGAAAAGTATGCAACCCCTTGATCACTTCCTTGATGAAAATATTTGAGTGCTTAGCAGCCCTTACCATCAATTTCTGCACTAACTGTTGGAATATGTAGGTAGAAATTTAACATATGATTAGAAAAGGATATCCATTATCATGTACTATGTTCTGTTGCACCTATCTCCAAGAAACACTTGTGTACATAGAAATGCATTGGCACTCCATAGTCCAGAGATGACATGAATCATGATTTTGCCTCAAGAAATTAAAGTAGTCCTAGCATATCAAGGACTCAAGATAATTAAGTTCGTGTGATGTTTGGTTTTAGCTAGTCTCTTGCATAGGCAGATTTATGGAGTGGGTTCAAATGAACTTATTGTTTTCTTACTCGAACTATGTGAATCAATTTTACAGTGGTCATTTAACTACTCAATATTAAAAAATCACTCAACTTAATTTATCACTTTAAAATAACAAAACTTTGTCGGTTACTTCTTAAAAGTCATACTGGACCGAGCATAGACAGTAGGTTCATGCACAACTTTGAACATCCCTTGTCACTTGGCAAATCCGACTTAATTTCTTACAACTACAAACACTATCTCAACTTTCACATGAACTTGTAGTCAATCAAATTTGTGAAGTAGAGGTCTGGAAGGTCTGTGTCTGGAATAGAGGGTGGTGTCGAGTTGCTTTGCAAGTTGATAATTCTAGTGTTGTTTATGTGCCGCAGTCTGAAAGGTCCGTGCCTCGTCAAAATGGTGATATTGTCAACTGCATTCGTAGCCTCTTGGCTAAAAACTGGGTGGTCTCTATCCCTCACATCTACAGGGATTACATCTACAGGGAGGCTAATTCAGTAGCCGATAGTTTAACTAATATGGCCTTTAACCAAGAATCTCGGTTTACATGGCATGATTTTGTGCCTTTGGTATTTCTTGACGTGCTACAACAAATATTGTTGGGGTTTCATTCCTTTGCTTGATCTCGAGGTAGCCTTTTTGTTGTCTTAGTTTCTCTTCTGAAATAAAGATTTCGTGAAGCAGAAAATAAGTTTATAAGTTATAAAATTTAATGGTGAAAAAGAAAGAGAGATGCTATAGACCAACCAAAATGAAGAGACATCATGAGTATCCAAATTGGATAATTTTGTGGCAAAACAACGCTGGAAAAAGAAAATTCTCATACTCCTTTACAAAAATACAACCTCCATAGGTTCTAAATATGCCCAAGAAGAAAGACATGTTCTTTTGGGTGTCCGAATTTTGACTTTTTGGTGAGTCATATTTTGTGAGATTGAATATAACGAGACATTTTTTAATGACTTTTTTAAAATAAAAATATATTTCAGACTTTATATATGGGATTACATGAATACATTATACTATATATATATATAAGACAACTAATTGCTTGTAACATAAACCACTTCAAACCTTCAACAGTTTTGACTTCCTCAAATCCATAACACAAATAAACTTTGGATTTCTCAAACATTTTTCAAACAAAAATAATCAAAACAAAATTAGGCATAAAAAATGTCATCAGCAATTTGTCAACTGTCATGCTTCTCTTCCATCAATCGCAGATTACTTTTCCAAACTCATCTCCATCCTTTTTCCACTCTTCCAACCAAGGTACCTTTTTTATGTAGGTTTTTTAATTTTTTTTTTTTAAAACAATGTAATTTAATTTTCCCATTATATTTCTTGTTTCCCGAGGGTCTTTCTGAAACATCTATCTCATTCGAGGTAGCGGTAAGGTCTGTGTACAACCCACTCTGCCCGACCCCACTAGTAGGACTACACTGGATATATTGTTGTTGTAGTAGTATATATTTGTTCTGGGAAATATTTCCCATTTATTGTTCTTTGTTGAGTGTTTCCAAAAAACAAAGAATTTGAAGAATTCCCAAAAAAGGAGTGATCTTGAAGATTATTTTTGATGTGGGGTTCTGTTAATTTGGTTAAAAATTGTATCTTTTTGGGTAAAGTGTGTTCTTTTCATGGTTTGTAATGAAAGATTGGTTGATCATGAAGGTTGAGTATGTCTTTTCAATGGGTTTTAGTTTAAGGACTAAGAATTAGTAATTCTTTGCCAACCACATTTTTACATTGATTCCCCAATCATAAGTTTTGACAAATAGAATTACTAGTTAGGAGTATTATTTTTTGGTTATTACTGTGTAATAGAATATGGCCACATTTTCCAATTACCTCTCCTATCAGTTTTGATCGACCAACCCAACTTGGCTTTAGTACTGAATAAGTTGTTGTAAGATTGAGTATTACTTTAATGCAAGAATCATGTCAATCAACTACACATTACCTCCATTTCAAATCAAGAAATATCTGAAGTCTGGTGGTGCACGGTTCAATGCTTGGTGACCGACACATCACAAGCTATACTTTTACGACTAGACTGTAGCTTGAATTGCTCTGGCCGTTGACTTCCAAAGCAATAATGATTTTAGTTGTTCTATTAATCCTTGAATTTGCTTTCTATTGTGCTTGCTTGAGTTTGGGTTTATTTAGTGAGCGACACTCTACCTGCAATATATGTTCACTTAGACATCTTAATTTGTCATGGCGTTCAGGTAGTGGTATTTAATAATGATGGCCGCGGCATGAATTTATCCAATTCGGAAAACAGGACTATTGTAAGTTATACTAGCGATGCATCAGAATCACATAATGGGAGCTCATCAATTTCAAATTTAAAGTCAGAAGAACTTGTTCCAGGAAAAGAGATGAATGGGTCAGTGCAAGAAAACCCCATCAGTCAGTCAAGAAAGACAGCAAAAATTCATGACTTCTGTTTTGGTATTCCCTTTGGTGAGTATTTCTTCAAGAAGGTACAGGAACATATAGTGCTTGTATTAGTGCTTGATATAATAATCCCTTTTTGTCCTAGTTAAAGCTTTCTCACTTGTTTGCACTTCTCGTAATAATGCTTGACTGCTGTAAACTAGAGACTATAATAATGCTTGAAATGGTTTAAATTAGAGACCTGAATAATGCTCGAAATGGTGTAAACTAGAAACACTGATAATGCTTGATATGGTGCAAACTGGAGATACTATTTGCCACCTCATCTACCAATTACCTTTTTTAGGTTGATCCCTTGTTCAAACAGGAATTCTTCTATTCTAGAGATTTCAATGATTCTTCAGAAGTCATGTGTGGCTTTTGGTTGTGTTTTTCATCCCCCTTCCCCTCTTTTCACTAATGGTTACCAATTAAAGTATTGGAAAAGGAATATAAGGTCTTTTGAGGGGAATTGTCATCAACTGTGGTGTTTTTATTTCTTTGCAGCTTCTTAATTATTATGAATAGTAAATTCTTTAAATGATCCTCATCATAGGTGGTCTTGTTTTCACCGGGGGAATTGTTGGTTTTATCTTCTCAAGAAATTCTGCAACTTTAAGTAATGGTGTTCTTTTTGGAGGCGCTTTACTAGCCTTCAGCACTATTAGCTTGAGGGTCTGGAGACAAGGAAAATCTAGTTTGCCATTCATACTGGGTCAAGCAGGTATTTGCTGGGTTCCTGTAGTTAGTAGCTATTCTGTGCAGCTTGACTTCCTTCAGTTTGATGATGAAAAGGGAACAATTTCTTCTGAGTGTAATCTCTTTTGTATCTGATTTTAGTCTTAACATTTTGTATCATCAGCCTTCCCTTTTCTCATTATTTTATTAGAACTCATTCTTTTCTTTGAATATTAATATTTTGTAAATATGGAAAATCGGGAATAGTAGAAACAAATTCAAAGGGTATAATTTTTCATAGCTATATATGTTTATGAATGTGAGTAAGGACATGTTTGAATACTTGGGAACAGAACTTCAGTAAATTACTTGATTGTTCGAAATAAACGAGACATCTACCAGTGAGTAATGTATATTTCGAGCCCTCAATTTCATTACTTCCCACCCTCAACTACCTCGTAACATAAATATATGTCCAAGAAAACATCTGCTATGGATAAGTGATTCTTGCTTTGAAAAGGCAAAAGGGGGAAAGAAGGAACCTATGTTTTCCCATTTGCCATTTGAAGATCTATTCTTTTGGCAACTCTTCTCCCACTCTTTCTCTCTCTCTTCAACCCCCCCTCTCTCTTCTCTCTCTGTTTTGATAACGGTGCTGTGGGCCAACTTTTGAGCATCTCGATTATTCCACCAAGTACCTGCTACCTGCGACTAGCACAACTCTGCCCACTAAGGCTTAGGCAGATAGGACGAAATTACCTATTTTTTTTTTTTTTAAAATCTCAACTGGGTTTGAACGGTGGTCTTCAAGGTTTTCATCCACTTCATTGATCACCAGACCATGCCCTTGGGTGCGATGGATCTCCCAATCATTGCTTTCCATTGGTTGAAGCGAATGAACAATTGTTTGTTTATCTATTAATTTACTGATTTTTGGTGCGGGAACTGACGCTGGCTATTAGGTTAATAATTTTAGCGAAAGTGCTTGAAATACTTTCTATGATTTTCAGTATCAGGTTCATGCTTTATGTGGCTCACGACAGAAAGGCCAGCATATGGAGTTTCATTTCTTTTTTCAAAAATGATTAATTTCATTAGTTAAATGGGAAGAAACTTCCATATACAAGTAGTATAACAGAAGAAAGAGAATCTACAAAAATGGTTATCTGTAGAAACAACCATTCCTCAGTACAAATAGGAATCTCATGGGTGCACCAAAAAAGATGTGAGAGATAAAATGCTACTCTACAAATGTACCGAATTATGTTCAGTTCTTTCAATAGCTCTTCTTTTTCACTCTATCCAACCCATCCGCATAAGAGCTAATGGAGCAATATCCCATGCTATGTGTCGTCTCTCCCATCTTCTGAAAGCCCAACTGAACAAAGCATACTTTACTGACCTCGACATAGTCCAAACCATCTCAGAATCTCAGACTATAACCATGAAGCTACTTGGATGCAGTAAAGGACTCCCATCTCCAAGAATCCAGCATTTCTGAGGATAAATTTGGTTTGTAGAGACTACAGTGTATCAAGCAAACCTCGAAATTCCTTTATATAGTTCCAATTTGTTTACTGTAAAAGAATTCTTCCAAGTGAAATGTATTTTAGCTGCATCTAGATTTCATGATAGTACAGTTGACTTATTTACTGTAACATCTTAATACACTTTATTTTTTATTTCAATCTATCGAAAAAAAATCTTGGATTTGAGTTTGCTATTGAAGACCATTTGTATAATTTAAGCATCTTCGTGTTAGAGTTGAAATTTCGGACTCCCATTTCTGTTTCTTGAAACGGTATAATAAATAGCAGAGCTTGTTTTTCTTTCCTGTTGTTCATTTCTTTCCTGCTGTTGTCCCTGCAGTACTTGCTGCAGCCCTTCTTTGGAAAAACATGCAGACTTTCTCCCTGGTAGGTCATCTTATTTCCGAAGTCTTCCATTAGCTTATTGCATGGCTTGCATTTTCAAGTTGTATAATGGTAGGTCTCTTTGCAGACAAGAAAAGTGTTCCCCACTGGCTTTTATGCTGCCATCAGGTATTGCATTGTCCTCTTTCTTGCTTCTCTTCTTGAAAATTTTATTGCAAGGTGTATCATTATCTGAAATTCTGCTGTCTGAAATGGCAGTGCTGCAATGTTTTGCTTCTACTCTTACGTGGTATTTTCTGGGGGAAATCCACCACCCAAGAAGTTAAAGGTATCTGCTGCTGGGGCATCTTGATTAGAATCTAGAAAGGTCAGTATTTCCTTGTAATTCTTATATTCGGAATTTTCAATTAATATGCACAGTTGGTTTGCCAGCGAGAAGAAGATTAGAAACCCATTAATTTGTGCCTGTGACTCGTTGACGTTGAAAAGATGAGGGAGTTTTGATTGTGTGTCTGGATATGCATTTTATTATACTCAACCTGTAGGAGATTTTAATGTAGCAACTTACTGGTGGAATTGAGCATTCAATTAATCATTTAAATTATGTATAGAGATAAGTACTAAAGTATGCTCGAAAGTGCTTTTGCTGTTGTTCTTGTTCTTAATGCTGTTTTACAGTTTATTCTCATAGGGTTATTATCTATGTAACTTTTGAACTTCTGCTGCTGGAGAAAGGCCAATTATTTCACTGAATCTTTATGTGGTATTTTGAGGGGCCAGGGTAATTGGGCTCGCTGAGATTACTGATTACAAAATTGTTTTCCTGGTAATTGTGTGCAAGTGTTCTTATTGATAGAAATTTGAACTAAAATAGTGCTGGATACTACAAGTCTTTGCCAGAAAAACTCCCTTTGCTGAAATTGCAAGAAATCTAACGTGATACAATCCGAGATACACAAGTAGCAGAATATTGAAAATAATGATAATTGAAAGCCGAATCTAAAGATAAATTTCGGTAAAAGTAATCGAAAGATGTCTGAAAGTTGTAACGAAAAGAAAATTCAACACCCTAAGTTAACTTCTAGGCAATAATAGATACACTAACTGACCTCCTCCCAAGAACGACAAATAGAGCAAAAGATATAAAAGGGTAAAGAAGAAGATTACCTTCAACTATCGGAATCCTTGAAAACATGTAGTCCAAGTTAAATCTGAACCAAAAGGCCCATTTCTCTCTCAAGGAGTTTTTGTCTCTCAATATAGTAAAACTCACTCATAAAAGAACCATATTTCTTATTGTGCAAATAAAGACAATCCAATAGAAAGACAATCTTTTCTCTACAATAAGCTGTGCATGCATGTCGTCCAGGATTCACCTTGTCTCTTCCTTGTATGAAGACGCTTAGCATCTCCAGAAAACGTCAGTAATCTGCCTTCACCTCTCCCCCTTTTCTAAACAACGAGGTTAGACTATTTCATGGAATTAATTTGAAGCTTTTTGTGCTCCACTGTTTTTATCATTGTCCTGATGCAATGGAGGAACGATGTTGAACTGTAAGGATCTCTCAGCTATATCTGACAATACTGACAATTGACATAGAGAGAGAGGAAAACAAATCTTTGCATCCAAGTTGGAGCTTTTACTTCTTGATCTCATCACTGGCAATTTGCTTTACCAGTTTAGTTTTACATTTGATTATTTGCAGAGCTGCTGCTGCCTAACAGCTAATTCTATTCAACAACATTCCCAGTATAATCCCACAAGTGGGGAACAGCTAGTGCTATTATTAGATGAAATGATAGATTAAATTTGTGATGCAGATAAGTAAAGAAAAGATTCTATGTGGACAAGTGCAATATCAGTTGCACTATCCAATTGTCTGTTTAATTATCATCTTCTCAATGTACAATGGTATTCATTCATCCGCATTGGTACACAACCTTCAAGCTTTCTTTGTCTATAAAACAAGGTACTGGTGCATGCTTAGCCTTTATTATCGATAAGTATATATCATTAATGCGAAAGAGAGCCATATGCAAGTGGAATACAACAACGGATATGTCTTACTTTCCAGTGTACTCGTGAGATTTAAAAAAAAAATTAAAAAAAAATGCAAATGAGATATTCATCCCTTGTAGTATGGTAACCAATTTCAGTTATAATTGACCTTATCACTAACAGATTTAGTCCCCCATTGATCTTGGGTGGGAGGTGGTGTTAAAGTTATACAAATCAACCAGTGATGCTCATGTCATGCTGATTCACTAGCTCCAGCTTTTTATTTAATACTGTACTGCTCTCACCATGCTGGATTTTTTTTTTCCCAGATAGCAAAAGAGGTATTTTAGATTAAATACAAATTGTAATACATTGGTGATCTAATCTCAAAGTTTGGTCTTGATCTTTGTATCTACTGCTTACATTGATATTTTGATCTTTTATACTAGTGAGGATTTGAGTCCAAAATAGGTGGAGAGTTTACGACGAGTACTACTACGCCTCAATCCCAAGCTAGTTTGGGTCGGTTGTATGAATCTTCTATATCATGAATGCTCTGTTTGGGTCCATAATATTTCACTACTCTGTATTCAAGGATTTTCTAAAACTACGGGATTTCTAATAGGAGAGTTCACGAGCAGAGGTTTTTTTTAGCTTGTTGTGTCTGGTAAACAGCATCATTTTTGCTCTGCAGAAGTAGTTGGGCCAGAGAAACATGTTGAGAATGAGATTCTTTGCATCTTTTGCAGTGTGAGGCTCAGAAAACTTAAGGAAATGAAATTTGACTTTTGTTGTTTATCTGAGATGACTGGTAGAAGTTGATCCTTCACAAGACATGTATAAAGTTGTGGATGACCGTGATGGCGACCTACTTCTTTTTATTAAGATTAGGGTATCATTATTGTCAAAATTCCATCCAGGTGCACTTGCATCCATGTGGCAAGCGTTGATGTAAGCCCCAGAATTATAGGTTAACTTGGTATTGAAACACTTGTCCATTAGTACAGTAGTCTATAACTAACTCAATTGCTTGCCCTACAAGAGCACTAACTAACTGCAACCAACTCTTTTCCTCCTCATCTTTAAAATGTCCCATTCATGTTGTCTAAAAATCTTCTTCTCAGAGTTGTGTTTAGATGGTGGGTTCTGAGTTGCAATCAGTATCTTGTTCTTTGAAATTTCTTTGAGATGTCTGTGTTGCAACTTTAGGAGGTCTTGTCATGTTTTCCACTAGTAGCTTTCACATTTGTTGGTAATTGCTTGTGTTATTCCCATTCTTTTCAACTGTTTCTTTGCTTCTTGCAATGATAAGTTTCATGGGATGCCATTGGTCTATATTTGAAAATTTATGGAATTAAATCAGTGACTTTGATCATGGAATATGATGAACCACGAATCTGCAGTCTTCAGGCATTCGGCTATGTCATAGTTTTTACGGGATGCAGTTATCTTCTAGTTGGGTGTCTTGGAAGCGAAGAATCTCTCCGGTAAGGAGCTATTTACCCCCTTATCCGGCGCAAATCCGAATTAGTTAGGCAATGGAATAATAGCAAAGGTGTACAACTTGTTTACATAGTAGATGTGAAACATTTGTTCCATCTAGCAAATAATCCAACAACAAATAACTACACCTCAATCCCGAACAAGTTGGGGTTAGCTATATGAATTTCATTGACCATGTTTCTTCATTTTAGCTAGGAAATAATATGCCACAAAAGGTGTACAACTTGCCTCCTGCAATTGTATGGTTTATTTCCAATTTAATGAAAGGCTTGCACCGTAAGTTGCTAGAGCTCTTGTCGACTATTCTTGAAATAACGAAAACAAAACTAAATAACTAGTAGTAGTAGTAGTTTGTGTCTGGGTTTTCATGTCTATCGCGAATGACAAGAAAAGTTTAGCTAAGCCTAATTTTACTACTCCATTGAAAGGTCTAGTTAAGCCGCTTGGCAAGGGATCTTGATCTTTGTCATATTCAGTCCTGTACCCCTTAAACCGCGCTTTATTTGATCTATATTGTTTCAAGTTTAGTCAATTTTGAGAAAATAAAAATGAGTTTAGAGAGGCTTTAGAGAAAAAAGTCAATGACTTGAGGTGTGTCTGGTACGATTTATTTTTTTTTTTTAAAAAAAAGAAATTCTCATGTTTAGATAATTTAAAAGTTTGAAGGGAGCGTTGGCGTAACTGGTAAGTTGTATACGTGTAGCCTATAGATCACGGGTTCAAGCCGTGAAAATAACCATCCCAAGCCCCACTGCATATCCCACCCTCCCCAACCCCAACCTCCTAACCCCACCCACTCCGTTCACCACCACCCCCACTCTCCTACACGCAACCCATCTCCCTCACCCCAACATCATATTAGAAAGTACATATTATTAGATGGTTTGAAAAATAATTTTTTACTTTTCAACAAACAAACACTAGAAAATAAGTATGAAAATCACTTATTTTTCAAAATAATATTTTTCCTTATTTCAAACACACCCTTAATAAATAATTTAGAGGGTCATATAAGCAAGCATATCTGAATTCTGATACATCAACATTCTCTCTTTCTACTTTTAGTGAGGCAATTGTTTTCCACAAGAATGCCCAATTTGTGACATCTTTTCAAGATGTGAAGTACGAGCGATGCCCATATTGTGACATCTTTTTCAAGAAGTGAAAGTACGAATTACATAGAAGCATGAACTTGGGCAGCTATCAAAACAAGAATGGGTAGCACATGCTATCTATCACAACTTATAGATTTGGAAAGTGACCTATCATCAAAAACAATATCTGAATAATTCTATTCTCAAATTCTTTCCCATTGGTGGAACTTCAAGATCTCTGTGGCCCGAAAACATATTTTCAAATTAGGAATCTTTTCATAACGACCTATGTCGAGAAAAAAAAAAGTATAGTAAATAAAGAATGATGAGCTGATTGGATTAATAATTATTCACTCACAATGTTTACACGAATATGATGATCACATAACACATTCTTGATAATCTAATATGATTTGATAAAAATACCGAATGTAAGTAAATTTTTATCTCGCCTTAATTGGTGCATTAAAGGCTTTGTAGTATGATACACAATAATTAATGCAAAAGGATGTCTATTGGCACGAAAAGTCTTCATCAAAAAAAGAAAATAGTTTTCCGCAAGCGTGCCCTTAAAAGCCATTTTCTTAGGGTTTGTGGAAACATAAGCAGTTTGAACTTGCTTATGTCCCTAGCTACTATCCTAAGCTAAGCTGTCCACTTCGTTGAGTTGCTTTCAAACTATAAAGGTTTGTTGATATTTTATGTAAATTTGTATGTTTCACATTTTTTCAGTTTTGAACATGATTCATAGATAGCAAACCAAAAGTAAAAGAAAATTCTAGATATCACTCTATTTAGTAGTTAATAGAAGTGTTTCTCTATTTAAACCCAATAAAAATTCTTTTCCTCTACCAATGTGGGAGGAGTTCCGTTTAAGAGACTTTTAAATTTTCCTCCATTTTCCATTCACACCACTTTATCTTTCACTTCCAATGACCCAACAATCTCCCGCATGAATGGAAAATGGTTGTGGAAACATGCATGAACAAAACTGTGTGATTCGCAACGAGGATTAATTGCATCGAGATAAGTGTGTGTCTTTTTTAACTTTCCGTAGTGAACATACATCGGATATACTTGATCAATCGGTAGATTTGATGATATTTTTGAACCGTCGAACTTTGGTGTGAACCTAGACAACATATATCACACAATTAATCCTTAACCGCCTTTGGTTCTTATTAGTGTGTTCGTTTCAGTCATGAGTACCGCCTGGTTTCATAAGTGCGCAGAGAATTGGCCTTACAGAATTTTTCTTGAAGCAGCTTCCACTTCACACTTACATAGATGAATTGTAAACGTGTAATCCCGTAGATATACACTATTTGATAATTCTCATATCAAACTTAACTTTAAAAAAAACTTTAACGTTTTATCCTTGGTACTTGCACATTGTCTCATCACGAGAATTGACCAAAAACTTTAAGTTGACAATGATGAACTGTCACACTCAATTTTGTATTCTCCTTGAACCTAGTTCTTGAGATCTCCAGTCTTCTAGGTAGAGTTACCGCCATTATGACTTGTCCTTGGCCATAGTCCATTCCCCTCGATGATTGCTCAACTACCTCTCTAATTAGGCCTTTTGTAAGCGGATCCGACACATTTTCACTTGACCTTACGAAGTCAATAGTGATAATTCCCCTAAAGAGTAGTTGTCTAATGCTTTTATATCTTCATCGTATGTAACAATTTTTACCGTTATACATCACGCTCCTAGCCCATCCTATAGCCGATTGGCTATAGCAACGTATACAAATCGGTGTCAACGGATTTTCAAAATGAAATTACTTTGAAGAAATTGTGAAGCCATTCAGCTTCTTCACCGGGCTTATCTAAAGCTATAAACTCATTTTTCATTGTAGAACGGACAATAAATATTTGTTTGGACGACTTTCAAAAAACTGCTCCTCCACCAATTGTGAAAATGTACCCATATGTGGTAGAATCAGTTGAACTAGTGACCCAGTTTGCATCACAATATCCCTCAATAATTGAGAAATATGTGTTGTAGTGAAAAGCAAAGTTTTGGGTATATTATAGATATCCCAAAACTTGATTCATTGCCGTCTAATGATTTTGACCTGGGATATGTGTGTATCGACTCAATTTACTTATAGCACATGTTATATCTAGTCGGGTACAATTCATGATGTACATTAAGCACCCTAACACACGAGCATAATCCAATCGATACGTACTTGTTTTCTTTATTCTTTGTTAGTGTCAGCTCATATCAATTGGAGTCTTTGCAACTTTGAAATCCAAGTGCTTCAACTTGTCAAGAATGTTTTTAATATAACGAGACTGAGACAAAGCTAGACCATGAGGAGTTTTATTGTTTTCAATACCCAATATTAAGTCAGCAACTACTAAGTCTTTCATATCAAACTTGCTAGTTAGCATTAACTTAGTAGCATTTATATTTGGCAATGTCATTACTCATTATCAACATGTCATTTACATACAAACAAAGAATGACCATTTGATTCGAAGTGTTCTAATGTAAACACATTCATCACACTCATTAATCTTAAAATCAGTTGACAACATAATATGGTCAAATTTAGCATGTCATTGTTAAGGTGCTTGTTTTAGTCCATAAAGAGACTTAACAAGTCTACACACCTTCTTTTCATTTCCAAGAACCACAATTCAGGTTGTTCCATATAGATTTGTTCCTCTAGTTATCCATTTAAGAAGGTTATCTTAACACCGATTTGATAAATTTCAAAACCATACACGGCAGCCAATGCTACCAACATTCATATAGATGTAATCCTTGTTACTGGCAAGTATGTATCAAAGTAGTCAAGGTCTTCTCATTGTCTATAACCTTTGACAGCAAGTGTAGCCTTATACTTGTTAATAGTGCAATCATCTTTCATTTTCCTTTTGAAAATCCATTTAGAATCTAATAGTTTGTTACCAGGAGGAAGACCAACCAACTCCCAAGTATGGTTGTTCAAAATAGAATATATCTCACTATTGACTAACTCTTTTCAAATCATTATTCCGAAGAAGACATGGCTTCTTTGAATGTTCGAGACTCATTTTTCAATAAGAAAGTCACAAAGTCATCTCCAAATGAAGTAGATGTCCTTTGATACTTGCTACGTCTTGGTTCTTTATACGAAAATATATTTTCAAAGAATTTAGCATTATCAGATTCTATTATCGTATTTGTATAAATGTGGGAAATTTCTGATTTGTGAACGAGAAATTGATGTGCTTTACTATTGGTTGCGTATACAATGAAAATGCAAGCAAAAACTTTCGATCCTATCTTTATCCTTTTGGGTTTAGGGACTTGTACTTTTGCCAAACACCCTCACACTTTAAAAAAATTCAAGTTGGGCTTCCTTCTTTTCTACTTTTAATATGGAATTGAAAGTGTTTTGATATGGGGTACTCGATTGTGTATTTGGTTAGCCGTAAGTACAGCTTCTCCCCACAAGTTCTAGGGTACACCAAAACTTAACATCACTGCATTCATCATCTCCTTTAATGTTTGATTTTTTCTTTCCACAACCCTATTAATGGGGGCAGTTATTTGATGAATAATTTCATATTCCAATCATATTTCTTCAAAAGGAGATTAGTATTCACCACCCATATCACTTCTTATCATTTTGATCTTTTTGTCAAGTTGTGTTTCAACTTCATTTTTGTTTTGCTAGAATGCGTCAATTGCTTCATCTTTACTATTAGTTAAGTAGACATAGAAATATTGTGCGTTGTCGTCATAAAAGTTATGAAATACTTTTTACCATCGCGAGATGGTGTCGATTTCATATCGCAAATATCTTTATGTAGTAAATATAAAGGTTTAGAACTTCTTTTAATTGACTTGTAAAGATTTTTAGCGTACTTTGACTCAACATATACTTGACATTTTTTGTTGTCACATTCAAACTTAGGCAATACTTCCAAATTGATCATTTTGCTCAAGGTTTTATACTTGACATGTCTCAAACGAGAATTCCATAAATTATTCAACTCAACTAAGTAAGAAGAAGCAATAATTTTATTATTATCAATGACTACTAAATCGAGTTCGAAAAGGCCCTTGGTTAGATAACATTTTCCTACAAATATTTCATTCTTACTTAATACAACTTAGTCAAAAACAAACACAAACTTAAACTCGTTCTTAATGAGAAGTGTAGTAGAAACTAAGTTCTAGAGTCACAACCTTGCCAGAAGTCATCTTCATGAATATTTTTCCATATCCTTCAATCTTGGCTGTTGGAGAGTTTCCCACGGAGAGTGTCTCTTCTATTCCAGCGGAAGCATAAGAAGCAAACACTTCTTTAACAGCATAAACATGGCAGGTGGCTCCCGAATCAATCCCCTATTCTTTTAGATTTCCAACCAAATTGCATTCAGAAATCATAGCACACAAATCAATATCTTGAACTCCTTGGGGAAGCATGGCAGGTGGCTCCAGAATCAACCATGTTTGCTTGAGCTTTTTCCTTTTTATTGTTCTTGTCCTTCTTTGGGGCACGACAGACTACAGACTTATGTCCAGCTTTTCCACAGTTGTAGCAACTACTTTTGAATTCTTCTTACTCGAGTTATTCTTTCCTCCAGAAGATCTCTGTCTTTTATTCTGATTAGGAGTATATTCCACAACATTTATTGTTGTAATCCCACGAAACTTGTTTTCAACGGGCTTGTTTTCCTCCTCGATTCTCAAAAGGGCAATCAGATTTTCAAGCGACATCTCCTTGTGCTTCTGTTTCAAGTAATTCTTAAAGTCCTTCCATAACAGAGGCAAGCCGCAACTTGAAACGGTTCATTGATGACCAAACCTTCAATGAAAAATTCGTAAGTAGCCACACAATTAATACTTTTAATAAAACCATTAATATGGATCATACCTTCAGCAAGGAGATCATGAATAATGACTTGAAGCTCTTGGACATGGGACACAATAGACTTGTTGTCCACCATCTCGTAGTCCAGATTTTGGCGGCCACAAATTTCTTAAAACCAGAATCTTCAGTCTCATATTTCTTTTCAAGAGTATTCCACGGTTCCTTCGATGTAAAACGTTGTACAAATCATCTTCCAACTCGCTAAGAATATAATTCGTACATAGAAACTCGGAATGCTTCCAAACCTCAGTCACAAGAAAGCACTCTTCATCAGGTGTTCCTTCGGGCATAACAGGGACGTCCTCCTTAATGAACTTCTGTAAACTAAGAGTGGTCAAATAAAAGAACATCTTTTGTTGTCATCTCTTAAAATCAATATCAGAAAAACTTTCCGGCTTTTCTCCTGGTGGAATAGCTTGTGCAGGCGCATCACGCCTTAGACCAACAGCAACAGGAATTGTGGTAGCATGAACTTTATTGTCATTTCTCATTTCTGTCAAAAATCACACATCCAAAGTTAACAAATAGTGAAGTTTTAATCTTCAAACTGAAAGGTAGCACAACAAGATTTTTTAAACTGTGAAATGTTTAATCATCAAACCGAATAACAATAAATTAATATACGAGTAGAAAACTACAAAGATTTTAATTTCCAAAATGGGAATAGAAAATCACAAAAGTTTTAATCTCCAAAACAGTAGTAGAAAACCGCAAAGGTTTTAATCTCAAGACACAGATTATTATTCAAAATCAGGATATGATTAAGTTCCTTAAGATTGTTAGAAAAGAAGTATGTTGAATAATAATATGAAACAAAAAGGAAGGAGAAAAACAGATCGATGATCAAAATCCGAGTCTGCTGACTTCAAATCATCTCCTTAAGGAACGTAATTCCCCTATTACTTGAGGCTGCAAATTTCTCCCAAGATAGAATGGATTTACCGTCACCGGTGTATTAGTACCTCAAACACCGGTATGCCGACGAATTACTCAACAGTAGCAAATCACACGAATGCAAGTTTTTGCTTTGCAAAATTATACAGAAAGAAGAGAAGAGTATGCAAAAATTTCGTAAGGTAACTGCAGGAATTGGAAAGTATTTATAGCCAACTGTTTAAAAAAATGGCCAATAAGTGGTTGTTCTTTAAAACGAGCGGGAATATAAACGAAAAAATATAAATTGAAGAGAAAAATTAAAATACTGTTACAAAAATGGTCAGACAGATATTAATATTATTTACACATAAAAAATATTAATATTTAATAAATAAAAATTTTGTTGGTCCAAAAGATTAAGTCAATCAATCATATCAATTAACCAAATCCAAATCCTCCGAGGCTAAACGAGCGGGCGACAACAGCACGAGTCTTTCCTTCTTCTCAATCCTTTAGGAGTTAATAGAAGTGCTTCTATATTTAAACCCAACAAAAGTCCTTTCGTCTACCAATGTGGGAGAAGTTCCTTTTAGGAGAATATTTATTTTCCCTCCATTTTCATTCACACCACTTCATCTTCCACTTCCAAAAGTCCAACACAAACTACGATACCACACTCAGTAGTATATGAAATAAATATAAATCATGATATAGTATTTCAATTAACTAATTTTATTGAGAAGAAATAACAATAATCATGTAGAGGGATATCAATATATGACTAAACTCGCAAAGACAAAAGAATACAGTGCATTGACGAGTCCAATGTAATATATCATTTCAAGTCCGTAATCTTGTATGTTATAATTTTATTCTCACGGAAGAATTGTTGCAGAAAAAATTATTGATCTTTTGTCGAAATATCCTCATAAAATTTTTTCTACTTTTTAGCACAATACATGCAAGAAAATAATTTTGATTTAACTGTCATTAGTTATGCCTTACATGTTACTCAAATTTGGCAAGTACAAGCAGATTACTAAAAGTCATTTTCATTCATCAGTTATCGTATATTAATTTTGCTCCATAAAGAATTACAAAATTAACTTACTATACTTAGAGATAAAATACATAGATCTAATAATAATAATTAAGTAAAAAATTGTCATTGCACCACAGTATGAAAATATAATTAGAAAATTTCAAGCCAACTATATATTTAAAATTGAAATAAGTATTATAAATATACCAAGGTTCATCAATAATCCCAACAAAAAAATTACTTTATTATAGAGGAAGAAAAATTAAAAAGAAAATTAAAAAGACTATGGAAATATCTTACTGAGAGAAAGGATGATAATAGATTAGGTTACAATGGATGATAAAGAATGATCTCTTAAGCAGAATTACCTCTATTTATAGTAAAAAGCGGTGGTTAGTCATGTCTCTATTTTGGCCTTGTAGATGACCAATGTTGATTTCTTCCTTCAAATTTCATGTGCTAATTCGCACTTTTACTACTATTTTAGAAAAAATGTGGCTTTCTTTCTTCATTCTTACCCTAGTGCTAGCAACCTTCAATATACTATGGCTAGGCCTGGGCATAGAGCTGAGCCGGCTCGGAGCTCGCTCGGCTCGGTTGCCTTTTAGCTCGGCTCGGCTCGGCTCATTCTCATTTAAAATTTGGCTCGGCTCAGCTCAGCTCGGCTCGGCTCGGTTAAAGCTCGATCAAGCTCGGCTCGACACGATTAGCTTGATTAATTGTATAATTTTATCTTTAAAATATAACTTCCATTCATTAGGCTTAATTACCAAAAAATATTAGAAGTCTATGTGTTATTTAATATTTTAATGCAATAGTTAACAATTTATAAACTATTATTTTTATCCAGATCTATGATTATGATCAAAAGAAAAATTTAAATATTATTTTTTATATTATTAAGTACGGGGACACAAGAAAAAAAGTCAGCTCGGGCTTGGCTCGAGCTCGGTCAAACTCTAACAAAGCTCGATTGAGCTCGGCTCGGCTCGCTACGTATAAAGCTCGGTTCAGCTCGGGCTCGGCTCACTCGCTCGATGCCCAGACCTAATTATGGCAAATGTAAGAGGCCAAATAACTTTTTCTTTTATTTCCCACGTGTCCATTCCACCTCTTGCTATGTAAGAGTTATTTTGCCAAAGTAAATTTTAATTTCCTCTTTCTTTGCTAAAAATCTTCAATATGCTTCGGCCAATAAAAGAATTAGTTTGGCCGAAGTGGCTTCTCTCATCTAGCTACTTTATTCTACTTTTTCAAGTACTTCTTTTTCCTTGAAGATGTGTTTGAAAAAATTTAAAAAAAAGATATAATTATTCATGTCTTATTTCAGAAGTTTATATTTTTATATTTTAAAAATACATGAATAATTTATATCAATCATGTATCATAATCTCAAGTTAATTGACAATGTACCATAATCATTTCATAGTTAATACATCTCAACAACTCAGTATTTATCCAACTAAATAAGAAGCTTATATTAACATTTTTAAACCTTTTAGAAATAATTTGAATAGTCTTAACAAGTTATATATATTATGCTTTCAAGGAAAACCAAGTAAATAAAAGATGAAGTCTCCCTTACCTAACATCTGTCGAAGCACAATAATCTTTCCAAGTTTCAAGTCCATCAAAACAGTAGGATTGAGGATTATATATTGGTATTTGTTGACAGTAATGAATTTCAGGTGAAAGGGAAAGGATAGGGCGGCGCTGTTTAGGTTTGTGGTTTACACTAATGACGTTCAAATGGACCAGTTGACCCTTTGCTTCACTTAAGTGAACTGATGCCTATGTGGATTGCTGACTCATCACGAGAACTGCTCCTATTGGACACGCTGGACATCTGGATTACTCTATTACTCTATGTCTTTGTACTGTGTATTGTAAATATGATGTAAATATTGTTGTAGATATTTTGGCACAATTGCCACATAGGATAAGTAGTTAGGCCAAGGTCAATGTTGTATATATAGGACCAGCTTGGGGAACAAGCAAACTAACTAACAGAATGAAGATATTTTGATCTGCAACTAACTAACTAACTAACATATGTTGGAAATGAAGAACTTTAGAGAGAGAAAATTTGCAGATCAAAATATCTTCATTCTGTTAGTTAGTTTGCTTGTTCCCCAAGCTGGTCCTATATATACAACATTGACCTTGGCCTAACTACTTATCCTATGTGGCAATTGTGCCAAAATATCTACAACAATATTTACATCATATTTACAATACACAGTACAAAGACATAGAGTAATAGAGTAATCCAGATGTCCAGCGTGTCCAATAGGAGCAGTTCTCGTGATGAGTCAGCAATCCACATAGGCATCAGTTCACTTAAGTGAAGCAAAGGGTCAACTGGTCCATTTGAACGTCATTAGTGTAAACCACAAACCTAAACAGCGCCGCCCTATCCTTTCCCTTTCACCTGAAATTCATTACTGTCAACACCCCCCCTCAAGTTGGAGGGGGAGGAACGAACCCCCAACTTGCCCAATAGATCATGATGGAGAGGACCCGAGAGGGGCTTGGTGAAAAGATCAGCGAGCTGGTGTCGAGAAGGAACAAAGGTGAGAGAAATGAGACCAGACTGGAATTGTTGTCGGACAAAATGACAATCAAGTTCCACATGTTTGGTTCGTTCATGAAAAACGGGGTTTTTGGCGATATGAATCGCGGCCTGGCTGTCGGAGTGGAGAGGAACAGGGAGAGAAGGGGAAATGGAGAGATCGTCGAGAAGACGAACCAACCAAGTAATCTCCGCAACCACGCGCCGCATGGATCTGTATTCCGCCTCGGCGGAGGAAAGGGAAACGGAAGGTTGCTTCTTGGACTTCCAAGAAACAGGAGACCCACCAAGGCTAATGAAAAAGCCACTGATGGAGCGACGAGTGTCAAGGCAGGAACCCCAATCGGAGTCACAAAAAGCAAGAAGATCAAGGGAAGGTGAGGCAGTCATAAAAAGGCCCAAGCTTGGATCTTTAAGGACATAGCGAAGGCAGTGGAAAGCTGCAGCCATGTGAGGTTCACGCGGATCTTGCATGTACTGGCTAAGGTGCTGCACAGCGAAAGAGAGGTCCGGTCGAGTATGGGTCAAGAAGTTAAGTTTACCCAGTAACCGACGATAAGCAGAAGGATCTGAGAGAGGAGTGCCAACACCAGCTTGAAGCTTTGAAGTAGGATCCAAGGGGGAGGAAACAGGCGAAAGGCCAACACAATCAAAATCTGCAAGGAGCTCAAGAGCAAATTTACGCTGGCACAAGATCAAACCATGCGGCTCACGAAGAACCTCCATGCCCAAGAAATAAGCTAAGTTCCCTAAATCCTTAATTTTAAATTCTGCGTCTAGGAAAAGTTTCAAGTCTGTGAGCTCTTGAACATTATTCCCCGTCAAAAGGATGTCGTCCACATAAACTGCAACTAAGGAAATAGAACCACCAGATCTTTTGTAGAACAGGGAATAGTCATTTAGGGAGTGAGTGAAACCCTTGAAACTCAGGGCAGCTGTCAAGCGCGCATACCATTGGCGCGAAGCTTGGCGCAGCCCATACAAAGACCTCTTGAGTCGACACACCAAATTAGGGGCCGGAGAGGGCAGACCAGCAGGAAATTTCATATAGACCTCCTCGTGGAGGTCACCATGTAGGAAAGCGTTATTGACATCGAGTTGATACAAACCCCAACCCTGCTTGACTGCCAGGGCAAGAATACACCGTATGGTGGTCATTTTAACCACCGGAGAGTAAGTCTCCGTAAAATCAATCCCTTCTCTTTGAGTGTCACCCCGAATGACGAGTCTAGCTTTAAGCCTCTCCACACTCCCATCAGATTTAAGCTTGATCTTATACACCCATTTAGAAGGAAGGGCCTTCTTACCAGGGGGCAGGGGAACAACTTCCCAAGTGTCATTGGCCTTTAATGCCTCAAGTTCCTTGTCCATTGCTGCTTGCCAGCCTGGATGCATTGCTGCCTGGGTATAAGAAATAGGTTCTTGAAGTTGGGACAGAGTAGAGAGAAGTTGTTGATTAGGTGCAGACAGGGCATAGAAGGGGAATTGGGCAGGAGAAACAGGGGAGAGAAAGCAGGAAGACACATTAGTGAGGTGCAGAGCATTACAAATGAAATCCCCTAAATAGCCAGGGGTTTTGGATGCTCTAAGAGATCTCCTAAGAGCAGGTTGAGTGCTAGAAGGGTCTGGAGGAACAAGGGAGTCCCCAAGAGAAGAAGAAGAAGTAGCAGGGGAAGGAACAAGATGATCTGTAGGGTCAGGTGCAACAGGAAAGAAGGTAGGTGAAGTAGGTTCAGTGTAGTCAGGAACAATAGGAGGAAAAGGAGAGTGATGGGGTGACTGTGTAGTAGATGAAACAAAGGGGAAAACCTTTTCATGAAAAACAACATCTCTAGAGGTAAAAATATCTTTAGTTTGCAGGTTTAAGAGTTTGTAGCCCTTTTTCCCATAGGGGTAGCCAATGAACACACAAGGGGTAGCCCTAGGTGCAAGTTTGTCCCTGTTGTGAGACAGGGTGGAGGCAAAGCACAAACATCCAAAACTTCTAAGTGCACTATAATCTGGTGGTTTGTGGAAAAGTATCTCATAGGGGGATTTATAATGCAACAATTTGGTAGGGAACCTGTTTATAAGAAAGGTTGCTGTCAAAAGACACTCTCCCCAATAGGCAATAGGCACTTTAGAGTGAAATAGGAGAGCTCTACAAGTTTCTAGTAAGTGTTTGTGCTTCCTCTCAACAATGCCATTTTGTTGAGGGGTAGCAACACAACTGGTTTGGTGTAGGATGCCTTTAGTGGAGAAATAAGAGAGTGCTGCAATACTAGAGCCCAATTCCAAGGCATTATCTGACCGGATAGTTTTCACTTTAATGTCAAACTGCCTTTCTACCATGTTTATAAAAGATTGTAGGATAGTAAATGCACTTCCCTTAGTACTCAAAAGATAGGTCCAAGTACCCCTACTATAGTCATCAACTATAGTGAGGAAATACTTGAAACCATCATGAGTAGGTATTTTATAGGGACCCCAGGTATCAATATGTATTAGTTCAAAAACATGAGAAGTAGTGGAAGTGCTATGGGTAAATGGTAATTTATGTTGTCTAGCTAGTGGGCAAACCACACAAGGTGAATCAAGATGATTAAAAGCATCATTAGGTAGAGATGGAATGTATTTCATACTGGAGATGGGCATGTGCCCCAATCTTACATGCCACAGATTATTACAATGAGAGGAAACAGTAGGATAAGCATGAAGAACATCAGGAATTGTAGCAACTACTGAATTTGTCTTATTTGTACACAGGGAAGCATCAGGAAGAGCATGAGTGGAATGAAGCAGATAAAGCCCTCCCTTTGTTTCACCAAGATCCAGAGCCCTCTTCAAAGAAAGGCCCTGCAAACAACAAGAGGTAGCAGAAAAGGTAAGTCTGACCCCAAACTGTTTACATAACTTCTGCACTGAGATAAGATTATAGTTGAAACAAGGTACAAGAAGAACCCTAATAAGGGTTAAGTCAGGGTGGATATTAACCTGACCACTATGAGTTACTAGGACTCTATGTGAATTGGGTAGATTAATGTGAACTGGACTAGGGAGACTGGTAATGTTAGACATAATACTCCTATCAAAACACATGTGCTCAGAAGCACCAGAATCAAGTATCCAGACATGATTTTTGTGATGGTCAAACAGTTTAGGTAGCAAATTACCAGCACAATTAGCAGTAGCAGTGAACTCAGAACTTGCAGCAGCTTGCTGACCAATTTTGACTTGGTTAAGAATGTCCATCAACTGTGAAATCTGTTCTGGATGAAGGTTGAAACTCTGCCCTGAATTTGCATATTGAGGTTGAGTGGGGATCTCACTAGAGGTCACTGTGTTGCCCTGTGCTGTTCCATTACCAGAATTTCTTCCTGTTCCATTACCCTCAACACCACCTGATTGATTCCTCTTAAGCTTGAGGCAATAATCAATGGTATGACCGGATTTCTTGCAATAGTTGCAGTACCATTTGTTCTTATTTGAGCCTCTATTTGCAGAATAGTTGTTATTAGAATAGTAGTTATTGGATTTCCCTTGAACTTGATTGTGTCTATTTGCCTGGGCAGAATAGGAGTTTCCTGAATGTTGATTAAAGTGGCCACCATATGCTGCAAAAGAACTGGTGTCACCAGGATGGCTGCCAGTCATTTGGATGCTCCTTTGTTTTTCCTCTTGTAGGAGCAAGTGATAAGCTCTGTCTACACTTGGTGGTGGGTGCATCATCATGATATTACCTCTAGAAGCAGTGTAAGTTTCATTTAATCCCATGAGTAGCTGCACTAGTTTCTGTTTCTCCTCCAAGGCACTATTCTTCTCAATTGCACCACACTCACACTCACCACATGAGCAGACAGCTCTAGCATCAAACAAATCTATCTCATCCCAAATACTTTTCATCTTATTGAAATAAACAGCAATGCTATTAGGTCCCTGTACTGTCTCAAGTAATTGTTTCTGTAGTTCATAGGTTTGAGCCAAGTTTGATTGCCCGTACCTCTCCTCCAACTGTTTCCATACATTTCTAGCAGAGATAGAATGAATTACACTAGCTTTTATGTCCTTTGAAAGAGAGTTTGTCAACCAAGCAAACACCATATCATTGCATCGTATCCAAAGTTTAAGAGTAGGATCATTATCTCTGGGCTTATGTAAGCTACTGTCAATAAAACCTAGTTTATTCTTTGCAGAAAGGGCAATCAACACTGATTTTCTCCATGAACCATATCCAGAACCATCAAACAATGGAGTAACAAGAGCAATACCTGGGGAATCAGAAGGATGAATGTAGTATGGGTGATTGCTGTCGATCTTCTCCATTTTAGGGCTATTCTCTGTAAATTTTGTGTCAAAATTGTGCCAATTTTGTAAACAGAAATGTGTAGAAACTTCCAGAAGCTACTGGAAACAAGTATTGTATACAAATTGAAATGAAAAATTGGATCGAAATGAGCCTAATTGCTCTGATACCATGTTGGAAATGAAGAACTTTAGAGAGAGAAAATTTGCAGATCAAAATATCTTCATTCTGTTAGTTAGTTTGCTTGTTCCCCAAGCTGGTCCTATATATACAACATTGACCTTGGCCTAACTACTTATCCTATGTGGCAATTGTGCCAAAATATCTACAACAATATTTACATCATATTTACAATACACAGTACAAAGACATAGAGTAATAGAGTAATCCAGATGTCCAGCGTGTCCAATAGGAGCAGTTCTCGTGATGAGTCAGCAATCCACATAGGCATCAGTTCACTTAAGTGAAGCAAAGGGTCAACTGGTCCATTTGAACGTCATTAGTGTAAACCACAAACCTAAACAGCGCCGCCCTATCCTTTCCCTTTCACCTGAAATTCATTACTGTCAACAGTATTAGTTATGATGGAAATGAAAATGACAACAAACACAAGATAAACAATATCAAATCTTTGTGATTATTGTTTAGCCCAAACCTGCATGTCAAAATGCCAAATTCAGGGAATCAGACTTAAAATCTATTTCAAACACCATTTGGCTGGACAACTTGAATTCCAACACTTAGACAGAATGGAGGTACCCAAAACTCTAAGCACCCTCTTGAATCCCAACCATCAAAATCTTGCAAGGCTATTAAGCAAAGGCTTCTAAAGCTTTGTTGGAAAAATTTAGCACTGTAATTATCTCTAGTATTAATGGACCAACAATTCGACCACTGTTGCCTCAATACTTTAAGATTCATCTTGACAAGAAGAATAAGGCAAAGAAAATTTAGAAGCACAAAATGCTGACACCATAAACATGTGGGGAGAGAGGCCACCCTTAGACTTAAAGTCAGTATTACATGAAACAAATAGACAAGACTAGAATAGAATGTAAATAGGATGGGGAACATGATAAGGATAAAATGGGACAGTTTCTAATCTATTACTATTGGAACTTCTTTTCCCCACCTTTCTTTCAGTTTACCATCTTTTAACCTCAAGGAATCATGTGCCCTATCTCTTTATCACTTTGTATATGATGTTTCTTCTTAGGGGTAATACATCAATATCTACTTTAAATCGTTATTATTCTTTTAATACGCAATTTTAATTCGAAAATCCTGTTATTCCTTTGATTAAATTCTAGTAAATATCATCTTTTCCGCCCACATGGAATTAATTGTGTTAGCACGTCCAGCTACCACGTGAGAATAAAATTTTGAACCCCAGTGTATAATTATGTTTGAATATTTACTTAATCAATAATATTTAGTATTGGTGGGGATTGATCCTGGAACTTCAACAAATTCAAGAGGCTTGAAATCACATGTGCTAGACACCGTTATTAGCCAAAACTAACAATAAAATATACAAGTATATAATAGGAATAGTAGGCTAACAATAAAATCCTTGATTTTAAAAGGTAAATACGAATCTTCAAGATTTTATCAATGCCTCATTTCAAAATTCTGCGTACGCTACTGTCAACACTTCCAACTCTACTTCTCCCTTTTTTTTCACCATTTTGACAAATTCTTCACCTATCAAACACTCCTATTCCTAAGTTGTTCCTTATCATTTGAAAATTTTAAATTTGATCGATACGGCTTCTCAATTTTTTATTTCATTATTTTCAATGTAGTTCCTTATATGATATTCTTTTAGCCAACATTGTTGAAAATAAATGAATTTTATTATTTGAAATATTGAAAACTTATCTTGGAAGTATTTTAATGAAATGATAATACTCACACACGAATATTCAAATTTAAAAATTCAAGACCACCCATATATCTCGTTAGCAATGGCGGACCTACATGGAGTCTTGTGGTGCTCAAGCACCCATTGTCTTTAAGCTAGGTTTAGTATAATAACATAGGCATTTAGAAAAAAAATTAGATAAAGATTGAGTGAGTACCACATTTAAATTCCTTTTGCATTTTTTTCCAAGAACTCTTTCCGGTAAGCACCCATAACTTTGAAATCTTAGATCCGCCACAATAATTCGTTAGTATATCAAATCCTATAGCTAGATCTATGTTTACAAATAGGTGGTAATTAACTTGCAAAATGACTATCTGGCAAGTAAAATCATGGCAAAGCTCATATAAATTCTTCTTGTTTTCTAATCAACTCACAAGAATACGTGCTTGCCCAACATTTCTGTGCTATATACTAAACGAAAATAGTGACAACAAAATGTGGCAAACTGTGCCGCAATATAATAATATGTTATTCTATACCAAGAGAAAACAAAATTATCTACCTACAAAAAAGATGTCTCAATAATGTGAGTCGCAATTTTGTTGAATAACTGTTTTACTTGACCTATCCCACTTACTAGTTTAAAAATAATCAAATTGCCTAATATGATGTGTCGCTTCCCCATTTGTTGTCTCCCCTCCCCCAACAACCAATCAAAAACTTGCATATAGTAGTTTAATATATGTTTTTTTCAACATTGTTTTGTCTTGTCCTGCTAAATTAATTATCATATGCCTAACTTGGTCTTTCTTTTCAATTGGGATGTCTCCTTTTGTTGAACATAGGCAATAATATATATCTCCATTATTCATTATAAAATTATATTGGGAAAGGTTTTGGTCTTAACTTTTTGGCCATTGTAATCATAATAAAAGCAAAACTCTTATATTTTTGTATGTAATTCCTTAGTAAAATAGTGAGATCAAATATATAATGAATTAAGGGTTCTGTAAAGAATGGAATGTCTCTTGGGATCGTGCATGTGGGGTTCATTTCAGAAGATATATTTAGACAGAGAATCAAACATGAATCGCTAAAAAAGTACAAAGGAAAAAAGAAATTAAAGTAGGGTTCCCAAACTGAGTAATAGTGATAAAAAAAAAAGGCCGATGTAATAATGTTGTCCATAAAAAGAAATACTAAGAAAACTCTAGACCAGTTTTTTTCTTTTTTAAGGCAATCAAGTGTAAACTAATGAATACTAGTATTTCGCTATTTTTAATGCAATCAAATCAAAACCAAATTTTTATATTCATTCAAGAAATCAATATGTTTTCTACTAAGAATTTTATGGCAACTTGCATATACTAAATCTATTAAATTACAAATTTTCTTGGACTTGACATAAGATTCTAAATTATGGTGCTGAAAATAGGAAAATAATGTCCTGAACATTATTCCAATTAAAGTATGATCTTAACCTAAGCCAATTCCTAAATGTGTGACTCTTGAGTCTTGGGCAAAGCTTATCCACACTTAATTATATGATAACCTATAATACAATTTATGTGGTGAGGCAGGTACCTAACCTCTCCTCCTTATATATTATGGACAAACATTTACCATAACTAAAATTGGATGAATAAAGGAAGAGCACGATATTTTTTACGCTTTAGACTATGAGTGGATATTCAAAATTTACTGGTCTAATTAATATGATTTTTGCACTAAGTTAGGAGTAGGACCACTAGGGAGTAAAACCTCCTTATGAGATCGTTTGAGCTCAAACATAAAACTTTCATTAAAGATAAAGAGATCTCAATTACCTCAATATGTCTTTTGTAAATATCATTTGTGTAATTAAGACTATAGAGCATAGTTTCAATAACCAAGAAAACACTTTATTAATGTCCCTATATCCCAATTTATGATTCAAACGCCTCATTTTTTTTATGGGAATTCAAGTATTGAATAAAAAAACTAAAAAGTTATTTTTACATGTTTAAATAGTACATAAACATAGTATAAGTCAATATAATTTTAACTAAAGATATTTAGAGAATTTGAAAAAATCAGTTTAGAGATAGTAGAAACAACGGAAACACAAAAAAAATTACTCCCTCCATCCCTATTTGTTTGTCATAGTTTGACTTGGCACAAAGTTTAATAAAGTAAGAAAGACTTTTGAAACTTGTGATCTAAAATAAGTCATAGACAAAACGATTCCCTCAATACAGCTTAACCCCGTCAAATACCAGCTAACGAACCGAAACCCCACCAATAACTGAATATTTGTGTGGCTATAAATGAGTCAAAAAATAAGTTTAGAGTTGAATTATTACCAAATTTAAAAGTATGACAATCTTTTAAAAAGAGACTAATAAAGAAAGTATAACAAATAAAGTGGACAGAATTATCGGTGCAAAAACTGATTGATTCCCCAAAAGAACACCTTCACATCAAATGGGATCGTGGGGAAATCATACTAACTTTTTTGTTTGTAAACCATAAATGTACCAATAGCATGTGCACACGAACTGAAGTACTTTCAAGGGAAAGATACAAATATTTCAGAAAAAGCTGCACATATGAATGCTTCAAATCCAAGTGCTGGGATCTAGGACTTCTTAGACAATATATTTTGCTAGTAGCTTGTTGCTTTTCTAGACCACCAGCTTTTAGCTTTTCAGATCCTTTTTGGTAGTTGCAAATGATATTCTCCCTCTCTCTATATGTTTACTTGTCCAAATTCATCAAAATCAAATTTTAAGTTTATTTATCCTTTTAGCAATTCAAGATAAAATTGGTTATGTTATTCCTAATTTACCTTTGATATTAAATACCTTCTACTTTTCAAAATTCCTTTTTAATTAAATATCTTGTATTTTTCAAGTATAATTTATAAGGGTATATTTGTCAAGTTTACGTTTTTTTATTTTTTCTTGATAGAAGTGAAAAGCTGAAAGTGGACAAGTAAATATAACCAGAGGAAGTATTTTGCTTAGTGAGTCATGGTGAAAACTGACAAAGATCAGAAAATTAAGTAAAGGGTTCATTGACTTTCACTTTGGTTTAGAATAAACAATTTCATACAGCATGATAATGATCCTTTCTTTAGCCATAAACATAATAATAGCCTCATATAATTTCAAGATTTTGTCCTTTGCGCTAATTAATGAAGTTTATTTTAAGCTCTCGTTGTTTATAAAACTTGGGAACACTTATTTAAAAAAAATTGAAAAAAATTTGTTTGAACATACTTTTTGGTCAATTTTTGAAAAAGAATATTTTTTGAGAATTTTTGAAAAAATATTTTTTTATCTCACTCACGAAAATTCAATTTTTTTTTCAAGTGAAATCTATGTCTAAACATAACTTCAAGTTGCAAAAACTATTTTTAACTCAATTTCAAAAACTCACTTTTTCAAATTTCAACCAAATCTATGTCCAAGCGCAGCTTTCACTGTAAAGTGTTTATTAAGCGTGAGATTTAAGGAAAAGATAAATTAAAGAACAGTTTAAACACAGAGTATTCTTCATGTCCAAAATATAACTGTAAATTAATCTTATTTTTTTGTCTTCTTACAGACAAGCAATGGAAGAGTAATATCAAAGATGCATTACAATGTCTAGCATAATAAAGATTTTTTATCTCTATGATTGCCACTATTATGTCTCCTCATAAATTAACCCTTTCTCTTTTCTTCTTTTTAGGGTAGGAGCCTAGGAAGGGCATTTGTCTTGCTTATTCAGACTTGCAGGTAAGTGTAATGCTTGATCACCATAACTTTAATGTTTGAAAAATGTGAAGTATACCTTCAAAATAAGCATTTTAAATTTAAGGTTTCACATTAATTAGTGGCTAATGACACTTCAGATTAATGGTACACTGACAAGGAAAAAGTTAGGCCTCTCTGCATGGTTTTCCCAATGGAGCTTGACAAATATATAGTACTCCGTAGCTAAAGTACTTCCTAACACTACATGCATAACTTGGTTTTATATTTTAACCTTTTAAATATCTAATTCCCACATAGACTAATTCAAATTCATATTGTTGCGTATACTAAAGGAGGCAAAATGTCCTACCAAAAGAATTTTTATTTTCAATATTATTCAAATATGAGATAGCTAGTTAAAGATAAAAGGGAATGTATGACCATATCACTACACATCTCACATCCCTAATTAATCATTCTCTTTCTAATATGGCTAGAACTCATAGAAACGCTCTGAAAAAGGCATGTGTGTGAACGTAGTGGCCTGCAGATTATTGGTACACTGAGAAGGAAGCATGGCTCCCCAAATAGAGCTTGACAAAGAGTGATAAAGTAATAGGAGTACTTCATATGACAACATGCATAACTTAAAGCTTTTTTTTTTTTTTTTTTTTTTTAAGAACTATATATATCAAATGTCTGAATTCCACTAGCCCAACTGCTTAGAATTCTTACCAAATAGATTTACTAAAGGAGGTAAAGCGCCCAATTGATGGAAGGTACTTCATTTTTAATTATATTGCTCTCTTTCTAAAACGATTCTGGCTCAGAGAAACACTTCGAAAAATGAAATGGAGGAGGGTAGCTCGTAGGTATCCGGTTCATCTGAATTAATATTTTCGACGCGGTATATAAAAAATATATTTGTACAAACTTACTAAAATTCTAACAAATTTTAGAAATAAATCCACAATTTTAAAAATATAATGAATTTCAAACACATCAAATTTAAATTTTGAATCCGCTTTTGCGTGAAAGTGCCCTCAAAATTATGCACGCACGAATCTTACTACTAATAATACTACCATTAACACAAGACTATGATAGCGATGTCAAATATACACATTAAAATATTCAGTTGCGTATATATGTTTCGTGTATTATGCTAAGTATTTACAAGTATACTCATATCTATGTCAAACACCGGTACGTACTGCCCCAAATAAAAAATTTGTGTTGATGAATTTATTAATCTTTTTTTCTGTAATCAAAAAATCCTCGCACGCATGTGGCTCTTAGTTTGTGATTTGGTGAATGTATCTTCCTATAAAATCCTCACAGGCATGCGGCTCATAGTTTGTAATTTGGTGAATATATCTCCTTATATCTTTCTGCACTTAAATATCATTTTTTTATCTATTACTGGCGTCGAACCAAGACATCACAAGTTGAACTATATCTTAATCACTAGACCAAAGTCCTAAGACCGTGTTGGTGAATAATCATAGCATAAAATTAATGTATTTTCACAAATATATAACAAGTATTATTGCTATACTTCTATCCCAAGCAATTAGTTATGGTGGGATATTTGTATATTTATGAACTTAAGATGTGTTTGCTCATTTGTCGATTTCAAATTCGGATTAAGGAAGAGGGTTACGTTAGGCTGACAACGAACGTAAACTTAGCCAATTCATGATGGATTATTTCAATATGCACACTATTTTATAAATCTAGATACAGTTCTTAGTACATTAATGGATGGGAAATGCACTAAACATACTTAATCATTCAAAGAGAGAATGATGGTTTAGATACTGAAGAAACAAAAGGAAATGGGGTAATAATTTCTAGAATAGTACTTTGTTTGGCAAAAGAAACAAGAATAGCACCTCAGAGATTATTATTTTAAGTAGAGAATATGCCATATATATGGTTGTCCGTATGCTGGGATCCATGATCATAAAATCCATTGAGTTAATAACTTAGCCTTTTTTAGTGTTCTTCCTATTCAAAATTAAACTTGACATATCCATGTCCACCTTAATTCTCTATAGTGCCAAAGCCCTCCAAGCCCTATATACACATCCAAGAAATGCCAACACAAAGAGACGGAAATGGTTATTCAATTTCTTTTATTGCACTAATATAATGTAGTACAACTAATTAAGTTCTTTTAACAAAAAGATAACGGATCATGCCGTCGTTAGAGCAATTTTACCCTATGTTATTACCCTTCAACTACCGAAAATTGAGCAATTCCCTCGGTTAGTTTTAAGGATAAAAGTGGTTCGATTTGTTAACTGCGAGGTAAATTTGATACCAAAAGATAACATAGGGTAAAATTATTCTATTTCAAATTGTTGAAGGGTAATTTTGGCCCTTTTCTCCTTATATATTACAAAAAATAGGAAACATCAAAATAAGGTAAATAACTTTTCGAAAACACACTTCTTTTTTTTACTGACGTAATTGATTTGCCCTTCCTTCCGATTCGGATGGATTGTTTGCTTTAGCAATTCACTTTACATGATAAACATGTTTTTAAAAAGAACTCATTTCAAAAAAGTATTAGGTTGAGTTGGGATTTTCTAGGTGGTACCACATGAATATTAGGTAAGCCGAGTTACTAATATGACTAGAGTTACATGGCTAATTTTTGCGCTTACTTTACATTTTACAATTATCCATTAGATGTTTGCTTACTGAAGTCAGCTCAATTTGTCTATAGTAATTCTAGGATAATAAGAAAATCTTCCATATATACAATAGTTTAATTAATTTGGAAGTCCCTCTTAGTTATTTCAATCAATGGGTTAACTATATTTCAATCAATGGTATAAAATGACCATTTCACTAGGTCCTCTCATAAATTAGGTAGGAAAAGGAAAGCAATAGAGAAAATTATATAGACCAGCTAAAGATAATTGCCAAATCACCCATTATATATGTTTCTTTTTTTCTTTATTTCTTTTCTCACATGGTGTCTAGTACCTATTTTGGAATCGGACTAATTCGAATTCGTATCAACACTCACGTAGTAAATACATCAAATACCACTTCATTTCCCAAACTCCTCTAGTTGGGGAATAAGGAGTAGGATGTTAGGTTCACCAAGAAGTTATCTCCCCTTGGGAGAAATGTTCAGAGATAACTAATTCAAACAATTTTTGAGCTGCAACTTCCTTCTTTTTTCACGTGTCATTTCTCCAAATATTTCATCACCACAAGTCTGTAAAACAAGTTAAAAATAATATAATGTGTTTCAAAAGTCACAGCCAGGACCACCACTAAGACGAAGCAGCAAGTAAGTTAGTAGGGGCCTGGCCTCTTCATCCTCAAACCCTCATCCTTCAAGAACTAAAACCCCTCGAACAGATATCTAACATCATTATTTATTAGCATATCCCATGCAAAAAAGTTGAAAAGTACTCATCTTGCAGAAGACAAAGAGACAGAGATCCATTCGCTCCCACGTGAAGTGAAGAGAATTCTCAAAGCCTATTAGCGTACCTCTAGTTTGAAGATGAAAATTGTGACCTAGTAAAGCTTTAAATGGTCACTGCAACCAATAGAATGAGCACATATATTCCTGCAAATTTATGACCTTCAAATTAGGATGCACTGACATGCATGTACAAAATTTAAATTGAAATAAAGCAAGTTGGGCTAGACACTAGACTATACAAATCCTTACTGCATGCATATACCAAGTATATCACCGGTAGGAACTTTATTTTCTAGTTCGGCCGTCCTTTTCACTTCTTATTACTCTTTTTTTCATCATTTCATTTAAGCTAACCGCAATGTAATATTTTATAAAGTAAAAATAAATTAAAAATTCTCTATACTTTTTATTGGCATATATACATATATATCTTACTGAAACCAAAGACTTTTAGAAAATATTGGACCCAAAGTAAACAAGTCAACATGACTAAAACTCAACCCAATAGTTAAATAAAGAAGATTGGGTTAAAAGACCCTCTCAAGTCTTTAATGAAGAAAAAGTGACACCTTTTCTTTACTCTTTTCTTTTATTTCTAAAACTTGATTAAAGGTTAACTGGGGATCAAATTAGAAATTTTAAAAGTTGGAAATAAATATTAAAATTCATATTTCAAATATTCATTTTTCCTCTCTTCTCTCCATCTACTTCTTCCTTGTCTCTTACTACTTCATTTTGAATTTTTGTCTCTCTTTTCCCTTCTTCCTCCTCCTTCTTCTCTCCTTATTTCTTCTTCTTTCTCTCATATTACTTTCAAATTTATTAGTGTTCAACGTGAAGATGATCATCATCCCTTTTTTTTCATTTTCATTTTCTCTTTTTTTTTTTCTTTTATAAGATTGACTAAAATATTTGGACAGATGACCGGAACGTCTGAGCAGATGATGGGAACATCTGGGCAGATAACCTGATTATCTGAACAGATGACCGGAACATCTGGACAGATTGCCGGAACATCTCTCTAGATGTTGAAACATCTTTTTAGATGAACGGAACACCTGGACAGATGGCCGAAACATTTGAATAGATGACCAAAACATCTGAACAGATGACCGAAATGTTTGAACAGATGATGGGATCATCTAGACAGATGATGGGAACATCTGGCCGGAACATCTGGACAGATTGCCGGAACATCTCTCTAGATGTTCAAACATCTTTTTAGATGAACGGAACACCTGGACAGATGGCCCAAACATTTGAACAGATGACCAAAACATCTGAACAGATGACCGGAATGTTTGAACAGATGACGGGATCATCTGGACAGATGATGGGAACATCTGGGCAGATAACCCGATTATCTGAACAGATGGCTGGAACATCTGGACAGATTGCTGGAACATCTCTCTAGATGTTGAAACATATAGTATGTACAGATGACCGGAACATCTAACAGATGGTCGGGGGTAAGGCGGATGAAGGATGGAGGAGAAAGGTAGAGAAGGGTGGAAGAGGTAGAGGATGAGGGAAAAGGTTGGTTGGTTAGAGTGGAAAGGAGGAGCAAGGGGCTTTGTGTAAATAAAAAAAACTTTTGAGATTGTAAAAGTTAGTTATTAGTGCTAATCTTAAATGTGTCCCTCTTACTTCATTATTTAAGACTTTGTCCCTTTTATCTATTTAAAGACTTGAAAGTCCCTTCTAACCAAAGAACCCAATAAAGAAGATTGTCTTTTTCTTCCACTGTGATCTATTTTTACTTAGGTTTGTATGGATGCAAAAGATCATAGGTCTTTCAGGACAACTTCCTTTCTCATCATTTTAAGTGTACATCTTCCTCTTATAACACATTCACGCACTATAGGTGTTTTTTAAGTGTACATCTTCCTCTTATAACACATTCACGCACTATAGTTTCACAGCTACGACCAATGCATCTAGAGGTCGACATATGGAACATAACCAAACCATCTTATGTGACCTCTCATTTTTATCTCCAGTCGTTAAAAATAGCACAGTTCACCTTCATATAGAACCACCTTAAATAAAGTAAATGGTGTCATAATTTCACCAAATGTTAACAGATTGAATACTTGGTGCAGAAATGCATATAAACTTTTTGCTTAAAATAGCAACTAGACATGTAAAAATGTCATATGTTAGTTGGAACACTGGTGAAGTACAAAGTGACAGCTGAAAATTTTCCACTTCGAACTAAAACTGTTTATGCAAAATTAAATTGTCTGTATTTTCCATAAACATCCACTTTCAACTTATATAGTCCTCACATGCATTCCTATAGACCACTTAAGTGTCTATTGATAGCGACACCTCCAAATTCTCCCCTTTATATTCTCTTGACCAACCCTTAATTTTCTGAGGCCATTCTACACCCCTATTTTCACACTAACAAAAGGCAAATACTTTGTACACACACTAGACATTTAAGAAAGGATGAAGTCACCACCACCTCATCTTTTCTTTAAACATAAAAGTATGCTACTTAGGTTGCTTATATTCATACTAGGCATTTGCTCAATCAAGAGAAGTAACAACCTCTGTTGTGACCAACCTTTCACTTCTTCAACCCCTTCAACATTCTCAGTGATTCAGTCATCATTGAAACAGTTAAATATTGAAGGGTACTTTAGTTTCAAGAACATTGATCACGCGGCCAAGGACTTTGGCAACATATATCACTTCCCTCCATCAGCAGTTTTGTACCCAAAAACAGTTCTTGACATATCATCCACCATAAAACATATTTTCGACATGGCTGCCACTACAGACCTGACTGTAGCTGCTAGAGGCCATGGTCACTCTTTAGAAGGACAAGCTCAAGCATACCAAGGAGTAGTGATCAACATGGAATCGCTTCGAACACCAGCAATGTGTTTCCACACTACCGGAGAACTGCAGCCTTTCGTTGATGTCTCTGCTGGAGAACTTTGGATAAACATCCTGCATGAAAGCCTTAAACTTGGGTTAGCACCTAAATCTTGGACTGATTATCTTCATCTTACTGTTGGTGGCACCTTGTCGAATGCCGGAATCAGTGGTCAAGCATTCAAATATGGACCACAGATCAATAATGTTTATCAACTTGAGGTTGTCACTGGTATGTTCATGCACAATATTGTATAGATCGCAATTCCATACTATCAGACAGTCATTATCTAAGTTGTTAAGCAAGGAGAATTTGCTCTTTGCATTTCTCTAGTTTTTCTTTATAACAGAGGTGTCCTTACTCCCACTTTGACTGTTCTATTGGATCCCATTAACAGAGGTACCGGATAACTTTGTCCACCAGAGCTTATGCAGATGGAAAGACATTACCCAACGTTTTTCCTTTTTTGTCTCTGTTGCACCCTAGTCTCGCATGGTTTCAGCCTCTTCATTGACTGCTAGGCTACACCCTTGAGTGCCCGCATTTCTCTATTTTATTACAACAAGAGTACCAATCAACACGCAGAAGTCATATAATTAGTCAGTAAAAAAATCCTTAAAATTGTGGACTTGGACTCAACAAAGTCTTCAGCAGAAGGCAATTTTGTTACAACAAGTCATCAATATTTTTTTCCAAACTTTTGGATACTCAACTATAACTATTGACAAAATTCACAATCTTCGTCTTGTAAGTCGTATGGCTATATATTATATTGCTGGAGGCTATTAATAATAACATTTTTGCATAGGTAAAGGAGAGGTGATTACTTGTTCAAAGGAGCAGAATGCTGACCTGTTCTATGGTGTACTAGGAGGACTTGGACAGTTTGGTATCATCACAAGGGCAAGGATTGCTCTTGAACCAGCACCTAAAAAGGTAACTTTTCCAATACCAAATATCAAATAAGTTAATATCAATTGGAACAAGATTTATATTAAAAGGCAAAACAAGAAAACAAGCCCTGTTCTAAAAAGTCCAAGTATTTGCAGGTAAAGTGGATCAGAGTACTATATTCAGATTTCTCCACATTTGCTAATGATCAAGAACACTTGATATCATCCAAAGATTCTTTTGACTATATAGAAGGATTTGTCATTATCAACAGAACTGGATTATTGAATAACTGGAGGTCTACTTTCAACCCTAAAGATCCACTTCTAGCCAGTGAATTCAGTTCTGAGGGAAAAGTTCTGTACTGCCTAGAAGTTGCCAAATACTTCAATCCAGAAGAAACAACTGATACTGATCAAGTAAGATATATTTGGAGTCATGTTAAGCTTTTGACAACCTTGCACAATGTTCAACTGAACATTGCCACATCATGACTCATATTTTCTTAAAACTTGCAGAATATTGATGCCCTTTTATCTAAGTTGAATTATATCCAATCCACACTGTTCCAATCAGAAGTGTCCTACTTGGAATTCCTTGACAGAGTTCACGTATCGGAGATGAAACTCCGCGAGAAGGGGTTATGGGATGTCCCTCATCCATGGCTAAACCTTCTAATTCCAAGGAGCAAGATTCATGACTTTGCACAAGAAGTTTTTGGCAAGATTCTTACTGACACTAGCTATGGTCCTGTACTCATCTACCCAGTCAACAAATCAAAGTACTGAAATAATCATCATCACTCTACCAATCTTCTTGTCAAGGATATATTCAAGTTCCTAACATGATCATTTGTCTTGCAGGTGGATAAAAGGAACATCTTTAGTTACACCTGAAGAAGATGTTATGTACTTGATAGCATTTCTATCTTCTGCCATGCCATCTTCCACTGGAAAAGATGGAGTACAACATATTCTAAATAAAAACAAGAAGATATTAAACTATTGCAAAAAAGCTCATATTGGAACTAAACAGTATTTGCCACATTACACAACTCAGGAAGACTGGAAAACTCACTTTGGTCCCAAGTGGAAAACATTTGCTAGGAGAAAATCCATATATGACCCTTTGGCTATCCTAGCTCCAGGCCATAAAATTTTCAGAAGAGCATCACCACTTCAACAACAATGAGTAATAAATATTTATATAGAGTTCATTACATAGACTTATGGTTATAAGGTTCCACAGTGTACACATGTAACAGTGTTGTAGCATTGTAGCATTCTTTTCAGAAAGAACTACCTTTGTACATTGAAACTTGAGAACTGGCAAGGAATCTGATGCTTGTACTTAGCACAGCTCATTAAAGATTCAGCCACGACTAAAATTTTCATTTTACAAAACGACTTTACCGTGGAATTCAACTATATTTTCCTTTTTTAATCTCCAATGCAACAACATACATCACATAGAAAAATGCACAAAGGCGAAACAACAGAGAGGCTACTGAGCAGTTCAATGAAAACTGAAAAGGTCCATCCATCAGTGGGACTCCCACTCAACTGTTAATTTCATACACGAGGATTAAACTAATTGCTAGCAACCGTAAGACAATGCAAGGCACGTTCAGTCAACAAGACCAGAACTGAGTGACTAATGGTGCCGGTAAAACTGGTGAACACCATGAAATCGACCTTATGTTGCAGGATGGATAGATTTACTTTTTTTCAGGTTCGGTCCAGCCAAGGCCTGGTCGCCTAATGCTTTCACGTGGCCCTTCATAGCCCCGAGCATCAAGAATAGAGGCTTCAAAGTCAGTTGTATCAGATGCTATAGGAAGAATGCTATTTAAATCGTCTCTTGCTCCTAGACCTCCAGCTCTTATAACGTCATCCAGATTGATATCCCCCTCCATGTTTACTTCGCCTTGAGAATCCAAGGGTGCTGGAGCCACATTACCTGCGACATTTCTACCACCTTGATTTTGATTCCCTTCAAAAGTCTGTTTCCCAAAAGCCTGTTGCAGTTTTTGACCAGATTCAGCGCCGTCATTCTTTGTGGTATGGTCAATCTTAGCTGCTGCATAAAAATTCATCAGTTCAAAGACACTGCGGTTGCAACTTTTGTAATTGATTTAAAAAAGAAGCAATTTATTATCATCCAATTGGACAACTGCAAAGTTTTCTGAACACCTCATATACATCTATTCAATGAGAAAATACTAATAAGATGATACTCCATATAGAAGTGGTGTTCACTTCTCTCAGAGAGTGTGTTAAAGCTTCCTTTTTTTTTTTTCTCCACAAAACAGAAATATCAGATTACTTTATTGCTCCTCTCTTTCCAAAAGAGGTTTTAAAAAAATGGTACAGTCACGATGTGCCAAAACTTTGATTGATATACCAACACTCATGTTGTTCACTTATCTTAAGTAGCTAAGGCATATACTTTGTGTAGCCTTTGGTCATTCACTTTGTCCTTCAGAGAACCGTCTTATTTAAAAACTAACAGGAGAACCTCTCAAATACTTAACACATCCCTAGCGGCTCAACTGAGTATATATAAACAGTAACCACCAGTAAATCAAATGATAAAGACATTTTGTTGGAACAATACTTTCGAGAACTTTAAGTGAGTAATGAATTTTACAATAACTTAATGGTCCAACACTAACATAGGGATAAGAACTCCAACAACTGACCGAGCAAGAGCCCTCTTCACCCTCGTATGATATGTCTTTGAGAAAGAGCGGAGTTGTTAGCTTCTGCAGGTCATTAATTACTCTTGCTAAAAAGAGATCTTGCCAGTTTCTCAACCAAGGGGATACATCAAGTTCTACTAAGCAAAGGACATTACATGATCTTATATTATGGATTATGTGGGCATGTTTTGCACGAGCCATTCAAACCATAGTCTTGTACGCACTTCATTCTCAGGTGTGAAGTTTTTGCAGAACTAATAAAAATGCCTTCCTTTGTTTTTGACAATGTTCCCCTGCTCTAGAAAATTGCAACACTAGCTTTTAGCAAGTCCTGCACCTTAAATTTCTCAGTCCATAAGTAGAAATATCTACATTCGCTCAAGAAATATTCAAGTTGGTTTCTCTAATTTTGTACATCCAATATTGGGGTTTTATGCTATGTCACACCCTTCCAACCTCATTATTATTATTATGTCCTTAAACTATTTTATTGACGAACAATATGTCCTTGAACTAGTAGCCTTTTCTGAAACCAACAGACATATAATTGTATGGTCTGTTTGAAATTTGAAATTGCACAAACTAATCACTTTAAGTAGAAGAAGAAATATTATTAGGAGACATGGTATGTGTGATATACTAAAATGGATCATGGGAACCTAATACAAAGCTGAAATACCTTGTGAACTTCCAAGAGTATTGCGGTCCATTCTGCCTTAATTTAAATCAGAAACTAAGATTTCCACAAGCAAGTATCTTCACCAGCTCACAAACCCTCAAAAGAACCTTCAAGAACCCTGTTGCATAAAATGCATCTACTATTATCAAAGGACAAGAAACCGTGAAGTTTTCTACAGAATAAGACAACTGTACTAACATCCAAAGAAATGAGGAACAAAAGAGGAGTACACACTTCTCATCCTTCAGATCAAGACTGAAGTGGGGAAACCAAATGATTGTTGTTAGTAAATACCATTACTCGGGCTTGTTTTTTTTTTTTTTTTTTTCCGGATACTCGATCGATCAAGGTAAACAGAAGACCTATCATTGATTTGAAAGTCTAAAATCTACCACTACCAATTCCAGTCATCTCTTAAACTAGTCACCAAGGCTATATACCTAAAGTTCCTAATTAAACAATACGACTATTATTCATTGATAGATACATAATGGCAAAGTCACTCCAATCGTTCTGTCAAAAAACTTGTCCATATCCCAACTGAGACTTTCTTTCCCCTATCTTTTATAACCTTGAGAAATAATTTATCAATCTTCCATTCTGGTTTTCCTTTGTTTGGTAGGGAGGGGGATGACTAGTGGTGTTCAAACCAACTTGCATGTACCTTGATTTATCCATAAAGCAGCAAGGTAAACATGAAGCAGATAGGATCACATTGAGTGTTACTCCTATGCCTCAACCACTAAGCCATCCCTTGAGGACTTCAATCTATACTTTTGAACTCTCTCTACATTGGTAAACATACATCCAGCTAGAATGAGTAAAACACACATATATTACATAATCAAGGACCACATCAAGAAACAATAAAATGACTCTTCCAAGATAAGTTCAATCATTTCAAACAATAACTTTCTCTCCATCCTACCTCCTTCCACCAAAAAACAAAAAAGCATACACTACGCAAGTCTTCAACATACAAAAAAAAATCCACTACCTCTGCTAAAAGAAAAAGACAGTTTTAGGAAAACTTAGGTAGAACCATCACAAGTAAACAAGTCATCCATAGAGAAATGCTGATAAATAAACAGCAAAGAACTAAAAAGAAGCAAAGTAAGAATAAAACATCATTCTTGGCTATGTTTATACACCACCTATTGATTTGTAACACGACTGAAAGAGGTTACCAGAGAAACCAAGATGAAGCAATGTGTTTTGTTAATGCTAGAGTTGAAAGTGCAAAGGATACGTGTAGTAGAGGAAAAGAGGACACGTAATTTGCTTTCTTAATGCAGTAGCACTAACTTATGAATTGTATATTCTTGGGAATTTGTTGGTAACAGTCCCAAAGACCAATCTTGACTTGTGCACTCTATATTGGCCCAAGTGTTTGGTGTTTTATCATCTTTAAACCTTTTTACTTTCCTCATTTTTTCATTTATTGTCAACTCCTATTCAATTGTTGGTGAGGAATAACCCTTTCAGCGGCAAATAAAAAAGTACATAGAATAATTTATTGAAATTTTAGCCAATTGTAAAGGCATTAACACCATTACACCAATTTAATTTTCTCTTCGTACGGTCTTTTAACAGCCTTTGATTGTTATTAATACTACATTCAATTGACAAATGCTAATATAAAATACTACTATTAATTCAGAAAAAACATATATTAGATTTCACTAAAAGTAGACAAAACAAAATACAAGTAACAATACATAACATCAATGTATCAACGCTATAAAATAAAATTACATTATTTGAACTAAAACCATAACTAATCCTGTCATTTTCCAACACTTAGGAATACACATCTTCTCCCCGCGAGGAATCCTCCTCCAGTCTCTCACTATTGCGCAACCTTCACTCATCATGTCCTGATCAATTAAGAAACCAAACCATAAGTTAAACAATAGAGGAAACAAGGACTTTTGTAATGCACTTGGAAGAACATGCAGATACACTCGAAATCAAATTATTAAGAAGTCCAATAAGTTGATCTTAATCATATATTCTACTCCTTAATGCACTGGGACAAAGAAACACAATTGCAAGTGGAACAACCTGATATCGCTGACCACATTAGGATTTGATTGTTCTTGGAGAATGTAAGGATTGCACATATAAATATGCACCAAATGAAAGAGAGTGCTCATTTAACGAAGTTCGCTAATCTGGAAAATTGTAACACTCGGGCCAAAAAAGAAGCTGATTCCTCAAGTTAGTCTAGGAAACTGCTCCAGAAACCATTTCTTCATTCCTCCTTTTCAAAAACATGCATATAGAGCACAGCACAGTTATAGATCAGTAGTTTAATTATGTAAAGCAGCTAAAGCACATTAGAGTTAAGCATAGGTGCACAGCTATTCAATTCAACCAACATTATCACTATTTAACAGCTCACCACTAGAAGCATTTGAGAAAAGCTAGCACAGCAATAGCAGATTAACACCTCGTAAAACAATCAGCCATTGGACAACACATAACGCCTAAAACACCTCTTAAAACAATCAGCCACCGGACAATACAAATCGCCTAAATGCAGCTACATCAATCAGTCACCTGCTTTCACTTAAAATGGAGAAGTAGAAGGGAAGAAGAAACTAAGCAGAAGCAGCACGTGAAAGTAGAGCAAAACTACAAAAGAGGAACAGAAAAATGTAGAAGCAGACTCGTCCAAGAATAAGCATACCTGGTAAGTCATCCAAGAAGAAGACTACAGAAAAATGTCTTATCTTTTATGTAAAATAAGTTGGTGTCTCGTTAAAAAAAAAAAAGAAAAAAAAAAAAACTAGATTATCATCAAGTGTGAAGGAAAATTAGATGTCTTCTTAATCTTAATTTGACTAGCAAAAACACCAATGTAAGTAAGATATATACAAAGTAGAGACAACTGAATTGAGCTTCTTTACCTGTAATGTAGTTCTTTTATGAAGATTAGAGAAGAGAAGAGAAGACAGTAGGAGAAGGAGAACTTTAAGGAGCTCGCAAGCCAAAATTGAGAGTACTTAGGCTCTCTTTTTCTGATAGAGCTTGCAAATCAAGCTTGATATTCCTCCTCTGCGCTTTTCTTCTTCTCTATTGTATCCTTTGCTTCTACTTGATTGAAGGTTTAACAGTCAACTTTTTCCTCGTCCTGGATTTTCTCTTTCACTTGAAAATAGGCAGATAATTCAATCATCAAAGAAGAAAGTTTTAGAACTCTAGCTACATTAATTGCATATGGCCTAACAAAGCTGGGTTAAAGGATGAGGGGTTGGGGTTAAGGCTAAAGGAAATATATTTACAAAGCATGGGAATCCGGAAAAAGCTACTAGTAAAAAGACCCATCTAGCTAATCTAAGCAAGGTTAAACACTATGCATTTCTAATTATTAGCTAAAAATTCCAACTAATCATTTTCCTTTGTTCTATTAATTTCTTCATTATCAGCTGCCAGATACTAAAAAAAGATGCACATTTCTCAGCATCCTTACAAATTATCACAAGTACCTATCTTTACTTTAAAATAGCTCTCCACGCATATTGCAGAATATCAAGTTAAGAAGAGAGAGGATTCTCAATAGCTGGAAAATTTTGGAGAAAAGAGAGAAACTTTTCCGATAGAGAGAGGACATAACATCAGTAGATAAAGTTCTTACCTGAACATTGCAAACAAATGATAACCACCACTAACAATCATTAAAAAAAGTCAACCAATTTAAATTAGATTTAAAGGACTGATCTGCACAAAATTATAAAACAAAATATCCTGTGCCTATCTTCAGTAGACTATGCTAATAAGAACTTACATGGCCAAAATGAACAAAGTAAATAAACGATTGTAAACACAAAAGAAAGTTGATGTTCCACATACTTTCATGAGTCTCTCCATGTCTTACCAAACGATAACCAATTCCCTTCCTGTAATATTCCCAGTTTACGGGCTCAGGCTCCTGCATGATTAAGAAGTGAAATTACTTCTCTGTTAAGAGCCTCTAAATTTGTCCAGTGCGAGTCCCAGTAAAATGATATCTCACCTATTAAGTTTTTTTCGTAAAAGAATGGCAAAGAGAGAGGCTCATTTAGTTTTCTTCTTTTAGAATAATTGTATCTCTACAGACATGGCAAAATGATATCACCTATTGACATAAATTTTTCCTAAACTATTCCTCTATTTTGCCTTCCCAGTGATTAAACAACTAAATTTCAGTTTGGTAAGAACACAGCTGCTCAATCTACTCTAGGCAGGATTAGCATAAGTATAAACACAACATACCCAGTATAATCCCACAAGTGGGGTCTGGATTATCATAAGTATAAAGCGGTAGACAAATTCAAACAATTAACTACATCTACATCGGAGATAATAAAGAACTAAAATGGGGCCTAAACACATAATGTTTCACACTAGCCATACAAAAAGGTCATGATGTAAAAACATTCATCAAAGAAGCCATTTACTGAAGTAAACATCGGTAGCAGAAGAGGCTCTTTACTAAAGGAGAACCGGAGCCTTTTGTGACTATAAATATTTGAACTTGTAAATATTCTACATATCAGAATACACCCGGACTAAACGCAGGGATGTAAATGGTGTCTCCAAACGCCAGTCTCTTTGCTTTTTGCTTAGAGGTCTTCCTTTGCCTGCTTTTTCTCTATTTACTCTAACATCTGCTATGCCCCAAATACAAGCATTAGTTTCCAAATTGAAGGAGACAAGCCTGAGAACACCATCACGTTCAGAAGATGATCCACCCTCGGCCACTTCAATAACATATTTTACATACATAGAACGATCCTTGAACCGGTCAAGATCTTCAGGAATTCGAACAACCCTCTCAACGCCAGGTGACGATACCTGGTAATTGTTTTCATATACAAAAAAAAAAAGAATTTTGAAATAAATAGAGTAACAAAAAGATGTGATAAAACATAGAAGCTTTAATATATGAGTGCAAGATCATGACATACTGATATGATGTTTCAGTAGAAATGCATCCCAAAGAAAAAAAAAATATGTTGTCACAGTATCATAGAGCTCGAAACTTGGTCTTTTTTGAAGAATTAATCCTTTTAGATTAAATGGAGTGACATTGTTGAAGACATAATTAAGAATTAAAGGTGAACCCGCTCTAGAAGTTTAAGCATTTAACTGAGATGGTCCACATTTCAACACGGTAGAGCAAACTGAGGTCCTTGGTTCAAGTCTCACCGCCTCCCACTATAAAAAAGAAATCTCACGTTCTTGGGCCATGAAAAGGAATCAATCCCGCAGTGAGGAGGTGTGTTGAAGACATAATTAAGAAAATAAAAGAATTCTCTCTCTAACAGTTTAAGATGGTCAGATACTTCAGCAGACATAAAACTATCAATGCAGAAAAGGATCACCAACCTCAAGAGATACGTTAATTGGAATAGATCCAGCCACCTCAGCTTCATCAAGCTTTGCTCTGTATCTTGATGTGAAAGCTTCAATGTCCATCATATTAGGAGAACCTGACCTGCATACACAATTTTGCATATAAAGGCTACCATCTTTTCTAGAGACAAGATCTTCTTGAGATGCAAAAATAGAAGAAAAGCAAAAGATATACTACATATGAGTGGTGCAACAAAGTATACTCAATTAATGCACAGAGTAATGAGGATTAAGTATCTGATGGGTCTCCAAATGGGAATATGTAATTCTGGAAAGATATGGGAAAGGGAGGAGCTACTCAAGATACTAGACCATGGCAGTTTCTTCAAACAATCACGTGACAATTCTTTTCCGTTTATGTCTCAACTTATTCATTTTCTTTTACATAAGACACTAATAAGCAAAGTTCCACTAAATATTCAGAAAAATTTAGGAACTCATATTGCTAATCGAGAAAGCTCAAGTAAGCAGGAAGACAGAAGGTAGGGAAGATAGTATCTGAAGAAAGAGAAAGAAAGAAAGATCCTAGCTACCACTGGCACTAGATATGGCCAGCATTATAGCAGTATAAACGGTTTCATCTTATGGACAAAAGCTCCTTGAGATAGACAATCGTTTCAGTCAAATTCAGAAGAACACTCGCGAAGTAAGGTGTGAAAAAGAGAGACATGACCTGCTTCTCCTTTCAGAAAGAAGTTTTACCTAGAAGTAGTCAGGGGTTAATGATGTATATGCAACTATTGTAATTATCTCAAAGAAATGTCCATTAGCTTACTTATTTGTAAGTCTCTCTACTCGTACTTGAATGTTGGCATTTTTTAATGTCTTAAAGGCATAAATTCCTAATTCCCCATCAAATGATAGAACAACTTCTTCAGCTAGTTCTAACGCTTTCTTGTCCCACGATGTTCCAGCCAGAAGGATTCCTCCTCCTCCAGATCCATCCCCAACCTTAAAACAGAAAAAAGTGGTTCAGCATATAAAATTCACAAAGTGGATAAAACTGAAAATCAATGAAAGTTATGTACCATAGAAGATATTACTTACATAAAGATCAGGTTCTTCCTCAAGATACTCATCGAAAAACCCATCATCATCATCATCCAACAGTTCATCTGTCATTAGAAATTTAGGCACACTACATTGTTGTTTAACAAAACATATTACATAATTCAATTGTATCATCCTGGAAATCAGCATACAGGATGAGGAAACACGCTGTGAACTAAAATGTTTAAAAGACAGTTATAAATAAGTATCCTAGCACCCAAGAGTGTGGCCTAGTGGTCAGTAGGTTAATAACCACGGTGTCTCAGGTTTAAATCCTAGCGGAGACAAAAACACTAGGTGATTTCTTCTAATATGTCTAAAACTTGGTGGACAGAGTTATGTGGAATTAGTTGAGGTGTGTGTAAGCTGGTGCGGACACTACGTCAGTTGTTAAAAAGAAAAAACAAAGCTTTCTAGTAGTATTTAATGCATACCATCTTCAAGAAGAAGTTCATCCTCATCATCTTCATCATCATCATCATCCAAAAAGACTTGTTCAACAGTGGGAGGCTTCTTGTCTAGTGGGTCAGACTTGGTATTTCTCTTCTTGGCACTAGTGGTTATACATAATAACTTTGTAGGCATATACAAAAGTGGGTTGCCACGCCTAAACTGGAAGGAGAATACATGGGATATTGGTAGCAAAGCTGAATTTGTAATCTTCAGATTTTGGGAACCTGTAACTAAATTCATTTCTTTGGGTTCTTGTTGCAGTTAGTTAGTTCCTGGAATGAACAACAAATGGTTTTTGCTGAGGATAGGCATTTATGAATTTGAACAACAAATTCATTTATATTCCTTTAGTGAACTGACAGAAAAATCTTGATTAATAACCACTTTTTAGTATGCTGATCCATATTAGCTAGTATTTGTAAGGTTTTACAAGTATAGCCACAGCCACTCAAACTTCACTAATAATCCATGTATTTCAATTTAAAATCTCATGAAAACGTCTTGAAATTTGAAGTGCAACACTGAATTTCAAGAAAAAATCCTGGAGTTTGAAAAATTTATGATATTTTCTTTAAAATATAACTTTTCATTGCAAACTTAAGGAACTTTTTTTTTAAAATTTAAATCTATTTCACCATCATGATGCGTACATAAAGAAATTACAACAGTTAAATAATCTCTCTTACCATGCATATTACAACTCTCCACATTTATCATTTTACCTTTATTTGAAGTCAACCAGTCCTTGACCATTGAAGTCGCACATTGGTCACCACAATATTGTTACAAAATAAATTCGGAGTTGAGTATTTTATACTTATGTTTGTTTTAGCGCTAGAAGATTGATGTTGCGAGAAGTTATTAGCCCCAACCACATTGCAAAGTTCCAAGGTAGCTTCTCTTCTGCACAATCCCTTATCCACTATTACCATGCAGAATCACGACAATATGGAAGATTGTTTACTCGACCACATTTCTTTTTCACAAGATGAAAAGCAGCGCATTTATGCTCCATGGTTAAATTCAGTTATAATAAAACTCCTGGACAAGCGTTTACATCATCAGTACCTCTATGATAAGTTAAAGTATTTATGGCAACTTACTGAAGAATTTCCTCTGATTGATCTAGGGGAAGACTTTTATGTAGCAAAATTCAAAAAACATGATAGTCTACATAAAGTGCTCACTGAAGGACCCTGGTTTGTCAATGGATTTTTTCTATCAATCAGATGCTGGGAGCCAAATTTTGTAGCTACTCAAGCAAAGCTTCTGTCAACAGCTATATGGATACGACTACCAAATTTACCTACAGAATTTTTCGATGAAGGTGTACTGAGAAAAATTAGTTCCTCTCTGGGCAAACTACTTAAAGTTGATTTCAAAACGTCCACAGCAGTAAGGGCCAGATATGCACGTATTTGTATTGAAGTCCTTGTTGACACTCCCGTAAGGAGTTATATTTTCCTTGAAAATCATAAACAAAAAATTATATATGAGGGTGAAAACATCTTGTGTAAAGTTTGTGGTCGTCTAAGCCATCTTCAAAAATCTTGTCCTTATGCTCCTAAGGTAGCTACTACTAATCCTACTATTGATAAATTATCTTCTTTACCTCAACTCAAACTGAAAACAAAAGAAGGGGAGGAAGAATGGCAAACAGTATCCTTTCCAAAGAAGAAAAAAGGTGACATCCTAAAAACATATTCTCGTAATATTAATACTTATCCGAAAAAGGTTGTACAAGCCTCATCCTCAAAGCAAGCAAAATTGGATCTCTCAGGTAAGTTTTCTAATCTGAATGTTTCAAATTTGAAATCTCATCAGAAAAAAGAGTTTTTGAATTATTCTCTTAATAAATCTAATAGTTTTAATATTTTATCTACTTCTTCTACTCAAAAAACCTTAAATGAGGCTGACACTGCAAAAACTCGTCACTCCTCACCTAAACAAAAACAAAAAGGGACGTTACACTCTATTCTTGGTCAAAGACCAATCAAAGATATTAACTCCCACGTTTGCATTGAAGATTCAAGTTTGGTCCCACTTGGAAAATGCAGACAAACACAAAAAGACAAAACTTCTCTAGCTACTGAGTGTTCTACTCCCATTACACCCCCTCTCACGTTGATACCCCACTACAAAACCCTAATAGCATCACTGACACTCCCATGCAAGAGTCAAACTATCCTCCTAAAATCATAACTGACAACGACATAATCCCCCCTGCTATTCCCATGCAAAGCCTTGTTTACCCGAACACGCTTCCTTCAAACGTCCATCATCATATTACTAACCCTAAGAATATTATTTTGACTCCTTCCCCATATTTATCACCAGCCATCACTAATGAAAAATCTAAGCTCACTCTCTCTTCAACGAGCGAATGAGAGATTCACAGTACAAAAATTATTAGTGAAGCATCGAAGAAAGAAGAATTACAGCATGAATCCAAACATGCAAGATTTTCCACCCTCCTCCACCAATCTTTCAACCACTGATATTCACTGTTCCTCCTCCACAAAATCGTGTACCCCAGTCATGGTTGGAGTCAACGTTGTGGGGTCAAGCCTTAACAGTTCCGATCACCATCTTTGGTCAACAAGCACATGTGATCATACAAGACCCGGCGTACCTTGCCCTAGTTGTAAGCGAGGGAATGCATTTGTCGATGCAGAATTATATGAATGCAACGTGGCCATATCTTATGAATGGGATGAATCAAATGGACTTTGCTTTGAACGATCTCCCCTTCTTCCCTCCTCGTGTGTTGCCACCCCAAGTGCCCATATTCACAGCTTGGGATTTGATCCGCAATCAGCCATTACAGGGACATCAACAAATGAACAACTTGGGAAATCAGTTTCCTCCAATGAACCAGAATGGGATGCCACCAATGCCAATGGATTTTCCTCCTCCACCAGCTCCCCCTCCCTCTCCGGTACACCCTCTCAATCCACTCGCACAAGAGGACGTAGACAGGAGGGGGCCACTAGAGCAACAAATTGCATCAAGAGGAAGGGAAAGTCGAACGGAATTTCTAAACCTAAAAGAAATAGCAATATTTCTATTCAAAGAAAGGCAAGACAAGAAGGTAATATTCACAACACATCACTCTCTCTTCAGATGCTCCTTGGATGTGAGGGCTCCTGCCAACAGGTTAGTGGGAAAGTATGCTGTGATACTAAACCCAACTCTACGAGTTGATCCTGAAGATGATGGTATGATAATTGAAATCTGAATTGTATTATAAAAATGGAAATACAATTGATAGAGAAATATAGATAGGGGCTCCACTCTCCTCATTACTAGAAACCAGTAGAAGTAGTACTTAATATTGCTATTAATTAAGGTTGAAATGGTCCATGGGCTTTACTAGCAAGATATGAGTTGTCTCCCTCTTTCACTTTCCTTTTCTTTTTCCTCTTTCCCCTTTTACTTTTTACTTTTAAGTAGTACTTTTAATGTGGGGCCAAACTAATAATGACAGTCTCCCGTGGCAATTTTGGCTGATTAGTCGATAATGAGAATTGCTAACTATTTGTGTAATCTTATTGTTTGGAATGTAAGGGGTGCCAATAATCCAGAATTTAAGAGGCATTTTGATATCATTTTAGAAGTTTATAAGCCAGTTGTGGTTGCCTTGCTTGAGACTAAAATGGAAGATCATCATGACCTTAGGGAAAGATTTGATTTTTCTGATTATGCTGAGGTTCCTAGTGTGGGTCGTTCTGGAGGTATTGCTTTACTTTGGAAAAACGATTTGGTCTCCATCACTGATGTCCACATAAATGGTAATGAAGTGCATGCAATGATTAAGGTACATAATTCTACACTTAATTTTCCTTAGTTGTTTTCTGCTATCTATGCTAGTAATAGTAGTCTTAGTCGTAACCTGCTTTGGAAATCCTTAGCTACTATTTACGAAAATTATAAAGGTCCTTGGCTTGTGAGTGGAGACTTTAACCAAATTTTAAAGCAAACTGATAAATATGGTGGTCGTCCTTTAAATTATAGAAATGCCAATGCTTTTTGGAACTGTATTAATTATTGTAAGTTGATGGATTTAGGGTTTAAGGGTCCTAGATTCACTTGGTCAAATCATAGCAAGACTAGTTCTGGACTTATTTTGGAACGCCTGGATAGATGCCTGGCTAATAATGAATGGGTCACTAGTTTTACTGATGTTGCGATAGTTCACCTTCCTAAGACCTACTCGGATCATCATCCTATCCTCATTAGTCTGACTAAAAGAACTCCTGCTAGTAACAATAAGCCTTTTAGATTAGAATCTATGTGGATGTCCCATCCTGACTTTAAGAATATTATTAGATTAGCATGAAATGATAGAAACTTCCATGATGCATCAAGGTTCTTTGAAGAGCACATTCTTACTTGGAATAAATACGTCTTTGGAAATATTTTTAAGAAGAAAAGAAGAATTCTTGCTAGACTGAATGGTATTCAATCCTCTGTAAATTATCCTACTAGCTCCTTTTTAAAAAATTTGGAAGCTAGTCTTATAAGAGATCTTAACGATACTCTGAAGAATGAGGAGGAATTTTGGAGACTAAAATCTAGGATCAACTGGTTAAACTCAGGAGATGCTAACACAAAATTTTTTCACGTCTCTACCATGAATAGGAGAAGAAGAAACTCCATTACACATTTTCAAGACGACAGGGGTAATCTCATTTTTGACCATCAAGCTATTTTAAAGCATGTCCTGAATTACTTTACTCTTACATATTCCTCTGGTCACGAGTCCAGCCCTTGTACTCCAATATCCCATAATTGTAGTTGGTACTCAGAGACAGACCTCTCTAGTTTAGATAAACCTCTTCAAAATTTTGAAATCAAAAAAGCAGTTTTCTCTTTTAAACCATATAAAGCCCCTGGGCCAGATGGTCTCCACCCTTTCTTCTTTCAAAAGTATTGGAACATTCTGGAAGGATCAGTTACCGCTTTTTGCCACCAGGTCTTCACAACTTCTAAAGTGCCTGATTTTGCTAATACAACTTACTTATGTTTAATTCCAAAATTTAAAAATGCTGTTCATTTGAAAAAATTTCGACCTATTGGACTCTGTAACACTATTTACAAAATTATTACTAAAATAATAGCTAATAGAATTAAACCTTTTTTGAATACCCTCATCAATCCATGTCAAGCTAGTTTCCTCAAAAATAGGAGGGCTTCTGATAATGCTATTATCATTCAGGAAATTGTTAGTAAATTTTCTAAGATGAAAGGCTCCAAAGGAGAGATGCTTATTAAAATTGATTTGGAAAAGGCTTTTGACAGGATTGAGTGGTCTTTTATCCGAAAGATGTTACTCTTTTTTAAATTTCCCTCCAATATTACAAGCCTAATTCTATCATGCATTACTACCCCCTCGATTTCAATTTTAATAAATGGTGAAAAAACCCCTTTCTTTAATCCTTCACGAGGTATAAGACAGGGTGACCCTATGTCTCCGTACATTTTTATTCTATGTTTAGAACTTCTGTCTATTTACATAAACCATAATGTTGACTTGACTCTCTGGAATCCCATCAAAATATCCCCTAAAGGCCCAGAAATCTCTCACTTCTTTTCGCGGATGATCTCACCTTTATGACCAAAGCTAATGAGAAATCTGTTCTCGCTATTAAATCAACTTTGGACCTTTTTTGTGATCTCTCAGGAGAGAAAGTCAATAAAGAAAAATCTAGAATTCTTTTCTCAAATAATACAACTCCTAGTTTAGCTAACCACCTAGGATCCCTTCTTAATATCAGCATTAAGAGATCCTTCGGTAAGTATCTTGGTTTTCCCATTCTCAATCGCTCTCCTAAGCATACGGATTATCAATTCCTTATAGATAACCTTCAGTCGAAACTTGCAAATTGGAAGTTAAATTTTCTTACTCCGGCCGGCAGAACCATTCTGATTAAATCAATGCTAAATACCATTCCAAATCACATTATGCAGTACCATATGCTCCCTGCTAAGACTCTTGAAAGAGTGGATAAAATCCAGAGAGATTTTCTCTGGGGATCCACTATTCAAAATAAAAAGCTTCACTCTCTATCTTGGAATACGGTGTCAAAACCAAAGCATCAAGGAGGTCTCTCAATTGTTAGAGCTAAAACTAAAAATCTAGCTACTATCACCTCCTTAACTTGGAGATTCCTAACAAATCACTCCTCTCTTTGGGCTAACACACTTCGAAATAGATATCTGGTCAACAATCCTAAAGCCCCATCCTTCATTTGGAAGAATATTTCTCGAAATCTGGAATTCTGTAATAACAATGCTTTCTGGGTCGTTGGTGATGGTTACAGTACTTCCTTTTGGAATCAATGTTGGCTTCCTAATAAGAAAACTCTCAGAAGTCAATTTATTGGTCCCCTTACCTATTCAGAGTCAAATGCTTCTGTTGCCTCCCTTACTCATGATGGATATTGCGACTTCTCAAAATTATCCTTTGAGATTCCTAATGATATTAGACTCCAAATTCAGACAACTCTATCATCTTCTATTCAGAATGATGGGGATTATCCGGTTTGGAAGGCCACTAGTAATGGCATATTTAAGATAAGTTCAGTTTATGCTTTGTTAGATAAAAATTATATTGTTGATAAAGATTTTAGTTGGATCTGGAAACTTAAGACCTTGAACAAAATAAAATTTTTCTTGTGGCAATGTTATCATGATCGTCTTCCTACTCGCTTTTATCTTAACAAAATTGGAATTAATATCGATGGTAATTGTCCAATTTGTAAAGATTCTAGTGAGACCATGTTTCATTTTTTCATCCAATGTCCCATTGCAAAGTCTTTTTGGGATACTACCCCTTATACTTTTGAAATAAACAATTTTTCTGACTGGTTTGATACTTTTAGAAACCTTACCTTCAATACTGCTACGAAGTACACAAATTGGTCAGATTATTTTCCCTTTGCACTATGGAATCTTTGGCTGAACCGGAATTTCAATAATGTTAACAACCTAGCAAGGAAAATTAATCATGAAACTGTCAATTCCCGTTTACTAGAATTTGTGTTTCTAACCTCTAAAGATGTTAGAAAGCAAGAAATTAGGGAAATCCTTATAGGATGGAAACCCCCGGAAGAGAGATTTTTTAAACTTAATATAGATGGGGCTTTTAATCACAGTACTAAAAAAGCTAGCATTGGGGGAGTTTTTAGAAATAGTAGAGGTTCTTGGATTCTAGGTTTTTATAAAAAAGTTAGCGCTTTAAATGGACCCATGTAGAAATCCTAGCTCTTCATTATGGTCTGAGTATGGCCATAAATCTAAACCTTGTTCCTATAGAAATAGAAACCGATTCCACTGACGTTATTAATTTACTTCAGCATTCTCATCCATCTTATACACCTATTATTCAAAAATGCAGGTCAATGATGATCCAGCTGCAAATGCCATCAATCCAGCATAATCTTCGGCAGGGTAATAGAGTGGCTCACCTCTTAGCCAAAGGAGCTCCCGACCAGTCCATTGAAGACAATATCTATCACTACACCTTGCCCCCAAATTTTGTGCAACAAGCCTATGAAGATGATCTAGGGGGAAGGACTTTTGCTACTACCATATCGGAAGTTAATTTTCATCAGTTAGCTAAATTAGGATGTATTTATGGATTGACATCCAATGCTGCTTCTAATTATGCTAGTACTTCAAACCATGCGGAAACTCTTAATAGACGTATGGTCTCCTTATGTAATCCTACTTAACTCTTCTTATAATATGTCGAAGTTACCCAAAAAAAAAAAAAAAACTCTAACATTGATATTAATGATTCGACAAGGATTGATAATAAAGTTGTGTTGATAGAAATCTAGTAGATATGACAATCAAACATGTTTGCGTGATTGATCGTTGTTTTAGGTCCTTTTGAATTGATTCAAGGTTAGAGAGTTGATAATATAAGTTTGGGGAATAAAAACCTAGTTGTTGGAGATTTTTATGTATCAAAAAAGATGGTGTTGTGGTCGTCGGAACAATAAACTTGTTCTTCCAAGTTTAAGGACAAATATGGATCATTTCGCACAGTTCTAGGTCAAATTTGATGTTTTCTCGTGATATGTAAGGTCCATGTATTTGAAAATTTTTTGTTAGTGAAAAGGACATATTTGGTCTGATTTTATAATGGCAAAGATATAATTAACTCAATATTAACATATGTTAAATCTAGTGAATGTCACGTAGTTTGAGGAAAAAATTGGACCTTTTATCATTCTAGAAATAAAATAGTACTACTTCATAATTTTGATGATATCATTTTAATTTTTATATATATAAAACCAGGTGTCTTATACACGTTTTGGAGCCCAGCCGATCTGAATTTGCATCAGAGAGTTAATGCATTGACCAGGCCAACCACTGTCATGTATGCAACATAGCTTATCGCATTTGCGGAAGGTCGTGTCTTTGACCTCCGCGTTATCGCGATTTGTGAAGCTTCGTTAATTTACTTTCTGGTCAACACTTCACCGTGATTTCAAGCACCAAGTATCGAAACACACAAAAAGAAAAGAAAAGACTCATAATATGAAATTACAAACTCTTCCAAAACACCCTGATTCTTTCTAATCTCACTCGAACCTATATCAATAAGCAACAAAAACATTTAAACATTATATGGATGGAGTCATAATAAACAACTGATCGAGAATACCTAATTTAAGGGTTAGGGTTGTTACAATACCGTTATTGCAAATTTCAAAACGATAATGTATGAAATACACTGTCTGATATCTCCCTAACAAGAATGTTTAGGATCTAACTTATAGGTCACCTGTCATTACAAAATACAACTAAGAAAATAAAGGTGTTTTTTGATGAAAATGAGAATAAAATAGTAACCATTGGCAAACCTTACCTATTCTTGATAGAAAGCGCGATTAATATACTTGTTCAACATTCCACATAACCAGATCTAGGAAAAGGTAAAGATCAAATTCATTTCTAGATTATTTGAATGATGCAATTAGCGTGTTTAAATATGATTATTAAAATTTGAAGCATGTCTAAATTAAAGAATAATAGCACTAGAACTAGTTAAGAAAATTAGAACGCTTAACAATCTAAGTCAATATACCGATTTGCTAAACTTAAATAATCTATAAACTTACCAAAGTTCAATCAAATCAATTAAATACCGTCATATTTTATATTAAAACCTACTACTAAGGGGTTATCTGGTTTGAAGACAAGTTTAAGGTAGATTAACAATGTGAATATTTATGCGTGTATCAATAATGCCGGTATTGGTTCCAAACTAAATCCACTTTTTTTAATCATATTTTTACTTTTCTTTCTTTCCTACCAAATAGTATTATATATCCTTCCTTTATAAATGCCAATAAGCACCTCATGGTCAACCTGCTTGCCGACCATGAGGGCATTTTGGTCATTTCACACGGATAAATTAGACAGCCACTACGGGTCCACGTGGCAGGCAGTTGTCCCCACATCATGGCACCTTGATAGTTGTACATCGCTGCTTACTCAATAAAAAACTTGCCACAACTGGACCCGCACAGACTCATATCATTAAATCCTCGACGTCACCTAATGTACAAATCTAATAAGAAATTGTAGACCACTACAATATAATGTCAAATATATTTCTCTTAGTCAGCGGTGTGGGACGAATTTTCCTTAAGCCTTTACCTTCAGGCAGCATCACATACCCTTTACTCCATTTGTTACGGAGTAGTTGTTTTTACTTCTCTCCTTGTTTATATGTAATCTATCTATTATCTTTCTAAACAACCACTTTCACCATGCATACCTGACCTAATCTATATACATTAAGTTCCCATAGCTTTGGCTGATTGTTAAAGTAGAAGAAGCCATCATTTTTGTGTATCTATTTGCTTACAGCTGCTACAGTTTATAGCTAAAGAAATAAGCTTACGCATTAACATAATTTCTTCACATAACTCTTAGTTTTAGAAAAAGTGAACTATCCAAAAAGGCATTAGATCTCCCATGAAAGGAATCCACAAGTGACAGTATTTGATTTACTACTTAATTAAACCTAAATCAGATTGTACTATTTTGATTAGTTGAAATATTGATTATTCTTTTGGCCTTTTCGTTATTTCTTGTGTTAAAAAGGACAAATATTTCATAAAATCATGTGCAGCTAAAAAAAATTAATAATTAAAAAATATATTTGTACATATATTCCAAAGTTTTTTTAAAATAATTATTTTATTTAAGAAATAATACTTTTTAATAGTAATACGATAATGTTCAGGACAATAATTGAAATAAATAGTTAATTCATTGATGATCGTGAGCTCATGCAGTGTAAAAAATATTAACTCTATTCACCTAAACTAATGTTACATGAAATGCATGGTTTTGGGACTTCTTTTGAAATCTTGTTCTTTCCAAGTGTGAAATTGAAATTTTTTGTCAAAGCTGTCTATGAGGCACCAATTGTGTCTTGAACATTCTTGAAATTATTTGTTTGGTACAACTGCTAAGAATAAGCTTATAAGTGTTATGTTGGATAGTTTATTATGATATATTGTTGCATGTTATACATCAAATTGTTCCTGCCTGCTCTCCCTCCATTTGTATTCTCTAAATATATATGTTTTGTTATTTGCTTTTTCTATTAATTAATTTGATACTGTTAAAGCATTATTTGGTCTCTTTTGATCCAAACGCTCTTCCCACAGCTTCTGTTTTTTAAATCTACTGTGAGCTTTAACTACCTATTTCTAATACAATTACATTCTTTTATAATTCTTCCTGGTCGTCAACTTTTAAATTAGATTGTTGTTCTCACAGATATATTCTTTTTTCATCATTGAACTATATTTAGCAATTTTTATGTGTGTGTCTTTATTAAGGTTAGTTAAATGCACGCACTTGAAAAAGTCACCCGAAGAATCAACAATCTCTTTTTTATTACAACGGTTAAAGAGAACTGTATATTTGATCTCTAAAATTGGAGATATTCTTGAAGAGTTATCCTTCATTTAGAAATCACTATATAGGTCTATCAGTGCACTTATGGCCAATTACTAAGCCTGTTGAATTTTGCTATGTTATGTCGAACTGCAGTGTAGCTTATTTCTTGTAAACAAATGATGAATTATATGTTGAATAAAATAAGATAAGGTGTTTAATGTAATGACATTAGTATATAGACAAATCCAACAAATGACTTGTGATAAATCCAACATATGACTTGTGAATGAAATGGTTACAATAAGAGTAATTTAATTGAAGCTATTGTTGAAATTTTGTATTACATAGTAAAGCTATTACCATTTCAAATTGTTAAACTTACAATTGTTTATTGAAAAATTACTCCAAACAAAGAGACTTATTCTATTAAAATATTCTGAAAGTGAACACAAATCAAATTAAATGGGTTGAAGAGTGATCCAAACACACACGTGCGTTATGAAGCTAAACCCAATAAGAAGTCTGAGATTATCCGAATAACTCTATTTCATCTGTTTCAAAAAAAGATGACATATTTTAATTTGTATTGAAGTTTAAGAAAGAAATAATATTTTTTTAAATACTTACTCTAAAGTAAAGTTTAAAGTTAAATCATTTTCAAGTTTAAAACTGTGTCATTCTTTTTAGAACTTATTTAAATTTTTAAAAAGTTAAAAAACATCAAACGAGCTATTCGCTTTCAACTAGATTTCAATCTTTAGTAGGATGAAACAATTAAAGTGAAATTTAATAGGTGTACAAATATAAATTGGTATTGAGCTGTTTTTGGACCAAAAACTAACATGTACACATCAAATTTCATTTCTATAAGAGCTCAAAGGCTCTTTTGAGCCAAAAAATTTGTTCCCAAATTAGTATGTTCAAACACTTTTTCATTTTCATATCAACTTCACCCAAAAAATATTTTCCAAAAAATATTTGGAAATCTATGTCCAAACGCTAGCTTAGGGAACAACCGAGAGTTCAAAAGAATTTTTTTTCAATAAAATCTTCAACTTCAAAGCAGCGGGACAAAAGTGTACCTCTAAGAAAGCCCAACTACTAACCAATCAACACTTTAACTTCAAAACATAATTACTTTTAACTTTGACAAACTTCAGACTGACCAAAAGTTAAACCTATTACGCTTGGGCCTGTGCTTAGCACAGGCATACTGCAACTAGTCCAATACATAAACTAAGAATTTTCAAACTCTCACCCTAAAACCCCCATTACCCCGCTCTTCCCCCCTTTACAAAAACATAAAAACACACTAGTCTCTATCTCTCCAAGATTCCTCTCTTTCACTTCTCTTCTTCCTTCATCATTACGCAAACAACTTAATCATTCTTCAATAAATTATCAAAAACCCTAAATCCCCAAATTCTCATATTTTATTATTCATACAATCACCAGCATCGGAGTATGTCATCCGCGGCGGCGGTCAGTTCATCAGCTCAATCCTCTAACCCTAGCCCTAAGTTCGATGCGGGTTTTGTTTCCAAACCGGGTACTTCGGAGTTTCCGGGTCGATCAAGGCGGAAGCCCAGACTCGTCAAGGTCAGGAAACAATCCGGTCCGAAAGAATCCAGCTCTAACCGGGTCGACCCGGTTCCTAAGAGCTTGGATCATACTGTGTTTTTTGGTGCTAGTAAGAGTGATTCTGCTACTTCGAATACGAATTCGGAGAATTTAAGTGCTAATAAGAGTAATTTAAGTGGCATTGAGGGTTTTGTTTTTGGTGATAGTAAGAATTATTCCGGTTTAAATTCAAATTTTGAGAATTTGGGTTTTGTTTTTGGAGCTAATAATGATAATACTAGTAGCTTGAAATTTAACTTGAAGATCAAGAATGGGAATCGAACAAATAAGAACAGCTCCAGCAATGTGTTGAATGAGGAGCCTTGCAATGAGGGTTTTGTTTTTGGAGCTAGTAGTACCAGTAGCTCGAGATTTAACTCGAGTAATGAGAATGGAGATCGAACAAATAAGAGCAACTCGGTGTCCTATCTGAATGAGGAGCCTGCCTGTAGTGAAAGCAATGGTTATTCGAGGTCGAATTTGGATTTTGAACAGAGGAAGTCTAGTGGTAATGCAGGACTACCACATGTTGTGAATGGATTCAAGTCAGCTTTTCACTCGAAGCTTGAGCAAAGCGAGTCTCATAAAAGTGTGCAATCGGGTACTTTCCACTTTGGAAAAGTTGCAAATGGAAGTACATTGCAATCTGATATATTGAAATCTACATTTGTGTTTGGTGCTAGTGGACCTAACTTTAACTTAAGGAATGGCGAGCGTAATAAAGATGAAGCATACAGGGAGGCAGAGTCTCAGGGTCCAATGCCTAATGGCACTTTTGTTTTTGGATGTGGCGTCAAGGGGAAGAACAAAGATGAAAACGGAAAGCATGCTGAAGATATGGATAATTTAAACAGGGAGAAGTCCCAAAATCATAATGGTTTTTGGAGTGCCCAAAAAAGTGACTTGGGTGCTGATGGGAAGCTCAAGTTTTCTTCAAGTAGTGGGGATGTTGCAGACGTTGATTTACCAAAAACCCCCATATTTAAGCTCTCTGATGAGATGAATTCATTGAACATTGGCTCAGCACCGGTTGAGGGTGCTGAGAAGACCAATTATTTGAATAAAAAGTCAGGTGTTAACACCCAGAACGTATTTGTGTTTGGACTCAACCAACATACTTCAAATGTTTCAACTGAAAGTGCTACTTGCAATTCTTGTGATCAGCCGAAGGATGTCAATGTAAAAGATCTTGGTAGTAGCTCTTGTGCTGATAAAGCTGATACAACTGACGGCGAGCCAAATGCCAAGAAAGCTTGTGCGTCTGAACTTGATGAAAGCTTTGCTAGTTCATTAAAAGGAAGTAAGGACAAAAGCATGCCTGGAGAAACAGTGGATACAAATGCTAAGATTGGTCTTTCCAGTGAGCAGATAAATTCAATTAGCTTCTCCGCAGGAACCTCTGGGAAGGAAAATCAGCCAATTAATTTTAACAGTAGTCTAAATATTGACATGGAGAGGAGCAGGATGCCCTTTCCATTATTTACACCAGAGGGTTCTCAGCACGAAGTTGACATGCCAGAAGCACTTTCTAGCCATCACGCTGAGAAGAACGAAGAGTTCAGCTTTCCAAGCACTCAATTTACACCTGTGAAGCACTTTTCTGATTTTAATGCATCTAATTCAGATAATTCCTTTTCTTTTACTACTAATTTGTTTTCCGGAGTGAATGACAAGTCGGGTTGTGGAACAAGTAGTAGATTGAGGGACAAGAAAGTGAAAAAGAAGAAAACATTGAGGCAACGAACCTTGGTACAGCAGTTAGCAGGCCAGACTGATTTGTCCGACGAAAGCAGTTCCAAGCACAATAATGAGTCTCCAGGATGTTGTTCACCTATGGATTTTTCACCATATCAGGATACAAATTCTTCAACATCTGCTGCTAATGCGAATGAGGGTGTTGAAACCAAGGAGGACGTGGTTGCTGCCAAAGAAGCGCCTGTTTTTAGTGGCTGTGAGGAGAAACGTGGAGAAGGGACTGAGAGACTTCCTGGGTCTGATTCAGGAAAGGACTCAGCTAGTCGGGGAGATTTTAGCTCCTATACTTCACCCTCTGCTCAAGATGGGTTATCATCAATAAGGCGCCAATACAGGAAAAAATACAAGTTGAAAGTTGATGGTGGTCCAAAAAACTTAAATCACAAAAATGTTGATCTTTCTTCTGATACAGTTCAACCTTCTTCCTTTGGTCGCAATTTTTCAGCAGACATCCAAAGTGGAGTTAAATCTCATGTGAGAAGTAAAGGGATTCATGCGTCCAAAGCTGACAAAGATCATGGGAAGCTGGGCCTCACTGACCGTGAAGTCTGTGAACAGTGGCGAATCAGGTGCTAATATCTTTGAGCCACTCATTTGGTGAATTACTATGCATAGTCGAGATTTCCTTTGACTTTTGCTTCAATAATGTCATCAGTCTTGGTTGTGTTCTGGCTTTTTTCGAAGTTACACATTCTGACATTGAGCTTTATGAACTTCTCCTTCATACTTACAAAGATTTTATGTGTGGCAGGGGAAACCAAGCTTATAAGGCTGGAAATCTGTCCCAAGCTGAGGATTTCTACACTAAGGGTATCAAATCAGTTTCTGTAACAGAAATTTCAGGCTCTTGCCTGGAGCCTCTCTTGTTATGCTATAGCAACCTAGCTGCCACACATATGTCACTTAAAAGGATGAGGGAAGCCATCAGTGATTGTGCATCTGCAGCTGCTTTAGACCCTCACTTTCTTAAAGTAAAACTAAGAGCAGCTAAGTAAGGACTTCTACACCTGGCATCTGATTTCTGTTAGTTCTTGATATTAATTAATGTTAAGTATTTCAAGCATCTTTCATATCTAATACCGATAGAAGAGTCTTATCTTTTGCTTCGTGTCACTGTTGAGTGAATTAGTTGTTTACAAACTTATATATCTTTACTATATTTGGATGCCAGTTGTTATCTGGTTCTTGGTGAGGTCGAAGAAGCAATTCAGTATTACAACAATTGCTTGGAATCAAGAATTAATTTGTGCCTGGATAGGAGAATTACAATTGAAGCAGCAGATGGCTTGCAAAAAGCTCAGGTGACCAATTTTTGCTTTTCCCTTGGAGTTAACGCTCCTACCATTCCCAATGCTTACCTATTAGGAGTACTTTGAATGGCAAAGTCTTCTGATCCAATAATTAAAAAAATGTGGGCTACTACTTGTATATGTGGCCTTAATGTTGGCATGAGTTGTCATCTAACTACTTTACCTTTGCAGTTATGAAATACTTCCCTGTCTTAAGTCTAATTGTTGTTAGACTTTCCTTCTTAATCTGTTCGCCAGTCAAACTAGGTTTATCAAATTTGACGGCAGAATGTTTTTTGCAGTGTTGTCAGTTAATTGATCTAGAATAGTGATGATCTCCCTAGCTTAAATTCTTCTTCCAAAAGGCTCAATTAAAAAGATGCTTGCATAATAAGATCCGCAGTGGTTGATAATGGGTTCTATTGGGGTTGTGAAGCATGTGGTGGTATATAGATGTTGTTTCAAACATTCACATTGTTGACTAAGAGCTTGATTTCCTTCCTAAATTTGTAAAGTCCTAGCTACTTTGATATTTCTATACAGATTTCTGCGAAATTTTAATGAAACTTAGCCCTCCTTTAAAAAAACTTCTGGTTCCTTTAAATTTTTCCTTCTTTTTGTTTTATTTATGTGAGAATCAGCTGTTCTACTCTGGCTCTACAGTTTTCGTGCGTGAAATCAGAGCAAATCTGACATGATATCCAGTTTACGAGGTGCATTCTGTTAGGATATAATGATACGATTTGGTGACTACTATGGTTGCGATATCTGGATATAGCATGTATTGGGGTTGCTGGCTGGATCTGATTAAAAAGATGCATAGACATTATAAATACAGAGAGACAACAAGTAGGGAAAGCTAATTATTCCTCATAGAGTTCTCAAATATGCTACAACTCCCATTTCAGCAAAGAACTTATGGTAGTATGGAACAAATAACACCTCTAAGAATAATGAAAAATCAACTCAGAGCCTTTTGACATAGATTTATCGGATTTGTTATCCATCTGCTAGATCAATATCAGCATCATCAGCATGACCAACCCAGATATGATCCTAAGTGTAGGATTGGGTGAACCTTGCATGTCCTACGAGAACCCAAAGATACATATTGGAGCTGTAAGATACAGATGTTATACAGACACTGAATAGACAGTGCCATAGCATATGTATTTCAGACCTTGGATTGAGTTGCATTGGTAGGATATCAGATATGTATTTTATATGTTTCAATTTGGAAACTGTTTCTCCTCAAGGAAGGAAAAAGTAAAAGAAAATTATAAAGCTGAAACCTTGAATTGTTTTCTGAGCTCCTCCGTGTTAAAAACGGAGCAGTAAATAGAAAGCACTTTTCCGAATGGGGTTACTGCAATTTATTTGTGTCTTTCTTTATTATTTACAATCTTATCTTTGTGAATATCTTATTGGGTTATTTATCAATGACAGAGAGTATCTGAACACATGCATCGGTGTGCTGAACTTTTGCAACAAAGAACTTCAGATGCAGCAAAAAGTGCACTTGAAATTACCAAAGAGGCCTTGTCTATCAGCTGCTATTCGGAAAAATTACTTGAAATGAAAGGAGAGGCTTTTTGCATGGTCTGTGTTAAAATTTTGAGTAATCTTTTCTTTTTAAAGTAGGTAACCTTGAAATCATTAAAACCTGTAGCTGCTTGGTTCTGAATTTTGTTCGTCTTTATATTCCACAGTTGCAGATGTATAAACAAGTGATTGAGCTGTGTGAGAATACTCTTGATATTGCTGAAAAGAACTTCACTTCTGACCTTGCAAACTCCTCCTTGAGGCTTTGGAGATGGCACCTTATGTCCAGGTCGTACTTCCATCTTGGAAAGCTTGAGGTAGCTCTTGACTTGATTGAGAAACAAGAGCGAATGGTTTCTGTTGGGAAAAGGTAAATCTGAACTTTCGAAAAGCATTTTCAACTCTCCTCCTCTTCTTGATTTCAGGATGATATTGATTATTGGGATTTTTGCTCCACTTTTCTGCAGATCTGGAAACATGACTCAGGAATCAACATCTCCTCTAGCAGTCACTATTCGTGAACTTCTGCATCGCAAGGTATGCTACCTGTTGTTTTAGGATTCTCTCTTGTAATGGGTACCAAAATTACAGTTTCTTATTAATTCGACTTTAGGATAGTTAGAATTCCACTGTTTCTTGCTAGTGGTTCTTAATGTTTGATTCTGTGCTTCAACTACTTGCTTTTCCAAAGAAGTTTATTGTTTCCTCTCTATAAACAGAAAGCAGGAAATGAGGCTTTTAAGTCTGGAAAGTATACGGAAGCAATAGAGCATTATACTGCTGCTATATCCAGCAGTGTTGAGTCGCGTCCTTTTGCGGCTATATGTTTCTGCAATCGAGCTGCTGCTCACCAAGCTCTTGGTCAAATTGTTGATGCCATCGCAGATTGCAGTATTGCAATTGCTCTTGACAAGAACTACACAAAGGTTTGTTTGCACTTGTTTTTGAGCAGACCTTTGGTAATTCTATTCTAGCTATCTTTAATAAACCTTACATAAGTTCTTTCACCAAAAGTATTTAAAAAAAAGAAGAAAAAAGTAGAAGACTGTCAGGATCACCATTTATTTATTTTCTTTGTTTGATAAGATAATAGTCAGGGTCAGTGTTTTTCCAAAAGAAGCGTGCTCTTTACATCCCTTCCCAACAACCAACATACTTGAAAGAAAAAGATTTTACTGCTGCTGTATGGTCACAAAAAGTGCTCGTTGGATTGTTTCCATTGTGGGTCAGCCAAAACTATTCTAATTTCTAAAAGCCTGCTGGATAATTAACCTTAAACGGCTATAGCTTGAACTCGCATTCTCTCTCTCTCTCCCCCCTTTTTCCCCCTTCGGAAAGTTCTCAACTGTAAAGGAAAAGAGGAAATATAGGTCAGCCACATATTTTGGATTAGCTTTAAGAATTGCTTCTTATGTAGATTTTCTCGTGCAAATCTTTCCACTGCTTAGAAAATGAGAGATCAGTGTTACTCATTTATTTATAGCAAGTTTCGAGGGGCACCCTAAGACTGTGATTTCCAGCTGGCAAATTAGAATGTATTATTATTATGGTTATTATATTTTTTCATGTTATTTTCAGCCTTATTGAATGCACTATTTTTATGCAAGAAGCAGCTGTCCCATGACACATAAAAACCATTATTGTGTCTCCAATATTTTAGCACTGATCATATTAATAGCAAAAGATGCTGATCAGGGAAATAAAATTAAAACACAAGATGCTTTCAACAGTTTCAACTTTTCTTTTTGTTAAACTTATGATGGCATGCCTCTTTCCCTCTTTGGAAAATTAAGTTCAAAGGTAAAAATGGTGATAATTGCCAAAGTTGCCATGTCAGTTAAGATTTTGAGTCCTCTCAGTTGTAGTTAGACAAACTTAGTGTTGATATTTTTATAGGGTGCTGCTGCTGGGAAGTGTAACATTAATTATTCTGTTCATACCGTCACAATCATATTAGTTATTCTGCGTCTGAAGTTGGACCTTTACCTAATCTGATTGGTCTTCTGAATTTGGCAGGCAGTTTCAAGGAGGGCTACTTTGCATGAGATGATTAGAGACTATGCACATGCTGTAAATGATCTTGAGAGGCTCATATCCCTTCAGGAGATTCAGTCCCAAGAAAGGACTAGACAGTGTGAGGCGCTGGATAAGTCAAATGGAAGCAGTGCTAAAGAAGCTAAGCGAACTCGTCGGCAGCTTTTGTCAGTTCAGGAGAAAGCTAAACTAGGGATTCCATTGGATCTTTATCTTATTCTGTAAGTTCAAATCTCCTAATTACTGTTCAATATCTCATAGATGTGATTTGGTCAACCAATAACACTTTCGAGGAAAATGAATGCATTGGGGGCTATCTTTGCGAGTTTTTAGGCTTTCCATTGTTTTTTTGCTACCTCCCACCATCACAGGTACCGGGTAACTCTCAAAACTCTGGCAGATGGGAAGAAATCACCTTGTGTTCTGTCTCTGCTGAGATTTGAACCTCGGTCTCCAAGTTTGCACCCACTTCATTGGACACTAGGCCCCCTAGGGTGCACCTGGAACTCCTATATATACTTTCTTTGTCTCGTATATTTTTTCAATTTTTGAGGCCAAATTTTAGCCACCCATTAAACTGTAATCTTGCATGATTCATGTTTTGATAATTATGTTAAAGATTGAGAAAAAGCATTAAGATGCTTCAAGCTTTCATTTCAAGCTACTAATTTGTTATACGAGTGTGAGCTGTGATCCAAGTTAAAGAATATTGAATCTCAAGAAATTAATTGTGGAAGCTTGCAAAGAAGAGTGAGATAGATAAAAATCAGTACTTTGAAAAAGTTTCATTAGTCAGTTTTAAAATACTCAGTTTTTAATCCACTATAATTTCTGTTCCTTAAGTTCTATGTAATTCTCAAAGGGTTATGTTTATGGTCATACCAAGAAATACAATGTACAGTGCAGGAGAGTGTAAATTATTCTACTTAACCCAGAAGGGATCGGATGAGTAAAGGAAAAGAATTGCTAAATACATGGCAAGTCCAATCAAGATCCTCTTCTGTATGGCTTAATAAAAAGAAAGAAAAGTGCCCAAATAATCTGCAAAAGGAAAAAGTTTTTTTTTTTTGTTTCCTTGTAACATTCTTTTGCCTCTCATACAGTAATGGTGCTTCTTCAAGTTTTTCTTGATTTGATTTCATGCTTAGAGCAGCAGCAGCACAGTGCTTGATAACACTCCAATGGTGAACTAGTTCCCTTTGTATCATGGAAATCTTTATTTGCTATTGAGATATTTTTTCTAGGCTTCTTAGCTGCCATTTCCTCTTAAAAAGTTCATTATGTGGTAAAATTATGCGATTAATAATCACTCCGAGCTATGAATACTGTACTAATGAAATCCCCTAGAATGGTGTCCGGAAGAAGGAAATGTTGTGACAAACATTGTTGAAATGGTCCTAAAGATGCTATTTTGTGCAATAAGGAGCAGGTTCAAATGGCCAATGGTTCTGACCTGAAGATCTTGCATCTGCTTGATGATACTTCGGTTTTGTAGTTAGCTAGAGCTTGTGTATACCTCTTATAACCTTTGATCCATGAACACCTGTAATATATTCTTATGCATTTGATATATTAGTGTTCTTGAATTCTCTCTTGCAGGGGAATCAAGTCATCTGATACAGAACCTGACATAAAAAAGGCATATAGGAAAGCAGCCCTCAGACATCATCCTGACAAGGTCCAGGTCTCAAGCTTTTCAGAGTTCATCAGTTGAATTTATAGTTTTTAGTGTACTCATATAATATTGTTCATGTAGGCGGGTCAAATTTTGGCAAGGAGCGATGCTGGGGATGATGGAGGGTTGTGGAAAGAGATCTCTGAGACTGTTCGCAAGGATGCTGATAGGCTATTCAAATTGATTGGGGAGGCATATGCTGTTCTGTCGGATTCTGACAAGGTACACTAATGAATGATTAGTTTTTGTTCCTTCTGCTCAACAATTTGATCATGTGCTTCTCCAGTGCTCTGTGATTTTAATAGATTTCTAAAGCTGCATATCTGTGCCATACAGATTTAAACTTTAACATCCGGTAAAGTCAAGTGAGTTGTTAAGAATACTGTGTTGAATATTCGATGATTATGTCGTTGCTAAGAATCAAGAGAATCTAGAAAAATTGTTGCCTAAAATATTCCACATGGTAGTAGAGCCTGTATGATCTTGGTAGAGAGATAAATAGGTTCAGTCTAGTGAATTCTCATGCCTGAAATCTTCTGAATCTTAGCTCCACGGGTGTGTTTGTCTTATGTGCTTCACACACCATCAATAGTATAAGTTTGATATCATTGGTCCAAGTCAGCTGACTCGCTAAGTTCACACTCCACATTTTTCTAGTCAACATTCTAATTTCCATGTTAGTTAGACTGTCAAATTAGGCGATTTCCACATCATATCACGATTAATAATCACGGGAATAACTAATTACATAATTGATTAATCATGAATTTTAGTCACAATTTCATTAGTTTTGTCCCTACATATATCCAGAATCCTAACTTTTAGATGAGACAAATCTTAAACCTACATACCTTATTGGATTGCCGCATCTTAGTCCAGGTAATATAGACTTTAAAATAAATTTCCAGAATAGAGCTTCTTAAGTATGTTGAAAAGCATTTGCTGCTGAACAAAGTACTGCAAAGGAAATTACCTGATGCAGTATTACTGCTATTGTTCATTTTAGAGTTGATTGGTCATAAAATACACTCTGTCATCTCTCGTGACTTGTCTGATATTTTCCCTTCTTTTGTATGACCTACTTGATCTTTCCGGAGTTGAAAAAAGACATTTAATTTTGAATGGATCATGCTATGATGAAAATGTTTGAATAATAATCTAATGAGTTTGGAATATGAGCTCGTTTGGGTGAGTTTATTATAAGTAACTATAGCTTATAAGCCATAAGCCATAAATTAGGATTTCCTAACTTCTCATTTTTGGCTTTTTTTAAGCTCATGAGGGCGTATAAGTCCATAGTTTTTTGAGTTACCAAAGATTTACTAATGGACTCATAAGCATTAAGCTCACCCAAATGGGCTCTATATCTTAAATTATTGGTTGAATATGTGGAAAAGGAATAAGAATGTCACATCAAATATTATTATATACAAACACTTGGTTTTTGTTGACTTTGCCATTTAAGGAAAGATCTCAGATTTTCAGGACAAATGAAAAACGGAAGTGGGTTCAGATAAATTGGGACATTGATCGTATTTCTTTCCCTATGTGGGTTGAGTTACTAAATTCTGTATTATTTCTGTGTTGCAGCGTTCAAAGCATGATTTAGAAGAGGAAATTAGGGATGTCCAAAGGGACAGCACGAGAAACAGCGATTGTTGCAGTCCATCTGATTCTTACTCTTCTCAATTTGAGAGGACCAACTGGTCTAGGAGACAGACTAATTTTTACAGTTCTCCGTTTGGAAGAAGCGGTACGAGGCGCTATGGGCAGGAGTACTGGAGAACATACGGAGAGTCGCATCCCCGATGGTAAAAGATGTGTATATGCACCACTCCTATATCTCTCTAGAATTAGAGATGGTGCCTGCAGCCCTGTACAAATATGAAGCTTTGATTAATCTGGCACCTGCTTGTCCAAAGGAGCTGTCAGAGGATAATCGGTATTAATCATTGCATATTGTGGTTTACTGGCGGCCGATATTTGCCTCGACATGTCGTTGAAAAAGTTGCACTCTATGCTCCTCTGAAAGTGTAGTAACACATTGGCAATGCTGCAAGGCACATCTGCTGGATGTGACTCCTGTCGATGAAGATGGTAATGCCCATTTCATTGGACCCGTAATATGATATTGTGGAAGCACTAGAGTCGAGAAGGTTCGTTGTGGTAGAGGGATGCAGGCCGTGTAGAATTGGACGTTATCTGTATTGCATTAATAATCCTCCAATAGCACTGTTTGACCAACATTTCGACTGGTTGATATCGTGAACAAAGTTCAGACCATCAACTTGCGAGAGCAGCTGCATTTGTGCTGCCCGGTGCCCAGAATGTTCAGCCAAAAGAGTGAATTTATGCCATACAGCATTTGTGTCCGATGTAAATCTTAATGTAATTAGATTACACATTCTGGTCAATGATTATAGTAAAAAATTGTATGGTAGCCTTTTTTTTTTTTTTTTTTTTTTTGTGGTTGGACTGAGAAAGTGAAGTATGAAGTTATTAAAAAACAAATAAAACCCAATTGTAATTTGGAAGATGTATCTATGGCTTCGAGGGAGACCTTCCATAATTTTCGAGATCAACACTAGGATTTGAACCTACACGAAAGGTTTAGAAGATCTGTCCTATTCATTAAACGATGGATGTTTATTCAGATTTTTTTCGTCTAGAACTTGTGGAAAAATGGCAAAATATTTGGATTGTTCTTGATACCTAATACCGAGTATGCATGGTAGTTCATCAATGTTACCACCAAAACCGGCTAGGTAAAAGGCAACACAAAACCCTTGTTCGTTCACAACTTTTACCCAAGTCAGAGTCCTATACCAGATCTCAAACTGGAGAGTGATGCCAAAAAATCTTTTATTGAGAGCAACTGCGCTGACAAGTTATCAATGGCCTGGAAGGACACCCGACTTGATGGAGCAGATGGAATCATTTGGACTTCTTTTTTTGGACTTTTTCTTTTCATGGACCTCCTTTCTTCTGTTGTTACTGATTTGGAAATGTTGAAACTGAAGGCACCAACAGGGACGCTGTTGTTGGACGGGTAAAGAGTACTCTTCGAGGAACGGTAATCAAAGACAGTTTATGTACTGCTACTACTACAAAATTATTGCATTAAGAGTCCGTTTGGGTAAGCTTAAAAAAATTGCTTAAAAGCACATTTGTGTCTTTAAGTAAAAAGTGGGTGTTTGGTAACTAAAAAAACAAAGTATTTATAAGCACTTTTATACTTAAAAAAAGCCAAAAGTAAGAAGAATTCACCCAGACGGGGCCTAAGTAGGTCTATGTTCAGAGATGAAGACTATTTTACTTTAAAAGAAAAAGGTTCAATCCTCTAATCTATATAAGATGGATCAATCATCTCAAGGACATATAATACCATCTGCAAGAGCAAGACGAGAGTGAAAATGTTAGATGGCCGTTCCCTATTGTATTGGATAAAGACTGACTGGACCTTGACAAGTGACACGTGTCATCCACGTGGCATGAGCTGACGTGTCACTGGACAGACATTCACCGAACAGACGCTCTCCGGACAGACATTTCCCACGGGCAGACCCGAGGAAGTTACCGGATTTATCAAGAGTCAGCGTAATTTGAACAAGCGGTTGTCAGCAGTATTGGATGCGATCATTCATCAAATGGTCACCCAACGGTTACAACTTTTCAGGATAAGATGCCCAGCGATTATTCATCTGAACGGCTCCGTGCCCAACGGCTACTACATCAACAGGCGCCATCCAAAGCCTATAAATAGCATTTGTTTTGGCCGATTGTAACAACTTTTACTTCCTGCATACTTGATCAATAAAAATACTCTTGCTCTTTCAATTATCAAAATACTTCCAGTGTTCTTATCTCAATCATTGTCTCAACAACTGAGTCATCCAACGCGGTGATTATCAATTATCAAGGAATACGATACGTTTACTCATCCTTACTTACATTTACGCTTTACTTTTAACGCTCTACATTAGTGTTATCTTATTTATGGTATAGATCTTTAATCTCAACTATTGATCGTGACTCCGCAAATATAAATTTAATTGTTAATTGGCCTAAAATCGGATTTAGGTTAAACAATTTGGCGACCACAGTGGGAGCCGGTCAATAGCTTTCGTAGGTTAAAAGTTCTACTTTTTGATATTATATTTATCTCTGTTTACCCCCTTGCTTCGTAACTAACATGGCGGATAACAGTCCCCAACAAACCGTTATAGGCGGACAACAGGTAAACGCCCCTTCCCATAGATCTAACGATGACGTGCAACCAGTACACAATTTGGTTCCCAATTACTCCTCCGATCATTCGTCTGATGGGCGGCAACAGTCGGCCCAAGGACCGGTCAGGCAGAATCGGCGGGGGCGCTCTCAGAGCCATACTCCACCAGGGAGACGACGACATAGGAGTCTCTCCTCTGACCAGGGGAACCTGCACAGAACTTTCCATGATTTTATGCAGCAGCAGACGGAAATAAACCGAGGAATCAACGAAGCACTAAATTCTCTCCGGGCAAGCAATCCTTCAACTGCAAGGGTCAATACCCCATCTTCCCACACTTCAAGGCGAGAAGAAGAGCGCAACAACGGTAGCGGCGCCGCAGACCCAGCCAACCAAAATCCAAATGCGGAATCTGCAACACCTACAGATATGAGCCTTGTCGTGGAAACTCTCACCAAGCAGTTCAAGGAGAGCCAGGAAGCGCTCCAAAAAGCTCTCCACGAGAGGATCGACCAGATCCCAGGCGCCCCACCTACGCTGAAGAAAGTTGATGTTCAGCGCTATTCGCAACGGCCCTGGAAGAAGGAAGCGGCCCCAAAAGCGATACCTAAGACGTTCAAAATGCCAAATATCCCAAGGTATCGCGGAACATCGGATCCCAACGATCACCTCATGATGTTCAGCAATTTCATAAAGGCCAGCGATCTCACCGATGAGGAGATCGAGTCTGTGCAACTGAAGAAGTTCGTAGAAACCCTGGCAGACGGAGCCCTACGATGGTATTCAATGCTGCCACTAAACTCTATTGGATCCTTCGCAGAAATGGCTAAACTATTCGTGAAGGCTCACACGGGTGCCCAGAAGACGAAAACCCGAGTAGAAGACATCTTTGAAATCAAGCAAAGACCCGACGAATCACTTCGCAAGTATGTGGATCGGTTCCAGAGAGAACGTATGATGCTCCCCAAAGTACCGGACAGATGGGCAGCGATCGCGTTCACCAGCAGCTTGGACGTCAGGAGTTCGGAGGCCACGCGAAGGCTCTACGAGTCTCTTCGCGAGTTCCCAGCAGCCAGTTGGTCAGACGTCTACAATCGTTACAACTCTAAGGTACGTATCGATGAGGATAAACTGATCGGAGCAGGTGCTCGGGGAAGGTCTCAAACTCGCAGCAGTGGGTCCGGAGGAAAAGCGAAAACGGAGAGGTCAGGCGCACGGTATGAGCCATACCCCGACCAATCGCGTAACAGTACCAAAGGGCGCAACCGCAACAGCAACAGCAACAGAGGGCTGTCCCGAGGAGAAAATTCCCAGTCTGTCAGCCTGCCAAGCTTGCCAAGCTTCAATGTCGAAATAGCGGAGGTCGTGGCAGTGCTCAAAAATATGGGAGAAAAAGTCAGGTGGCCAAAAGACATGAAGACTGACCCCAGCAAGCGAAACCAAGACGTATACTGCGAATTCCACCGTGACCATGGGCACACTACCGAAGACTGCAAAGCCTTGAGGTACGAAATTGCTCATTTGTTGAAACAGGGATTCTTGAAAGAATTCCTGACAGAGAAAGGGAAGCAGACTCACGCAAAAGCTCAGCAAAACAAACCTGGTCCACCACGAGCATCCTCTCCGAAACGAACGGTCAACGTTATTTCGGGTGGAATCGAGGTAGATTCGGTTACCTTTACAGCAAAAAAGTACGCAAAGGTGTCCATTACCAATAACAAGCGACCTCGATCGGAAGCGGTAATCACCTTTGAGGAGTCCGACACTGAGGGACTGCAGTTTCCGCAGGCTGATGCGTTAGTCATAACGTTACGAGTGGCGGAGTTCGACGTGAAGAGAGTGCTCGTTGATGCGGGCAGCTCCGCGAATATTATCCAGGCACGGGTTGTAACTGAGACACAACTATCAGATAAGATTGTGCCGATCTCTCGGGTTCTTTCCGGCTTCAACAATTCAAGCGAAAAGACTCTCGGGGAGATCGCTTTGCCCACTCTAGCCGAGGGGGTAGTGAAGGAAACGACCTTCCATGTTGTCGACGCGGATCTGGCCTACAACATCATTTTGGGCAGACCTTGGATCCACGACATGCAGGCTGTCCCTTCTACCTACCATCAAGTTGTGAAGTTCCCATCCGAATGGGGAGTACGTGAAGTCCGAGGGGAACAACGCACTGCACGAGATTGTTACTCAGTAGCCCTCAAACTACCTGAGGAGAGCAAATAGCAATTACAGCACCCGGGACCGGATGCTGCACCTGAAGAAGCTAAGTACGATGTCCCGGAGTTCATCACCAAAATGGACGAGAAAGAAAATCACATGCCAACAGTAGAAGCCCTGGAACCCGAAGAACTGTTCGCCGATATGCCAGAGCGAAAGGTGTACTTAGGGACCGAATTGAGCGAACGCCTGCGGGAAGATATCCTGCGGTTCCTCAAGGAGCGGCATACAACATTCGCCTGGTCCCATGCAGATATGACAGGTATTTCCCTTGATATCATTACTCACAGGTTGCACGTCGATCCGTACCACCGCCCGGTGAAACAGAAGACGCGCCAGCAAGGAGCTTTTCGGAATCAGATAATCAATGACGAGGTCGACCGGCTGTTGAAAATCGGCTCTGTACGTGAAGTCAAATATCCGGACTGGCTGGCAAACGTGGTTGTCGTGCCTAAAAAGAACGGCAAGTGGCGAGTCTGCATTGACTTCACAGATCTGAACAAAGCCTGTCCGAAGGACTCTTATCCTCTTCCCAGGATAGACCAACTGATCGATGCAACAGCCGGGCACGAGGTGTTAACTTTCCTCGATGCATACTCCGGATACAACCAGATCCTGATGGACCCTGAGGACCAGGAAAAGACAGCATTCATAACCTGTCGAGGTACGTACTGCTATAAAGTTATGCCATTTGGATTAAAAAATGCAGGTGCAACCTACCAGCGTCTGGTCAATCGAATGTTCCATGATCACATCGGAAAGACCATGGAAGTATACATTGACGACATGCTGATAAAATCCAAACGGGCAGAAGACCATCCGGCTCATCTGAAAGAGGCTTTCCGAATTCTGGATCAGTACAACATGAAATTGAATCCGGAGAAATGCGCTTTCGGAGTCGGATCGGGAAAATTTCTGGGGTTCATTATTTCTCAGCGAGGCATTGAAGTCAATCCCGCTCAGATCAAGGCCATTGAATCAATCCCAGATGTACTTCGCGACAAGAAAGAAGTCATGAGACTAACGGGCAGAGTAGCGGCTCTACGGAGATTTATCTCCCGATCATCCGATCGTTGCAAAAGTTTCTTCGATGTCTTGAAGCAAAATAAGGAGTTCGAATGGACTCCCGAATGTCAGCAGACATTGAGAGATCTAAAGAAATATCTATCCAATCCTCCACTACTTACTACACCTGTGGAAGGCGACCAGCTGCTAATCTACCTGGCCATCTCCGAATCATCGGTAAGCGCGGTACTAGTACGGGAAGAAAAAGGTAAGCAACTTCCTATCTACTATGTTAGCAAAGCTTTAATTGATGCCGAAACTCGCTATCAACCTTTAGAAAAATTAGCATTAGCTCTAGTAACTGCTGCCCGAAAATTACGCCCCTACTTTCAAAGTCATTCTATAGTCGTAGTTACTACTTTTCCTTTGCGAAATGTCCTGCATAAGCCAGAATTCTCAGGAAGGTTGGTAAAATGGGCTATAGAATTATCCGAATTCGATATTACTTACCAGCCCAGAGTAGCAATAAAATCGCAAGTCTTAGCAGACTTCGTGGCAGACTTCAGTATGAATGTATATCCTGAAGCAGAGAAGGAGGCCATTCTCTACGCCGGACAGGCTCCGGGTACATGGGTCCTCCACACAGACGGCTCTTCAAGCATGAAAGGATCAGGACTTGGGCTGGTCCTCGTTGCCCCATCCGGGGAGACGGTAGGGCAAGCTATCAAATGCCCCTTTATTACTAACAATGAGGCCGAATATGAGGCCGTTATTGCAGGGTTAGAATTGGCGCGAAGCTATGGGGCAACCATAGTCAAACTGAAAAGCGATTCCCAGTTGGTGATCAATCAGATCAATGGGGGTTTCGTTGCACGAGAACCCAGAATGTTGGCATACCTCGGCCGAGCGAAGGAACTCCTGGCGCAGTTCGACAACTGGGAAGCAATTCAAATTCCACGATAAGAGAATCACGAAGCTGATGCTCTTGCGAACATAGGATCCGTCGCGAAGATGGGGGCGGCTAGCTCTTCAACTATTGTTCAACTTCTCTATACAACCATGGACAGAGATAAGTTTGAAGTCAACACCATCAACACTACCTGGGATTGGAGGAATGAGATAACAAATTATCTCGTCCACGGGACTCTCCCCGTAGATGCGAAGGCTGCCCGTAAACTACGAATAAAGGCAGCTCGGTACACCATCCTCAATGGTGAGTTGTACCGCAGAATGTTCGCAGGACCTCTCGCAAAGTGCCTTGGGCCAAATCAGACTAATTATGTGATGAGAGAGGTACACGAAGGCTGTTGCGGAAATCACTCCGGTGGAAAGGCATTGACTCGAAAGCTGATACGCACAGGTTACTATTGGGATAGAATGGAGAAGGATGCAAATGAATTTGTCAAGAAATGTGACAAGTGCCAGAGATTTGCCCACCTCCTCCATCAGCCGGCCGAGCTGTTGCATTCGATAATTTCCACGTGGCCCTTCATGAAGTGGGGAATAGATATCGTTGGTCCTCTTCCTACGGCACCAAGGGGAATGCGTTTCTTGCTGATCATCACCGATTATTTCACAAAGTGGGTTGAGGCGGCAGCATACTCAAAGATACGACAAACAGAAGTCATCGACTTTCTTTGGCGCTTTGTCATTTGTCGCTTTGGAGCACCCAAGGAAATAGTCATGGACAACGGTCCGCAGTTCGTCGGCCAGAAAGTGACTAGGTTCCTCGACGATTTATACATTAAGAGAATCAGCTCTTCTCCTTATCACCCTGTCGCCAACGGGCAGGCCGAATCTACCAACAAGATCATCGTTGAATCTCTTAAAAAGCGCCTCGAGTAGGCGAAGGGATGTTGGGTTGAAGAACTGCCCGGAGTATTGTGGGCTTATCGCACCACAGTAAAAATGAGTACCGGCGAAACTCCCTACTCTCTAGTATATGGCGCAGACACTCTGATTCCCGTCGAGATAGGGGAACCCAGTCTGCGATATGCACATGCCACTGAAGAGTCAAACTCAATCAATCTATCCGAAGAGTTGGATCTCCTCAAAGAGCGTAGAGAACTGGCCCTCGTACGAGTGGTGGCGCAAAAAGAACGAGTCGAGAAGTACTACAATCGGGGACTGCGCGTACGGAGCTTCCAAGTCGGGGACTTTGTACTTAGAAAAGTTTCCCAGAGCACACAAGAGACGAATTCGGGGAAGCTTGGCCCTAACTGGGAAGGACCTTACAAAGTGATCGCTTCAGCCGGCAAGGGGTCTTATCGCTTGGCACGGCCAGACGGTTCAATCGTCCCGAACAGCTGGAATGTAATGCATCTCAAAAGGTATCACTTCTAAACGACTGGGACGGTTAGTCATTCTACACTTACCTTTTCTATCTTTACATAGAAGTACTTCCTTTTACCCTTGCATAAAAGTTTGTTACTTCTGTCCGTACATACAAGCCTTTACTTTTGCGCTTATATAGCAATGTTTACTTTTGTCTTTACACAAAAGTTCTTCCTTTTGTTATATATTCTTCCTAAATGGTACTAACGGCCTGAACAAGGCCAGGTCCGTTTAGCTCAACTTGCAGAGCTCGAAGTTCTTCAACTTCGCGGCTGTGGGTTCAAATCCCACAACGGACACACTCCTCGTTTGGTTATATGTGTTCAATAAACAGCTCACCGAAAACTCTTTTCATATTGTCACTTTACGTGTTCCAACATGAAAACAAGGGGGGTGGTGAGGGCCCCATAGGCCAGAAAAGACCTTCGTACGGGCAAAAGACCTTCGTACAGGCAAAAGACCTTCATACAGGCAGAAGACCTTACTTAAAGGCAGCAAATTTTTTAATTTGCTTGGTAGGACTTCCACGGCAAATAAGAGAAGTCATTCACAAAATAAAACCCTCATGTGACAAGGCTTCCACGAAAATAAGAGGAGTCGTTCACAAAGCCAAACAACTCGGCCAGAGTTCTAAACGACCACGGTTCGGTCAAGTTGCCTACAACTTGCGACCCTCGTTTAGTAAAGGGGTAAGTTCAACACATTTGGGAGGACTCAAGAAAGTACGAACTTAATAAAGTTTGAAAAGCAGTTCCCCATCATAAGGCATGAAAGCCGCAAGCATATGCATACAGAAGGATCAAAAATTCAAACTAAACATAGTCACTGAAGGGGTCTAAAATTGCATATATGTCGCACCCCACTAAAATTGTAAAGTAAAGTGGTTTACAACTTGGGTAACTCGTTTGAGTTGAGTTTTGGAGTCGCCACCTAATAAATTATTCTAGGTGTATTAGGTCACCTATTAATTTCTAATTCAAATAATAACTCCGGGTTGGTCTACTAATCAGAGATTTGGGTAAGTGTTCAAATTAACTTAGAAGGAAGGGATTAGGCACCTCCTAAGTTCCACTAAACGTGGTTCCCGGCCGATTTTTTTATATTGGATTTTTAACATGTAAAGAAACTAAGAGGACAAAAAAAAAAAAAAATAAGCAAAGAGGACATGTATGCAAACAAGTAAAAGATATGAAATTAGGCAGTTCAGCATACACGTTGTCAATTTACAGACATCTTACGTATATAGCTACAATTTACAATGTTAGGCAAAGTTAACCAATATTGACATTTTTTACTTTAATTAACACAAGTTAAAACAAAATATGGAGTAGACATCTAGTAAAAAAATGTGCGCCACTAAAGGATGGTATTGTAACATTAATTGACACATACCGTTAACTTCGGTGACGACTTTAGTGTGAGGTCGCGTTTAAAATAATTATTTAAAAATGAGTAAAATATATATTTAAAGTTTATAATTGTATACATATAGATGAGAATATGGTTATACACATAACATGATATAATGACCACATATGTATGAATCAAGTAGGGAGCAAATACGACAATTTAGGAAATATTAGTAATAGACATAGCAAGCAAATAATTCAAATTCGAGAAATTTTCTTATAGAAAATAGCATAAGTTTTAAAGGACTTGACCTCCAAAGTCTTAAATCCCTCACAAACTATTAATTAGCTTGGAGAAACTAAAAAAAGGCATAGGTTTTGCTTTCATTAAAGAAAAAACGTGATTAGAAAAATTTACAGAAAGAAGCGTTGCTTTAATCTTTGACTGTTTCAAAATATTTTGCTTTGCAGAGGCAGTCTGATTTTCAAACTAACTTGAATTAATAGCCTCTTCAGCAAACTATATTCCAGTATACTTAGATTGCACAAACAGCCTATTTTACTTACAGTTTTAGCTTTAAACCTGTAATAATAACGCTGCAATTTTCAGAAAAATTAGTTTTGCACAAATAGTCTAGTTTTCAGGCGTATTGCAATTTTAGGCTTTTTATCTAATTTTCAGCAAAACAGCCTTTATATATTCTGATTTTACAACCTGTTATGCTCGACTAACTTTTGAATTAAGCACACAAACCAACAATTCAAACTCCACATCATGTTGCACAAATAACACAATTTCGAATAAAACTGAAAAATGAGGGATAGAGAAGGCCCCTGTAAATAGCCAATTTGTTGTTTTTTTCAACAATATACTGCCACCACCTGTCCTAGCACTAGAACCGCATCTTATGACGCTTATACAAAACAGGGTGACCTAGCAAATACAAACAGTAGGGGTCTAGGGGGATGTATAGGTTCATACAAAGAGAAAATGAAGATTAATGCCCTGTGTGCGCTGCCCCTGTTCATACTGCCTTGTTTCTTTAACAACAAGCGCCTAGCTGTTGTCAAAAAATCAACTAATAATCCCTGTAATTGAAGAACTTAACAATGGTATAGCTTTTAGCTATCCAGCATTAAACCAAGCTAGATTTGGCCACAAACAGAGCTGCACAAAAGTCAGTGGATGACCTCAAAAGGGCCCAGGCAGTTACACAACTCATATAACACCAGGTAATAGGAAGAATTGGCATGGATTTATGTTAAACGCAGAAACATCAGTAGCATGCTATTAACACAGTAAACTTACCTTAGTTATAGAACAAATAACAATAGAAAAAAACAGGACAACCAATTGAGGAGAGTAGCAAGCAATAGACTCAGGCCAACTGATGTTTCGGACTTGATGAAGCAACACAGAACCAAAAATTAGAGAGAGCAGGCAAATGCTATGCCTCCAGAGATGTATTTCAGTGTGTGTGAGTTGTGCTGTATGTCTAAAAATCTGTGTGTATCAGTGTTCTCCGCTTGTTTTTTAAAAGTGAGAGGAGGGCAGATTTATATAGGCTAAGGGAAATGAGTGTTAGGATTTCAAATTCTCACTATAGAAGGAAAACAAATCAGTCATCTCCTATAAGGAAGGTAGTAAAATCAGGTCGTCATTTTGTCTAAACTAGGGAGGTATTACAGTCAATATATTCCCATAAATAAGGCCAAATCAGAGTACATTAATATGGTCAATCTGTTATCCAAACTTAGGAACCAAATTTTCTGTTATCACAATATGTGCGAGGAGATATGTGATCAAACAAGACACGCTTTCTCCCTTCAGAAATCAAAGTAAGAATTCATAGATGCAGAGAGTATGACTATAATATCAAATTAACTAAACGGACAGACGCTTTAAGGACTCAATTTAAACTAAAACGGCTTTTAACAGTTCAGGCATATAAATAAAATTGGCTCAGCTTTGACTAATCGACAAAGTTTAAAACTGTTTCATTTCCCATTTTTAATCAACTTTAAAACTCTGAGCATGTAATCATGGAACAAAGATAGGCATGTGATTTTATAATTTCAGAATAAGAAAAATGAAAATAAAATAGAAACCGAAAAAGGGAAAGACAATACCCATTTTCAACGTCGGGTCGGGTCAAGATTGACCCGATTCATTTGTGTTTAATTCTCAATCTTTCAAATTCGAATCATGGATAGCTTGCCTTGAACGTGCTAAATCAGCGTGCATCGCACTTGGATTTGACGAGATTCGCCCCGTTCTTTCTCCTTCCTTTTCGGTTTCCATAGAAATAGGGGAGAGAGTGATTTATTCCCTTTTTCCGTGTGAAAGCGATAAGGGAGAGAGAGAAATGAGCATACGGCGTGAAGGGTGGAGGAGACGACGGAGATATGGTGGATTTGGCGCGGTGTATATGGACGATTTTAGGGGTGAAGGGAGAGGGAGTTTGAGGGGTCGACGACTGGTGAGTAGGAAAGGGTATGGGAATTGTGACTTAGGGTTTCGGGTGTGGGGGTGAGTGTGTAGATGTAAATAGGGGAATTGTTTTGGGCCATCGGATTGAGGGGATGAAGGGCCAGGATTAAGACACGTGTACACGCGTGTATAAATGTGTGTATGATAGTATAGCTGAAGTGTAAAGGTATAATGCTTTAGGGGGTTGTACCACACGCTTAAAGAAGTTGTACACGTGCTTTGGAGAGTAGTACTTCGTGCTAAAAGTGTATTTGGTGAGGTGTAAGCTTATGTGAAGCTTAGGTGGCGTACACGTGGACAAAAGGCAATGACGTGGACTGAATGTAATAGGAATGGGATTGTAAAATAGCAAAATGACTAGTATTTAATTAAAATACTTATAAATATAAATAATTAGTATAAAATAGGAAATTTTGTAAATAATTATAAATAAATACATTTAATTATAAATATATATAGATGACCACAAATAATACTAATTAGATATAAATAGACAAAAGTAATTATTAAATAATATCGTAATGCATTAAATTGCATAAAATAATATACAAAGTTTGAAAAATAGCCTAAATGAATGTAATTGCGTAATTATAATCACAATTAAATAAATATTATATAAATAGGGGATTAATAATAATATTACACACGTAAATGCATGTTATCTAATGCAGTTTTGTTTGAAAAATTACTATTATAAATTTTAATTAAATATAGCCAATTTGCAAAATGGAGGGACAAAATTGGGTGTCAACAGCTGCCCCTCTTTGTCCGGAGATGATGAAAGAGTCTTCGGGCAAAGATAGTTGACGGAATAACCAATTTTGTCACGACTGGAAGGCAAAACAATTGAAAAGGGCAAATGGGAATTTTGGGGAGTTTTTTGGCCGAACCCTGTTCTCTGAGTTGCCTACATATCTCGGGTTTCACGAGAATCAGGCCGTGTGTAGTTCTAGGATGGTATGTTGCCTATGTGAGATATTTATGACGCACGATTTTGGATGTAAAGACTAAATTTATCCAAGTATGTAAAGTTTAGATTCAATGTATGCTTTGCCTTTTGGCAAGATGAATGAAGAATAAAGCAAAGGTATTTTCGGAGGTGAAATAATATCGATAGATCGAGCGTGGGAAAAGTGGCTTGTAATCATCCTAGTTATGAAGATGTGGTGCACGACACGCCCATAAGGAGGAGTTTACACGGACATAGTTTCCACCTCCACTCGATGAATGAGTAATCTCACCTTCAGTATTACCTTGAATGAGATGGGAAATATTTGGGGAGCAAGTTTTATGTATGCGCACGATTCAAGAAGACGGGCACGATTAATCACGAAAAAATGCACGATTGACGCGGGTGGGCACGAATAGGAAGGAATACGAAACTGACACCCAATCGACAAGGAAGGATTATGTAGATCACTGGTGCGAGTATGGAATTGTAGCTCGGAACTCGGCACGATAGGTGGCTTGCGGGTGTTAGGGTCAGGCTTTGCATTGTATGTGTTAGAGATTTTGAGGTTGCATGGTTGGCCGTGATGTTTGGGAGAAGGCGTGAGAGTATGGCACAGGGATTTGTCGAGAAATCGGGGCGTACCCTGCAGCAAAATCATGATCAATGCAATAGATGTAAAGATAAAGTGAAGTAAACTTCCCTGTTGAGCCGAGGGGTTGTTTTGTCTGATACTTGTTTGATTGATGTCTCATCCAAATGTCTTTCCAATGGTATGCCCACCGTTGCGGACCTTGCTCTATTGCAAATTGTTGTCATGTTCACCACTGCGAACCTTATGATGCTTTCACGGTTGAATGTGTCCACCGTCGCGGACTATATATGCTTCCTCAGATTGCTGACTATGCCCACAAACGCGGACCTTATGCTGATTTGAATTGATGAACTATACCCACAAACGTGGACCTTACATATATCCACCGATGCGGATTCTATGCTTGTTCAAATAATGTCATGTCCACCGCTGCGGACCCTGTATATCCACCGACATGGATTCTATACTTCTCAAACTTATATCGTGTCCACCGCTGCGGACCCTATATATCCACCGACATGGATCCTATGCTTGTCAAATTGATGTTGTGTCCACATACGCGGACCTTATATATCCACCGACATGGATCCTATGCTTGTCAAAATGATGTTGTGTCCACAGACGCGGACCCTATATATCCACCGACATGGATTCTATGGTCTTTAAATTGATGTCGTGTCCACAGACGCAGACCCTATATATCCGCCGATGCAGATTCTATGCTTGTCATGTTGATGAATATTGCTTTGCAAGAGTAGTTAGGTATGCTCGGTACCTGTGTAAAACTGCAATCAAAAAGATTTGTGAGTATTTTGGGGGAGGTTGACTTGCGCATTCGTTGTGTCGTACTCTATCGTTGTCTCTTGTATAATCTCCTCCTTGTAATATCTCCCTTTTGAACGTCGAACCTTAGTCGAGCTGTGGGCAAAAGGGGTAAGGAAATGGTATATGCATGTGTTTTGTGAAAATTATTTTTAAAGAGTAATGCAAATTTGTTCCAATGAATCATAGACTGCGACGTGTTGTTTGGACATAATCTCCTCTATGTCCATTTGCTGTTCAAAGATCTTTCATCTTGAAATTTTGAGGGAAGCTCAAAATTTCTGCCCCAGTGTGCTGCTTGTATTCCCTAGAATTTTTGAGGTCCCTCAAAAATTCTGCCCCAGTGTGTTATAATGTACTCCTCTTTGAATTTTTTGAGGGAAACTCAAAAAATTCTGCCCCAGTGTCTAATAAAAATCTCTTATGATATGACCGTGCCTTGGGTAGGCTGCCTACGTATCCCCTTTTGGGAATCAGGTCTCTACGTAGTTCAAAGCTAATAAAGATGAATGTTGCTTGATTTGTAGTATCTCTTGATTGTATCTGAGTAAAGGATCTTGTTAATTTTGTCTCGATTTAGAGAATTCCACTTCAGGATCAATTGACTTGTTCTAACTTCTTAGGTAAATGCCTTTGTCATTCTATTGCTTGTTGTATTCATACTTCGCTATCTATGAGCGTCACTTGCTCGAGTATGCTTTTGATCCAATCGGGATTGTCTAATTCTGCTTCTTATATGTATTTCTACTGTTTCACCTTGGATTGTAAGTCATCTTCCTCAATATGTTCTTGCCTCACTTGTCTGCTATAAGATTTCCACGATTAACTATGAAGTTCCTTGAATGTTCTCTGTCGAATCCCCATAGTCTGGCTTGTACTCGTCGTTTTGGACTGCTTCCTCACATTTCAGTCGCAGATTCAATGGAATTAAAATGATTTTAAAAATAGTGAATGATGCATGCTCAAAAATAAAAATGGAAATGATTTTATTATTGGACTTGAGAAAAAGTCTTCGAAAGGAAACAACGATGCAACAAAGTTGATAAACAAAGAAAATAAAAGCTAACGACTCGGAGTCGTGTTTTATTTAAGAAAATAACTAATGCCCCAGCTCCAATAAGGTTCTCGACATGCTCGGAATGTGATGCAGATTCAGTTGTTCAGCTTCAGCTTTCTAGAACTTCGGGGCTTCAGTATGCTTTTCAAGAGCTGCATCATATTCTTCCATGAATAGCTCCTTTAGATCGGTCAGCTCATCTTCTATACCGTGAACACCTTCGGCAAGTCTTTCTCCCTTGAGAGTTTTCGTGCAGCTTGAAAAGATGGATGCTTGTTTCAGAGTTGGAACAAACTGCTCTAGTGAATGATAACCTCTTGTAGTGCCTTTTCCTTTGCAAACCAGGGTGTACCCCATGCCAAACTTGTATTCATCAAACACTGTTTTTACTTTTATGATTGTGCCTTCCAGATTGCATTCTTTGCTGAAGTCGATCATATTCACCTTCTCATCCCCATGATTGGGTAGCGGGTTTTTGTGCACATTTGGCGCTTTCAAATTAATGACCTTTTCATCTATTAGGTCTTGAATCTTATCTCTTAGTGCAAAACATCTCTCTGTCTCATGTCCCGGTCCACCTGAGTGATATGCACACCTTTTACTGTAATCAAAGTTAGGTGAAGGGTTGTCTGGCATCTTTTGAGGTATCGGGACGATAAGCCCGGCAGCTTTCAATCTTTCGAACAATTGAGTGCGAGATTCGGCTAGTGGAGTGTAGTCCCTTTTGGGTCTTTGATTTGCCTCAGGGCGAGGTCTAGGAGGGTATGATGGTGCATTTCGGTAGTTAGGTTGAGTATTTTGCTGGTATGGTGGTCGATTTGGTGCTGGAGTGTGGAATATGGGTCGAGCGGCCTGAGTGTTGTAAACGGAATATTCAGGTGGTATGTGATGGTAGGGATAGAATGCTGACGGTGTTTGATAATAGTGATTGAAAGCAGGGTCTTGAATGGTTGCCGCAAAAGAGACTTCATCTTTCTTCTTTTTGGAAAGGCTCACATTTCCAGACTGGATGGCCTTATTAGTAGCTTGTAGTGCAGCTAGACTAATAATCTTTCCACTTTTCAGCCCTTCTTCTACGTCATCTCCCATCAACACTACATCAGCAACCTTTTGATTTTTCATATGCAGCAGCTTATCGTAATAGACATCCTCTTGAATGCGGATGAATATATTCACTATTTCCCTTTCATCCATAGCAGGTTGCACCTTGGCAGCTTCTGCTCTCCACCTCGTAGCATATTCTCTAAATGTCTCTGTGGATTTCTTTTTCAACTTTTCCAGGTAGAAACGATCTGGTACCATTTCAGTGTTGTACCCAAATCGTTCTACGAAATCTGCTGCCATATCTTCCCAACCAAGCCATGTGCCAGGCTTCTGCTTAGAGAACCAACTCAAAGCCTCTCCGGTCAAGCTTCGACTGAACAGCTTCACTCGTACTTTCTCATCTTCCCCTGCTCCAATCAACTTGTCACAATATGTTCTCAGATGTGCCATAGGATCTCCAGTTCCATTGAACAGGTCGAACTTTGGTATCTTGTATCCGTCTGGCAATTTCAAAGTTGGATAGATGCACAAGTCTTCATAAGCTAAACCTTTAGTAGTTTTGCCTAACTCAAACTTCTTAAAGGCTGCCTCTAGCTTACGAACTTTCTCTTTTGTGCCATCATCATTGGCTTCATCCTCCGCCCATTCATAGTTTTTATGGTCTTTGACTGGCGAAGTGAGCTGTTTGGTTTCAGCAGTGAACATGGGGTTGTAAGGCTGCGGGTATGCGGTGTTGGTGCGAGGCAAGTTTGTGTTTATGAAAGTAGGATGTGCAGAAGGTGGTGCTTGATAACTGGTGGGCAGGGTTGCTTGGTAAGTAGCAGTTGGTGCTGTTTGGTAGATAGCGGGTGGTGCTGTTTGATAAACAACGGGTGGATCAGTTGGGTGTATAGGGTCCTTTCCGTTAGGGCGGGCTGACCCACTTGGATCGACAGACTCTCCTGAATGGGCGGAGTTAACACCGGGTAAACTGGTCATTGTCAGTTTCTCTTCAAGTTCTTTAATCCTTTGCTCTAAAGTAGCAACATGTTCGTTATACCAAACTGGGGCAAGCTTGCGTGGCGTTCCATTGTTATCATCAATAAGAGCAGCGTTATTCAACTCAGACATGATGTTTCGCTTTCCTCTTCTTCTAGTTTGTGAGGGGGGAGGGGTTGTAACTGGTCCTTTGGCTCTCGTCCGGTACTGATGCTCGGCCAGAATGCACAAGTCAACCTCGGGAGTGGGAGTAAAACTTACACATGAAAAAAAAAAAAATAAGTCAGTGTTGAGATAATAATTTTCATATACAAAACATATCATGTTTTATAATGCAAGGAACCTCTTTTGTGCCAGAGGTAAGCCTAACAAGACAACCACACATATAAGATGCATGATAGGCGTCATTTGGACGAAGTTGGCTAATGGACTTTAACATGCCAAGGATGTTAAGTCTTCTTAAGTTTGATTTTGATATTTAAAATTGAACGTGTATCGTGCATCATCCCATTTGTTCTCATAACCCAAAGTTAACGGAAAAATAATTTTATTGTATAAATGTGAAATAACATTTTTAGGTAAATAGGAATAATAAGTGATCTTGCTACGTTAAAAGTAGAAGAACTTAATTTTAAGTCTATGATTTCGTTTTCATAAAAGTAGAAAAATTAATTTCTTTCATAACCCAAAAATTAATTTTATAAAATAATTGGTTTTGTATAAATGTAGAAATAAAAAATTTCATATGCAATTAGAAATAAATAATTGATTTCTATAACGATTTCCATTTATAGAAATAAATAATTGATTTTGTTATACAAAAGTAGAAAAATCAATTTAAAGTCTGTTTTCTTTGATAAATAATTGGATGATCCACACTTTTGAGAACAAATGGTCTACATTAGACACGTTAAATGTTAAATAGATGCACACATAACACATTTAAATGTCCCTTAGGGTTGAAAACCCATTCGGTTCATTCAAATATGGTGAACTAGTAGACTTAGACATGAGCCGAAGTCAAAAAATGGTCCTAGATATGATATGATGAATGATCCCTAAAAGGAGTCTTCATTAAGAGTTGGCTAATCTAGATAAGGACATGGTTCCCCCAGGCGGACAACCGAGGGGTGGGAACGTTTGGAATTGTTGGTTGTACCACGGACCAACTTATCCCAACCGTCCCCCTTACAGGGTTTTTTGAGAGTGAAACGATCGTGAGATCCACGTAATCGTTTGTGTGTGTGTAAGTGTCAATTTTCCAGGAGTGGAGGAATATGAACGAAATGCAACAAATAAATTCAATAATATACTAAATATCATATAATAAAAAAATGCGAAAATGTAAAAGATTGCCCACCTGCAAAGATAAAAAGTTAGTATTGAATAAAATAATAAAAGCAATAATAAACCCAATATAAAAAATCGTAATGGTTAGAACATTTAATCCCCAGCGGAGTCGCCATTCTGTCGCACCCCACTAAAATTGTAAAGTAAAGTGGTTTACAACTTGGGTAACTCGTTTGAGTTGAGTTTTGGAGTCGCCACCTAATAAATTATTCTAGGCGTATTAGGTCACCTATTAATTTCTAATTCAAATAATAACTCCGGGTTGGTCTACTAATCAGAGATTTGGGTAAGTGTTCAAATTAACTTAGAAGGAAGGGATTAGGCACCTCCTAAGTTCCACTAAACGTGGTTCCCGGCCGATTTTTTTATATTGGATTTTTAACATGTAAAGAAACTAAGAGGACAAAAAAAAAAAAAAAATAAGCAAAGAGGACATGTATGCAAACAAGTAAAAGATATGAAATTAGGCAGTTCAGCATACACGTTGTCAATTTACAGACATCTTACGTATATAGCTACAATTTACAATGTTAGGCAAAGTTAACCAATATTGACATTTTTTACTTTAATTAACACAAGTTAAAACAAAATATGGAGTAGACATCTAGTAAAAAAATGTGCGCCACTAAAGGATGGTATTGTAACATTAATTGACACATACCGTTAACTTCGGTGACGACTTTAGTGTGAGGTCGCGTTTAAAATAATTATTTAAAAATGAGTAAAATATATATTTAAAGTTTATAATTGTATACATATAGATGAGAATATGGTTATACACATAACATGATATAATGACCACATATGTATGAATCAAGTAGGGAGCAAATACGACAATTTAGGAAATATTAGTAATAGACATAGCAAGCAAATAATTCAAATTCGAGAAATTTTCTTATAGAAAATAGCATAAGTTTTAAAGGACTTGACCTCCAAAGTCTTAAATCCCTCACAAACTATTAATTAGCTTGGAGAAACTAAAAAAAGGCATAGGTTTTGCTTTCATTAAAGAAAAAACGTGATTAGAAAAATTTACAGAAAGAAGCGTTGCTTTAATCTTTGACTGTTTCAAAATATTTTGCTTTGCAGAGGCAGTCTGATTTTCAAACTAACTTGAATTAATAGCCTCTTCAGCAAACTATATTCCAGTATACTTAGATTGCACAAACAGCCTATTTTACTTACAGTTTTAGCTTTAAACCTGTAATAATAACGCTGCAATTTTCAGAAAAATTAGTTTTGCACAAATAGTCTAGTTTTCAGGCGTATTGCAATTTTAGGCTTTTTATCTAATTTCAGCAAAACAGCCTTTATATATTCTGATTTTACAACCTGTTATGCTCGACTAACTTTTGAATTAAGCACACAAACCAACAATTCAAACTCCACATCATGTTGCACAAATAACACAATTTCGAATAAAACTGAAAAATGAGGGATAGAGAAGGCCCCTGTAAATAGCCAATTTGTTGTTTTTTTCAACAATATACTGCCACCACCTGTCCTAGCACTAGAACCGCATCTTATGACGCTTATACAAAACAGGGTGACCTAGCAAATACAAACAGTAGGGGTCTAGGGGGATGTATAGGTTCATACAAAGAGAAAATGAAGATTAATGCCCTGTGTGCGCTGCCCCTGTTCATACTGCCTTGTTTCTTTAACAACAAGCGCCTAGCTGTTGTCAAAAAATCAACTAATAATCCCTGTAATTGAAGAACTTAACAATGGTATAGCTTTTAGCTATCCAGCATTAAACCAAGCTAGATTTGGCCACAAACAGAGCTGCACAAAAGTCAGTGGATGACCTCAAAAGGGCCCAGGCAGTTACACAACTCATATAACACCAGGTAATAGGAAGAATTGGCATGGATTTATGTTAAACGCAGAAACATCAGTAGCATGCTATTAACACAGTAAACTTACCTTAGTTATAGAACAAATAACAATAGAAAAAAACAGGACAACCAATTGAGGAGAGTAGCAAGCAATAGACTCAGGCCAACTGATGTTTCGGACTTGATGAAGCAACACAGAACCAAAAATTAGAGAGAGCAGGCAAATGCTATGCCTCCAGAGATGTATTTCAGTGTGTGTGAGTTGTGCTGTATGTCTAAAACTCTGTGTGTATCAGTGTTCTCCGCTTGTTTTTTAAAAGTGAGAGGAGGGCAGATTTATATAGGCTAAGGGAAATGAGTGTTAGGATTTCAAATTCTCACTATAGAAGGAAAACAAATCAGTCATCTCCTATAAGGAAGGTAGTAAAATCAGGTCGTCATTTTGTCTAAACTAGGGAGGTATTACAGTCAATATATTCCCATAAATAAGGCCAAATCAGAGTACATTAATATGGTCAATCTGTTATCCAAACTTAGGAACCAAATTTTCTGTTATCACAATATGTGCGAGGAGATATGTGATCAAACAAGACACGCTTTCTCCCTTCAGAAATCAAAGTAAGAATTCATAGATGCAGAGAGTATGACTATAATATCAAATTAACTAAACGGACAGACGCTTTAAGGACTCAATTTAAACTAAAACGGCTTTTAACAGTTCAGGCATATAAATAAAATTGGCTCAGCTTTGACTAATCGACAAAGTTTAAAACTGTTTCATTTCCCATTTTTAATCAACTTTAAAACTCTGAGCATGTAATCATGGAACAAAGATAGGCATGTGATTTTATAATTTCAGAATAAGAAAAATGAAAATAAAATAGAAACCGAAAAAGGGAAAGACAATACCCATTTTCAACGTCGGGTCGGGTCAAGATTGACCCGATTCATTTGTGTTTAATTCTCAATCTTTCAAATTTGAATCATGGATAGCTTGCCTTGAACGTGCTAAATCAGCGTGCATCGCACTTGGATTTGACGAGATTCGCCCCGTTCTTTCTCCTTCCTTTTCGGTTTCCATAGAAATAGGGGAGAGAGTGATTTATTCCCTTTTTCCGTGTGAAAGCGATAAGGGAGAGAGAGAAATGAGCATACGGCGTGAAGGGTGGAGGAGACGACGGAGATATGGTGGATTTGGCGCGGTGTATATGGACGATTTTAGGGGTGAAGGGAGAGGGAGTTTGAGGGGTCGACGGCTGGTGAGTAGGAAAGGGTATGGGAATTGTGACTTAGGGTTTCGGGTGTGGGGGTGAGTGTGTAGATGTAAATAGGGGAATTGTTTTGGGCCATCGGATTGAGGGGATGAAGGGCCAGGATTAAGACACGTGTACACGCGTGTATAAATGTGTGTATGATAGTATAGCTGAAGTGTAAAGGTATAATGCTTTAGGGGGTTGTACCACACGCTTAAAGAAGTTGTACACGTGCTTTGGAGAGTAGTACTTCGTGCTAAAAGTGTATTTGGTGAGGTGTAAGCTTATGTGAAGCTTAGGTGGCGTACACGTGGACAAAAGGCAATGACGTGGACTGAATGTAATAGGAATGGGATTGTAAAATAGCAAAATGACTAGTATTTAATTAAAATACTTATAAATATAAATAATTAGTATAAAATAGGAAATTTTGTAAATAATTATAAATAAATACATTTAATTATAAATATATATAGATGACCACAAATAATACTAATTAGATATAAATAGACAAAAGTAATTATTAAATAATATCGTAATGCATTAAATTGCATAAAATAATATACAAAGTTTGAAAAATAGCCTAAATGAATGTAATTGCGTAATTATAATCACAATTAAATAAATATTATATAAATAGGGGATTAATAATAATATTACACACGTAAATGCATGTTATCTAATGCAGTTTTGTTTGAAAAATTACTATTATAAATTTTAATTAAATATAGCCAATTTGCAAAAATGGAGGGACAAAATTGGGTGTCAACAATATATACATTAAACTGTGAATTAATAAAGTGCCAAGAATGGCTGACAGAAGTTCGCAGAGTGTACAAAAGGCCAAACGTACCGGCCAAGGTTCAGACAGTCTCTAGTAGACTTCTGTCCATCCAACAAGTAAGTCCGGCTCTCGCCGGACAGAACAAAAATATATCAGCTCAGAAAAGACAACATCAATTTGAAGGGCCATGACCGGGACTCAACGCACCAGCTCCGCTAGTCCCATCGTCACTCCCTGATTCTTCATCTTCTTCATCATCATCACCGCCGCTCGACTCTTCAGGAGAGAGACCCAATGCTTGTTGTACTCGTCGAACAGCACTCTTGGTCGCCTGCAGCATCTCGTCGACATCAACCTGCCCAGACCGGATTTGCATTAACAATGTGCGCTTGGCCTCGAGGGCGGCAAGCTTGGCCTTAATTTCTGATTGATCTCGCAAGTTCTCCAGATCCTTAGTCAATGTGGCCTGAACACTCATTAACTGGGTAACCTGATCTTTGGCGGCTTGGAGATCAGAACGGGCTTTGGCCGACTCTTCATTTGCCATTTGCAGGTTCAGCTCAAGAGTTGCACGTTCGTCACGAGCATCGTTCAAACTATCATGGCATTCCTCAAGGAGCCTCTCCAAACCCCGAACAGAGCGTGCGAACCCCTCTTTCTCTTCAGAAAGACGGTCATTTTCCCTGGTAAGAGCGTCGATCTGCTCAACGCGGTTGTTGTTAACATCCGTTAACCGATTAACTTCCCTACCAAGGAAACCACACTGCTCGATCAAGGTTTTGTTATCCTTCAGAGCCTCGAGCAGCTCTCTCTTCACCTCTACAACTTGATTGGCATTATTCAGCCGGGAGCGGAACATGATTTCAGCGGCCAGCATGCTTGACTGAAACGTAAAGCAGGTCATGATTAAAAATCCTGGGTTAGCAATTACTTCTAAATAACAAAGCGGGAAAAGCTTACCCGGGCAGAATCGGAGGCAATTTGGAAAGCCAGCTCCTCGTCGGTTAAGTCTCTTAGCACCCACTCTTCTCGAGGTCCGAGGAGCGAGGAAACTGCTTTCACCAAGCTACGCGGCCTGGCCACCAAGTTGACCTCGGGGGCAAGTCTCAGGGTATGTTTCCTCTCACAAAGCTTGGGCTCCCTCGCCTGCTCAGAGGGGTAGGTCGGCCCAAACTTATAGCGAACCCCTTTGATGTCGCTTAGCTCCGTCTGCCCCACAATAGCTGACCGCCAAACAAGCCTTGAGGACGAAAGGTTAGAATCACCTTCCGCCTCCGGGTCTATAGTCTCACATTCGCGAAGGAAGACCGGATTGGCTCCCTCAGAAGCCACATTTTCAAAGTCCTCAAAACGAAAAACTCGAGGACCTTGGCTATCTTCTTGGGAGGCTTCCTCCCTGGCCTCTCCCCCGGTTTCTTCTCTTCTTGCTCTCTCTCCTTCTTTTTCTCCCTCTTCTTCACCAACCTTCCTTTTGCCCTTGTCCGCACGAGAAGGACCTGCCTCCTCCCCGTCACCAACTCGGGGACTCCCTGACGGGGGTCGCACGACCTCCTCCTCGGCCCTTCTCTCATCACTGCGGAGGTAAGGTCTCCGCCTAAGAGGAACATCTGCCTCTGTTTCAGTATCCGACAGGTGTATAACCTCTTGGGGCAGACCCTCTCCCCGTACGGACTCGGGGACTTCAGCGGCGACTCCGGTATCTGCTTCCATGGGCTTTGGGGCACTTGCCCTAGCTGAAGGATCGCCACCAGCCGACGAGGTCTGTCCAGCAGCGGCGGAAGCCTTACGGGCAGACTTCTTCCGCGTTCCACCCTCGCCGTGGCTTTTTCTCTTCCTCTTCAAGGGGCTCAACTCCTCGGACAGAAGCGCTTCACCTCCCTCCCTGCTACGCAGGGCGCCGACCGAAGCCAATATAGCCTCAGCGTCAGCAAGGGGGTCGGCAACAGGATCAGCAGGTGTGTCCTGAGGAGGAGCAGGGAAAAAGTTTCCTGAAGTACCCAAACCTGCCACAAAGATAAAACGGTCAGTCACAAGAAGAAGAGAAGGCTAACAAAAGGATGGGGATATACTCACCGTGGTGTTTTACGGTCAGACCCTTATGAGAAGCAAAGTGTGACCACTCTCTCTTCTCTGGTTCGAAGTTCGCCAAAATCGGCTCAACCCACGCCCTCAGTTCATCTATAGTTATGAACCTGTCGTAGGGTTGCTTGGCCGCTGCACGGAGAAGTTCAGGTGAAGGTTAGAAGAAGAAGGAAAGACGAGATATACACACAAAAACTCGGGGACTTACGTGTTTTGTTCCAGACTTCTGGAAGGTGCGCCTTATCGTCAAACGTCAAGGCCGAGGAGCGCACGAAAAGATACCGGTGCACCCAACCTCGGTCACTGGTATCCTCAGAACTGCGCACCAAGCCCTTTTTTCCGCGCATCCTAACATTCACATAGCCGTCCTTAAAAATTTGGACGCTGTACAGAGAAATGAAATGCTTATACTCGAAGGATTGGTCAGTCTCAGCCGCGAACCAGTCTAAGAGTGTGACTATCCTGTACACACTAGGGCTCAATTGCCCCGGGCAGAGAAGATATTCTCTGCAAAGCCTCTCCAGCACCGGATGCAGAGGCATCCTACATCCCACCGTAAAGGGGTAAGTGCCCATGGTTGTCCACCCAGGTCTTTGGGAGGTGATGTTCTCCCCGTCAGCAACTGGAAGTAAAGGAATTTTATCATCCCAGTTACAATCTATCCTCACACGAGGGATCACTTCCGTCGTGATCCCTGACTTAAACCTGTATGCTGGCCAGTTGCGCGCGTCACCTTCCCTATTATGGAAGGACTTCACATTGCAATCTGCCTCAAGCTCGCCCCACTTTTTAGGGATTATCTCGGCGGCAGTAGCCTGAGAAGCCCGCGGCCTAGGAGTAGCCGTCGAACTACCAGCAGCGTCGAAATTTAGATTCCTTCTGGATCTTAAAGACATATTTTCAGAAGAAGAATGGAATTGCCAAGGAAAATTCAAAAGCTGGTTCAAGGGTTTTCTTTCAAAGAGCAGTACAGAAGAAATAAGAGTAGGTAAAAGGTTTCTCGTCAAGTGAGTTCCTATTTATAGGAGTCTTGGTACAAATCCCCAACTTCCCTCGAAGACACGTGGAGGATATCAAGTAATCCACACTCAGACCTGGCCGTCGATGAAGGGAGTAGGGTTAATCAATGCTTTGTAGCATTATCATTACCCGGGAAAGCTGCAGTCACTTCGTAATCAGCAAGCGACGTGCGCACGTGGAAAGGGACGGTTAAAATCATTACTTCTTACCCTCGGGGAACGCAGTAGTCATTTCCGTGTAAACTGCAGTACCACAGACGTGCAGGTTACAGTTACTTTTTCAGGCGGCGCATTTAATGCGCACGTCACAGAGGCTTATCATCAATCGGATCAGAGTCGCACGTCATCAGGATTGCGTCATCTGAAGGTGAAAAGTTTATAAGGGTTTCCCGCCAAATCAAAAATTCTTATCCACTCCTCGGACAGATACTCTGCCCGAGAAGTGCGGGGACTATCTGTATTGGATAAAGACTGACTGGACCTTGACAAGTGACACGTGTCATCCACGTGGCATGAGCTGACGTGTCACTGGACAGACATTCACCGAACAGACGCTCTCCGGACAGACATTTCCCACGGGCAGACCCGAGGAAGTTACCGGATTTATCAAGAGTCAGCGTAATTTGAACAAGCGGTTGTCAGCAGTATTGAATGCGATCATTCATCAAACGGTCACCCAGCGGTTACAACTTTTCAGGATAAGATGCCCAGCGGTTATTCATTTGAACGGCTCCGTGCCCAACGGCTACTACATCAACAGGTGCCATCCAAAGCCTATAAATAGCATTTGTTTTGGCCGATTGTAACAACTTTTACATCCTGCATACTTGATCAATAAAAATACTCTTGCTCTTTCAATTATCAAAATACTTCCAGTGTTCTTATCTCAATCACTGTCTCAACAACTGAGTCATCCAACGCGGTGATTATCAATTATCAAGGAATACGATACGTTTACTCTTCCTTACTTACATTTACGCTTTACTTTTAACGCTCCACATTAGTGTTATCTTATTTATGGTATAGATCTTTAATCTCAACTATTGATCGTGACTCCGCAAATATAAATTTAATTGTTAATTGGCCTAAAATCGGATTTAGGTTAAACACCTATGGTCCATAACATAGCCTGTAGTTGGTACAAGAGTTTTTAATTATTGATGCTTCCATCAACTAAGGCTTTTGCAATATCTTTTTCTCCAAAGTTTCTTAAGATGATTCATTTACCAAGCCAGGAAGTAGGTGTCAGTTATATGAAATTAAGGTGCAGATTTGTTGATTTTCTGGACTCTACCGGATTATCACAGTTTGATGTGGATTTCAAGGACAAAGCATTGTTTTTGTGGCATTTGATGCCTCTTCTTCGCTTCATGCCCCTGTTTCCCAATTACAGTATATATTGGGAAGCCTCTGCTTGATAAAGCTTTTGATTTCGTCAAAACTCTTAAGTTAACACAAATATATGTCAAGCATTGATGCAGACTCTTAGAAACACCATATCAAATCCTTAGTTCGGGGGATAGTTAGCTTATTTGTTTACAATTATACGCATTTACCTGTGTTGTATATTGCATTTACTTTATCTAGTAGTAGGTGTGTTGCTATTAGTTGTGGTTTAACATTCTTAGGTGTCTATGTATCTAGAGATCTTTCAGAAAAATTTCCTGCAAGGTTGCTCTGGCCTGCATCTCTTGGTCAGTTGACCAATTATTATTAGCTAAGTAGTAATTTTCAAGGATTTCATGAAAGAAAAAAGAAGCAAAAACTTGTGACTAAATGTACATTTGTTGATTCTGTATGGGTCTAAATCGTCTTTAGGATACAAATCGAATTTGGATTGCGGATATAAACAAATCAATGTATCAAAGCCGTAATGGATGTAAAAACAGACGAGAATATAAGTAAAAGGCAGGCAATATGAAATAAATGATATTTTAATATATGGGTGAATGTACAATTTGGCAGAGCTTTTCCAAGTATTTGTGTGTCCATTACAACATAAAAATGAGGCTATTTATAGGAGAAATAAGCTCTGGTCACGTTTTGCACAGTCAGCCACCTTCAGGCACACGTTCAACATGTTTGATGGTGGAGTTAGTGGGCTGAAGTAGTGAGCGGTTGCATTGCTGAAACCGGGGCATCCAACCGAGGTATAAGTATGTGACCTCGGTGATGCAATCTTGCTGCTCGGCTGAGGTGAAACCGGGGCGTTAAACCGAGGTATAAGTATGTGACCTCGGTGATGCAATCTTACTGCTCGGCTGAGGTGAAACCGGAACGTTCAACCGAGGTATAAATATGTGACCTCGGTGATGCAATCTTGCTGCTCGGGCAGCTCGGCTGTGGTGAAACCGGGGCATTCAACCGAAGTATAAGTATGTGACCTCGGTGATGTAATCTTGCTGCTCCGCTGAGGTGAAACCGAGGCGTTCAACTGAGGTATAAGTATGTGACCTCGGTGATGCAATCTTGCTGCTCGGCCGGGGTGAATCTCCACCGAGCTATAACTTGAGATTCATCTTCGGTGATGGATTTCGATGACTGACTACGGCCACACCCATCTTAAATCTTCGAGATATCAGTTCGATCGACCTCAGTTTACTTCACCAAAGTGCTATCCGAGCACGTCGATTTTTACCTAATACAGATTCAATAGTACTTGTAATGATTGTCCACAGCTTTTGACGTGGTCGACGCTCATCAAAACTTGAAAATTGGAGTTATTCTTGCACGAATTTCTTAAATTGGGACATCACTAATTTTTCCATTTCTACCTTTAATGAAACATATCAATGATTTTACCAGTTCTACCTCTCAACATTATTTCTCAAAAGCTGATTTTATCAAACCTTGCAAACACTGGCTTTTACATACAAACCAAACATCAGAAACATAGTCTCAAAACTCAAAGAAACATAACCACGATTACAAGAGGAAAGAAACTGACAATTGCTAAGTGAACTTCACATGTCTCTAAGCAATGAGGAAAGGTAAAATAGTTAGCATGAAGGATTCATAAGTGAAAGTCGCTGAGCCAGAATATTTAGTATCTTTCTCCTTGAATTTCTCCGTCAGTCCCTGCAGATATAGAAGACTTCGTAAGAACCATTTAATTTACACCAACAATTTCATTTTATGTGAATGTGTTTAACTATACATGTGGTTTAAAACAAGAAACGATGAAAAACTTTTTTGGTACTTGTGGTCTTAAACATATCATGACATCTTTGTGGCTATAAAATCATGCCAATAAGGGAAAAATAAGAAATTAAAAGTTAGAATGTTTCTCAATATAGAGATATCTCATTTTCTATGATAAATTCCTACGAGCCAATGGAGCAACATTTAGTGGATGATGGACCAACCCCTTTAACCTTTATTCATTAATACCACGCTTTAGCCTATGGCACTATTCGAACAAGTAATCTGTCCCTAACCCAAAAATTACATGATGCATTCTTAAGCTATAAAGATTTTTAGACACAGTTTTAACTTCAAAAAATGTATTTGCCAGAAAAACAGAATAAAAACAAAGCAATAAGAAAAGTAGCTTACTTTGACAGTGAGGCAGCACCTGGGTCAACATGAAACAAAAGGAAAAAAACACTAAAATTAGCTAAAACATTAGAATAATGCAAGTAAAAATAGATGTTTCGTAGGAGAAAAAACCAATTTGTGTTATTGGGGAAACATACTCAATGAAGTTATCATATTCAATGGCCTTATTCATGCCACCAGTTTTGTCAAACTTGGAGACTAGCAACTCCAGGACAGGGCCATATACAGCATATCCCAGACTATGCAAGGCATCTCTTAATTCAGATGAATCAATTCTACCACTCCTATCCTTATCAAATCTCTCAAAAATTTCCTGCATATGGAAGAGGTATCAATCATATTGCATATTAAGATATGCATCTCTCAAATTTGAGAAAAAAGAACACGCAAAATAGTCCCAACTTCTGCTTCAACTTACTCTCCAGTTTTGAAGACTGTAGAAGACTGCACTGAATTCTTTGGGACCTATTTGCATACAAAGGGTTGATCATCAGTAAACATTAGGAAAAATGAACAGATTTACCAACGTTTCAAAAGAATGCCTCGTGCTGCAACTTGATCAACGTTAGTTACTAAAAGCCATTGCTTTCGACGCTTAAGCGATGAAGGATGCCTACATACAAAGTGATTCTAACAAAAAGCAGCCGATTCTTTAAATCTCAACTCAATTAGTTATGTTAATTGCAATTCCATTATGGTACTAAAATCTTATGAGTACTACTTTAGACTCTGTTTTACTTTTCGTTTTACGGTTCAAGCCCCTTGGACCTTGTCCACTTTTCTTGTTCTTCTCGATTTAAAAACAGTAGATCAACAACCTCTGGTTTAATACTTAAAAAATTGGAAACTTCTTTCTTGAATATTGGAGACTTCAAAATCTGTTTTCTATCTATTTTCCTACTGAGAGTTCAACTTATGCATGAGCCTTATAAATCGTACATTTTTTCCAGTGTATATGAGTTGAATTCAATTATACGGTCACATGTTCTCAGCCTCTCACTAGACATTCTAGGCATCAGCTTGAGAAACAACAAGCTCACACCCAATCTTGGTCAAGTAAAGTAGAGAGTTTTTTTATTTATTTATTTTTTGTACTATTATCATAATTACTTTACATCTGAAAGAAATAAAGCTACTTATTATCATTAGACAAAACAAAGTTTAACAATGAAAGCAATTGATTCTTACACTTTCAGCTGGCCAAAGAACATTAGAAGAAAAAAGATAGTGTAATTTTTAGTCAACACGCTTATACAAGGACCCACTAATGGGCACGTCTAAGTATTTAACTATTTTTTCTCAGTTTATAATTAATATATATACATCATATTATTCGTATTACTATAAGAACTTCTCATACAGATTAAAATCGAACGTTTAATTTATTTTCAAATTTAGAAATTGAAATTTTTATGAACAAATTAAAAGAAAATACATACACATAAACTGAAACAACAAATATCTATACAAAACAGTTTGACACACCAAAGTGGTCGACGGTAAATTTACTGTGCTAAGTCAATGAATGCAAGAAACAGTTATTTCATACACATTGACTACTACTAGTATTACTTAACTAGCATATTATTGATCATTTGAATTTTTTACTAGTAACTGATAAGGTTAAATTTAGTAGTATGACATTAACACTGAGGGTAGATAAGTATTTACCGATTTTTCTGATGTTGGTATTGGTGAAGAGATACATAAGAAGATGAACAGTTCTCAATCCAAAGCTCTGATTATATGAAGACAGCGCCTTCTGCAATTCCTTATCATCTATAAACCCACTCCCATCCTGATCAGCCATCTGAAAACACGCGATCACATTCGGGTCGGTCCCGGGCGGGAAGATGGATGGCGTGAGTGACGAAAACGGGTTGTAAGGACCCGAGTGTGGCTGCGGTGGACCTGCGTAACCGCTGGCGCCGCCGTAAGCGGCGGAGGACGGTGGCGGAGTGTGGTGGTCTTTCGGAGGTTTACTTGGGTCGGTGCTTCCGTAGGGTGCGGAATAGCCATGTGGTGGTGCGCCACCGTAGGAGGGAGCTGAAGGCGGTGGTGCTCCGCCGTATGCGGTGGATGATGGTGGTGGTGCTCCACCGTATGTGGTGGAGGAGTGGTCTTTTGAGGGCTTATTTGGATCGCTGCTGCCGTAGGGTGAGGAGTGGCCATGTTGTGGTACGACGCCGTACGGGGCGGAGGAAGGCGGTGGTGCGCCGCCGTATGGGGCGGATGAGTATGGCTGAGATGGTGGTGGTTGGCCATAACCGTAGCCGGAGGGGTTGTGAGGATAGCCGGACATTTTCTTGATGAATGATTTTTACAACATGTGTTGGAACTTGAATCGATATAGTAGTGAAAATTGAATATTAGCTCCTGGAATTGGATATTATCATGAAATTGCCACTCTGATAGTATATAGGTAGAAATAGAGTAGTAAATAAGGGTATGTTGTAATTTTCGGAAAAGCTAGGGGTATTTGTATAGGACTACAATTAAAAGAAGCGCGGATCATGACGCGGGTTATACGTGTGGAGTGTGAACACATGCAAAGAGTCAACCTTAATATTTATTATTGTTGACTTACTATACCACATCAACTTTAACAATTAAGTTATTTTTTGTCTTTTTTATATGCACTTTTTTATATCATTTTTAATATCGATTTTCATGGTGAATTTTCTTGTCAAAACTACAGCTAATAGATTTGGGCAGAGTTAATGATATTTTTACGCTCATTGACGCATTAAACAGTGAAATTACAAAAATATCGACATTATTAAGAAATTACACAACATAACGATATTTGTATGAATTTACAAAACATACCATTTTATCATTTTCCTTTCTCTCTCTAATCTAAAGCCCTAACTTCTCCCTCTCTCTTTCTCTCCTCTCCTCCACCCACCCTCTCTCCCACCCACCCACCTCCTGTCGTTCCCCACCCTCTGTTGCCCGTCGTCGCCGCTGCTACTATACCTCCGGCGAGACTAGAGCCTGCTGTTTCTCGATCTTCTCTTCTTTTTCTTTTTTTTTTGTTTCATTTTGTATATGTATATGTGTGTATTTTATGTATATATATGTATTTTTATATATTCTTCAGATCTGCTTCTCCTCCTTCTTCTTTTTTGATTTTGAATATACATATTTAGATATTCAGATGCAGATGTATGTATCTGTATGTTCGTGTATATACATGTAATGTTTTTCAACACACAAGTGCATAAAGGTGTATGTTACTGTATGAACATGTATATCTGAGCATCTATTGTATGTTTTGTGTTTGTTTTTGTGTGTATATCGAGTGTATGTGTGACATACATAAATTTGTATGTTTAATTTGTAGATCCATAGATTCTTGTATGTATGTGTGTGTCTAGTGTATGTAAAAAAATTTTTTTGTTTATATGTATGTTGCAAGTGTATTTTCAAAGAGAAATCAATGTTTATATGTGTATTTCATATTTTAGATACAAAAAAAAATATATATATCCGGTGGGTGGCTGGCGCCGGCGGTGACGAGGCGGCGCCGCCGCCTGGGGTGGTGGCAGTTGGGGGGAGGGGCAGTAGGAAGAAGGAGGAACCCTAATTTGTTAATTTTGTTGGTTTTGTATATAATATGTAAAGATATGTTGGTATTTTATGTAAATTGGAATAATGTTTTTATTTTTTGTAATTTTGGTGTTAGGGTTGTATATATTTGTGATTATCCCTAGAGTTATTACGGTGATTGTCACTATGGTCACTCAACTTTAGGTACTTGGCCATTATGGTCACTTATTTTTAATTTGTTTTTCTATGGTCATTCAATTTTGTCTAAGTAACTCCTATGGTCATCCAATACAGAAATCCTAACGTCCGTTAAAATTTTGATGATGTGGCAACTACAAAAATATTTTTGCAAGTTACATAAATAAAAAAAATATTTAAGGCCAACCAATTAAAATTAAACTCCACCCACGAATTCTTGCTTGAGGTGCCCATTTTTTCAAAAACTGACTCCTTTTTCTTTAAATCTATCAAGAAAGTCTTTTGGTAACATATTTTCAATGTTAATTACTTCACCTAATGAAAATCTGAGCACCCAAAGGAATTAGTGTCTGGCCTTAACGAATTAGCGGCTTTTGACACTTTCTATAAGCTGAAATTTTTATTAAAGTGGCATAAATTTTTGATTTATTATATAGTATTTCACGGTTTGTTTAAGTAATACTGTTTTTGTTTAGCAAAACTGGTTCAAGAGATTTTGCATTTTCAGATATTTTTCTTAAAGACTGCAACAAAGCAACTCTAACTCGCTGCCAAGATGAACAATTTCTTGGGACCAAATTTTTTTTCAATGGCTTTGTAATATCCCATGATACTATTTTGACCAATATTTGCAATGAAATTGAAGTAAAGTATGTGGATTATCTGTCAACTCTAAGTAAGAAAAAGATCACACCTATAGGTCTACTTATTCATGAAATGAAAACAATAATATTAATATTTTTGCGAAAGAAAAAATTTCAGTTTGTATAGTTACGTAATTGGGCAATACCATTTCAAAAGCCCATTTAGAAAGATGTTTATTCGGCCCAATTTTATAGTAAACATTAGAGCAAAAGAAAGCCTCCATTGAAATCCTAACAAAAACACCACCCCGCCGCCATATTCTCCATTCTTGCCTGAAGCAAATTCTTCTAAAAAATCATAATGGGAAAGAAGAGAAAGCACACTCTAACAGAGCCTTCAGTGGCCAAAGATGAAACTGCAATTGAAGAAAGGCCTAAGAGAACTCTTTTAGGATATAAAGATGCTGCTGTTTCAACTACTCAAGAAACTTCTTTGGCTACTTTTCGTAATAAAGAAAAAGTCTTGGTCACTTGTTCTCGTCGTATTAGCTTCAGGTTTGTTTGGTATTAAATTCAAGTTGGTGTTCTTTTTTTGCTTATTATTCACTATAACAAGTCAAATGGGTTTTTGTAAATGATAAAAAGATTGATTTTTTAATGTTGGTTTTTGGTATTTTAGGTATAGGCATTTGATGTTGAACTTGGTATCGTTATTGCCACACTGTAAGAAAGATAACAAGGTGGAGTCTAAAGATGCTAAAGGTGCTACCTTGAATGAGCTTGTTGAGTTGAAGAGCTGTTCCTCTTGTTTGTTCTTTGAGGTAATTTTATCTTGCTATAATATTTTAGTGTTACTTGAGCTTGATGTATTACTCTTTAGTCTTTACAATGCTAAAGAAATGACGGAATTGAAGCCCTCGGGGCCTCTATCTAGTGATTAAAGCTCTCCTTGTGATGTGTGTGGTTAGGCATAAGCCATCGGTTGGTATTCAAGTGGAGAATAGTAGAGGGGTGGTCACATTATCCACCAAGTATTGAACTGTGCACAGTAACCCTCAGGGAGTTCTCTGTTATCGGAAGAATGATATTAGGATCAAAGCATCTAATTTTTGTAATCAATTTGGATATTGATTCGTTATTTATTTTATGTTTTAGATGTGAACATCGATAACCTAGCAAACCCCTATGAAGCTTGACAAAGGTCTAAAAATTAGTCAAACTGGATGGGAAAGAATTTTCTTCACTATGGATACGTACGAGGGTTTTACGAATGATTTCTTTGGGAGTTTTTATTGGTAGCATAGATTAATGACAGATTTCTTATATAAAAGAAAAGATTATTGGACACATGGCCAGCTGTTTGAAGACGTTATCTTTTTGGATTATGTAACCTGAGGAAGAATAAGTAAACAAGTACATTTTCTCAGGTGGGAGGCGTACAACCTCTTGAAATTAGCTCAGGTAGTAGAGGCTGTTTAAGTTGTTGCAGAAAAAACCATAAGCATATCATGTTGAGCAAAAAGATGCTTGAGGACTAATTGTTCTAGAATATCCTTTTGATGGCATTTGTGAAGTTGTATCTTTAATTGTTTTGGCTTGGTTATGGTGAACAGAGATTCAGTTGAACAACATTATGATTTTTGTGCATTTGGGAGCTATGGTTTCACCACTTTTCTGTTTTGATCATTATGCTATGTTTGATTTCAACATATTAATGTGCTTTATTTTCTTACTTTTAGTGCCGGAAGGGAAAAGACCTCTATCTATGGATGTCAAAATGCCCCAATGGTCCATCTGTGAAGTTTTTAGTCAATGCAGGTAATGAAGTAGAAAAGTTCTCATCAATTATATTCATGTATAATTGGGATGGGATTGAAATTGTATTACTAAAATAATTATTTTCCCCTTGTTATTCTCTATTGAATGAGGAAAGGGCCAAATTAATTTTATTTTTCATTTTTTTAGTGCACACGATGGAAGAATTAAAGCTTACTGGAAATCACTTGCATGGTTCACGTCCTATTTTGACTTTCTCAAGTAATTTTGATAATAATCCTCACTGGAAGCTTTTGAAAGAAATGTTCGTGCAGGTAATTTGACTTCTTTCAGAGCATTGATCCATGTAATAATACCTCATTGCTTAGCACAGATGATGGTGTCGTTGTTTCATTTTTTGCCTGTTATGTTCTAACTAAACCTTAAGCAATTATGTCCTTGAAGGAGGATAAAGCAGAAACCGTTTTGCTTATAGTTGTTTGGTCTGCAGAAGATGCTTTCTTTCCCTTGAAAATTTTGGCTTATGTTATACTACTTTTGTTTTCTGCTCCTTTCATTCATTTTGGTTGTTGCCTGCACTGACTCTTCAGTGGTTTTTTTCTTGTTATTCAAACTAAGCAGTGGTTACAGCCTTAAAAACTATTTATCCGGTTATCTTTTATGTAAAAGCCCTCTAAGTTGTTAGCTTTTATGTGACATGATTATTTGGCTTTCTGTGATGAAATTCTTACATGTCTTTGTTTTCTTCTGTTTCATCAGATTTTTGGAACCCCAAAGGAGCACCGGAAAGCTAAACCTTTCTATGATCATGTATTTGTGTTCTCAATTCTAGATGACCACGTATGGTTCCGCAATTACCAGGTTTGTTACTACTCATACAGTAAACTCCTGCAGTGCGAGTGTTGCTCTCTCTTGAAGAAATGAGTCTTTGTCTTTTGTTCTTCCCCATACCAAAGTGTTCTTTAAGTTTTTTCCAAAATTTCTTGGAGTTTGCCATGGGTTCGACAACCCCTCATCCTTCCGACCTCTGTGAAATCCTTGCTCATTTTCGGATTTTCCTCTCTTTCACATAAAGTATATTGTGCCGAAAATTCCTCAATAGCAACAGAGAAAAAGTTCAGTTACCTTATATGGTCCATAGGATAAATATATTAATGAGTCAATATTAGAGGTCGAAAGTTGAAGCTAAATTAAACCAGAAATACATTGTGTGTTGTGGAAGAGGGAGTCTGTATCTTAACCTCCAAATTAATCCTAGTGGATCCATTCGGTAGGGTAGGGTATTGCATTCCAAGTATCTACCGAGTTAATGGATTTGATCTATTTCTTTAGCTTTAGGGGGGGAAAGGACCTTAAAGCCTTCTGTTTTTTCTTCTTCATTTATTCAGTAAAAAATTATATTTCGTCGTTTCTCAGATTCTCTTTATTTCTACTCCAAGTTTCTTACCCTTATGTCAAATTACTTCTTGATTTTCTGGAGCAGATATCATGTCCTCATACTGGAACACAGAAACTAGACCGTGGGGACCTGGAAAAGATGACTCTTATTGAGGTATGTTAATCAAACTATGACTAACCCAGATTATGCGAAACTTCATGTTTGAACTTCTATATTGAAGTTCTTTTATGTGTAGGTTGGTCCAAGGTTTTGCTTAAACCCAATTAAGATATTTGCCGGCAGCTTTGGTGGCCCTACGCTTTACGAGAACCCATTTTACGTTGCACCGAATCAGGTAAGATTCCTCCCTTGCTCCTTGTTCTTTTGCTCGCCAAGCTGCCTTTTGTTATGTGCGGAGAGCATATGATTGGTTTGTTCGTTTTGTATTGTGGAAAACTAACTACTCAAGTACAGCTGCTAATGTTTTCATTTCTTCGCATTGCTCCAGATCCGATCACTAGAGAGAAAACAGAAGGCTGGCAAATATGCAAAGAAAGTCAAAGCAAAGACCAGGAGGAAAATGCATCAGTTGTCTAATCCTCTGGAGGTAGATGAATTTGCAGGTATGTGGAAGGAGTGACAAGTCGTTGGCAAAAACGAGCTGGACTCCAGGAGAATGATTGCTAACGTGCCCCCTTGAATTTTGTTACATTAGCGTTCCTTTTGAACATTTAAAGTAAAGCATTATTCGATTTTCTGCATAAGAATGAATGCTGTGCAAATCTATTGTATGAGTAGTGTAACAATGTCCCTTTGCCCCTTCTTTTCTGTGGTGCTAGGCTATAAGCCTTGCTCTTTATCAATTCTCTGGTCATTAGGTTGTTTCAAGATGCGGTAGCTTATTGTGGATGGGTTTAAAAGTATTGTCGTTATGTAAGATCCATATCAAATCAGTTGCTGAAGTCTTGTACTGTGTCTTGAATATCGTTCAAATTTTAATCTTGTATAAATTGCCTTAATAGTAACAAAACCAATGAATTATTGGACACAAAACCATTCTTTTCCCAACCAAGGGGATTCGTCTTGATATACAGTAATATTTTTTATGAAGATTACCATATTTGGGGATTCAGGATTTTTCCGAACTTCCACCTTGTTGGTGGCGTTTGAATCGCCATGCCCCCACCCCCCTTCCCCTCCCCCTACCACCCTGTAATAAAAAATAAATGAAACAAAGGTTACCATTATATTGCCAACTATCACTGTTTAAGCAATACTAGGTGGTTCGACATTTTGTCAGCCTTATATTACCATCCTCTTCAATTATGATCAGTGTTGTATGAAATCACTTGTACTACCTGAAAATACAATAAATGATTGTGACACAATACCTATTTAACCTTTTTGAGCGCCTACTTGACTTCCATATTATCATCCTACACAAACACCTTTCTAACTAGGGCGGACAACGGTTCGGTTCGGTCGGTTATTTTGAAAATTTTGTACCATACTAATTTTTCGGTTATTGTAGAATGTATAACCAAAATTTAAATTTTCAAACCCGTCCCAATCATATCAGTTTCTGTTCGGTTGTCGGTACGGTTCGGTTAATTTTTCAGTTTTTTTTAAAGAAGAATTATTGACTAAAACTACCAGTTTTGTCATACAAGACAACATTGAAAAATAAGTATCACTTTCATTGCAAAACTCATACGGTTCTAATGATTGAATCAAAATATAAATATTATTACTAAACGATATTAGAAATAACAATGATATCACAATTAATTGGATGTTTGGCGAAGTGTGCTTAGAATAATTTATTACAATATGCGGAAGTGAAGCACTTTACAATACCTAGTCTCTAGATAACATTCTGAAAGAGTGGGTAAGAATAAATAAACAAAAAGCTAGACGATTATTTACTTTATTACGACTTTTAAACTCATTGTTTACTTTTTCAATAAGATATTTCATTATGATGTATCGTTCTATATTAAATCAAAGTCCAAAATAAACATAAGTCGACATAAATTTAATAAGAGATTAAACCTTCACCCGTGGATAAAATTTACAAGGTGAACGTAAAAAGGGTCCACGAAGACCTTCTACAATAAATGTTGTCACTTCAGCAAGAACTAGATTTTAAGAAATTTAGAGTTTAAAATCGTGAAATCAATACAATATTGAAACATATTAGTTTCAACTTTTAGTAGTAGTAATAGTACTATTATGTAGGTTGAGATGCTTTTCATTAGTAATTTCACCCAATGATTAACGATTAAAATTTTTCTACTTTGTTGATTTTTGAATTAATTAAATTATATACATATAAATTTCATATATAAAGTATAGTTTATGCATTAAAATTTATTCAGTTTGGTTCATTATTATTTTTTATTTTTTTTAATAAAATAAAAAACTTAACCTAATAATCGGTAAAGTTATGACTTTGCAGAAGAACCTACGGTTTTAATTTAAAGAACCTAAAATTTGGTTCGGTATGGCTCGGTTCGGTCGGTTATGTCGGTTTTTTGAAAACTATTGACACCTCTATTTCTAACCATAAAACTATGCTTATTTAATTTAATCTTGATCATCATCTCTTAGATCCCTCTAGAAATATCACTTCAAATTTGAGTCTTGAGCTTCTATTAATATGAAGTTTCATTTTTTATACTGAAGGAGCCAAGGAGGTGACCGAGCTATTAATTTTGAATTGCTTATATATAGAGATTCACCAATGGAATAGTTTTAACAATTTCTCTATCATGAGGCTGTAATATTTGTCAAAAGTATTTTTTAGATAAGCACCGTTGAACAATAAGCCGTTTATATTTAGTCAACACATTTAAGAAGTACTTTAAAAAAAAAATATGTTTGGATAATATTTACAAAAACTTCTTTTAAGTATTAAAGTTCATTTTGCAACTAGTATTATTTAAATAAAAAAAATATACTAAACGCCCTAGGAAAGTGAGCGAAAGCTAGACTCACATGTCTGTTTATGAAGACCGTGACTTCCTCACTTGGCCCTCCTTCTAGTCGCATGAAGATCGCCCATGATTCTTGAAAGTATTCCTTTGCATGTCGTAGCTTATGAATTTAAATATTTTATTCAGTTAAAATGTATGTGATATATCAGGAATAAAATTAAATTAGAAGAGGGAAGAGGACAATATGATTTTATTTATATTTGTGAGATATATTGGCTGAAATGATTAGAAATAGACTTGTAAATAAATTTTTTGGTAAATATATATTTTATCTTAAAAAATTAATAAACAGCTTCTATTTATGTGAAGAAACAAAAACTTGTAGTTTCTCTCTAGCCACATAAAAAAAAAAAAAAAATAAATAAATCGCTTATGCGTCTATCAAAATACTTTCTAAGTTCTGGCGAAACACCTCAAATTTTCATAAAAGTCCGAGTACTTTAGATTTTTCAGAAACTTGATCAAATAAGCTAATAATCTCCCATATGCTTGTGCATAAGTTGTTGTATGCTTGAATATAAGTTATCATAATCTTTAATATGCTTGTACATAAATCCAATAGGCAAATATATTTCGCCTTTTTCATACATGTCACATAATTATAAATAGCTCAGTACACCTAAACTCATATTGGTTATAATGTAATCAATAATTAGTAGTTTAATAATGTTCAATGATATCATAAAAATAAAAAATGAGGAAAAAACTCCTCTCCAAACCATCTCTCCCTCCATCTCAAACACACACTTTTAGAGTAGGCGCACGTTAACCAAAGTTTTAACACAATATGGCGCGCGTTAGCATATACCAATGTCCTGACCTCCTCTTCCACTTATCACCCCTCTTTTTGTTCTTCTCCTTTTCTTTTAGGGTTAGGGTTTCTCTCTTCTCTCCTACAATTACAATTAACTCTCTTATAAAAGTTCCTTATTTTTTATTTGCCCAACAAATGCAACATATTACATGGACCCCAAGAACCAATATTCCTACTCCAATCTCTTCAATCTTGAGGTACCTTTTTTTATGGGTTTTTCTCTACTCTCAAAAGGGTGTCTTATTTTATTAAAATCTTGTTTTTTAGTGTAAGGATTATTGATGGTTAAATTTTCAAGAAAGTCTTCTTTTTTGGCCTGTTTGTACTACTTTTCTTGATTTGATGGTTAATTCATCAAGAAAGTTTAAGTTTTTGCCTGTTTGTAGTGATTATGAACTGGGTTTTCCTTGGAATTTCAGTAGGGTGAGTGGAGTATGTGAAATTATACATGTTTTGGTCTATTTTCAAAATGGCGTCTTGCTTTATTACAATCTTGGTAATCAGTGTTGCTACAACGTTTGGGATTTTTTGCTGTAATTTTCGAGGAATGTTTGTTTATTTTTGATTATTTTGAGCTGGGTTTTCATATAATTGTGATTTTAAGTATTGAGTGAAACTTTTATCGAACACCCCGTTAATTTTGTTAATTTTTTTTTGGATAGTCTTTGATTAACTTCCAGCTGCCCCAAATTGATGATGATATTGATTATTGTGGGAATAGTAGTCAGGATGAGAGCCGAGGTAGCCCAGGTAGGCACATTCGTTCTTCACATTGCGTTTTTTGCCTTTCTAATTAATTTCTGTTTTATTTCAGTCTATGAGTATGACCGAGTAGGATTAAATCGTGATTGATAACATACTCTCTTCACTTATAAACATGCAAATTTGACTTTGTTTTAGCAATGAAAAGTTAAGCTAATGCTGTTGTAATAACCAGCCGCATCTTATGTTGGTTGATAGGTGGAGCGACCGGGGACCGGACTAATGGTATAATGTCTGGTAGGGAGTTGAAGAAAAAGCGGCGGACTTCATATAGTAGTGACGAGGACGGGGACAGAGCTTATAGTACCTATATTTCAGAGGAAAGGTATAGAGCAATGCTGGGAGAACACGTTCAAAAGTATAAGAGGAGGCTTTCTAATTCCTCGGCAAGCCCTTCAGCTACTCGTACTGGGGTACCTGCACTGAGAAGTATTGGAGGATCAAGAGACCAGAAATCAATAAATGATCATAGAGGAGGAGCTCTAAGACTTGAAACTGCATCAGATTTTTTTAAAAATAGTACTCAGAAGTTAGGAAACCATATTCAGTCAGATTTTCCTGGACCATATGGTGGTAATAGGTTTGTCCCTCTGCTTTGAATTAATCTTTTGAAAAGAATGTCGTGATGTTAATTTTGGATTTTTAACCCCCCCTCCCCCCCCCCCCCCCCCCCCCAAAGGAAAAGGGAAAAAAAAAGAGGCAAAGTGTGGCACCTAATGTTTGTAAGTTTTGCAGATTTATTTATGAACCTGCTTTCTTGGATCTTGGGGAAGATATCACATACAGGATCCCTCCACCCTATGAAAAGCTGGCAACATCATTGAACTTGCCAACCATGTCAGATATCCAAGTTAATGAAATTTACCTCAAGGGTACACTTGATTTAGAGACTTTGGCTGCAATGATGGCTTCTGATAAGAGACTTGGGCCCAAACGTCAAGCAGGAATGGGTGATCCCAAGCCCCAATTTGAATCTCTTCAGGCACGATTGCGAGCCCAGCCAGCTAATAGTGCCGGTCAGAAGTTCAGTCTGCAAGTTAGTGAAGCTGCATTAGAGGCCTCTTCCATCCCTGAGGATGCTGCAGGAAGTATACGGCGTTCCATATTGTCAGAGGGTGGTGTCTTGCAGATTTATTATGTCAAAGTGTTAGAGAAAGGAGACACCTACGAGGTCAGTAATTCTCTTTAGCATTGCAGCTCATTTGTGTATATCTTATAGTTATATGGGCATTAGGTTCTGTTGCTTACATATGAGTGGTCATTTGGAGCTGCAGATTATCGAACGTAGTCTACCCAAAAAACCAAAAGTGAAGAAAGACCCTTCTGCGATTGAGAAGGAAGAAATGGATAAGATTGGAAAATATTGGATAAACCTTGTCAGGAAAGAAATTCCAAAACATCATAAGATATTCATTAATTTTCACAGGAGGCAATTGACTGATGCCAAGAGGTTTTCAGAAACTTGTCAGAGAGAGGTAAGCACGGAAGAATCTTTTATGTTGATATTTGTCTATTCAGTGCTGGATCTTGTAAGAACATATTTGTGTGTGATACCTCAAGTGACTCTGCAAACTTCCATTGTTATTTGTCATTTGGACTTTCGTGCTTGAGTGGTGGGTTCCCTTTTGCAGGTAAAAATTAAAGTTAGCCGATCACTTAAGGTGATGAGAGGTGCTCCAATTCGTACAAGGAAACTTGCTAGGGACATGCTCGTGTTTTGGAAGAGAGTCGACAAGGAGATGGTACTTAAACTCTACCTTTTGTGACATTATCTTTGTGTTGAACTTTTTGCTATTACGGTGTGATGAGATTTTGCTATTCAAGAGCAACCTGTTCAGCTGGAGAGGAGTGAGTGAGGAAAAGTCCGCCACTGTTACGTGCATCCTCAATTAGCCAAGATGTACCCCTCTCTAATTTGATGGTTTTAAGACTACTACCACATAATATGTTCATCTTAGCCTGTACTATCCCGAAGAAAAAATGAAAGTGATAATGATACATTCACCTAACCTGGCTCTCTAGTTTTGCCCCTTTTATACCATAGCAAGATATGCTAATGTTTCCTTTAGAGTTTCTTTTCAGCTATTATATTTTTGGTTATATAATGGTTTAATTACAAAAGCTTGCAATGAATTATCGGTACACTTTTGAGAAAAGAGAGTATAAGTTTATCAGGATTCAGGACTCATAAAGATGCAGGTCCTTCCTTCGTCGTATTTCCCTTGAATATGCATTTTTAATTTAATATGCTTAGAGAACATAGTTCTTCATGAGTTTTTTCTATTGACTGTTTGATTAGAAGACTTTCTAAGATGTAAATTTTAAATGTTGCAGGCAGAAGTGAGGAAAAGGGAGGAAAAAGAAGCTGCAGAAGCTTTGAAGCGTGAACAGGAACTTCGTGAAGCGAAGAGACAACAGCAGAGGCTCAACTTTCTGCTATCACAAACTGAACTTTACAGCCATTTCATGCAAAATAAACCAACTTTACCCTCTGAGGCTGTGACTATAGGTGATGAAGTGACAAATGACCAAGAAATGTTGTTAAGTTCCACTGAAGTACCTGAAGAGGAAGAGGATCCTGAAGAGGCTGAACTGAGAAAAGAGGCTCTGAAAGCTGCACAGGATGCAGTTTCAAAGCAGAAAATGATGACGAGTGCATTTGATAGTGAATGTATGAAGCTGCGGCAAGTTGTTGAAATTGAACCCTCCCAGCAAGATGCTGCAGCTGCTGACATAGACTTATTGCATCCGTGAGTTTTTTGAACTCCTCCGATATATCGTCTTTATTCTTCTGCTGAGAGATTTTAGTGTCACAAAATTTGTTGCTCCTCTCTCTGCTTGTACAGTTGTACTCAACTCGCTGTTTTGGTGCACCTTCAGGTCAACCATGCCTGTGGCGTCAACAGTACAGTCACCAGAACTGTTCAAGGGTACTCTTAAAGAGTATCAGTTAAAAGGCCTCCAGTGGCTTGTTAATTGTTACGAGCAGGTAAGTTGTCATTTTCCTGAAAGTCTAAGTCAGCCTCTCTGGAGTTTGCTTGGCTCTGACTTATAACATTCAACTTTTTCTGTCAGGGTTTAAATGGCATTCTTGCTGATGAAATGGGTCTTGGGAAAACAATCCAGGCCATGGCTTTTTTGGCTCATTTGGCAGAAGTAAGCAATCTAGTAGTTCATGTTTTTGTTATCAACCATATTGTAATTTATAAAAATGAAAAATTGTCAGTCAGTAATCTAGTAACTTTGGCCTCATTGTGTTCTACAGGAGAAGAATATATGGGGTCCCTTTTTAGTTGTTGCTCCTGCGTCAGTTTTGAACAACTGGGCTGATGAAATTGGTCGTTTCTGCCCTGATCTAAAAACTCTTCCATATTGGGGAGGGTTACAGGAGCGCGTGGTACTTCGAAAGAATATTAACCCAAAGCGTCTCTATCGACGGTAATTTCATTTGGCTTTGGTTGTCTTATACATATTACTGGAGTAATAGACTTGCCTACACTTATTGGTTCTTTCAAGTTTCTCTCATCGATCCTGGATTTGCTATTCTTTTCTTGTTCATTGGCATTCTTGCTTGGTGAGGAACTTTTAAGTTTGATGACGAAAATTGATGAGGCAAATATTGCTTCATAGACCTGATCTGCTTGATGTTGCAAAGCCAATCATAGGTTAGAGGATGGTTTTTGACTTGGACATCTAAAAACGTAGCAATATGTGCAAGTATATTAAAGAAAGGGAGGAAAGGGTATCAGATCGAATAGTTAAGTTTCTGAGCTAATTAATAATTTTAAATATCTAAATTGTTAGTCCAAATAATGAGCAACTGTTCAAATTTTAAATTGTGATGCTTGAGATCGTGATGTTGTGAAAATCCAGTGGAGTTTTGGCTCCAAACTTATCTGGGTATTTAACTACCCAATGCAGTTGGTAATGAAGTAAATAATTATATCTTATTATAAAAAGCATTTCTTGAGCAATGGAACTCATTGAGGTTGTTAGTATTTTGTTCTTCTACTTGGTTATGTATCTATGCATTGAATATTGTAACTCGTCCCTTGTAAGTTTAGTGATGGATCCAAACTTTGATTTCAGGGATGCTGGATTCCATATTCTCATTACCAGTTATCAACTGCTAGTCTCTGATGAGAAATACTTTAGACGTGTTAAATGGCAATACATGGTACTGGATGAAGCCCAGGCAATCAAAAGTGCAAACAGGTCTGATCATCCACCCTTGAAAATGTACTGATTGATTTAACCTCATTAATGATTTTTATAATTTGCACTTGAATGTGGTGCTAACTAAAGCTACGAAGCAATCCCTTTGTTGAGTACCAGGACCCTCGCCTTATAGTTGCTAGTAAATTAATTCTAGCTTCTCTTTCTATTATTCACGAATCACGGTGTAAAAGCTCACTAGCTACTGGGTACAGGAATCATATACAGTAATTGATTTCCTTGTAAAGCCAAAACATGCTGGACTCTACCTTCAATTATCTAAACAATTACTTGTCTGAGCTCAGAGCTGGTTTGCAAAAACTTGTGTAATAACAATTGTTCTTATTTTTATGGAGTTTTGGTGATCATGCTTCATGCTTCATGCTTAAGAAAATCATATATAACAGTTTGCCGTTTCAAGAGCGAATACTTTAGCTCATATGATTCAGTGTCTGTATAGCGAAAGATCCTGCACAGATTTACAGGTTGATCAACTTTTAATATGATCTGAGCTGATGTGTGATCATTACCATGCAAGAAATGTGAAAGTGTAACTATACCTTAAATAACCAGTATTACCCCATTAAGCTGGGAAGCAGATATGCACACTCTATTATACCACTGTCATTCGACCATAGATAATATAATCTGGATCCTGTAGGTTTTTTCCCCTTTAGTCTTTTTGTTTTCTATTTTTTGAAATATTTTTTGTATTTTTTCTCGGCAAAAAGGAGAAACATTTTTATCTTTTTAACTGATTTTGGAATAGAGTGAATTTGTTTCAATTGCTTCCCATGCCTGTGGATATACAAAAGATTTTGGTTTTCCATCAATAATATTGAGGTTTAGACCTTACTCGGGAAAAAAAAAATATATTGGGGTGTAGATACAAGAGCTCTTTGAGGAATTCTTGTGCTGATCAGCCCTGTCAAAGAAGCATTTAGTAAGATAATAGGGGATGCAAATGATGACAATAACATTAGATACTGATTTAACTTTCATTTCTCAAATGTCACAATTTAAAACACAAGCACATTTATTTATTTATATTTAAGTTTTCACATCCATGTAACCTGTTGCGCTTATCAAAGAAAATAAATAAGCTGTCAATACTTAATCCTAACGTCTCACTCTCATTCTGTCATGTGTCTGGTTGACAGTATAAGATGGAAGACATTGTTGAGTTTCAATTGTCGAAACCGCTTGCTTCTGACTGGCACTCCAATTCAAAATAACATGGCTGAGCTGTGGGCGCTCCTCCACTTTATTATGCCTACCTTATTTGATAGCCACGACCAATTTAACGAATGGTTTTCAAAAGGGTATGTATGTCTCAATATAAGGTGTTTTTACTTATGTATCAGCTGTGTGTTTTGGTGATTATTCTTTGTGCTTTATGATCAGAATTGAGAACCACGCGGAGCATGGTGGGCATTTGAACGAGCACCAGCTCAGCCGACTGGTAAGGAGCTTTGTTTTGTAGTTGTTTATGAAGACAATCCAATATTCTGATACAGCTGGCGTATGACATCCAGTAGTTCAATTTTTTTTTTCTGAGGAATATCTGTCAGTTTGATTTTAGCAAAAGATAGGCATGTAATGCATATCATGTATATTTCTCGTTTGTAAAAAAACACTGCATAATTGAGTAAGCACCTAAAAGTATTGTACTCCTGTTAAGTTTCTTTTTTTGTTAAATGTACTGTTAAATTTCTTGTAATTTATATTCTCATCTGCTATATTTCTGAATCAAGAACACTCACTCTAGTATTTAGCTATAAATATCCTTGTCAGGTTGGGGACGCCTATATTTTTCATTGGCTATAGCTGACCACGACACTTGTTTGGGACTAAGGCATAATTGTCTTTTGATTGTTAGTATTGTTTTTATTCATGAATGTCAAATCTTTTCTGGAATTGTTTGGATGGTTATTCATTAAATCCTTTATTTGCCTCTCTATCTTTCTTCTCTATGTAAATCTTGATACCTATTTTACTTTTTTTTTTTTTAATTAGAAAAAAAAAGGATCTTGGTATTATTATGTATCTTCTTTTATATCCTTTTCGTTTTGACGAATTTCTCTTTCTGATTTTTCTGAGCAGCATGCCATTTTGAAACCATTTATGCTGCGGCGGGTTAAAAAGGATGTGGTTTCTGAGTTGACTGGGAAAACTGAAATCATGGTGCACTGTAAGTTGAGTTCCCGTCAGCAGGCATTTTATCAAGCAATAAAAAACAAGATATCCCTTGCGGAGTTGATTGATAACAGGCGTGGGCTCAATGAGAAGAAACTTCTGAACCTAATGAATATCGTTATCCAGCTAAGGAAGGTGATTGATCTCTTGCTTTGCTCAGTGTTGCGTCAGCTGATACTTTTATGGTGAACCAGCCAATGTTTTTTTCCCAAAGTTGTTTTTTTGACCAAGAGCTCTTTTATATCTCCTATTGGAAAATGTCAGGTTTGCAACCATCCGGAGCTATTTGAGAGAAATGAAGGAAGTTCTTTCTTCTATTTTGGAGAGGTTTCAAACTCACTTCTTCCTCCTCCCTTTGGGGAATTGGAGGATGTATTCTATTCTGGTGGTCGAAGTCCTATTACATACCAGGTACTTGTTAGCACTCTTTATGCGTCCACTTGGAATCATTAATGTGTATATGTGCACATGGAACTGATCTGCAATTTCAACCCTCTTTTGGCCACTCCATGCCATTTGGGATAATTTGGGGAACACCACAATTATGTACATGAAGTAGACTCACTGTTAGGCCTTATAGAGTCTTTGTAGAAGAAGCTAGCAGAAAGCTGGTTTTGCTATATGCATATTGTAAAGATGGTTTAGCACAGCTTTGTGTTTTTAAATATATAAAACTGTTACCATTCTCAAGAAGAAAAAAAGTAACACCACAATTTTGTTGCTGGGAAGGGGGGATAGGTTAAGTTTCTCAAGTCAGTGTAGTGTGGTGATGTACCTCTGAAGGAGCAGTTTCGGCAGATTTTTTTCCGACTCTAGTAAGAAACATGTAAGCTTGGACAATGTGATTAGAAGTGAAAGGGACCATGCTTTATGGGACATCCAGAAGTGTACAAGAAGGAGATGCTTTGACTGATGGATTTAACTTCCCTGAATTAGACAAAAGTTGGTGTATGATGATGAAGAAGGGTGGATTTGGACATAAAAATTCAAAGTATATTGGGGAATAAGTTGATCATGTATTACTTAAGGGTAAGTTAATCATGTATTACTCAAGGAAAAAGCACCCAAGATGGGATTATATAAGAGATTATGCATAAGTGACTGGTAGGATTGTTGATAGGAGTATCAGTCTACAACTCTGTTAATTTATACTCTTTTCTACTGGCTATTTGCTTGCTGTCAATAAAATTCACTTATCGACAGAAAATAGAAGATTTAGTTAAAACTGTTGCAAAAGAATGTGAAAAACAAGTTATTGTTCACTTTGGTGTTCAATGTTATTGGAACATGTGAATTTAGTCTAATTTCATGAATTGGATAAAAATATGTAGCATTTCATCAAGCAGATGTCACTTTAGCAAGATGATTCTTGCTGATATTCCTAAATGTTTACACGTGGCAACAGTGAAATGTTGGCTGGGGTTTCTTAATAATCAGGAAATATGATGCTTGTTGAACTTACTCTTTGTAATAAATCCTTTTCAGATACCGAAGCTGGTTTACCGGGAAGCTCACAGAACGGGCTCACTTCACTCAACTATGGGGCAGGGTGTAAGTAAAGAATTATTTGAGAAGTACTTTAACATATATTCTCCAGAGAATATTCACCGTTCAATACTCCAAGAAGTGCACGATGGTGGCTTTATACGAGGTGGAACATTTGCTTTTTCTCGGTTGATTGATATGTCACCCATGGAGGTTTCATTTTTGGCAACTGGTTCTTTCTTGGAGAGATTATTATTCTCAATTGTGAGAAGTGACAGACAATTTTTAGATGAGATTTCGGACTTGCTGGTGGAGTCTGAGGATGACCTCTACTGTAGTCACCTTGGACGGGATAAAGTAAGAGCAGTGACACGAATGCTATTGCTTCCATCCAAGTCAGAAAAAGATCTATTAAGAACACGGTTTGCAACGGGTCCTGGTGACGCACCATTCGAGGCTTTGGTCATGGAACATCAGGATAGGCTTTTAACTAATATTAATCTCCTACATTCCATATTCTCCTTTATTCCTAGAACAAGGGCACCCCCAGTAAGTGCTGTAACATTGTTTGCTCTTTACTTGGTGCTTTCCATGTGTAAGCAATGGGTCACTAACTAGCAGATGTATCTTGTAGGTATATGCTCATTGCTCGGATAGAAATTTTGCTTACAAAATGCTTGAGGAGCTACATCATCCGTGGATCAAGAGATTGTTGGTTGGGTTTGCCCGCACATCGGAGTACAATGGTCCTAGGAAGCCAGGTGTCACACACCATTTAATACAAGAGATAGACTCTGAATTACCTGTCTCACAACCTGCTCTTCAGCTTACATACGAAATTTTTGGGTCATGTCCACCCATGCAACCATTTGACCCTGCAAAGATGTTAACAGTATGTTATCAAAACCTTTTGTGGTCCTTCTCTTTTCATTTCCCTCTTTAATACCTCATGTGCCTTTAGCACATAAAGTATTTAACTGTCCTATGTATTTTACAGGACTCAGGGAAGCTTCAAACACTTGACATATTATTAAAGCGTTTGCGGGCAGGGAATCACCGTGTTCTTATCTTTGCACAAATGACTAAAATGTTGGATATTCTGGAGGTATTTGAATCTTCCTGCTACTCCTTGGTGGTTTAGATTGTAGCAGTGGCAGTTTCTCTTTGCAACTCCATATTCGAATTTGTTTTAGCTTTTGATAGTCGAGAAAAGTGACTCTTCAGAGGCAAATTAAGTTTACTGGTATCTGAACAAAATTCTCTTGGAAGTGGTAGTCTATAATGCTTGGTTCACTAACCATGGTGGTATAATTTCACGCTGCCTGTAAATTTCTTGATTAAATTGAACTAAAACTAATCATGGGTTGCTAAATTAAGCACTGGTATATGTTTGTCATGTTATACCTAAAACATAAAGTACCTTTTTTTATTTTTTTATTTTAGGTTTTTTAGTTAAGGTTCTCTTCCACTGTCATTTTTTAGGAGAGGTTTATAGCTTATCTGGGAAGAACAATATGATAACAGATACTGAGACTCGCCCATGCAGGGATGATGAGTTTTGAGTGTCGCTTTCTTTTAATGTCTTACCAAGCTTAGTTAGACTTAATCATGGAATAGCTTCTGGGGAATACTATATGAGTTAAGCATACAACGACAGCAACAACTACGCCTCATAGGCTCATACTATATGAAGCTAATTAAGAAAGAGATGGAAAAAAGATATTATACGGAAGCTGCTGTTGAGATTCTCACCTATATTGGCTCCCCTATTTGCTTCATTCATCTTATAATGATGCTCGGCTTGCATAGACCAGAATATGTTTTCTACTGTAAAGAATCCCATGGCTAGGCGAGTTGGTAATGGATCTAAAATGGCAAGGATAAACTCTTCACTTATGAAACTTCTATCATTTTCACTTGCTCTGCAGGACTACATGAACTACAGGAAATATAGATATTTGAGGCTTGATGGATCTTCCACTATAATGGATCGTCGAGACATGGTCAACGATTTCCAGCATCGGTATGTTCTAAATTTTGAGGTAATTTCCATTCCATTTATGTTATAGTTGTACTGAGTAATGTTGATTGTCTCATAGGAATGACATCTTTGTGTTCTTGCTGAGTACAAGAGCTGGAGGACTTGGTATCAACCTGACAGCTGCTGACACTGTCATCTTCTATGAGAGTGACTGGAATCCAACTTTAGATTTACAGGCAATGGATAGAGCCCATAGGCTGGGACAAACTAAGGATGTACGTTTTTACACTCGAAATTTTCTCTTTTGACCACACAACTCTATTTCTAGATGAATCTTTCCTGGTCATTGCTGCTTTTGGGAGAAATCAGAAAGGATTAGTAAGAACCTGCTTGCATTTAAGGATAGCCAACATTTTCTTTAATCAGACAGTGAAATGTGCAATAAAAAAATTTCCACCTGTTGTTGCCTGGAAAGGTGATCTTTCGTGCCAATAGGTTCCTGTGTGATGTTGTTGCATGAATTCCTTATCCTTTTTCTTCTCAGTTTATTGTATTACCCATCCCTATTTGACTGAAGAGGGTAGGGCTTGTTTTCTTCTGGTGAAAAGGACACTGATATTTGCAAATGACTCTCTTCTCTTGTGATCATTTTTCCCATATCTAAAGGTATTTTCACACTTGCAGGTTACTGTTTATCGCTTAATCTGTAAAGAGACGGTGGAAGAGAAAATTCTACAGAGAGCCAATCAGAAGAACACTGTGCAGCAGCTTGTCATGACAGGTGGACATGTCCAGGGTGACCTTCTGGCTCCAGAAGATGTCGTCTCTTTGTTGATTGATGATCCACAATTGGAGCAGAAACTGAAGGAAATTCCACTTCAGGTAGGCCTTACCAATACTGCTGGGAATCTCCTTAAGAGAATTTGTTTTCTCTTCCATTTTAGTTTTTTCTGCTTCCGTTTTTCAGTTGATTCCTTGTTTCTGATTACGCAATATGGTATTGGTTCATTAGCAGGCGAAAGAAAGACAAAAGAAGAAAGGTGGCACAAAAGGCATACGTATTGGTGTAGATGGTGATGCATCATTAGAAGATCTTACGAACAGCGAATCTGTTGGCAATGGGAATGACACTCTTGATCCGGAGAAAGCAAAGTCAAGTAATAAAAAGGTGATTATTCTCCTACTTCCTCTCAGATGCAAATATTGTTTTCGATTGAACTTCTCTCGGACTTAGGTTGTCTAGTTACCCTTTCTGCATTTGACCATTTGACACCTTAAAATTGCCATCAACTCAATAATTGCTGCATGACATGAGTACATGACCAAGTTCTGTTGGAAACTCAATTATACTTGTACACTCATTTTGTAATTCTAATTCCCTTAGCTTCTTCTTGTTGCGCAACTAACAAGCTCAACTGTATAGTAAAATGTTGAGATGCATGTAAATGTGTTGACTTGATTCATAATCTTCTATGTGCAGAGGAAAGGTTCCACCGACAAGCAAACTTCAAAATCAAGGCCGCAAAAGAATCTGAAAAATCTAGAATCTTTATCACCTAACTCACTGATGGAAGATGATATAGATGGCTCTCCACAAAACACTGACATGCAACAACAAAGGCCAAAAAGACTGAAGAGGCCAACTAAGAGCGTCAATGAGACCCTTGAACCAGCATTTACTGCCACCCCTCCTGTGAACAGAGAGGGAAAACATAATTATCCTTTGCCAGAAATCAGCTCTGGTAGTGCGAGAGCCGGGGCCGATGAAGATGCATTTAGACCATAATAATTTGTTAGCTAGCTAATAATAGGACAAGTGGAATATCATCTGTTGTTTTTATTGACCTACCAAGCCTTTCTTCTCTTAGGGATTCAAGTGCAGGCCTGGACAGCATAAACCCTTTCTACTGGAAGAAATGTGGTAGCAGCACGAGAAGGAAGTGCAGAACTGTATATTAGTTGTACAGTTTATTCATAGGAACTCCTGGCGCGATACAGCGTGGATGCTATACTAATTTGCACAGTAGGCACTAATTTGCACTTTTCAGTTAAAATTGTAGTTAGAAGTCATTGTAATCTGCCAGTAGTTGGCAAAATTTTCTCCAAGTGGAAATAATTTTGTTGACAATGTAATCACAAGGCAGTTATGTTATAGAGCATCTCGAGATATTTGGCTTACATCATGTTTGTGTATGATCACGCTTGCAGAGGTGGATGATATTATTAATAAAAACAGAAACAAACAAAAAGGTGAAGGAAGAGTGGACTAAACCAAAGCATAATTAAGAAGGTAAAATTATCACCTCAAATTTTGTACTGGCTGAAAAGAGGTTAAAGGTTCTTCAACTGTCTGATTTAACCTTCACAAAAGAATAATCATGTAAAGTTAATGGACAGTTGTGACATAGATAGTGTCAGACAAATCTCGTGCACAAACTTATATCTTGCTGAAGACGGTGTGTTTTGGTATGAAGGAATTCATCGTCTACTAAAAGAATCTTCTAAGTATTGTGAGTGTGTGAGATTAAGAATAATATTAAAAAATCAGAGTGTTCTAATGAAATCTTTGGGTACTAAAGATTAACAATTATGTTTAAGTGTGTTGAAACAATGGAAAAGGGCCACAATTGCTTAACTCTTTCTAAATATAATTTTCTTCACTATCAGCACATGTCATCTAATGTTTGTTTTCCATCCCAGGTGGTGTCAAGTGGCTTCCATCGTGTGGTTGGGCAACAGGGGTAGAGCTGTTTAGCAAATAATTAGGATTGTAATTCAGTGATTGAGCTTAAATAGAAATGTTCTTACACGCCAAGCTTCTTCCCTCCACATAAACCAAAATTTCGATGTGTATATGACTACGATTAAGATAAATACTTATCTGCATCATGTATTTACCCAAAACCAAACAATTTATCAGGTGTAGTAAAAATCAAGCAATTTCACTTCACCGTTATCAAGTACTAATAAGTGTGTGTAAATGAAATATATCTTAAATTTCTTGATTTGGTATAACCATTGGATGTGGATACATTTGCCCAATATTAAGCCCCAACTCCTCAAGTTGATATTGACCAACTTTTGGATACGTCATGTTTCGCATTTGCAATATGATCATAATCACCATATTGCTCCAACTGCTTTTGGCATTACTAGTCAATGCTTTAACAATTTGTAGCTCAAGCAACAAACATACTTGCTGCATAGTTTCAACTTGGTGCTGATGCGCCTCTTCTATATGAATATGCGCATGTTTATCAAGCACTCTTTTATTTGATATCACGTCTCATTAAGTACATCAACAGCAGTTAGTTACTGTCAAACCAAAAGTGCAGCCGTGGTAACTTGCTTAACCAAATCAAAGATGAAGGGCTTGGGCGTGATGACGGATGTGGTCATCAATGAAGGTGGCAATGAAATGGAAAGCATGGTCATAACCAGGTTGCCACCGCAGCAGCAGCGGAACGCCAACTTTTCTGCACGCCGCCTCAAAGTTTTGTGGGAGCAGTTGATCTTTTAAGTATTTGTCATCCTCTCCCTGCAATGATAAAACTATTAGAAGCTGAACCTCAAATTAATGAAATACATGAGAGCACATTTGGCCAAATCTTCATGGTAATATAGGACTCAAGTGAGCTATCTAGTAGTCATTCTTTTCTATATGTGCAAGCAGAAAGTAGATTATATATTAAAGGATGTCCCCTGGTTTCTCCTTCAGCAGTTCAACGCGCAATGCTCTTTCTAGGTGCAACCAGATAAAGTTTAATATTTAAAGTAGACACCATCATGACAAGCTCTCAGCAATCAATTCCAATTGAAAACATATGAAATCATAGAAAACCCATACTTCTAATATTGCCTCCAAGCAATAGTTAAGTATGTGTTAGTGCAATGAAATAACTATATCAGCGCCATTCTTAGTAGTTCCATCTCTTATGGTCTTGGGATTTAAGATACCGGAAAGTGTTGCAATCAAAATACAACTATCAAACGTCTAACTGGGCTCTTTTATGGCTGCAAGTAAAGCATTCTGAATGAAAAACCAACACTCTTCCCATGCCAAAGGGAGAGAAAAAAATACCCACCTCTCTTCTTAAGCATAAGACAGCCATTTCTGAGTTACAGGTGCCAGGACATATCTCCTTAACAAAAATAAAGCCTAAGCAGCTCACTGTCACTAGCCTCAAAAGACCTACCAGCTATGGCAAAACTGAGAAATCATCCTCTGCTACTATATCCACTTTTAATCAAAGACTAACTATCAAGCTTCATGCACGGGCAAAGTGTAAGCTCTCACATTGTCTAACTGTGACAAACCTAGCTTTTCTGTATCAGGAAAACAGAAACAGCCTGCTTTCTTCTTCCGTTGATGGGCAAAGATCAGATTATAGACAGAGAAGCCACAGAAAAAAACATGGAAGAACTTTTTTCCAATAGACATTAAAGTTTGAAGACTTCCACGCAATAGAGCAAGATGCTACTCCAGGACAAAGTTGTACTCATTAAAGCATATGACCAACCTCTGAAGGTTCTTTCTTTTTTGCTTTTGGAATAAGGTAAGATATTCTTTTAATAGAAAGGTACCAAAAGGGGTACAAACCAACTGCAGAAAGTTAACCTCCCTTGGTAACTTCTTGTATAGAAGAGAGACAGCTTAGCAACATACAACCAAAAGGGCCACTTCAGAAAAATCCCTTCACTAAACAAGAGATTGAGCTGTACCTGATCAATAAGAATGGTCGCAGAGACATTGTTAAATCTTGATACAAGGCAGGTAGCATCATATTCCTGCATATTCAGAATTTAACTTGTCCATAAGAAAAAGAAACATAATAAATGCCTAGTTTTGTGCAGCACAATCACTTGAAGACCATACCTCCCAATCAGCTTTATTTTCACCCAAGTAGTTTGAGAAAGCCTTCAGGCCCCAGGGAGAGTTGATAGGATTTGCCATAGGAGCAAGGGCTGATACTGACTGGCAAGATAATAAGCAAAATGATGCTTCTGAATGTTCACGTGAATTTCAATTGGATAATATAGCTTTTAAGAAGTTTGAACGGATGGTAAAACATCAATGTCAAAGTTTCATAGCTGTGGATTCAGCAGCAAATAAAAATCAGTTCATAACTACCTTATATTTATCCAGGTTTTTCAGGTAGATTGTCAGTGCTCCATGCCCACCCATACAGTGACCAAAGAGAGATGCCCGTGACGTATCAAGTTCAGGAAAGTTTTCATGAAGAAGTGTCGGCAATTCTTTAACCACATAGTCATACATCCGCCAGTTCTTCCATTTCTCTTGTGTTGCATTCAAATAGAAACCAGCACCTATTCGAAAAGATATATATAAACTTTATCATACTTCCCGGAATTCAGCTTATGGAAACTTAATAATCATATCAGACAAGAAATCTCATGAACTTAGCTGCTATAGGAAGTAAGCCATATCTTCTGAAAAATAATTTTGAAGTGTGAAAAATTGAAGCAAATAGCACGATTGACCATCATTCTCTGACAGGGTCTACTGAATTTTAGAAGGAATTACATGGCACTTTTCTCTGACTTATAAGAAATTAGAATCCTTCATTCCCAGCATTGTACGCAATCTATAGTAAGTTAATGCTCTCTCATCTCCACATAAATAGCTACCATGCAGTTTTGGAGAAGCACCATTAGAGGTTTTGGAGGTGAAGTATTATAGGACCAGAAGAAGAACATACAAAAGCTTCTTTGGGCTTCAAATGTCAAATTCAGAAATGGTAAGAGTGCGTGATGTACACAATTTTCTAATCCTTCTTGATTTGTGAGTAGTAGTTGTTATTGTAAAAAATCGAGCTTTGGCTCCATAAATGCTATAGGAATTGATTCCAAAGTACTATAGGAATTGATTCCAAAGTACTATAGGAATTGATTCTTAAAAAAGGAAAAATATGATCAACATGCCACAACTTGCGATAACACAATTTGCATGAATCATGGCAGGTGATCATATTGTATTTTCAAGCTTGATCTTAAAGGTGACTATCCTAGAGGTATTTCTTTTTCTGGATAAGGACTATCTAAGAGGTCCATTAGTTTAAGAAATCAGAAATTTTGGCACAAAGAGAGATGTTGTATTAATAACCATACAAAGATACAGGATTTGATAAATATATTGGCAGGAGCTCTAACAGATGACAGCAAATCAAATTTTCCATTTAACCATCGCCATACTGATTCAGCAATTCGAAACATATAGTGCAGACATGATCAAACTCCCACACGGTCAAAGTGGACGTTCAGATCTCGAACTCTTTTATAAACATCCTTCCCTGATCAATCATCAAGTTCAACGTTACATAAATCGAAGAGGTATATAGTATTTCACATACCTACACCGAAATCCCAGCTGTCTGACTCTCCTTCTACATTTAAGCCTCCTGTAAGAAGAACAGACAACACCCAGTTAGATTTTAAGCCCATACGTACAAAAAGAAGTAAAAAACAGGTATAGTTTGCTTAAAAAAATCAGCATCATATAGTTTGCTAATTTTCAGTGAGACACACACACAAAAAGATTTGCTTAGTCGATTGATAAGTTTTAATTTCCACAGGATTACATCAGCCACTCCGCAATTACATTACATAGCCTACCGGTCAGGACAGTAACATTCCAGCACATATGACTACATGCCGCATACTCAACTATCCCACCTTGGGCCCACCATCTAAACCAGGATGGTACCTGCCTTCACAAATGTAATTGCTTAACTACACTACACTGAATAGATTTTGTCTGACAAAGCATACTATAAACCACATTAAAATGGTTCTCCATAGGGTATGGTTCCCTACGTATCTGTCCATCTAACGCTAAACAAAAAAGAAGTAAGCCATGCGGGCTTTAAGCAAAAAGAGAGAGACAGAGCACACGCTTCTTCCAGGTGAAGTGCACCTTGTTAATGCTCCACCAATAGAGAACCTTTAACGTAACAAAATTAATTTTGATAGAAGAACAAAGGAGTTAGTACATTTTAGCAGATGTTTCTTATCTAGATTGAATGCTGTCATTGTACAAAATAATGCTTCTGTTTTCTTCACCATTTTGGAAATTATGTATGCTCAAGTTCTATATTACCTTGACCAGTGGCGTACGCAAGATTTTTTGCAAATAGTGTCACATTTAAAGAAATTTTGTGTTGTTTATTGTAGGCTTAAAAAGTAAGGGAGCCTATTAGCCTAACACAAGTGGTTTTGCACTTCTTAAGTTAGGTTGAAGGTTCAATCCCTACTTTAAACAATATTCTCAAGGTCGGTCCTTAACAACTAAACTGCTGAGCCATGATGTCTCAACCAATGTCACTTTTTTTATTTGTATTAAATATTGTGATTTTCCATGTTTTACATATATATATACATAGTAAAATTTTCGTGACGAAGCCGTTATCCCGTGACACCTTGACAAGCTTCAAGGTAGGTATTAAACCAGCAATACCAACTATAAATGTGTATTCATTAACATTAACAAATAAATGTTAGTAAAAAGATACTAGTATTAGAAAATGAATGATCTTTCATATATTATCGACTCAGAGTTTTAAGTAGTTTGAATTCGAGCCAAAGCCTCTCGAATTGCCAACATGTTTCTTTGATCAAATAAGGAAGGAAAAGCAGATATGCAACATCTCTAATGAATGGACATTTCACAAGACTGGCACACAAAAAAGTTTACAGTTAACATAAAAAAGAGGTTACTTGGAGATGTATCAGGAGCAATGAGCGCCACACCCTCAGTTGAAGCAGCACGTTGAGCACCAATTTTAGTTATAAAGTTCTCATCCGTGCATATCATGCCGGAGAGCCAGTAAAGCACCTATACATTGGTGCAGCCATGCAATATTAGTACTCCCTCCTTCCCATTATAAGTGTACCATTTTTCTCATTTTTATAACAGTAAATCATCACTTTTTTAGGATTCTGAATTGACATTTATTTTGGAACATATTAAAAAGGTATATAATTAGGGACGGAGAAAGTAATTTATATAGCTAACCAATATCATTACCCGAGTGCTATTACATAAAACAAGTCCATCAATGAGACAGGATTTGGATTGGCTCCAGTAAAAGTAGCAGCAGTAAGTATCAGTAGTTGCATTTTGTACTTCTAACAGTATTCCATTTTATTTGTATTTTATTTATTTGTATTAAATATAATTGACACGGAACAAACTCACCCATCTGCTTCTGCCTTTGACTTGGCCAACACACAGATATATCTACTTTGTATCTTTTTGATTCAATCAGTAGGAAGATCGACGAAACTCAATCAATGGTTTTGCCATTGACAAAACGAGAAACATCTACTAGTCTAAATTATTTGAAGATATTAAATTAACCATTATTTGTATGGAATCAACATAGGTGTAAATAAGAAAGCCATATTTTTATAAATAAAAAGTCAATATAGAACCTACAGGTGAACCGCATTAACTCACCCAGACACAACGTTGTCAGTAATGAATATTTATGTGATGCAATAATTAAAGTAATAACTATTATTGGTGATTAATAAATGTTGTGATAGTATTGAAAGAATGCATTAGAATATCAGTACTCTTTTTAAAATAAGAAAATAAATAATATAAAAATTAGAAAAGAAATATTTTAATTTGGTCCTTAGAACGAGAATTACGTTCAAAATGTTGAAAAGAAGGTTGTTTCCCATGAAAAACCGTGACAAATTAGCTCCTTCTTGCCATTTCATAATTACATTTAATATAATATAAATAAAATACAAAATAAAATGAAATTCAACTTTAAAAGTACAAAATACCACGTGTTGAATCCCTAAGCACTACTGATACTTACTGCCGCTACATCTACTGGAGCTAATCCAGATCCATTAACCCAAGGCCATATTCAGCTTCCGAATACCATTTAGAGACTTAGGCAGAAGCCTGACCTGTCGCCCTTGAATGACTAATGGATCTGGATTAGCTCCAGTAGATGTAGCGGCAGTAAGTATCAGTAGTGCTTAGGGATTCAACACGTGGTATTTTGTACTTTTAAAGTTGAATTTCATTTTATTTTATATTTTATTTATATTATATTAAATGTAATTATGAAATGGCAAGAAGGAGCTAATTTGTCACGGTTTTTCATGGGAAACAACCCTCTTTTCAACATTTTGAACGTAATTCTCGTTCTAAGGACCAAATTAAATTATTTCTTTTCTAATTTTTATATTATTTATTTTCTTATTTTAAAAAGAGTACTGATATTCTAATGCATTCTTTCAATACTATCACAACATTTGTTTATCACCAATAATAGTTATTACTTTAATTATTGCATCACATAAATATTCATTACTGACAACGTTGTGTTTGGGTGAGTTAATGCGGTTCACCTGTAGGTTCTATATTGACTTTTTATTTATAAAAATATGGCTTTCTTATTTACACCTATGTTGATTCCATACAAATAATGGTTAATTTAATATCTTCAAATAATTTAGACTAGTAGATGTTTCTCGTTTTGTCAATGGCAAAACCATTGATTGAGTTTCGTCGATCTTCCTACTGATTGAATCAAAAAGATACAAAGTAGATATATCTGTGTGTTGGCCAAGTCAAAGGCAGAAGCAGATGGGTGAGTTTGTTCCGTGCCAATTATATTTAATACAAATAAATAAAATACAAATAAAATGGAATACTGTTAGAAGTACAAAATGCAACTACTGATACTTACTGCTGCTACTTTTACTGGAGCCAATCCAAATCCAATGAGACAACATCAGGTATAGTAAAAATTTAACCACGTAGCCACTTTTAGGGCACTGAATAAGATACAACCAGTGTTTGGAAAATCTTAGAAAAATAGTCCTATAGCTTAAAAAATACTTACGGAAGGTTTTTGATGAGTAACACTAAATTCCGGAATTTCAGAAAATTTCCTGGAGCTTAGTTCAAAATTACATAAATTTTACTAGGGTCGCAAGAAAAATTTACTGAAAATTTGAAGTATATTTTCCAGAAATTTTCCTGGAGGTTAATTAAAATTCCAGATTTTTTTTTTCTTTTCAAAAGTCTATCCTGTCCATGATTTTCCATGAAGAGAAACAATTGAACTGATAATTTTTCATGATTTTTCAATAAATGAGTCGGGGCTCCTTTTGTCAAAGCTTTAATGGTTGTTTGTCTAATACTCCCTCCATTTATATCAAATTGATTAGTTTGACTACTAACTTTACTATTTTATGGTTAATTATTTTATATAATTCCTAAAATATCTTTTCTAAAACAAAGATCTTACCTTTTTTATTATTTAACTCCCTCAAATTTATGTCTACTAATGTGCTTGAACGATATTCATTAATCATAGTAGTATTCTTGGGGCAATTCTTCATGTTATAATTAAACAAGCTAACAATAGAAGATCTTTTATAAATACAAAATCTGAAGTTTCTTCTACGCAGTATTTTGTGTGCTAGTTAAGTATGTTTTTTGCTAAGAAACTTTCTACAAATATTAATTATAGTTAATCATTTAAATAGAGAAAAGTGCTTATCAGTTGTTTTGAACAACTATTTAGTAAGTACCAGTTTCATCACTTTTATTTAAATGTATAACTACTTATTTATTGTTTATCAAACTACTCTAAATTAGGTTAGCCAAACGAACTATAAAAAGATTGACCATATGGCTTGATAAGGTAACAAGAAGAAATCATTCAAAGAAGTTCAATAGATCAACATATTAACAAGAAATCAAAAATCATAGAAGAAAGAAAAAAGCTTGGTACTTTAAAGGCCATAAATCCTAGAGGGTAATTAATTAATGGCTGGAACTTACAGGGAACTTGTGAGAAGAGGAAACATAAGGAGGGAAATAGATATAGAAATTCATAGAACAGCCAAGTGTTGGACTAAAGTGTTTGTATCTCTTGTTGTAACCTCCAAACATCTTTGCACTGCTCATCTCTGTAGGCTTGGTCTCCATTTCCATAGCAAAGGATGAACAAACAGTGAGTGCAAGTGTCACTGTGTTATACACAACACTCTATAGGGCACTAGAAATTTGCAGAAATTTGGAACTACAAAATGATAGACAAGCTTGACAACTAATACTAAGTATATCAGGAGATTAGTTAAATACTTATTGAAAGTTTCATTGAGCTATCCTATGCAATTTAATTATGCACAATGGAAAATAAAGTATGATAAATAGTTCTGATTATATCACAACCAGCCAAGATAGGTAGGCAACTAGGCATTCTTTTTTAAAAAAAAAAATATTATCTCCTAACATTGGTCTTTCCTGCTCACTTATTAGAATAAGTTGACCAACTGCAGATTTATAAAGTCTCAACAGCTAGAATATTGAAATAGCATAGTTAAACAACTGTATTCCTAATATTACACTACAGAAAAAAAAAAAGAAAAAAAAAACCCACTCCTTTTGTTCCAATTTATTTGAGCCTATTTCTTATTTAGTCTGTTCGAGAAAAAAATGATTCTTTTTTTAATTTGGAAAAGATTTAGACATCACATGTTTGCTAACATCATAGATTCCTCGAAATAAGTAAATTGTACAAACCAGAGATAAGGAACGTGAGATGTTAAAGAGAACTGAAAATCTACTCCTATACTCTCCGGACATCTAATGCTGAAATATCACTCGTACCAAACCAAGGAATATAATACATATATATTTGGTACATAGATTTATTACTTGCCCATGCTTAAGTGACATGCATTATCACTTTCAACTTGTAAATTTAAATTGTTTGCTTTGGTGTAAAAGGTCTTGAAAGGGGAGAGGCAGATCAAATAATTAAATCAAAACCAACTGAACAGATTTTTAGAGTTTGTAAAGGAAAACTGTAAACATATATTAAAAATGATGATTTATAGGAAATGTTCTAATATACCAATAACACTGGCGATTTGGCTTAAATATATTCTTCATAAACCCACCATCAAATAAATAAGTGCCCTTGCCATTAAAAATCGGCTCATTTATGCTGCTGTCAATAACCGGTTTCCAATTTTGGCAAACAAGAAGAAAGCCGCCTAGGGATATATCTATCTTTTCAACTACATTAATTTTCTGATCCCACTGGAGGGGTACCCTATATTATACCAGCATCTCTTTTGGTTCTTGATTTGGTGTAAATGCTAGATGCAGCTGAAACTTAAAGACAACATTGATGAACTATTAGATACTTCATGTTTTATCATTTGCAATGTGGTCATCATCACAACATTGCTCCAATTCCTTGGCTTTACTAGTCAATGCTTTAACAATTTGTAGCTCAAGCAGCAAATGGTACTTGCTGAATAGTTTCAACTTGGTGCTCCTGCATTTCGATATGAACTCTTATATGAATTAGCACATGTGCCTGTTTATCAAACGCTATTTTATTTGACATTACATGTCTCATTAAGTACATCAACAGTATTTACTGACAAACCAAAAGTGCACCAGTTATAACTTGCTTAAGTCGGTCCGAGGTGACATTACCACAAATGCTTCATCAGAAGGAAGCTTAACCAAATCAAAGATTAAGGGCTTGGGCGTGATGACGAATGTGATCATCAATGAAGGTGGAAATGAAATAGTAAGAGTGGTCATAGCCAGGTTGCAACCGCAGCAGCAGAGGAACACCAACTTTCCTGCAAGCCTCCTCAAATTTTTGTGGGAGCAGTTGATCTTTTAAGAATTTATCGTCCTCCCCCTGTGATGATAAAACAACCAGAAGTTGAACCACAAATTAATGAAATACACGCGAGAATTATTTGGTCAAATAGGTGGTAATATAGGAGACATAACGAGCTAGTAATTATTCCTTCCCAAATTTGCACACAGATAACAGATAATATATTACACGATGTCCTTGTGGTTCTCCTCCAGCAGTTCAACGTGCAATGCTCTTTCTTGGTGAAAGCAGCTAAAGTTTAATCTTTACATGAGGCACCCTCATGACAAGTTCCCAGCAATCAATTCTAATTCAAAACATACGAAATCATGAATCCTATACTTTTCCTATTTCCTCAACAAACCAATAGCTAAGTATGTGTTGTGCAATGAATTAATTATATGACCTCCATTCTTTGTAGTTCCATCTCTTATAGTCATGGGATTTTAGAGACCAAAAACTGTTGCAACCAAAATACAACTATGCACGTCTAACTGGGCTCTTTTATGGTTGCAAGTAAGCATTCTGAATGGAAAGACCAACACTCCTCCCCATGCCAAGGGAGGAAAAAATACTCGCCTTTCCTCTTAAGCATAAGACAGCCAGTTCTGTGTGGTAGGTCCAGCGGCAGATCTATGTGGAGGTGACAGGGGAGTGGTTCACGTGAACCCATGCTCCCCTCCATAGACCATGTATATCATAGCTATATTTCCTGAAGATTAGTTAAATATATCTATGCACCCATGCACAAAGTGTCATGTGGTGCAATGGTTGATCCATGCACCTCTCAACTGAGACTTTGGGGGTTCGAATCCGACCACATTTCATTCTCTCCCTCTCTTTCTTTTTCTATTATTGGGCTCACTGCATGGGGAATGGGCATTCCTGGTTCTTCATTCGATACCTTGTCTTCTTTCTTTCTTTCTTCATCAGTTTGGTTTATTCTTTCAAAATCCTCACCTTTGAAAAATTGAATTCATATTCTCCTTTTGCCATATAATTACACCAAATGTTTATAGAGTCAATGGGTTCAACTTTGAACTTTTTCAAAATGGTGCGTGTGTGTGTAAAATATCATTAATATATTTTTTTAAAAGAACTAATTTTGAACCTTTAAATTCAAAAGCATGATGAGTTCAGTGGTAAAATTTAAATTTTATAATCCACGTCTCCATAATAGTGCACCCATCCTCTCAAAATCCTGGATCCGCCCCTACGTAGGTGTCAGGACAAATCTCCCGACGAGAATAAAGCTTAAGCAGGCCCGATCATAGGACACTATTAGAAGCCTCAAAAGACCATCAGCTATGGCATAGCTGAGAAATCGTCTTCCATAATGTATCATGTTATCACTAGCTGATAAATTTCACACTGGTCCACTGACAAAAAAAACACACTGGTCACATTGCCCTTCTTCACTCACGCAAATCTAAGACTGTAAAGCCAAGTCAAAGCTGTCAAGTTGTCTAACGGTGACCATCTAAGCTGTTTTGTACTAACAAAGATGAGCTACAAAAAAAAAAAAAAAAAAAGAAACAGCCAGCTCTCTTCTTCCAGTTGATAGACAAAGATCAGATTAAAATGGAGAAGCTACATAAACATGGAAGAACTTTTTCCAATAGATATGAATGTGGAAGGCTTCCACACAGTAGAACTGCCAAAAATGCTGTTCGTGGACACAGCCTATGACCAACTGCAGAAAGTTCATGTCCCTTGATAACTTTGTCTATAGAAGAAATATAACTTAACAACATACAACCAGAAGGGCCAATTCAAGAAAATTCCTATACAGTGTATACACTAAACAAGAGATTGAGCTGTACCTGATCAATAAGAATGGTAGCAGAGACATTGTTAAACCTTGATACTAGGGAGGTAGCATCATATTCCTGCATATTCAGAATTACCATCTCAATAAGATGAAGACACATCAAGAATGTTAGTCTTAAGCAGCACAATCACTTGAAGACCATACCTCCCAATCAGCTTTGTTTTCACCCAAGTAGTTTGTGAAAGCCTTCAGGCCCCAGGGACAGTTAGTAGGATTTGCAATAGGAGCAAAGGCTGATACTGACTGGCAAGAAAATAAGCAAAATAATGCTTCTGAATGTTTACATGAATTCAAATGGAAAATAAAGCTCTTTAGCAGCTTTAAAATGAAAGGTAACACATCAATGTTAAAAATTTCAAAGCTTTGGATTAGCAGCTAATAAAAGTCAGTCACCAGCTGCCTAAAATTCTGTTCATGTCTAGACAAACATTAGATAGAGAATTACCTTATATTTATCCAGGTTTTTCAGGTAGATTGTCAATGCTCCATGCCCACCCATAGAGTGACCAGAAATAGATGCTCGTGATGTATCAAGTTCTGGAAAGTTTTCACGAAGAAGTGCTGGCAATTCTTTGACCACATAGTCATACATCCGCCAGTTCTTCCATTTATCTTGTGTTGCATTTAAATAGAAACCAGCACCTATTCCATGAAAGATACATTTAAACTTTCTTATATGTTCCAGAAATCAGCTAATGACTTAGACAAAGCATCTTAGCTAATAATTCCTATGAACAAAGCTGCCATACAGAAATAATCCATGTGTATGAGAAATCAAAGCAAATAGTACAGTTGACCATTGGTCAACTGAAATTAGTAGACATGGTATAGTCGAGCTTCGTCTCCGCCAAGACTAAGGAAATTGATTTTAAAACAGGAAAAAGTCGATCAACAAGCTACAAAATGCAATAATATCAAAGTACTTGCAAGTAAAATTTGCATGAATCATGACAGGTGATCATATTGTATATTCAAGCTTTATCTTATAGGTGTCTATACTAGAGGTCTTTAGATTAAGTAAACAGAAGTTTTGGCACAAAGAGAGCTTTTGGCATCACGGAGACACATGCCAAAAGCCGTCCGTACCATGACAAGCCTTTCTTCTTAGTTTCCAGTAGTATTCTTTTCAGTTTGTCCTTGGACTTTGCGAAGGAGGGGAAGATGTAAGATTTGGAAGCATATAAATCATATTAACGGGAGCTCTAATAGATGACAATGAATCAAATTGTCCACATAACCATCCACATCAATAGTTCATCCATGGGAAACACATAGAGCAGACATGAAGAGACATAAGGTGAGCCTTGAACTTCCACATGATCCATGTGGTCATTCAGATGTCAAACTCTTCATAAGTACTTTCCGGATCAACGTTACATATATCGAAGAGGTTTAACAGTATTTCACATACCTACACCGAAATCCCAACTTTCTGACTCTCCTTCCACATTTAGGCCTCCTGTAATAAGAGCAGGCAATACCCAGTTAAATTTATTGCACATGTACAAAAGCAAGTAAAAAACTAGGATAGTTTGATCAAGAAAAATTGTCATCACGTAGTAAGCTCATTTTCACACACATAAGAGCTAGCAGCCTCATCACCTAACTCAAGATTTGCATAGTCAACTAAAAGAGTTTATTGCAATAGAACTATGTCAGCCGCTACGCGAATGCATGACATCGTCTGCTGGTCAGGACAGTAGAATTCCAGCAAATATACTCAATAGCGTACACTCAGCAATCAACCCCTTGGGCCCCACCATCTAAACCAGGACGGTATCAAAACTTCCTTAACGAAAGTAATTTCCTAATTAGCACAAAGCATAGGTCTCAAAAGATCCAAATGTACATTACCCCGAATAGATTTGTCTGGCTAAACATATAATAACACAAAGTAAAATGGTTCCAAATAGGATATGATTCCCTGAGTAACTGTCCATCTAACAGCTTAGATGCAATAAACAAGTCAAAGACCTACGGCTTATGCCTAAGCTCAGAGCATCTGTCATTATACAAATGTTATTGTTCAATGAAATCAGATCTTTTAATATTTTTATTCGAGGAAGAGAAATAAATGCATCTTTCTGTCCGAAAACCCTCAGTCCTTGATTTGTTTGGAAGTATAACAACAGAACTTTAAGAAATAAAATAAAACTGAAAAGCGCAACAAAGAAGTAAAACCCACGGGCTTTAAGCAAAAAGCAAGAGACGGAGCACACGCCGCTTCTAGGTGAAGTGCACCTTAGTGATGCTCCACTATGAGAGCACCTTTAACATTTAAAAAAAAAGTAATTTTTAATAGAAGAAATTGGCATAATTGTACAGTAGTGATGCTTCTGCATTCTTCATCACTTGGATAATTATGTATGCTCAATATCTATATTACCTAGACATGTTTCAAGACAGGTAATAACAATGACCAAACTGTCAATTGTACTCGCACATTCACAAGTAAATGTAGTGTCTCCTAAGAGATACTAGTATTAGAGAATGAACAACCTCTCATATATTCACACACAAGTCTAAGCAGTTTTTATTCAAAGGCATGTACAATATACAATTGATAGCCTCTTCAATTCTCAGCTAGTTCTCTACACATATCTCTGTTCAAATAAGGAATTAAGGAAAAACCGATATGGCTCGAACAAACTTGAGATACTCACAGCATCACTAACAAATGGACATTTCAAAATACAGGCACATAGCAATTACACTACGACGTTTAAAAAGATGCTTACTTGGAGATGTATCAGGAGCAATGAGTGCCACTCCCTCACTTGAAGCAGCACGTTGAGCACCAGATTTAACTATAAAGTTCTCATCCGTGCATGTTAAGCCAGAGAGCCAGTAAAGCACCTATAAATTTAATGCGACGTTAGCAATTAAAATGCCAACCAATATACTCCCTCAGTCCAAATTAATGTGATGGTGCTTGACTGAACACAAAATTTAAGGACTTTAGAAATTTGTGGTCTACAGGAAAAACCGTGAAGTTCAAAGAGAAACTATTTCTTAATAGAGATTGGTGTAATTCTTTTTAGGACATTCTTTTTGGGACAGAGTAAAATGAAAAGTGCGTCACATAAAATAAGATTTATTACACACACACACCATTACCACAAATTATTGTAAATATACTTGAAAAGAAAAACACTGAATGACTAAGGAACAAACTAATCAAGAATTCATTTGATAAGGTGAATTGACAAGAAACCAATATCAATCAATCATGAATTGGAAAAATGAAACTCGGTACTTAAAAAGGGCATAACAATGCATAAAGCATCCCGCATTTACACAAGATCTGGGGAAGGGCCGGTGTGATGTATGCAGTCTACCCTGATGCAAGGATCAATGACTGTTTCCATGCCTTGAATGCATGACCTATAGGTCCTACGGAGACTAACTTTACCGATTGTCAAACAATCAAGAATTGAAAAACTGAAACATGGTACTTAAAACCAACAAATTCTAAAGGAAACTAATTAAATTAAATGGGTTCTTGAAAAAAAAAGGTGGGAACTTTACAGGGAACTTGTGAGAAGGGGAAAGAGAAGGAGGGAAATAGATATGGAAAGTCATGGAACAGCCAAGTGTTGGGCTAAAGTGTTTGAATCTCTTGTTGTAACCTCCAAACATCTTTGAACAGCTGATTTCAGTAGGCTTGGTATCCATTTTCACTGCAAATGATGAAACCCCAAATCAGATGAGCAAATAGTAGTAGTAAAACAGTACTAGTGCAAGTGTCACTCTTTTATCGTACAACACTCTAGGGTTGTAATAGTACTAGATTAATTATAGACACACACGTGTGTTATTTGGGTTTTTTTTTTTTTCTTTTTTTTTTTAGGGGCTTTTCGATTTTTAAGATAATACTCTATATCACTATTATTTCGAATTAATTCGGTATGATTTGATATTTTTAAGTTAATTTTGTTAGACATTCTGTATTCAAAAAATATAATCTGAAATAAAAAATCAGAAACAAAAGAAGGAGATGAAACTATGAACAAACCTGCTGACTTCACAGCACCTTAATTTTAATCGTTGTCTCTTCACTCCAAATTGTATTTGAATTTTGAACGTGGTAGCATGCATTTTCCATTAATAAAACTAGTATAGTACCCGCGCGATGCGCGGATCAAAAAATTTATATTTTATAAAACTTAAGAAAATGAGTCATAATTTTAAAATAACTTCATATGAAACTCAAATATAAGAATAATACCGTGTTTAATAAAAAATCTGAAAATTGATCGTCCTTAGAATATATTTATGTTAATTAATGTCCATATCCTAGACATGCTATTAGAATCTATGATACTCCCACCTATCCTAATTCATCATAGCGTTACTATGATTAAACAAAAAGTACTAAGATTCTCCATAAAAAGCTTTAATAGTTAATTTTTTTGCAACTCAATTAGCATGTGAGTTCTTAATTGTCAATAAGATACCCATAGAATTTAAGAATCTTTTGAGCACATGCATGAATCCAAAATATAAACGTGCTTTATCAATCGGAAAGGTATCTTTCATATTTTTCGAAACTCTATCATTTGTTATCATTTACATTTTCAATTTAACATTAGAATCAAACAAACCACGAAGGCGTGAATAATGTAAAATATTAACTGAGTTGCCTCATGCTTCAATATACTGTTTTATCTCTCCGCAACGTGACATGCACAAAATGCACTAATAATATCGATTGTCATAATTAGTTCTATAGTTATTGTGAATATTGATAATTTAACCCCCTTATGACATGATTGATGTTTTAAATCTTTAAGCATTTCCCATCTAATCCTAAACAGATTCAGAAATAGATTCTTTTTTCCATTGTAGCTGATCAATGAGAAAGATGCGGTTATTGATTTCACCTATCCTTATAAAATTTAACAATTTTCATAGAGAACCGAGTTTGGTTGAAAATTCACAATCCACCCGAGATGATTTTTGTGCCTAAAGATAATGGTGTTCAATCTAAAGCACTACCATGTACCCAATTTTCGGGTATATTTGGAGTTCTCATTCGCATATTAGTTTATAGCCTTATTAAGCTACATTGTCCGGATAAAAATAGATAAGCTACACAATTTGATTTGAAAAATGAGTCAATCGAATCAAATTTCTACCTAAATATCCATAACTTAACTGTTACTATATACTAACTGGATGAAGTTCTACCCTATCCATGGATCATCAGGTGATGAAAACGAAGCACTCAAAAATATTTGAACTCCAAAGCAAGTTGAAAAATGTAATGAACTTGTAGATTAGTAACTCCTGAACCATATCATAAAAGATAGAATTCTGCTAGTAATAACAAACATATAGACAACAAAAACAACAATTACTTGAATAACTTCTTAATACTGTCAAATTGAAGATCCAAAGAAAATATATATCCTTGTTGCACTTGTAGAAATTCACAAATACATGAATAATATTAAGTTGGTTCCATTAAAAATAGATTGAATAAAGAGTATCTCAATGAGAATTAACCCCCAAAGCATACCAAGATCTACACTGACTTCAGAAATTACACATTCACTCCAAGCTGGATTTTTCTCTTTTCCGAACCCATTAGAAAGAACAGCTGCAAGGACTATAGTTCCACTTAGCTCCGCTGCAATTATAAGTCTCATATAAGAACCTTATAAGCATGTATTAGCATTTGATAGATAATACATAAGCTTTAAAATAATTACCTAAAGTGAGAACCAAAAAACTGTACTATATATTATCGATAAAATATTGATCTATGCCAATAATTTCAACAAACAAACAATTTTTTTATCTAAAAAAAGCCTCAAGCAGGCACTCAATAATTTTAAAATAGAAGAATATCTAAGGCTTTACCATGTAGATCTCCAAAGGAAAGCTCGCAGCCCATCAGCAATAGTAGTGTTAAGCTCAGAAAACTTAGTAACCTGTTGGTCTTCGACAGGACATCATTATCTGCCCCCACTGGCTCAAAATTCAAGTATATATGCTCCATGTTTAAACAAAAAGAAGTAGATTTCACTTCCAATTAGAAAAATCACATTTTAATTCATATACACAAACGTTATGATGTCAAACTTCTGCATGCTCAATAAGATAATAGATGAAGCATTAAAGTTTTCTTGACATCAAATATAGACTTCTGAAAAGTATATGTGTATCGCCCATTATTAATTACATTCAAACTTTCCCAAATCTGAAATTTTTAGTTCTCTACATTAAAAATATCATTAATGCCTTATTGTACTTAGAAATCACTTACAGCGGTGATCAGCCAGCAAGAACCTACCATTTTGGGCCTTAGTTACAAAGTTGTATATGGCTGAAGACCTGAAGGCAAAACAATTCCAGGAGTAAAGTCTTGCTTTATTACTTGGAAGAACCGCACCTATGACAAACAGCTGCAATTAATAGAGATTATAATTGTTTTAAAAATATCCGTCCACATTATTGCTCTAGTGCCGCTTATAAGGTGAACGAAGTCACTACTTGAAAACTTAAATATATATAGCACGGACCAAATAGCAACTGAACAGTGTTATAGTGTATAGTTAAAATTCATACTCAAACTAACATGTAAAAAAAGAAATCAATCCATTACTTTTGACCAATCAAAAAGAAATTATATCCTCCAATACTGCAATAATCGAGAAAAGAATAATAGTGAGGAAAAAATATTTTGTTAAGAACTATTTACCTTTTGGATGTTGGAGTATTGAAGCTTGCAAAGAACATAATCATATCCAGGACCAAGAGAGGGACTTTCAATTTCATCTTTGTCGGTTGCCAATAGAACTGAAACGTACGGCACAATCCTTTTGCTCTTTTTGGATTCAACAGAGGATATTCATCAATCCAATACTCCATATTAGTTTTAAATCTCCTGTACCAAAAAGAATTGTAAATTTATATATAAGTAATCTGTGAATGTCATCATTAACTGCTTATCAAGGTTCCTTAAAAGAAACCAACATATATAAGATGAAAAATAAAAGGAAAAAAGAAGAAAAAGAATCACCATATCTCACCCAAAAACATCATTAAAACCTCTTGATCCAGCAAGATTGTCACTTTCTATTTCTACTTCAACTATGAATTGATCATATTTCCTTACCTTTATGACACAAATAAAAACTATGAGCGTTCGCATAACATTATTTTAGTATAGTTGGGATTTATACAATATATCAATATTAGCAAATAAGTCAAATTGAAAAAAGCAAAATCAGACTTTTCAATAACGTCAAAATCGTAGCAGTACACCAAGTTCTTAGTAACGCCTTTCTAAAAGTACTTGTTCCACTCCTCAACCTTGTGGCAACTAATCACTTATCCTTCTTCTGATGAAGAAGCCAAATTAGCTTTACCGATTCAAGGTATTAGATATGTGATTGGAGGGCTTTGTCGTACGTGTTGAGATTGTTGAAAATGCATGGAAAGATATTTGACAATAATTTCATGAAGCCAAGTTCCCCTTTAATGGAAGACACGACAACACCTTTGACCAAACAATGCCTATCTCCATCAACATGGAAAGAAGCGGTAAATAATAATATGCTGCGGAAAACTAAAGTAACTATACAGATATATAGAACAATATCTAATTATTCACTATATGACTATCTCCATCAACATGGCAATAAGAAGTATATAATAATAAGCTGCAGAAAACTAAAGTAACTATACAGACATGTAGAACAAAATCTAATTATACATTATACCTTTTTCACAAAGACTACCATTGCAATATTTCCATACCTTTTACACAGAGATTACAATTGCAACCATGATTCAGTCCACCTCTTGCGGCTTTCATTAATTATAGAAAAAGTATATTAGAACAGCTAAGAGACTTGCCTCTTGAATCAAATAAGTGGTATATTAGCATATGGCAGATCTTTAAAGAAAAGAATGTAATCTATTCATGGATTTTAGAGCTTGTTCCAGGCTCGTTATGATTTTAGAGAAGTATTATTCAGGATCAATGAATTGTACTCGTAATATATTATGAACAGATAAATTTTAGCTCATTAATTACTTAGAAATCAATCATCTAAATGATATATAATGTAAAATGTCATAATTTGATATCAATATTTTTCAGTACAAAAATTGACATGATTCTTTATTAGTTAAATTTTACGTTAACACACAACCAAATTGTGTAATCCTAGAAACAGAAAGAAAGGTATCCTGGACCCGTAATACGATTACTAACCATGGCTTTACAAACAAAACAGAGTAAAGTTGCATGGAACCAGTATCAATAGTTTTTACAATTTGACTACATAATGTGATCAGTTTCTTGCTTTCCACCCCTAATAAGTCATCTTTTGCTTTCTTGTTGGACATATATCAGTATGCAATCAACAAATACATGGCCGTACAAAACATAATTAAAATGATCAAGAGCATAGTTGAAAACTAAAATAGACAACTGATTGGACATTAGTTACTTTAAAGGAAAACCATTTACCGTGTTTTTACCTTGCTGTCATGTGATCTTTTAGCATCTAATTAATTATCTCTCTACTTTTTTCGTTGTCCTAGCTGCTTATTCTATTGCAGTTCCTTCTACAATCTTCGATTGCAGACAACTTCTCCTCTGCATAACCCACTGTTCTCTTTCTAGAATCAGCAACCACAACCTTCGCGGATGAAAAATGACATCTATACTTGATATGAATTACTCATCTGCCTATGCTTTCATTAGCGCACATTTTTGAACTCTGAAAAAAAATGTTAGGATTGGTATGTAATCTGCTATGAAGCTTGAAGTGTTAGTTATCTAATCTGGCAGTCTTTAAAAAAAAAAAAAATATTAATACATCCAATTTCATATTGGACAGCAAACTCCAACCAAAATCAATCAACTATCACGGAAAGTGGAACTCCAAGCCAAAACCAATCAAACGTAAATGATGTCCATTTCAAAGACAAATACAGACACGTAAAAGTACATATGCATGAATTGAATCCTTTCTTCAACTACGTTACTGCTATCTTTGAGCAAAGTTCTAATTCAGTAATTGCAAAGTACTAATAATTAGGTTACCGGTAGAAGAAGGAAAGTTGTAATCAGTTTCAAATTTAAAAACCTAACTGATTATAAACCGAGTTTCCACTTCGTCACCCCAAGTTCTTTTACATATAACGAAACGACCTTGGCAATCAAATAAAAATCTATCAAATTAACCAAAGTACCCCAAAAAAAAAAAAGACTTTGTACATTGCAAAGGCGAAGAAAGATGCTAAGCTTACTGGTCAGCCAATAAATTAAACAAACATTGCCTATCAAACTAAAGAAAGGAGTAGACTTTCTACATAGAATAATGGGATTAAAGTAACCGAGACCATACAAAAGATATTATACATATTTATAATATTTCAAATATTAAAATCATCCACAAACATAGAGAGTTTATAAATTATAATGGCCAAGAAAGGGATTAAAACAACTAATATGTTCTGTAAAGAAACGAAATTAAATTTGGTTGAATATTTTAACTTTTTTTTTTGTGGGTGTTTGGTATCTAAATATGGCTCTTAACGTCCTTGGCACATCCTTCACAATGCAAGCATGTGGCATCACTGTACTACGACCTACGGAGCAAATATTTGTAACAATCAACAATGTAATTGACAAAGATAAAAGACCCAACAAATTGATAAGGAAAATCGATTCACAAAGAATAATGCTTACACGTCGTTTAAAAGTTGTTGTTTCACGATCAAAGAAATAGACTGAAGTATGCACTTGTCGTATATGGAACATCTCCCAACTTTACTTCACTGTGTAGTATTTGTTTCTTTGAAATATAGATGAAAAATTAGAACGACATAGTGATAGAATTTCACTGATTAACAGATGGAAATCATAAAAACCTTCCACTGAGAAAACAAAGAAGACAAAATAGAAACCGACTTTCAGCGGGTAAGATTTGGAATGTGGGGAAGTGGAGGACTTGGACGTGGGTGTAGTTATGAAAAGTTAAATAATCTTTAATTAGATTTTTTTTTCAGTTCAAAAGATGAGGTTTAGTTTCAGTATGCTTGATTTCACGGCTTTTAAATTTTAATTTTTAAATTCAACAATTTTCAAATGTTAACTACTTAACTATATTAGTTAATTTTTTCTTAAGAAAATACATGTGGCTTCCTAAAATGCTGCCACTTGGCTTTATCTGAAATTAGTTTGTGATTGTCCTAAAGATAAATAGGTGTACCAATCATTTTTTGACAATTGGCTAAATAGGATTGGCTAGGACTCTCCTTTTAATAATATATATAGATTAGGCAGAATACATGCGAACCCCTTAAACTTGTCACTTTTTCTTATTGAGACACCTCAACCAAATCATTTCTCATTTGAACACCTAAACCCTATTGAAAGTGTATCTACTAAACACACAAAGATGACATGGCATGGTGTGTGTATTACACTGCTTCAATGAGGTGAAAGAGCCAAATTTTCCTCATTTATTTAATTTTTTTTCATTTACTTAATTGTTTTTCCTCCTTCATCTTCTTATCTTAAGTTTAACCACCACCATCTCCACCAATTAGCCGTACACTTACCACCTCCATCACTACCATGTCTTCCAACCACATACCACCCAAACAAATTTCCTACACACAAAACACTAACGCCGAGACAGAAAATTAAAGCTGATTTCTTCAAACACAAAAGAAATTCCTACATAGTATCAGAAGTGAGGTAAAAATGGCGATTGGCGGAGGAAAAATGTCGTTCAAAGTCATTCTTACTTCCGATCCTAACTTGCCTTTCAAAGTGTTTGTTTTTCTAATAATTTAATTTCCTATTTCTGTTTTCATATAAAATTTGCAATTGATATTGGATAGTTATGTTTTGCTCCATTTCAGAAGCAGCTCTGTCCATTGTTGTTCTCTAATTTGAGGAATTCAAGTTTGATCTTTCAATTCCCAAAATTATCAAAGAATTCAAATGTCATTACCCTTTAGCAATTTGGACAAATTTAAAGATGATAACAGGTTGGTTGGTAAGGGGGTATGTTGGGGTTGGGATGGAGAAAAAAAGGAGCTCCTGAACGGAGCAAAGCTGCAGAATGGTAATGGAGGTTAAAATGGAGATAGGAAAAATTTAATCACCATTAGTCATCACCATGGATGGCAACTGACGGGAGTTTAGGAACTGCAAATGGCTTTGTGCCTTTGTTATTTTCTCTCTTGTATTTTGTCCATATACAAATCTTATGTGGCTTGTGAAAAAATAGGTGGCATGTTTTAGTTGGTTGACTTATCCATGTGTACGGTGTTTGTAAACACGCTCCTATATTTTTTCAAAGAAAGTATGGGATGTGTTAAAGTAGTTACATATATGATGCGGTTTAGGTGTTTAAATGGGAAAGGTCTTGATTGAGGTGTCTAATGAGAAAAAGTGACAAGTTTAGGCGTATATATTCTGCCATAAAATTAAGTGCTTTGGCTCCTCATATTTTTTTATTTGGTTAAAACGAAATTTCATTAAAAAATAACTATTACAAGCTCGAACTGCTTGCGGGCGTATTGTACCAAGATTGTCCGAATCGAAAGCATACAAGAAATTTAAAGTGCTGACTGATCTAGGCAACATGGTGCCTAGATTGTCTTGTTCGCAAATAGAAATTACATAACAAGGAGAAACATGATAGGTTTTTAATTCTTCACAAAAAAGTAAACTGCAACCCTTCTTGGCCATTTGATCTGCAACTCTATTAGCTTTTATGTAGGTGTATTGCAGCTTTGTCTCCCCTGCTCTAAGTAATAGGCACATACAATCATTTAATAAGTTTAAGTATAATCCTGTCGTGCTTCCTTAGTAAAAGTTACTTCAAATTCAAATGATTTCATAGTAGCATTAATATAATCTTATCTCTTGAGAAATTGGGATATGATGATTCGATTGACTTCATAATAATAGTATAATCTAGTAATTTGAAGAACTAGGATATGTTGCTTCGATAATGAGTGGTCGTCTCCTGTGATATGATTACTTCAACTTGTCTTGATTCATCTTTCTATTTGAACCATCTCTTCATGTTGAGTCATTCAACTCCAATACATATTCATGACTCTACTACATCTTCATGATTCATACATTTTCATGACTTCAAAACAATTGTTAGTCACATTCTTTAATACTTCACATAAATATTTCATACAACTAACTATATATTTCACATATTTCATATAAGATTAATTTGTCATTATTAAATATTAATATTGCTAACAATATATCATTTTTACATTAATAAATCATGTAGGTTTTACTCATGATATTGATGGCTGAAATTTTTTCTCAGCATGAATTAATAGCCATGAAAAAACTGTTAACATCCATCAACTTTTGACAGATTAGAATACTAGCATTTTTCAAAATGAATTTAAATTATATGCACAAAAAAAATCTACACAATTGAATATCTTGTAATTACAAAAAAAAAATATATGTGATAAAATATAAATCTAAAACTTCTTAAAAGAATTACTAACTTGATATAATGAATTAAGCTACACAATCTAGGCTATACAGTTTGCATACATTTCACTCTTTCCAGATCCACATATGAAATAATACTGGGTATGTTGTTGTTACGTTATTGTATTAGTGTAAATTTACATTCTAATGCATGTATATAATATGACCTATTAATCATATTATCATATTATTATAAAAGTGGGAATTCCTAAACTAAAAAGTGAAAGACGAAAATATCCCCTAAAAGATGAGAAACTATGATACTTTTCGAAATAAATAATACAATACAAGAAATAAATATCTGAAAAATTAAAATAGAAAGGTTTCATGGTATCTATCTACATAAAAATGAAAAGACTTTCACAATTATTTGAAGATTATTGAGTTTCTTACATTTTTCCATTATGAACATAACACCACAACATAATGCATTTGGCGTTTGCTTCTAATCACACCAGCAATTTGGAAAGTCACATGTATAGTGCTCTTGGGAATCCCAAACAGAAATATATATATTAAGAAGTATTAAGTACTGGCAAAACATTTCTAATATTTCTTATATTAGCCACTTAATTGCTTACTTTGGTGCAAGTCTTTTGTATGCTCTTCGGCTTATTTGCTCAATCAGTTTCCTTCTCTTCCTCATTTTATATCAGTGTAGTGTTTTGGATTTCTACTGAAACCTCCTCTCCATTATATAGTTTCATCGTCTGTTGCTTTTATTTGATTATTGAATCGATATCATAGTTTAAGTTATGCATTTTTTTCGGTTAGATTGCATGATTTTATTGCCTTAAAAATATGTGTGTAGAGTAGGCAATATTACAACATGAATAATATTCAAATTGTCCCCCTTGATAATCTCATGTTGTCTACTTGTCACATCTCTCTGTCTCTCTGTCTCTCTCTCTCTCTTTGGTAAAAATAAGGAGCTTTATTTAATATTTAATCAAAATATTACATAAATCAAAGACCTCATTTAAAGGAGGATTAATGCTTAATACTTATTACTTGCCATCTCACATTTGCTAAAAAATATATTAATATTTAGTGTATTAAGCATCACTTCATATGTGGATGGAACATAGCGAGCCAACATACGGATGCAATTTCCAACTTCAATTACCATGACATATTACAATAAACAAATAATAAATTTTGTTCCTTTACATATTCCAGAAGTACGATGTGTTTAATGTCAAGATTTCGAAGAAACCATGAAATGCATATGTAAATTTGTTATAGACTCCCCATGTTATACATTGTAGTTTATGTTGAAGCAAATAGAAGTAAAGTTGAGTTTTATTATGTCTTTATAAGTTTATTTGACTCTCTTGAAAGATCTAAGGAAATAAAGGTTCGGAAAGATGGGAAAGGAAGTAGTCATCTCCAAATTATAACTATAAATAAGACATTTGAGTTGTTTTTTTTTTTTTTTTTTTCATTTCGCAATTTTTGGTAAATGATTTTATAAAATATTGGCAATTCAATAAAGGCGTATCTAAGAACTTCTGTTGGTATGGTTTAATCATTTACTAATTATTAGATGAATAACATGATCAACATTCATCATTTTACGAACTTAAATTATTTCCTTTAATTTGTATTATATAATTCAAATACATTTTCAATTGTAATATTTGTGTGATTTTCAAAAAGCTTGTACTCACTCGCACAGCAACTAGTTCTTTCAAAATGTGTAATCCTTGTATGGAGTTATGGACCGCTAGCTTCGGCGAAGACTCTGTTTACCTATGTATATGAATCCAAGAAATCCTACAAATAACAAGAATGACATCCGTAGTCAGTTAATGCCCATTGGTGCTTTTCTTCATATTCTTTTCCCTTTTTACTTATTTATTTATTTATTTACTATTTCTTTTTTTATTATTTTTTTGTTTCTACCATTATACCTTATTCCATATTCCATGAGCAACTTATTTTGGTAATTATTTAAACTGATTTTCATTAATATATATGTTCTTTCTGTCCATATGGAGCTTATATAATAGGAGCAATATTTTCTATTATGATTTGAAATTAAGTTGCTTGATTAATAGATTTTTTGAGTTAATTCTCCTAATTTTACGTTTTTTGTAGTGCAAAGATTTTCATTAAATTTGACAATTAAGATAAAAAAATATTAACTGCGGAGATTAATATATCCCAATAAAGAATATTTTTAAGCTACTTTTAAGCAAAATTTCTAAATTGGGGCTCCCTTTGACTTTTTTTTTTTTTTTTTTTTTTTTTTGCAATGTTCGTAATATAGAATCTAAAATAAGTTATGAAAGAGAAAATAACTTAATTAAACTCAACTTGTTTGTCTATTGCGAATAAAATACTCAATCAACCTAGTCGAAGTAGCAAAAATCTGACCAATCCTACCACAGTTTTTATTTGATATTTATGGCTAACGATAGATATAATGATCGGCACCAGCAACCTCCAAATCCTAGATTCACCCCTGATTTTACTCTCGTCTTTCCGCTTTATGTGTCGTAATTTGAATCGACACAGAGTTTATTAGAAAGAAAATTTTTGAGATTTGTCATCTAAAATAAGTCATAGATATTTGTGTGGTCGCAAGTCATTTCATCAAGAGTAAAGTAGCAATTTTGAAGTTAAATTATTTTCTAAATTTAAAATATTATCATTCTTTTTGGAACAAACTAATAAAGAAATACTAACACATAAACTAGAATGAAAGGAGTAGTACTTTCTTTCACATACTGAATCTGTTTTAATGTATGTGATGTTTTAGGAAATAATATGTTATTTATGTTTTTTTTTTTTCAAAACTACTATTGCATTTAATAGAATAGTGGAATGCAAATCAAGTAAGAAGGTTAAGAAAGAAGTGAAAAAATTGTTTAGACAAGGGAAAATAATTAAATTTGCACTTGCACCATCTGAAATTCAGCAAATTCGCCCTTTGTTACTCTTTCAGCATGAAATTACTCGTTTTTGTCATTAACATATGATGAAACTCTACCTTAGGTGGGTCATTTTACCATAATAGGGGTATGTTTGAACCATTTTTCTTAAAGTATTTGAACATACGGAGTCCATGCATGTATGTTTTTAATTTAGAGTTGCTTTTCTAGTTCTGTTAGATACAAAGTTATATGTTACTCTTTTATTATTTTATTTAAACATCTTTTAATGGATAAATAAACATGGTTGTCTAATAATCAACTGTTGATCATAACATTAGAATTGTGGTAAAATTTCTTCCAGGTTTTAATTTTTTTCTTTTTCTTTTTCTTAAAGTTTTCCATAGTAAAACTTTGTCTAATATTTTAGAACTCTTTAAAATAAAACTCGTATCTTATAATAAGATTTTTATAACTAGAATTAATGCAGTATATTGAAATAAATAAATAACATTTTGTTCAATTCAAACAACCTTTACCATTATAAATAAATATAACTAATATTGCAATAAAGTTATGGGGGTCCTTGACTCTTGGGGGCCTAAAGCGGAAGCTTTAGCAGCCTTGGCCTTGAGTCGTTCATGTTGAAGGATTTTCAAAATTTCGAAAATGGGCAATATGCTATCCTACTGTAATAAAAAAATATACATATAAGAAGGAACAACAAACTGTGATAACATTGTAACTGAAATGCAATTTTAAAAAATGAAATTTTATTACTGTTCTTGATTGAATTGAATTACAAGATTGTTGAATTACAACATTGAAGTAACCCTAAGATACAAGCAAATGAACAAGAAGAGAACAGAGTTAAGAGTTAGGGAGAAGAAGAAGAAAGCTGAATAGGAATAATTCTCAATCATAAATGCCAACCTATCTATTTAGCTAACTATGATAACTAACTATGACTTAATCTCCACCGTTGTAATATTAGATCAATCAGCATCGTTGATATATTGATACACATCAGCTACCCACGTGTATTAATGAAATGATCTCGCTCGTACACTGTGGCTGCTTGAACTCTTGAGATGTTGCCACCTGTCCGACTTTGTAAATTCCGCCTCTTTACTACTCACTCTTGAGACGATCCTCTTTCATCTCAATTCAGCTTACCCTACAGACCCTAACACAAACTTATGGTATCCTGTTTTGATTAGATTTGGTTACATCATTTTTGTTTGTGTTAGATTAATGAATCGAAGAAACTACAAATTCAACATATTATCGCATTTGACTCCAAAAGTTGGGCCCGAAATTGCTTAGCCCATTAACTTTCTTAAGCCAATTTTTTGGGGATTTACATAAATGCCAATAAAATCTTATTTATTTACATCATTAAATCCATTCCACTTAAAACACCTTGTCTCCCCTGTTACTGTCTTTTTGTCCTGCTTCTTTTCCACAATGTTGTTCTTCATCTTGTTCTTCCAATTTCGCACGATTTGTTCATTATTTTCAAAACAATTAGTGAAATTGCCGAGAATTCTTCATTATTTTCAAATCGCATTATAAAATTTTCGAATTCAATGTGCCAAATCACTAAATCAAATCATCTTTTTCCTAATTTTAGGTCACAACTTATTCCTTTTGTATTTTTCACCATACTGTATCCCAATAGACGTTGAACACATATATATTTTAGCTAAACACATGGTAACTAGAATCAAAATCATAAATATGAAAGTTTTAAAGTTGACGAATTTTTGATCCAATCATCCTGTAATTTTGTTGAATTTCACAGTCCAGCCAGAAAAATACCTCAGCTATCTATTAATATCAAATATTTTGAGAAGGAAGGAATTCCCCCAATCACGATTTATAATGACATGGGTGTCGATCCGTACACTGCTTTGAAGAAAAAAATTTGGATATTATAGATTATCCTTTGTGTTTGTCGTTCACTGCTAATGACATGAGTCCGAGAGTTCTAATTCTCATGTTGCTACCGCAGCTTCAGCAAGCATACCAGTCATACAATATACTTCAATTAATCAGGAAGAAGCTACTGAGAGTATACAATTTTGCGACAATGCAATCACTCACACACAAATTTGCGCCAATGCAATAATTCATAATCTATTTCATGATACACAATTGCAGTAGGCCAAGTTTACATGGAAAATGAAATTCTCAGAGTGGTTGTGAAGCACTTTGCAATTCAAAAGAAATTCCAATTCAAAGTCGATAAATCATGCTAAAAATGTTTGTAATCGTGTATTTTTGTTCTAGCATTTATATAGAAGTGACTTGTTTGCCTGCGATACATGTTATGCTTTCAAATCTGTTAACTCACAAAACTGTTGTCTACAATGTTGTATACCATTGTGGTATACTGTAATAGTATACTGCTAAATTCAGTATACTATAAGGGTATACAGTGTGTATATGCCCACTGTTTTGGTATACTCTAATCTAATATAGCAGTATACCATAGTTGTATATTGCTAAATTCATAATACTATATGGGTATATAGTACGTATGTGCCACTATTTTGATATACTCCAACCTAATATAGCAGTATACCATACTATAGGGGTATACAGTGCGTATGTGCCTACTGTTTTGGTATACTCCAACCTAATATAGCAGTATAGCATAATGGTATACTGCTAAATTCAGTATATTAAAAGGGTATTATACAATGTGCATGTGCCCACTGTTTTGATATACTCCAACCTAATTTTGCAGTATATACCATTATGGTATATTGCTAAATTCAATATACTATAAGGATATGCAATGTGTATGTGGCCTCAATTTTGGTAACATTGAATTTTTATTTGAAATAAGGTATTTCCTTTCTGTGTTTGATGGAGAGTGTTGTTGGGGGCTTACAACGTTGGACAAGCATAGCTTTTCAGAGTAACGAGTTAAGTTTCAATGGTGAGCATAATTGTGCAAATGACAAAACAATTGGCGAAAAAAGACAAGCTACCTCTATTATTGTTAGTGGAATGATAAAAGACAAATTACTGATCCTAAAATCACATACACACAAATAAATATAGGAGAGACATAAAAGAATGATTATTTGCTTATGGCAAGAGTATGAGGATAAAAGATACGAAACCGAATAATTGCATATGGTATAGAGATAAATTTGAATTTTAATGTATAACGAATAAAAGTATAAGAGAACACAAAATTAAATAATTGCTAATAGTATAGAGATAAATTTGAATCTTTTTTCCTTAAAACTATTACTCCAAATGTCTTCTCTAAAGATAATATGGACCAAAAAAAAGTAGTAGTAATTAACACCATTAAATAAAGATATTTTTATGCTAATTGACATACTAAACCACTTAATTACAAAAAATACTGATATTTTTAAATAATTACCCTATATACCAACACTTTTTCACATTTTACAAAATATACAATTTTTCATTTCCTTTCTTCCCTCTCTACCCAAAATCCTAACTTATCCCTCTCTCTTTCTCTCTCTCCTCTTCTCCACCCACCCACCCTCCCGCCGTCACCCCCTCCCCCGTGCCTCTGCTCCGCCGTCGCCGCCGCTGCGTGGCTCCACCACGGCGATTGGAGCAGATCTGCTCTTTTTTTTTGTTTTTTTTTTCATTTTGTACGTGTATATGTGTGTATTTTTATGTATACACATGTATTTTGTTAATACAAGTTCAGATCTGCTTCTCCTTCTTCTTTTTTGCATTTGAATATGTTCGTGTATATACATGTAATAAGTTTCAGCACACAAGTGTATGTACGTGTATATCACTGTATGAACGTGTATATCCGAACATCTATTTGTATTTTTTGTATGTATTTTTGTGTGTATGTCAAGTAATAAATGTCAAACACATAAATTTGTATGTTTCATTTATAGATCTGTAGATTCGTGTATGTATGTGTGTGTTTAGTGTATGTATAACACAATTTTTTTTTGTGTATTTACATGTATTTTTGTTTATATGTATTTTCCAACTTTAATTTCAAAAAAAAAAAAATCAATGTTTCTATGTGTATTTTATTTTTTAAATTCATCAAAAAAAAAAACGGTGGTGGATGGTGGAGGCCGGCGGTGACTAGGCGCCGCCGCCGCCTGAGGTGGTAGCAGTGGGGGAGGGGGGGAAATTTATTAGTTTTATTGATTTTTGTATATAATGTGTAAAACAATATTGGTATTTTTGTAAAATAGAATAATATTGGTATTTTTTATAATTTTTGTGTTAGGATTGTATATATTTGTAAATCTCCCTTACATAAATGGTCTAAAGCGTACTAAAAATGTATAGTTAGAAGAAATAAGAAGGAAAAAACCAGTCCACCAAACTCCATCTCTATTATTAATGACCGTCTAGGAGGTTGGCAGAGTGTCTACACACTTAAATGCCTTTGGCACCCTCCCCTATATTCAACAACTGTATCCATCAATATTCATAAACATCTTATTTCTAACTCCCACCCCCCTACTACCTATATATATATATCACACACATGCATGTGTACTATGTAATTGTAACAAATATGGAACTATTTTTATGAACAAAGTTCACCATTATTTTGTTGCAGAATTGTACATTTGCATGCAATTCTTGTTTTTGTTTTAAATGTGTGTAAAAGAAACAGTTGCAGCAGCTTCTCATACTTAATATCTTTATTGGTTTCTTGAATCTTGGGTATTTTGACTTAATCTTTGTAGTATCTGACACGTAAAGTTTTGTTTACTTTCTTTGTTTATTGTGAAAAACTATCTGTTGGGTAGATAACCAAACTCAGACGGACACTACAAAGCTGTCAGCAAAATCCAGTCCTCAAATATACTATATTGCTTATATTTTCTTCTTTGTTTTTATTGTTAAGGAGTTATTATTAGTAGCCTTATTATCCATAATAGTGCTTTGTCAGCTTCTTGATTGCTTTGAGAGTGGAGAAAAAGGAACAAAAAATGGTAAAGAATTGGTGAAGGTTAGTTCTGATTTAGGTAAAAATATTCCTACTTGTGAAAATATTCTCTTTTTTGTCGTCATCATTATCATAACTTGGAAGGAAGTGGAAAATTGAAGAAGCTTTCAAGAATTCAGTTAATGAGGGAAATGAGCAAGGGGCAAGTAAACTTGGAGTATAATGTTTAAAATGTGCCTTTTCTCCAACTCTGTATAAGAAGGGGTTGTCTTGTTAACAAGAGTAGCTTGTTCATTGGTTTGAGATATAAATTCTTCAGAATTTGTGATATTGGCCGTTCAAATATTCTCTTTTTTCATAAATTTTAAGGTGTTTAGTTTTGATCAATAAAGATTTTTGTGGTTTTAGCTTTTGGTAGTTGTTTGAAAGAAGATGGTAGGTAGTATTGAGGTGAAAAGTGGTAATAGTATGTACTCAAATGGGGGTACTATACACAACCACAATGGTTTAGAGGAGAAGCTTGATGAGCTCAGGCATATTCTTGGTAAGGCTGATGGTGACTTGGTGAGGATTGTGTGTGTTGGAGCTGGTGCTTGGGGCAGTGTATTTGCAGCATTGCTTCAGGATAGTTATGGCCAATTTCGCGATAAGGTTCAACTTAGAATATGGAGAAGGCCAGGGAGAACTGTTGATAGAGCCACTGCAGAACATTTATTTGAAGTGATCAATTCAAGGGAGGATGTGTTAAGGAGGTTGATCAGAAGATGTGCATATCTCAAGTACGTCGAGGCAAGATTAGGCGATCGGACGCTGTATGCCGATGAAATCTTGAAAGATGGTTTCTGCCTAAACATGATTGATACGCCACTTTGTCCATTGAAGGTTGTGACCAACTTGCAAGAAGCTGTGTGGGATGCTGATATTGTGATTAACGGATTGCCCTCGACAGAAACACGCGAAGTCTTTATGGAGATCAGCAAGTATTGGAAGGAAAGATTAACTGTACCAATCATCATTTCTTTGGCAAAGGGTATAGAGGCTGAACTAGATCCAGTCCCTCATATTATTACTCCTACACAGATGATTAATCGGGCAAGTAAGCATTTATCTGTCTTGTTTCATCTCTCATCTCAATCTGCTCCTTACTTGGCTCATAGTTCCCTATGCATAGCCTCTGAATGCATGTTTTTCATCTGGAAGTTCCTAAATAGAAATGAAATATAGTTTATTCAGTATGAACATGTGATTGTTACTAAAATATGATGTGCAGTGGTGTGCTTCACTGCTGTTGGAATCCTGCATTTGGTGAACAAACTATAAGTTGTTGCTAAGGAACAATTATGGAAACTACGCACTTTCTGATGCTGGTTTAATAGGTTTTTCTAAAGGAAAGGATTAACTTTTCTGAGCTTACTGATAATGGTACTAGTATCAGTCTTGCACCTATCAAATAAACGTAAAGATAATACACTCGAACACTTGCCAGTTGAAACTTGAATAGGCAAGTAATATCTAAAAAAAGTTGATGTAAACTACAAATGTGTGTAGATGCGATTCAGCAATTAACTTCGAAAACTCTTCAATCATGTTTCTTTGGCAATGATGGTAGCTGGTTATCCTCGATTTCTCTTAGTATTGGCTTCCTTCTAAATTTCATGATTTAGATTTTAGTCCTGCAATTCTATCTAAAGTAAAGAGAGTGAAGAAAATTACAACCATAGAGGTAAAACGTATGCTGATGAAACCATGAGGGGGCAGCCCTTGGGATTAGTCTGGAGGACAGGGACCCCTTGCCCCTCTCTGTATCTACTCCTTTCAACAGTCGATGACATTCAAAAGCTACATTTTGGACAATCATGTTTGAGAGACTCCCTCTTCCAGCTCCCTATTGTTCCATCGTCTGTGAGCTTTCCTTTCCATGTTCGTAATATTCCATACTCCCAAAAACTAAAAGGAATCCATTCATCAATATGTTATTTGTTAAAGAACCGTAAGAAGCTTAGCGTTTCTTTTTCTTAAACAATATCATATGTTCATTGCAGCTGGAACACCAGTAGAAAACATCCTTTATCTTGGTGGACCAAACATTGCCTCGGAGATTTACAACAAAGAGTATGCTAATGCTAGGATTTGTGGATCAGAAAAATGGAGAAAACCACTTGCAAAGTTCTTAAGGCAGCCTCATTTTATTGTTTGGGACAACAGTGACCTTGTGACACACGAAGTTATGGGAGGCTTGAAGAATGTGTATGCAATTGGAGCTGGTAAGTCTTTTCCTTTCTCAAGTTCTACGGTTTGAGGGGTTTATCTTCAGGTTAAATCCATTCCTGTTTGATCTGTTACCCATTTTCTAGCAATCTTTTATTGTTAAGAAACCAGCTAAAGTTGGGAACCTAAAATGAATTAAACCAAACCTGTGACTATATTTAAACCTGGGGACCAAGAAGGATTACATATTAAGGATCAAAACATTGTGTGTAAGATCAACTTGATAGCAGAAACTTTGTGATTCATTTCCCTTCCTTGTTCAAGTTAGATCATTTTTTTCATGGTGGCCACTTATAGCAAATTATCATCTTCGTCCTTAGTTATTCTTGATGAAAAGACATCATTGGTGAATATAAAACCATATGCCCCTGGTTTATGGTACATATTTCCTCTATAATCTTCTCATAGATTTGGTGCTTACCTTATTATTGATTCCAGGGATGGTAGCTGCACTAACAAATGAAAGTGCAACCAGCAAATCAGTGTACTTTGCGCATTGTACATCAGAGATGATATTCATCACGTATTTGTTGACTGAAGAACCAGAACGGCTTGCAGGGCCTCTGCTAGCTGATACGTATGTTACATTGCTGAAAGGTCGTAATGCATGGTATGGTCAAATGATAGCTAAGGGAGAACTGAGCCTTGATATGGGTGATAGCATCAGCGGCAAAGGAACAATCCAGGTATTCACTTTTTATTACTTTTTCTCTTATTACGTCACTCTGATTACTATAAGAAACTTAAGAACTAGCTCCGTATTTTTTATTTTCTAAGATATCCTTGGAAAACAATGGTAAGGTGTCAAAGGATATTGATTTTGTACCAGAATAATTCTTGTGGCATCGAGCACTTGCCAGTAAAACAACACTCTGGCTTAGAGATTTGAGTTTAGGATTCTTATTCTTTATGTTACCGCGTTAAATCTCCAATTATCAGACCATCACTTCACAAGATGTAATTTGCAAATTAACTAAACTTTCCTCATACCTTTGATTTAAGTGTGGACAGGAGATCTTTTTCTTTTTTGAGAAATTCAAATGTATTCTCCCTAAAATCAATGGGAAACAATCTTAAATAAAGCTGTGGACTTTGTCTTTGGAAACATTCTTTTTACAATATATATGTGTGTGCAAGACTCAATAAATACAGATTAAAAGTTGTTTGCCTCTTCCTTTATGGATGGGGAAACAAGAGAATACTGAAATAAATTCCATTCCATCAATTGATGTGATACTGGCTGTAGAGTGGAAACGGATACTCGGTGTCTTCGGACAGTGATTGTTGATCCTGAAGTTTTCCTAGCAATTGCTCTTTTCATTTATGCTTATGTATCAAGTTCATCTATCCGACTTTCCAAATGATCACGTTCTTCTACTCTTGTCTAGGGGGTTTCTGCTGTTGGAGCATTCTATGAACTTCTAAGTCAGTCGAGCTTGAATGTGTTGCACCCAGGAGAGAATAAGCCAGTTGCCCCAGTTGAGCTGTGCCCCATCCTGAAGACTTTATACAAGATACTCATAAAAAGGTAATTATACACATCGACAGTGCAAAGAAGAGTTTTAACATGTTGTAGTAGGTTACTTGCCTTGGTTTCCAGGTTGCTAGTTACTTGGGTCCTTTGGGTGAGAGGGACTTTTAAGTTACTCAAATAAGAAAAGGGGACAAAGTCTTTAAGAATTGGGTGAGGGGGACACTTTTAATATTAATACTAATTACTAATACTTTAAAAGCCCACAAGTTTTTTTATTTGCACAAAGCCCCCCATTTTCTCATCTCCCCACCCCAACCCCCCCCCCCCCCATTCGGACCCCCACCCCTCTGCCTAGCCACCACCACACCACCACCTTCAACCACCATCCACTACTCACCACCACCTCCTATCACCCTCCACCACCAACCAGCACCTCCTATCACCATCCACAACCAACCAACCAGCACCTTTTACCACCCTCCACCATCAACCAACACTTTCTACCACCATCCACTACCACCTCACCGCCCTCCACCACTATAATAAAATGATATGCACACATCAGTCAGCCGTGTACACATATAATATATGTGTACACATATATTATATGTGTACACGTATTTATTATATGTGTACACATATTATTATATGTGTACACATATTATTATATGTGTACACATATAATATTATGTGTACACATCAGTTGAGATGTGTACACATATTATTACATGTGTACACATATAATATATGTGTACACATCTGACGAGATGTGTACACATCTTTTCCAGCCGTGAAAAATATCTCCAAAATTGTATAAACGTGTGAAAAATATGTTTATTCATCCGAAAATATGTGTGAAACGATTAGAAATAAAAAAAATATGTAAAAAAATGAAACATTGATGAAGAAGAAGAAAAAAGAGAAAAACGAAAAAAGATAAAATGAATACGAAGAAGAAAAGAAAATGGAGACGAAGAAGAAAGAAAAATAACAAAGATGGTGATGAAATGAAATTTGAAGAAATCTTGAAGAAAGAAGGAGAAGGAAGAAGAAAAAAGAGGGAGAAAGAAGAAAGAGAGATAAAAATAAAAGTTTGAAATTATTTGAATAGGTGGGAGAGTAAAAGTGGGTGGGAAGGAGGGAAAACAAAATATTTGAATTTTTTTGAATTTGGGGTGTTTTTGTAAATTTTAGAAACTTTTCTTCCACCCACAAATTTTAAATATTACAATTCGACCCTCACTTAAGTTAATTAATTTTTTGTCCCCTTTTCTTTTTTTGAAACTTGAGAGGTCCCTATGCCTCTTTTTACACGAGTTACTTCTAGTTATCTTTAAGAGATTAAACTCGTGTGCATAAACAGCGAACTTCTACCATGCTAGTCGACTAGAACACGAGAATGATGAGCAATTTTTCATTTCTATGATATAGTAGTAATCTATGTGTTTTTTGTACTTCCAGAGAACAAGGGCCAATGGCTATTCTTCAGGCACTAAGGGATGAAAACTTGAATGATCCACGTGATCGGATTGAGATTGCGCAAAGCCATGCATTCTACAGGCCTTCACTTCTTGGGCAACCTTGATCAACAGTCCATGCAGAAGACTTAGAAATTAAGCAATGAATAAGTGTATACTGGTTCCAATTGGATTGTTATATTTGGTAAAGAAACCATATACGAAATGTTATAGTCAATCTGTCCTTTTGAATTTACCAAAACATGGTCCTACTTGATATTCATTTGAATTTGATGCATATTGTTCTTTAGGTGAAAACAGGCTATGCTTTGTTGTTACAAGAATGCTAACCAAACTACACGCATGGAAAGTCTAATGGGAAACAAAAGCCAGCTGCAATAAAATAAGAAAAATAAAGGCTTAGGGGTTGTTTGGTACAAGGTAAGTTATACCAGGATTAGCTATATAAGGATCAGTTAATACCATGGGGTCTTTGGTATTGACTTATCCATCAAATTGTTTATAAGTTTATACTGAGATTAGATAATATTGTGCATAAGTTTATACTAAGATTAGATAATACTGATTTGAATTTGTAAACCAAACACGATAAAACCACCCAGCTTTTAATACCAGGATTAACTAATCTTATACCACATACCATTAATCCTATACCACATACTAAAAAAATCGATTAAGAGAGTTTTCTCATTTAAGGTTATTTGATTATGTGTGTTGGTGGGAGATACCTGTCATTTGATAGGTAGTAAATTTATATCGAGTTGGTTCAAACACCACACAATAAAAAAATCTTTCGTGTTGTTTGATACATTCTTTCTTTTATTTTTATGTTTGTTTGATAGGTCAAAGTGTTACTTTTTTTTTCTTTTTTCCTTTTCAAAAATCTGAAGTTCAAAAAAAATAAAAAAATAATAATCATAAAATTCAAAAATCCAAGAGTTATGCCCAAACTCCATATTTTTTTCAAGAATTTACTTCAATCACAGGACATTCCTTGACATTGTCATGGAGTTCCCTATTTGTAAGTATTATTTCGGTGACTGGTATGACCTTATTTGTTTTTTAGATTTGAAATTGAATATTTATTGATTATTACTTGTAGTTGTTTGAACTTGTTCTATTTTATAATTGGCTACTTGCTTTTCAGGTAGCTTGTTAGCCCTACTTACTGTGTCCTTATGACTCACCTCCTTTTCTCCTCTTTAGTTGATTTATTTTTCGGTAGATTCTACCCCTGGTATGATTGCGAACCGTGACTGGGCACCAGAGCTTATCTATTGTTAGTGGTGAGCCAATCCCTATCTGTGGTGGTCGCCAGCTCTTATTTTACTTTTTTAATGATGTTTTAGTCTTCTATAAAATGAAACTCTTAGATGTTAGCGATTCGTGATGTACCAAAACATTTTCTTTTTACGATTTAAAGGTGTAATTATTTGACTTTCGCGGTACTTATATATTATAATGACTTATTTAGTATGAATTGATTATGTACGAGTGCATTCGCTTGATGTGGGCTAGATTTGTGTCTTCACGGCCTATTTGAAATTTTTGGGTCGTAATAGGCATCCTCTTCGTAGAACGCCGCAGGAGAAGCTTCGACAGCCGCTTCATCATTTAGCCGGATAGAAGAAAATTCGTTGCTCTAGATCTACAACAGTTAACTTTCACAGTCTACGAAAAATGATAGTACCTTGAGTTAGGACAACGGACAAAGGCGCTGTGGCCGCAGTGGCGAATGCAGAATTTTTAGGAAGCAGTGTCACTTCTAAAAAAAAATTGAAGGTCGAGGGTGCAATCCCTACTTTAAATGATAAACGTTCTAAAATTTTGATTAAAAATCTAAGTTGTGCTACAAGTGGGATTCAAACTCTCATAGTTCTAGACTTTCTAAAGGTATTTAACCACTAGATTAGTGAGCCATGGTGTTTCAAGCAGTGTCACTTTATTTATTTGTACTAAATATTATAATTTTTTTTTATATATTTACATACATATACATAGTAAAAAAATTCAGCGAAGCGGTGTCCCGTGACACCCCTTGGCATAAGGTGCCTACGCCCCTGTATGGCTGGAGATGATGGTAGAAAGAGAGATTAAAATTAGAGTTAGATTTATGAAAGAGAGGCTAAAATTAAGGAACTGTATTTAATCCTAAAAGTGCTATAATTTGTATAAGTATCTATGATTGCTAGAAAGATCGCTCACTTGTATATTTGTGCAATTCTCCCAAAATATTTAGCCATGATAAGTGAAGTTTGCAACTCATAAATTAACATGAAATTCTGCTCTAACAACCCTAGGGATCACCACTATTTAATGTTGGCAGCGAGAAAGCAGTTTTTAATTTTTAGCCGTTTATGACGATCCACCAAGATCTCATTAAGAATTTTTGAACTGAATTCCTGACGGTTCGCCAATAAGTGCTCCAAGTTCCGACGATTAAGGCTTTTTAAAGAGGGGCCAAAGTTAAACACCGACACTGAGATATCCTTTTTCTTTAGTTCTCCCTAAAATCAATATAAAAAAAAAAATTATTTTGCTAAATTATGCTTAAGGAAAGTCTTTTAATTTCTTTTAAAGAAAAGGAAATGTTCAAAACAAATATGGTAAGGAATATTCGCAAGTATTTTTTTCCAAAGGAAAAAAGAACTCCTAGAAGAAGTAATGATACTACTTAATATAATACTTTAAGGGTCGTTTGGTAGGACATGTGAGGGAGCTAATACCTACATTGAGTCATGTATAAATTAACATTGTTTGGTTGTTTATTTGCAACCTTGCATAAAATCTATCATTACTTTATCATGTTTGATATGTTGTTCTCCTTTTCTGCATAAATAATACTTGCATAAATTTGCAGAAATTTACATATAATTTTATACGAGATAGTATATGAAATAAGAATGTAGGTAGTAGCAATACATATATTAATAATTTAAATCGACCAAACTAACCCTCATAATAGTAAATATATATTCTTAATTTCTTGAATGATTACATAACTATTTTAAATTATAAATTGTATAAGTATTAATTTGTGATACAACAGAAAATAATTCATATCTTACAATACGTGCATTACGTATACCTACATTATAATCTCCAGATGATTAATACTCGCATTAATAATATTTGCATAACTAATACTTGCATTGTTATTATCCATATTATTGCCCCTATATTGCTGATACATGCAGTTAGGGGTGTGCAAAATCGAACCGGTACCGATAGCTGAACCACTACCGCTACCAATAAGCATAAATGTGTTGGTATAACGATATATTTATCGGTTCGCTAATGATATTGATTTCTAATACCGATAAGATATCAGTGCGGTAACATAATCTATATATCTTTATTGTTACCGTACCGATAACCGATAAGATATTTTTTAAAATTTATGTATATTCTATTTGATATATTATTAGTATATTGAGCCTTTTAAATTTTAATTTAAAACTTTAATTTACAACATTAATTTATAGGTTAAACTTTAACTATTATTGCTATTGGTGGTTATTAGTCATTACACTTTAATTATGGGGCCTTTTGTTGTCAATTGCGTATTGAAAACTTTTTCTTGTACTGGTTTCCTTGAATCACACGGGAAGGATATTGATATAAACAAACTCCACCATGACCCTAATAATGGTTTGAATTTTGTGATTGCATCCCATGGTCTAGCCAGTCATAACTAGTATATGCTCTAGCCAGCACATAGATGAAAGATAACAAAATACTTGAAATCCCCATTTTATTCAAAGCATCATTATTCATTTATTCGAGAGGAGGATAACAGAAGACTAAATAATAATACAATTGATTTTTAATATTCATCATACAACTAGTTTTTACCTTTCATATTTAGAAGTAACTCAAGGTTGAAGTCAAGTACCAAGGACAACAAGTCTTTATGTGCATCTGTTAATGCTCAATTACAATACATCTTTTCTTTATAGAATAATTGGGAGCAGTTCTAGTAACGAAGAAATATTAGCTACTGACCACCAACCATCGAGAATTCGCGCAGTAATTTGGTGGTACAAGTAATTTTGGTTACCGAACCGTTAACTACTGAACCATTAAAAACCGATAAACGATAATTAATAGTTTATCGGTACGGTATTGATTTTTACATAACTACATACCATTAACCGATAAACCGCTACCGATAAGCTAAAATTCAAACTGTATGCAGTGCTAATATCCGCATAAGTTGAGCTCCACCCAAAAGACCTCTAATAAACAATTCTACTATAGTATTGTTAGAAAAAGACATTTAAAAAACCAAAAAGGAAAAGAAAAAGTAAAGCCATATTTTATTCCTTTTACTAAAGGCAGCATCCAATTGGCTAATACGTTTCTTGGAAAGGCTGAGTTGCAAAGTCTGTACTACGGCGCTTGAGAAATGGCAGATTCAAACAATCTTGATGACTCCTTAAAACCCTTTTACCAGAGAGCTTCTGAGGCTGAGGTTTATTAATATCTACTTATTCTTTGATTGCATATGTTTTTTTTTACTTCAAGTTTAGTACTTTTCCTTTCTATATGATTTAATGATTTATGGGTTCTGTTTGTTCTTTCAATTTTGATTGGTTCTGATTTCTGAGTTTTTTAAAGTCTGTACAACAATAATACCAACAACTATGCTTCAGTCCTAAACGAGTTACCATCGGGTTATATGAATCTTCACTAATCATGTTACTCTGTTTATACTCAATTCTTGCCAATATTATGTAAGTATAACAAGTATTAGAAATTGTCTATATTTTCTAGACGTATAAATATTTGAAAGGCTAAACCACTCCTAGAAAGGACCTATCGTAAAAGTGCTAACATGGCTAAAACATATTATCTACTAGTAATAGGTATCTTCTATTCAAGTCTCCATGGGTCGTATCTGGAGTCTGCATGCTCCCAAGAAATTGTAGGCCCTTCGAGACAACTTCTGTCCGTGTGATTTCAGGTCTGCCTCGACATGACCAAATCTTTCTAATCTTGTCTAATGAGTCTTTGCAAATCTAGGATTTAGTATATTTTATTGCCATTTGGATTTCAGCATGTGGTAATTAGGCTTCAGTTTGAGTTTGTTTGCCTTTTCTTTTGTTAGCGTCAAATTTCTATGCTTTTCCTTCTTATAGGATTAATGATTTCTGAGAATTGTGCTTTCTTTCAGTTTTGGTATATTCTGAACCTATACAAGTCTCTCTTTAGTGTTATTTATTTTTTATCTGGAGTGCAATTTATGCTGTTAAACTTCTTGATGTCACTTCATAGAGAAAAAAAATTAAGAAGCTTTAATATTTATGTCCATTAGTGCAATGCACCATGCCTTTCTCTTCTACAGGGCTTAATGGTTTTGTGTTTTTTTTTGTCCTTATAAAAGAAAAAGATGGCTTTGGCTTTTTGTTTGTTCTTTCAATCCCCGTATAAGTTTGTAGAAAATGCTGCTTCCACTTGGCTAATTCTTTTATTGTTATTATGTTGATTATGCATTGAATTATTGGGTGTTGCTCATGTGTTAGATATGTGCATCTTTAAGTCATTTTCATAAATTATGCTCGCCTTCTAATAGAAGAACGGATTTGCATTAGCCCCTGGGCTTTGGTTCTATGACAAAAGTAGTATAACATGGGATATGCTGTTGGCGCACGTTACGGGTTCTAATTCTGTTGGGGAACCACCTGGTATTAAAGTGAAAGAGAGTAGAGGGGGTGGGCCTAGTATCCATAAAGTTGCGAAGCTATAAACAATGGATCCCTTGGTAGTTAAAAGAATGAAGGATGGATTTGAATTTACTGTAGAAGTCTTATACTATGCTACAATTATACCCTGGTGTTGCTTTCATCTAAAGTTATATGGCCTCTACTCCAGATTCCCCTTTTGAGAACCCAACTTTAGTCATTTGCATATGTGATGAGGCCAAGTCTTAATGAAACCATTGAGGTTCCAATGAAAGTAAGGTTGTTGTATTCTTTTGAATGCTAATAACAGAAAACCCATTATAGATTTATTATGTCACGTAGTTACGCTCCAATTCTTACATACGGAATTTACATATAAGAAATACATACTTGTTTGTATTTTATTTTCTATTTTGACCATTTCATTTCAATTTTCCAGTTTTAGTATTATCAGAGGATACTAAAGACACGTTCTTTTAATGAAGGAACGATTGGCAAGGCTTGAAATTGCAGTTGCTAGTAAGAAAGGTTGGTGAGCCTTCAATCCTATTTTTTATTTACAAGAATTTTGGATAAAAATGGTGGTGTTTGGGCAAGCTTGGGTGCACCTTGACCATTCCACCATCACCGTGTACCTGCTACCTCCTACTAGCATAGATTTTAGGCATATGAGAAGAAATCACATAGTGTTTTTTGTCTCTACAAGAATTTGAATCCTGATTTCCTCTCCGTGGTAACCTGAGGAGCCTCGTGCATTTTCATGTTTTTGTGCCTGTTATGGTTCTTTAGATTCTAGAAATGAGGAACTAGAGAGAACAGTTGCTGAACTCCAGTCGAAGCTGGAAGGTGTCACAGCTGAGTTCAAAGCAGAAAAAGAAAAGGTGAAGATTTGGATTTCATTTCTTTATCCTGTTCAGAAAATGGCATTGAAGCAAATTGAAGATTAATATTGTTTGGATATCAGGCACATAAACAGGTAGAACAACTAACTGCAGAGAATGCAAAGCTCAAATACCGAGTCAAACATCTTGTTCAATCACTAAAGGAGGTTCTTAGCAAGTCGGCATCAAAGTGAGGTATAAAATTTGTGTTGTTTTGCTCCCATTGTTGTGTTCCAGTGGTAAGAGTGCAATTTATGATGTGTGGACTAGGCGCACGTTACAAGTCCAGAACTTGCCACTGAAAAAAAAAAAAAACTTGATATTTAAGTGGAGAAGGGTAGAGGGGCGGACCTTGTATATTCCTTTTGGCCAAGGAGGTCCAGCTCAAGCAGGAAGATAAGAACCTTAAGGACTTGGATTCAAGTCCCTCTAGTTACATTAAAAAGTATTATTTTGATAGGGGATAGCCTTTTAACTCTAGAATTATAAGGACAATGTCTTTTATCCCTTACAAACACTTGGAAGCTGGTGGCTGGAATATAATAGTACAGTCAGATCTCTTGATTTGGTGCCATTTATATGTATACTCTTAACTGCTATAGCGAGGTGCTATTTTAAAGAACTATAATATAATATAATTTCGCGGGCAGGTACTCTTTGGAATTAGTCGAGGTGAGCATAAGTCACCTCGGGCACCACTGTTATAAAAAAAAAAAAAACCATGAAAAAGTGGTTCCAAAGAAAACTTGGTTGTTATAGCGAAGTGTTATAGAGATGTTTGATTGTAACAATGCTTCTTTTGGGTCCTCAAAGTACAAATAAGGAGAGGTTCTCGTTTGCTTGAAGATGTCTTGAGCTGAACTAGCTTATTTTTTGTGATCGCACTAATGTCTTGTGAATTTTTTTCCTTGTTGCAGGTTAATTTTCCAAGATGATGGCTCTTTTACTTACATAACTTAGTTGCACTCTGGCTAAGGATTTAGTTTAGACTATCGATTCTTAAGTGCCTCTTCTTGTAGAGAAGAGTAGAATTATATGGGAAAATAGTGGATAAATGTCCCTCAAAAACCTACACGAGCTGGGAATGTCTGAATTTCTGATATTTATATAGTCTCTGAAACTTGCAGACGTTGGAGTAAATATGTGAAATTCCATTTTAATTGATGTTACATCATTTTACTAAGCCAGTTTTTTTTTTTTTTTTTTCTTCAAACAGAGATAGCTTGCTTCAAAATCTTAAATTTTTTGGGCAAACAAGATTCTTCTTTTTATTCAAAAAGTGTTCAATGTATGCCAAGAAAAGTTTTTTGGTTTTCTATTACTATTGTAAGGCCTTGTAATCTTGCAACCGAGCATGTCTTGTTGATAATGACTAAGTTGGAGAAGATTTGACTGATCGAATCAATTTAGAACATTTTCTATTTACACCTAATTTTCTTGTACCAAATGACTTTGACCCTGCATTTGTCGGAAAAGGTTTAGAAATAAACTATTGGGGTAACAAATATTTATAGTAAGCCATGTACCTTGTCCTTTTAGAGAAGTAGGCAAACGGAAACAAACTTGAAGAGGGAAAATTTTAATGAAGTGTGAATTTTTCAAAGATTGGAACAACATTAGCTTCAATTAAGGGCGTTCTTTTCTTTTGTTGGATAGCTAATTTCATTTTTGTAAACATTACATCCTCTTTTACCAGCACGTCTTCTCATAGGATCATCTAACTTAATTCTTCTCATTACTGCTTTGAACTAAAAGAGAACTACAACAGTTTTCTGATATAATGGAACAACATCAGTCCAGAAGAACTGGAATTCAAAGCTTGGTACTGGAACAAAATTTCTGCAGAACTTTTTTTAATGAGATAAGAACTTCATTGAAAGCATCAAGAAGATGCAAAAGAATAGTACATTTGACCTTACAAAAAAATAATCTGTTTCTGCAGATTACCAAGCATAGTGTACCAAGTTTGACAAAACGCAATGCCAGACCTAGAATTAATAATACTACAACCTATTAATCAACGGTAAACTAAGCAAAAAGTGAAACTTACCATTATAAAAGAAGGTTCCTGATTATCAGGGTAATGATCAACAACTAGTACAAAAAGATGGGTAATTATCGACAAAAAAGTGTAAAGCCTCCTGAAAAAATGTGGCAACAACAATTACTAGGACCAAAGGTTCTTTATATCCTTTCTCATATATCTATTTTTGTAAGCAATGTTTCATTTCTCTGTACAGTTGATTGTGTGAACATCATTTGCTAACTTTACCCTTTCACATAAAGAGCTCCCTTTCCTCTCATTTTCCTATTCGCAAAAGACCTTTTAAACAATTCTATAAAGTCTGAGTTGAGAATGTGCTAACAAAAGAGGATATAGACATTTCTTTTATGTTGACTGATCTTTAACAAGCAGCTTAGAGCGAAGAAGTTCTTGCAGCTCAGCTTTGCGACGCTTACATATCCCGCGCAGATTCTCTTGCTTTGCCACAGCCTTGAGTTGAACGAATGTCATATTCTCGAGATCTTCTATGGCTGGTGTTGGAACAATGAATGCTCTGGAAGCAAAAGGTTCATCATTCTCAGCTTTAATGACTTGAGGGATTTGATTTGATCTGTCATGTGATTTTACCAACCTATTCTGAAAATCTCTCAAATTCTCATTCTCTTGGAGGACTGGTCCTCTGGAACTGGTTATCCTTCTCTTCTTCAAGTGGGTCAAAGGAGTAGAACAAATCTCTGGAATATCTTTCTTCCCTTCAAGTAGTAATGGGCTTTCCTTGATTCTTTTGTCTCCAAAGTCATCACCTCCATCATTCTTAGTGGTTTCAGCCTTCCACTGCCTCTTGAATATTAGACCAGAACGTGATCTCAGTCCTAATTCCTCGGCAAGACACGCCTCTCTAAACATATCTGGAGGAAACTTAAATTTGAATTTCAGCCTCTGCCCTCCTAGATTCAAGGACAACTTCGAGTTAGACTTGTCCACAACCAATGCTTGGCTTTGGTGGGGATGCTTCTCTTGCACTTTACCTTCTGACTTTTCCAACGGCTTGCTTCTGTCTTTCTTTTTTGGATTTACTAAATCCTGGCGTGAGTTTTCAACAGTATGACCAGTTTCAGAGCATAGACCTTCTTGTCCCTTTATTCCAACTAAAGATTTTGCACCAGTCTGCTTCTTCCTTACCAGCTGACGTGAGGTCTGTTTTTCTCTAGTCTGACCAGCCTTCCCTCCATTCTGTGTCTGTTCATCTCTGTTTTCTTGGGGTTCAAGTTTTACAGCAATTAGCCTGGTCTCCGGAGTTGTTCCAGCAGTCTCCACAATTGCTACAGCATGCTGTCAAAGGACATTTACCCCCTCTTTTAGATGGAAAATTTCTCAAATAAGAACTCAATAATAGATTTTGAGAGGTCATAATTCTTTTCCATATAACTACAAATGGAAGGACAGAGAACAACGCGTAAACTGAGATTCAAAAGGTGCTTTGAAGATAAAAAAAATAGGTTGACACATGAAGCGTATCATGTTTGAATGAATAGATTTGGAATACACAGACGCTAATGGACTCTACATGTATAAACGGTGAAGCTACACACTGTGCCCTTCTACATTGCCTATGGCTGTTGTCTTTAGGTACGAGCGTGCTTTACAAGCATTGAAGATCAATACAGGCACCACATCTTTGAAAAATAAGTCTTGTAGCACTAAAGCAAATGGAAAACATTTCCAACCTTAGGTCCTTCTCTATTTCTCGTTTCCTTGATTTCTGGAGGTGAATTTATGATTATTCTGTCGCCTTTAGAACTTTGTTCTATCAGTTCATCCTCACAGATACCTTCTGATACGTTGCTCTTCCTCTTTGTTGTTCCAGAAGAATGAGCTTCGCCTCTTACAACAGCGCACAGAGACTGCTAGTATAAATAGATAAGATAACCAGTTAGTTGAATGATCTAGAGTGGTGAGTAACCTGATATATGAACGAACATCTCGGTAAACAGATTTATAAGTACATTGTTGAGCTGTGAAGGATAATCTCTTTTACTTGCATCAATCAGTTTTCCAGGAATGTCAAACTCATAGAAATCCATCTAGTGGAATTGTCATTAGCATGACCAAAAACCTTTGTACTGGACTATTTGGTGATTGTTTTTGAGGATGAAAAAGGAAGTAAAACAATCACCATAATTCCAGTACAGGCTTTTGGTGATTGTATGTTCACCCTGTTCATCGTTCGAGGGAAGATAGAAATGCATCATAAAAGAATAAGTAAATCCAGTTAATTGGATGAGCTAGATGGGAAAATTCATGCACTGGGGAGAGAACCAAAAAGCTAACAATCATTACGAAACTACTTTGGGAGAACTAAAGGCCCTTAGAGAAGTAGAGAACCAAAATACTGTCTTCAACCCGAAAAAAAAAAAAAAGTAATCATAGAGATATTCATCTGATAACTTATGCACTATCCCCTGAATCATCTGATAACTTATGCACTATCCCCTGAATGGCTCAAATTCAACCTTGTCCTGCATTTTGCAATTCTTTACTGTTAAAAGAGAAATTATCAGAACCTACTGTATCTTGATGATTTCTCACTTGAACCACAGATGGTGTCTGGACCGTCACATTGGCCTGGGCAGCAAAACCACCATTCACTTCAACAGTCTCACTATCCTTCGAATTGTGGTTGTCAGTTGCTTCAATTTTTATAAGATCTGCTGCACCTAGCTTTGAGCTTCCAGGATAAGAGTCTGCAGGCTGCTGATTTTAAAAAAGAAGTTACATGAACATGGCAAGTCTGGTCATAGGTACAGGAGCTAGCAACCAGAAGATGGAAGTCTGTCAAAAGGGAAAAGAATAATGAAGATTCATACTGTTCAACCTAGAAAATGGGTACAAGTTGAATCCTAGTTTCATTAAACCTTATTACCATTTGTTTAACAAAAAAAAAAAAGTCAAATTCACTATTTTCACTATTTCACTTTCATGCTTGTAAAACTTCACTTGATCATATACTTTATGCCATGAACTCATGGTAAATCTTCAAAACAGTAGCCGATGATTATACATTATACGTGAACATAAATATAAGAATACTAGCAACAACAACAACACCAGCAATAAGCTAGACTTATCAAGTTAATAATGAAGTTGTTGCTTGATATTCAAAATTTTCAAAAAAGAAGAAATACTACAACTGGGAGCATCAAATTAAGAAGTGTGGCAACACTTAAAACATATTACTTCACCAGCAGTAGAATGAATGCATTGGTAAAATTTATTTAAAAAGCAAAACAAAATCAAGGTGCAGCAAAAATATCAGGAAAGAGCTTTTCCTCGACACGACGAAAGACTCATTGCATGGAAATGCTTAACACGCAAAGCAATAATCCACACTAATAGAAGACAATAAAGAAACGAAGAAACCCAACAAGAAAAGTATCGAGAAAGAGAAATATTCATAATAAGATTAACATAGTGAAATGGGAAACTTTAAATCAAATATTAACTCAATACAATCCCCATTAGCAGTACAATACAAGAGTTCAAACACTTTTAAGTAACATGTATAGAGTTGAATTAAGCATATATAACCCCCCACCTCTGGAACTCTTTAAGAAACAAAAATATGGTGTCAAAAGTGTGTACGAATTGGATCAGGCAAATCATCTAGTAAGTTGGGCCAAACCAACTGTTCATATAAGATATAAGGCTTCTTACAGTATAAATGAAAAAGAACAAATGTTTATAATATTTTCATAATTATTTCAAATTTCTTTTTCCAGATAACCGAAAGGATGCAAAACAATGTCATTCTCCACGCAGGTTTGCTTTTGCTGCTAATCTTCTCTAACCTCCAGCTAACATTGCTTCATCCACTTTATATGGGAACACCTAAAATTTTAAATATAAACCACACAAGGTTCTATTATGATGTGAAACTACAGTACAATAAAAGGAAATTTGCATTCTCTCTATGCTCCTTACACAAATAACACTAGCTCCAATAATTTACCTCTTCTTAAAGTTATTCATGCAGTATCGCATTCGCCATTATGCACCATGCGAATATCTTCCGGTGCTTAATATTCTTGCACACCCCTTCTACCCCACCTTACCATCTTGTCCTCCCCCCTCCCCCTCTCCTCCCCCCAGTTGAGCTGTCAAATATTCTGTAGAAGATCCTCAACTTCATTCCATCCCTTGTCCCTCCTAACCGCGAATTGTCTCTTCCTCGAAATACCAACTTGTCAAGCCTCCCCCCCCCCCCCCCCTCTTCTCCCAATTGAGTTGTCATATACTTTTTAAGGATCTTCTCAACTTCATCCCATCCACTGTCCTAGTGTCCTGTATGGTCCTACCTTCCTAAATAATGAACCAACAAGCCTCTCTATCATTCACCAAACTAAAGACTTGTGTGTGCATCCTTCAAACTAGTCCATCCACGAATCATTCCATAAGCTTATTCTATTCCATCCCCCCCCCCCCCCCTCCCAACCAAACCACACGCACTCTTTCTTTAAGTTAATTCTATTCATGTCCCGCTCACCAGCAACACAACCGACACTACTGTTGAACCTGTATCTCCCCATTCATCATCCCCTTCCACAAGCTCACCCCATAAGAGTTGGTTCCGTACTCGGGAAACATCCCTGATTAGATACAGCGTACTTAGTGGCTACAGCCTTACTCCAAAAAACGTTCTCCTCTTTCACAGATCTTCCCAGCTATTTCCTTAATAGTGCCACATAAGAAGGCTAAGCTCCGAATATCTAACCCTCTTTTAAGTGGGATCCATTTACTTTTCTCAGTACAAAATAAACTTCTTCTCCTTTTCCATTCCTTTCCTTTTCAGAAAATATCTAACTTCGTCCAATCTAATAGCCATAGGTGCATACCTACAAGAAAAGAACATGTAATATGTGGAAGTATAGAGAGGGTATAATTTCAATTATGTTATTTCCCTACCTTGGACAAATATGGTCTCTTCCATCCACCTACTGTTCTGTAGCTTTTCCAATTATTGACTGCCACATGTCTATATCTTCAAATACCCCCAGGAGGCATTCCCAGACATGTTATGAATAAGTATGCCAACCTCATACCAACATATCCATCCCAAGTTATATGTAGAAGTTGATAGGAGAAGGGTGAATGATGGGACATGCAAAGGAAACGGTGCACCTGTAGCAACACTTGGCCTTGAACAATGTCTTGTGAAATCATAGGATACAAAGTCGTGAGAAAACCTCTAGCCATAATAATGTCCTTCGTTATAATGTTAGAGAACTTAGTGAAGCTAGTCCTTCATCAGTTAAACTTAAGATACTGATCACATCTCACATCTCTAAATAGGGGTGTCTAGTATTCACTATCATCGAGTGTTAACTATATTTCTTCTCTCTTTATTTCTTGATATTCATAATAAGAATTGTAAGTAATCTAGATACGATCATATAACTCCCATTCACTGTTTTTTCCATTAGTCCACTCATGAGTCTACTGAAGGCTTCTTTCACGAACAGAAAAAGAAGTAAAACTATTGGAATCCTCGCCATCTACGGTTCTTCCTCTAGAGCTCCAAAGCATTAACAAGCATGTTGTTCGGAAGAATGGAGAACTTACTGTAGAGATACAGTGTGTTATCCAAGTTCTGCACCTCTGTCCACACCCTATTCTTAGGAATCACAGGAGGACTTAAAGGTAGTTGTAGCAAGCTATATTATTGTAGAGATAACAATTATCTTCATTTGACAGCCACTAGTTTCCTCTTCTATTTTTCAGTTTGAAGTATCACATTAATTCCAAAAGTTTCCTATGAAACAGCAATGCCCATGTTTTATCCAGTAAGTACTAAATATCTAGCTTTATCTTAAGAACATCAAGTGATTAAGCAATCTTGCATGGGCAACACAATTATGTCCACCAAAACCAACAGTAGATAAGAACAAGTAAATGTTCTGGAATCAAACCTGCTTGTCTTGTGGAGAAAAGAAACTCTTCAGCAGCGGTTTTAATATCTCATGGATTCTCTCTGGGGGTTTTCTGTTTGTTTGTAAATGAACACCAGAGCCTTGGACGTTTTCATTTTTCAAGGTCGCTATCAAGCTATCAAGGTGATCAATCTTCTCATTCAAAGTAGCAACACACAATTCAAACCATTTCTCATCAGTGCAGGCCAGTTGGCTCTGAAGCATCACTACTTCATCTTCGAGTTCAGCGATTTCAGTATCAGCTTTTGCAATGAGCATCTTTAGCACTTTCACGCAACACTTCTCATTTAAAGCATCTTCCTCTAAAATGTCTATGTAAGCAAATTAGTAATAAAAAGTGAAGTCAGTCAGAAGCAGATTGATTGAAAGGAACTACGCCTAAAAATAACTTACCAAGATTTTGAGTGAAATAGAAGTTCTGGGCCAAGCTGTTTTCTGGATAATTGTTTTCAGCTGAAGTGTAACTAAATAAGTCAGTTCATTAAACGAGAGGGAATAGTATATCAATTTCAACACTACTTCTACCAAACAATTGCGAAAACTAGTCAGGCTATAATAAGAGCAAACCTTCACAGAAAGGTGGAGCCCACAAATCCATCTCTTAAGAAAGTTTACCCTATCAAAGAAAAGAACACAGGATTGCATTAACTAATTTAAGAGACTATCTAAAACAGCATGTACTCCAATAACTTGTACACATTGCAAGCTAATGACTATAAAGCTATTAATTTGGTATAAGTTGCCTATGATCAACAATTCAAAAATGCAAAGGTTGCACCATTATCATAGAAAAAGTCAGTGCAATCAGTGTTCTAAAAGGCGTCCATAGACAAGAAGCAAAAAGCATGAAGCAAAGGGCACTGTTCATGGGAAACTAAAAAGTACCAAACAGTATATTGTACTATAATAATCAAATTACAATAAAAATAACTAATTGCAACACCAATATACAAATAATGCCAACAGCAATCCGATTCCTTAAAGTTGAAATCCAAAGAGCGATTGCTTGTCGTTGGCATCACTTATGAGCATCATTACTTGAAGTACACATTTCTCTTAAGCGCATAGCTTCACCCATGAAGCGCTAATACCTTGCGTTGCATCATTTTGTATTGCTTTGTCGCTTTAAGATGCGAAACTGTGGCTTTTAATAACACTCATTGCAACCATACTAACTAATACAACTAAGCATGGTCCACATTGTGCTTTAAAGTTTTAGAGAGATTGGCTTATGATTATCCTTCATTGGAATTTGGAAGGAAGAAATGAACAGTACCAATCAATGTAAAGAAAATATATGAACAGTAATATCCCTACCTATATGAATTCATATATAGAAATGGTATATATCTCAAACAGGTCCATAATGGATTCATATTTAAATACATATATCTGCAAGGTTAATCCGCTAGAGTATGAACATTAGAGGATGTTTTCACGAGAAAATAAAATATTTGGTACTCTGCCCTTCTTATTTTGTGACATCATTGACTAAGGTTGAAGTTTAAAGTTGTTCTGTGACACATTATACAATTAGTATCGAAAAAGAATACCAAAATCTTGATTAGAAAGTTAGTTTGCTAGAAAAAAGAAAACATCATATCAAAGTACAAAGTACAGATGTGAAAATTGTATTCAGCGCCAACATTAGTAAGTGATATCTTGTGCCAAAAGCAGTATCATAAAAACAGCGAGGAGTTTGACCAAATTTCCCAGAAAAGAAGAGCTGTTTCTACATCCAAAGTAACCTAAAAATATTCCTGTCAATCAGGAGTGTTTAAGCTCTATTATGAGATCACTGACCAAGCTATTACACTATGAAATGATACCTTTGTCTTTTGAAATAGCAGCATTTGTATACACATAAGCACACACATCACTTACTAAATGATGCTTTGGATGCTAAATTATGCTGCATAGATTAAAAGGAAAGAATGGGAAGGTCTGGAGTGTTTTGCAAGCTTGATCAAGAAAAGACATGTGATCCTGTCAATTCGCCAGTTTGTTTCTAGACCAAACCGGCCAAGGAAAGAAAGGAAAAGAAGGAACCTGATTCACATGTATATTAACAATTGTGACAATGAGACGTAAAGAACAAGTGGAGAAATCGATCAACCAATCAATTAAATTCAATAGCAAACTGGTTGGGCTCGACTATACCACAAGTGGAGTCTGGGGAGGGTGAGGTGTAGGTAGACCTCACCCTAACTTGAGTAAGATAGAGAGGTTGTTTCTGAAAGACCCGCGGCTCAAAGAAAGCATTTCGAAAAACAGGTTTGAAAAAAGCCAAGATGAAAATACAAGATATAGAAAGTACTGGACCTAATGCAAGTGGAGCAAAAAATTAAGTTTCCATCTTAACCAGAAAATATAGCATGATGATTTATATTTATTTTGATAACTGAGAAATCCCGACACTAGTGGCGCACAATTTGAAACTCATTGAATAATTGAACCATGCCTCTACCCTTCTCCACTTTTTTTTTTATGACAGTGGTGTCAGTGTCAGCTTGCACGCACCACGACTATTACATCATTAGGTACCTCCTACTCTTCTCCCCTTTTTTTTTAAGACAGTGGTGTCGGGTCCAGCTTGCGCACGCCACACAACTATTCCACCAGGTACCTGCTACCTTTCTCCACTTAGATACTAGACTTTTATCTGCGACAAAGTTCAAATCTATAATGTACCCCTAACTCACACATCACATGTTGTGCTCTAACCGGTAACCACTACGTTACGCTCCAACCACTAGACCAAAACCCTTGGTAGTATATTTCACTATTTTGTTTTCTTCAAAGTTCACTCAACTACAAAAAGTACTCCAGCTAAAAAAAGAAAAAACAAAAACTAAGCATATTCCACTATTTTTTTTTTTTTTTGAAAAAACAAAAAGAGTATTTTAAAATGGAGCTTTTTTTGGTAAACTGGATCATTATATTTTAAAATGGAGCTAACATGAAAGAATAATGTAGTAAAACGAAATACCTGAAAAATTCTTAAAGGATTTCTGGACTCAATAATGAAAATGGATAAAAGGGTTTTTGTAGGAGAAGAAGAAGGAAGAAAATGGAACTCTAGTGATACATACTGTTAATAGAAACAAAAACTATAGTGCAGGAAGGGTATCACAGTAAATAAGTAGAATATAAAGGGTTAATTTGTTGCTTATTTGTGACGTGGAGGATTCTTGGGAATTTAGAGCCCACTATCTGATTCCTTAAAACGGATTTTGGGTCCACCCATGCTCACACATTTCTCTTTATACTGTATGATTTGTTTAATATATGCTTTGAATAAGACAAATTTTATTTGAGATAAAAGTGAAAAAACTCTTCACATTTAATAGATAAAATAAATAAGGATTTTTTTACACAAATATAAAAATTTGCACCTTTACAACAATAACAACAACATACCCAGTATAATTCCATAAGTGAGGTTTGGGGATAGTGAGATATATGTAAACCTTACCCCCACCAAGGTGGAGAGGCTGTTTCCGATAGACCCTCGGCTAGAGAAAACATTTAGAAAACACGTTTGAAAACAAGGGGAAATAATAGCATGCTAAAGAGAGTGATAAAACTACCGCATATAAAAAATACAGATAACAACAGTCGATAAAAATACGCAGACTAAGACATAACTAGTTTGAATAACATATTATGATATAACGGCTATAAGAGACACGACACTCGACTACTATCTTAACCTTCTACCCTAATTCTCGACCTCCACATTTTCCTATCTAAGGTCATGTCTTTGGTGATCTGGATCTGGGCCATGTCCTGTCTAAGCACCTCGGCCGAGGGTCTATTGCACCTTTATATTATAAAAGAAATAGTAGAATTATATAAATTACAAGGCATAGCAGTATATTTCTTAGCACAAATATACAAACTTAAGTCTCGTGACTACCAAAATAATATCTCCACGCCTGAATACCTCCAGCGCCCAAAACCGCCACTGTGCTACCGCGCCGCCACCGTACGCAGTCGGCCATCAACCACCAAAAAAATGTCAAAATACACTCCTAGGCTGCTCTCGACCTCCTCTATCCATTCATGGCCTTGGTTTTCCCAAAAAGTCACTGGTTTGGCATTGATCGGGACATAGATTATGCCCTGAATAGTATGATATATTACATCTTCAAGTTTGAATGAACACATAAACTATAGATGCTCAAAGTACAAAGTTTTGTCATCACTTTTCGATCGAGGAGTCAAGTGGCCTTTTTGCAGTTTATTCTCTTCTAATTTAGACATCATACCCTTAAACCAACAGCTAATTCGCAAGCTATTACAGTATCACTCTTCGATTTTGTTAAAATTGCACCTTTACGTACTAGTAACTGTCCATTAGAGCAATGGTACAAGTGGCTCATTATTGTCATTATTGGAAGAATGATCTGATGCAGATCTAATGTACAAATGTATGATTTTAGTGGAAATAATTTATGTTTTTGTTCATTAAGTCTATATTCCCTCGGTTTTTGTTCGTTGACTGCTGGCCCCTCTCACTGTTTTAGGAAACAGTCTGAAACACCGTGAAACAGTCTAATTTGTTTATAGAAAAGTCGTGTATGATTTGTTCAAGTGTTAGATACAGCGAGATACAGTGCAAAAATAGTGCAGATACAACAAGATATAGTTAGATACAATATTACAAAAATAGTGCAAATACAGCAAGATACGTCGAGGTACGAGGTGGTTGGTTTCTGGTGTAAGCTGAGATACAACGAGATATGAGGTGGCTGGTAGTTAAGATACAGCGGCGTGCCATACCGGGACTCTTCATGCTCCGGTGACTATAGTATTCTGCCGTCCATCATGACTTTTCTGTCACAATGGTCCTGTCGCTGTCAATGATGCCACCAGACCCCACCCCCGTCACCCTTATTTAAAGAAAACTCGCAGTCGCATCGCCTGTTTTAACATAAACTTCCCGTCGTTGTCACCATTTAAGCCGCATGTCACATAGCAACATCGGCGATGGCGGAACAGTCCTCCGGTCGCCGATGCTGCTTGTGTTAGTCACTACTGTTTCGGATATGTTACTTGGCTGCATCACCAACATTTTCCAGTGATGTCCTGGTGGCGCTGCTGGTTGTGGTGTATGTTTGGCAGTTGTTGATCGTAGGGGAATGTATGAGATGTGTATCCCATTGTATGTATGGTGTATGCCATGTATATACCACGGATATACACAGGACGTATAATGAGTATACACTTTACATACCATACGTATAAATGTATGTCTGTTTATTCATTGTATATGTTATGTATGACCTATGTATGCGTATGCACGCATTGTACGTACACTAGCCATACAGAGAATATACAAACAACACAACACAACCGTTTTTGTGTATGCCTAATGTATTTGCCTGTGCATATAAGGAATATACAATGTACATATAATAAAAATTACAACACATATATGTTACAAAGAATATACACTTTACATACACTAGTCATACAAAGAAATACACAACACATACAAAAAATTACAATAACAAAATACAAACGATCTTTCCGGCGACCGGAGACCCGCGACGGCTGGTGGCCAGAGGCGGAGGCGGTCATGGGGGTGGTGGTAGGGGGTGGTAGGGGAGAAATCTAGGGTTTTATCACCTTTTTTATATATATTTATTGATATATTTTAAAAATAGAATAATACTGACATTTCTGTGTAAAAAAGAATGTTAGCTTGTATAATGATGTAAATTGACCCAATTACTCTCATGTAGAGCTTCATTAGTGGCAAGAGAGTTACGAAATTCTTCCCTAACGACGATATAATAGAACACAATTTTTAACGAAAAACAAAGTTGCTCGATTACAACAAATTTGACCATTTTACATTCAATCTGATACATGAAAGGAATGTCTAAGGTCAGATTGTCAGGGGAGGGAAGTTAATTTGATACATGCAACAATGCAAGTAAACAACACATAAGGAATGTTGATACATGCAAGTAGTAGTAGTAATAAATAAACAACATATAAGGAATGTCCAGGGTCAAGGGAGGGAAGGACAAAAGACACATACACACACAATGATACAAATCAAATGCACAATTGCTTCCAACTACACACTCCCCTACAAAAGTTCCCAAACACACAAAACACTCACCAATCAAACCAAAGCCACCTTTTTTTTGCCAAAAAAATTGACAATCCTACTATGCCACAACAACAAATCCAAGAAACACAAACACACTCCCCTCATCAAAACTTTTCTTTTCCATGAAACAACAACCACCACCACCTTCTCTCAAACAACCATCATGTCCACAACAACACAATCAGAAAAACAAGCCCTTTTCATTACATCATTAATCATATTCTGGTACTCTTCAAACATTGGTGTCCTTCTCCTTAACAAACTATTACTTTCAAACTATGGCTTTTCATTTCCAATCTTTCTTACAATGTGTCATATGTCTGCTTGTGCTGTCCTTAGTTATGTCTCCATTGTTTTCTTAAAGATTGTACCTTTTCAAAGGATCAAATCAAGATCACAGTTTTTAAGAATCTCAACACTTAGTATTGTGTTTTGTGGGTCTGTAGTAGGTGGTAATATTTCATTAAGGTACTTACCCGTTTCATTTAATCAAGCTGTGGGTGCTACCACACCATTTTTCACTGCATTGTTTGCTTATCTTATTACACTTAAGAGGGAAGCTTGGATTACTTATGCTTGTCTTGTCCCTGTGGTTGCTGGTGTTGTCATTGCAAGTGGGGTATGTTTTTTACAAATATTCTTGAATTTTTTTTTTTGTTTTAAATTTCTATATTGATCAATTATTGTTAATTGAGCCCTTCCTTGGACACTGCGTAAATGCAAGATGCTTTGTGCACCGGGCTACCTGATCAATTATTGTTAATCTTTGTGCTAGTTTTGTGCTTTCTTTGATTTGATCGGTTGGTGAATTGATTTTTGGGGTTTTCCATCCGGTGTCTGGTACGCGCTTTAAGGCCTGACTAATCTTGATTTGCGTTGGAAAGTCCCATTTTGGGATAAAGCGGTCTCACCATGGGCGAATTCATTCTGGAGGATTGAACTTGAGGCCTTTGATTAAGGAGGGGAGGGTACTTACCACTCCATCTTGATTAAAAAAAAAAAGAGTACTTACAACTCCACCACGACCTTTAAGAGAAGTGTAATACTGAGCTTTTTGGGATCTTGAGAAATCTATGTGGTTGTGTAACATTAGGGGAAAAAAAAGATCTTTGAAGGTTAACTTTAGCTAGTGTAAATTTGTCAGATCTGAGGATTTTTAGCAGTTAATTTGGTGAGCTTTTTGCAACTTTAATAGTGGATGTCAGTTTTTCTTATTTATTTCTTTCTTTGATAATGTTAGTTCTTTAATTATGTTTTTTGGAATGAGAATTTTGTTTATGGAATTCCATTGAGTTGTCATAAAGATTACCCTTTTTTGAACAAAATGCTACTTATTTGATTGAAGAAGTTTGTGCTAAAGTTATTCAAAGAAGCTGACTTGGAGTGACACTTTTGTTCTTGTTCATGGAGTGTGAAAGTTGATAATCATGTAATCGGTCACCTATTTGTGATGAATAGGCCATTGAGAAATTAAGCAATTTCAAGTGGTGAAAACTGATAGCTAACAGGTTCCAAGTTTTGTATTGAGTAAGCATGCATGTAGTAGGTTTCTTTACCTCTTTTGCAATGCTTACAGAAAATTTTATCCCCGTCAGAGCATGACAACTAGCATTCCTGTTAATTTGAGATGTTACTAGTTTGAAATTATATTATTTAGATACTTGCACGAAAAAGTGCTTCTCGGGAATGAATAAGCTGCACAATTTGGTTGTAAATGTGCTTCTTTGATATTTGGATTTAGAATATTTAGTTATTTACAGTAGCAAAAGCTTAAAACACGCCACTTGTTTAGACACAACTAAATTTATGGAGAGTAAGTTAGTGGCCCGAAAATTTGCACACTATGGAAGAAGTGAAATAACGTATCACCATAATGGCTGCATACAAGTACTTACTCTGCTTTAGAAGTTAGTCCAATTTTATCCAGTATGGTGAAGTGTTGATTCGGCCTTTCAAGTATTTACTTTTCAGGGAAATCAGTTATGGACCATGAAATTTTTTCAACTGCTTATAAGATCTAAAAATTTGGGAAATACTTGCACACCTTTTTAGTAGCAACTTAAGTAAAAGATGAAATGGACTGACAAGTATGTTGTTTGATGACAGGGCGAGCCTAGCTTCCATCTTTATGGGTTCATCATGTGTATAGGTGCAACTGCTGCTAGAGCATTTAAGTCTGTTCTTCAGGGCGTCCTGCTTTCTTCTGAAGGGTAAGTACTTTGCTGCTTCTGGACATCTGTGGGCATATTGCTCATTTGGAATAGAATTACAAGGATAAGAGAGTGTATAATGACAAGTTGCACTCATTTTCATTCTGGTGTATGTCAAATATTTGCTTGAGTTCTGCACATTTCTTTTCCATTTGGGTTGGCAAAGTTGTACTTTGGTAGATACTACCACAAATATAATTCTACATTCTTGCTATCTTTATTGTTCCAACTTTAACTTTTCTGGTCCTTGGGGACTTCTTCAAGCCTCATCATTTTTTATTCATTTGTGAACTTGTGAGTTGGCTAAGGATGGGATTGAAGCAAATACAAATTTGGGAATATATATCTGATTGTAGAATCGATTCATCTTCTGCTCCAAAGCTTTACCAGTCATCTCTAAAGCGTTAAGTTATTTAAGCATGTGTTTGTATCTCATTCTCTGGCTTCACTGATACTTTTTACCAGCGCTTTCTAACTGCCTTCTCTTTTCAGGGAAAAGTTGAACTCCATGAATCTGCTGCTTTACATGTCACCAATTGCCGTTCTAGTTTTATTGCCTGCGACACTCGTAATGGAGCCCAATGTGGTAGATGTCACTATGACGCTGGCAACAGAACATAGATACCTGGGCCTACTTATTTTGGTCAATTCTGCAATGGCTTATGGAGCCAATTTGTTAAACTTTTTGGTGACGAAGCATACCAGTGCATTGACACTCCAGGTTTACCTCTGCTTCTCCACCTTCCCACCCCTTGTTTGTTCCATAGTTATACAATGTCATTCAATCTTAAACAAACACATACTGAAGTTTATTTTATCCTCTGATGTTTAAAATGTATAAAGAGAAAAGATATGGTAACATCACTAACGTATCTGAGGGACACTTTACGTTGCTTTTGCAGTTCTATGCAGCATGCTCTAGGTGCTCTTTTTGATGAATATAGTCCATCTTATTAAAGAAAATGTAAAAGAGAAACACATGTTGGGCACATAGGACATTAGCAGGAGGGGGGGGGGGGGGGGTTCTAGGGGCTGAGTGAAAGCCATGAATGTTTTTACTTATTACCACATTTCAGCTTAAACTTAAAAATAAAGTAAATAATTTTTTCCAACAGCAAAAAGAGAGTCCCGAGATTATACAGAAGTGTGTGGCCTCGCTCTTTTTATGTACTTGGTTGGGAAAATGGGTTATTGTCTTCTTCTACCTTATAAGCTTGTACAATTTCTTTGTTTCTGGGCAAAGTTCTGTTAGACATGTTGTTGCTTGGTTTGCTTTCCGCAACAGTTGCTAGCAACTTCCATATACCCTTGTCGTACCACTTTTTGAAGCCAAATACAATCATGTGCTGGATCATGTTCAATATCAGGTCAAGAAATTAATTTTCTGAAATAGTTCTTTGACGCGAGAAGTTAGTTGTTTTTGACTTGTCCTAAACATCTTCATGTCTTGCAACTTCTGTAGGTCCTAGGGAATGCAAAAGGTGCTGTGGCTGTTGTTATATCAATACTTCTTTTCCGGAATCCTGTAACTTTTATTGGAATAGCGGGCTATACAATGACAGTGATGGGGGTTGTTGCTTATGGAGAAGCCAAAAGAAGATACAAATGAGCTGACATTCGGCCTTTGTTTCTTTTATGGAAAACACTTGCATTTTTGTTTCTTGAAGTTTAGACATGTAGACTTAAAGGCAACAGATTCCACGGCTACATTGTAGCTCGTAGAGAGGAAATAGAAGAGTGGTTGGTAGCCAGGGAATTGTTCCCGCTCAACAGCTGTATTCTTCACAGCCAGAATCCAGATGATAGGGTATGCATTTGTATCTGACTCTGATGTTGCATTAAAGTAATATAATGTCTCAGTGCTATCTTGTTCACTTGTGCTATATTACTTGTCCGTAGTCTCGAATTTTTCTGTTGCTTATGAGATTAGTAAGCCTGCATATATGCTTGAAAGATGTGCTGAGGACTTTGGCCTAGTGATAAGAGCTCAGCAAGTGAGGTATGAATAAGAAGCATGTCATGAGTTTGAACCAGGCCGCCATTTCAGTGACATTTGCTTAGTCACTATTCTGCTTCTTCAAATAGTTTCTGCAAAGAGTCTTCCAGTTCTTATGGAAGATCTTTGTTACCAGTCAATAAGTAGTACAAGAACTGTATTTTATCTTATAGCCCGGTCGCCTTTTTAAATTAAGAACTTCATTGGAGGATGGTAGTGTATCCCTTGAGCTATCAAGCAGTTCTTTCTGGCTCCTATAGAATCCTCATAAGATAAATAAGAAGGAAATATAACCAATGAACCAAATTTCAAAATACATTTATAAAGTTCATTTTTGACTTTTTGTCTAATTATTGTTACTATTATTATTATTATTATTATTATTATTATTATTATTATTATTATTATTATTATTATTTTGTTTATGAGAGGATGTAGTTTAAGGAAATTGACTTGCTTAAAATTTAAAGTATGTGCTCAATGTTGCAAGTTGTAACTAAATTAAGAAATTTGTTCTACAAATTAGAAGAGAAAAAGAAAATTAGTGTATTAGAACAAATTTGTCCATTAATAGTTACAGTAAATTCTCGTTAGGCAATATTATAGATGGGCGATTTGTGTAATACTTGAATCCTTCCATCCCAAAATGTAAGGCATCAATTTATTTAAACAATAAAATTGCTCTATCGTTTTCTATTCATTCAAGTAGCAACACCTTGGCCTTTTTCCTTTCACCAATCCAATACTAGTTTGTGTAGTATGATCTGTGCTAGATTGGTCCATTAACAAGCATATCTAATGGCATTTTATAACATTAAATAGTGGCTAGCCTTTCTCATATTAATTTACATTTACGCTGGAAAATATTAAAGTTAAGAGGATTTTATTCAAGGTGTTACCAAGACAAGTCTCATTTATAGTAGATAATGTCTGTGTTTTTGTTTAATTTTGTAATACATTTATAGATGAAGCAGCCAAAAACCTTAAGAACTTTTATAGCGAGAAATAGGTGTTGGAACATCGCTTATTCAAGTTTTTGGAGGAAAATAGAATACGTGCATGTGACGGGTGAGTTATAGACTATTTTTCACATGATACGAACATGTAAATGATGGCAATTGGCAAGGATCAATTCACCATTAATAAAAAATTGACAGGTTTGGATCTTGAAAATGAAGAAACTTTTTTGCAGAAAGCGCTTTAACCTCTTACTATACCTACCCAGACACAAATCCACATCAGTACCGAGCGGGCTTCAAATATCAGATGGTTCAACAGAAAAAATCATAACGAACAAAATGCATTCCAATCATATTTGAATCTAAAGTAGAATAACCTAGTAATGTACTAGAGAAAGTTTGGGGATGACAATAGACGAGGCAACCAAATGCTTAATCCGAGTGAAAACTTGTTCCGGCCTTTAAACACTTCCAGAGGATCAAGTATCCAACGTGTGTGCAAAAACTTCAAAATCTGGTCTTCTCAAGAGAATTTTCTTCACAAACCAAAAAAAAAAAAAAAAAAAAAAACTTTGCGATCAAATGCAGAACAAAGTTCCCACAACTTGCCAAGCATCTGTGCACAAAGACAAGAATCGACAAAAAACTTTCAAGTGGATCGTGGAAGTTAGAGGATGTATTTAGCTGTTCTTAATTCCTTATTGTGTATTTTCTTTCCATTTATTTTGTTTTCCTTCTCACCTCAAACAGGCCTCCTAGTATTCGAATTTGGACCAAACAAACCATCTCTCTCATCTGGCAAGACTTTCGGTTATGCATTTGATCATCACCCCACTCCTAGGCAAGTTCTGGACCACTTGGGAGCAGATCATAACCATCATGGTGCTTAGGAACCTCCTTTTCAACAGGGATCAACTTCAAAATGACAGCGAGGATCAGGCTTGCAGCACCAATTAAGACACTGATCAACCATAGTTGCCAGCTCAGTGGTGTAGTGCTGGCAAAAGTGCCTAAGAACTCGACAATGATAACTTGGAAAACAACTGTAGCAAACATGACACCTAAGAAAACCCAGCTGCCAAAAATGCCACGGAAAACATTTATCTTCTCCATGTCACGGCTGTTTATTTCATTGAAGACCTGTATGGAATGAACCAAGAAAGTGCCAACTGGTTAGTGAAGGTCCATACTCCATAGTATTAGAATGCACATCCAGTATTAACTGATGTGTGGTTCAGTTAATTGAATGTTTCCACAGCAATAATCTGTTAATATCTTCTACATCAGGTTTTTGTAATACTAGTTCAGAGTACAAAAGAATGAACAGAAAAGGACTGTGACTGGTACAAAGATGCAGATCACAAGACAAAAACCAGCTTGACAGGATAATAAACTGAACTAAAATAAATACCTGACAAAACACAAAGGTGTTAAAAATGAAAGTATTCTGAACTGTTGTAGCATCTGAACCTTCAAGTCTCAAAATCTGCTTCCCCGCAAAGTTGAAGGCTAAGAGTACAGCGAGCTGGTAGATACTGTGTCCTATTATATTTCTCCACATTGTCTTTGTAATGAAACTCACATCCCTTCCAACAGGAGGCCTACTCATTAGTCCTTCATGAGGGGGTTCAGTTGCCAGTGCAAGTGCACCTAACGTATCCATTATAAGGTTGACCCAAAGCAGCTGAACAGCAGTAAGAGGAGCAGATCCTGAAAGTTGTTGCAACAGATAAGTAACATCAGCATCTAATATTGTTATCACGATCAAGGAATTCCCCTCTCTCACTCTCTCTCTCTCTCTCTGTTGATTCTTTGTCACAAAGATCCCAACAGAATTGAATGAAAAAACTCAAAAGAGCACTGAATACCTGAGGCGCATGCAGAAATAAAATTGATCATCAGAGCCACAACATTGACAGTCAACTGGAATTGCACAAACTTTTGAATGTTTATATATACAGAGCGGCCCCATAATGCCACATTGACGATTGTCCTAAAGTTGTCATCAAGCACTATAATGTCAGCACTTTCTTTTGCAACCTGATAATGTCATTTTGAAAAAAAAGTGAAGATTAGAAAGAGCTTCAGAAATGCAATATCTACCACATACCAATCTAGGAAAGATCTAACAAAAATCCATAAACTAGCATATATATGCAACTGCTGAATGCTGAATGGATGACATTAATGTCACAAACATGTAAAATATTTTCAGGAGAAACAAAAAAATGAACAAATGTGGATGGACGTTTTGTAGAATTCCATAGATAACGTCGGCTAAACTAACATATACAAGAAAAAGTGAGTCCTACTTGTATGTTGAAGTCGATGTCTACCGGGTGATTTATTAAATGCTTAAGCATAGTATTTTGAAGAAATGATATTGACAAGAAGAATGAAAAGCAATACTCAAGCAGGCAACTACAAGCATGATGAGATAGTTAATTAATCACATATATTTGATATATAGATTTATAAAGAAGACTGCAAATGGTAAGGAATATTTATGCTCCATGTATGAGAACAGAAGAAGCCAAAAAGCTTTCATTTGGAGGCTGAAATAGTAAATATGACCGTATCAACCCAGAGCAGGAGCAAAATTTACAAACCTCTGTTCCTGCTATACCCATAGCAAGTCCAATATCTGATTCATGCAGAGCAGGGGCATCATTTGTGCCATCACCAGTAACTGCAACAACTTCTCTAAACATGCCTCTTAAATTCTTTACTAGCACATGCTTGTCTGTGGGGGATGATCGAGCCATAACCTGCATTATAAAGAACATTTCAGGAAATTGTATTCAAGTGACAAGGATCTACAAGGATGAGATGAAACAACCAAAAGCCCACCTGAATTTTAGGAAGTATTTGCCTCATTTCATCAGGACTTTTGTTGCGAAAATCTGGGCCTTCAATGGCCAAACCATCAGCAGTCAGTATACCACATTCTTTAGCAATGGCTTTGGCTGTATTGATATTATCCCCGGTGACCATTCTTACAGTAATTCCAGCAGCCAAACAAGTTTTAACCGCTTCTTTAACCCCAGGGCGAACTGGATCTTTGATTCCAACTACTGCAACCAATGTATAGCCACTGTCGGGAATATTATTTTCTTGATAACCATCTTCAATGTCCTTGAAAGCCAAGCAAAGAGTACGCAAGGCTTCCCCAGCAAATTCATTAATGACATCTGTGATGTTTGTAACTTGTTCCTCTGTCAAATCAACAATTTCACCACTGCAGTCAACAAACCTATCACACATTTTTAGGACTATCTCAGATGCACCCTTGCAGAAAGCACGGATGTTGCGGTCAGGAAGAGCAACAAGAACTGACATTGTTTTCCTCGCCGAATTGAAAGGTTCAACCTTCATCAATTTACAATCCCTTTTTTTGTCATCAATATCACCAAGAAGTAATCCGTATTCTAATATTGCAGACTCTGTTGGTGAACCCAGAACAGATTTCTTTCCGTCCTTATCTTTAACCACCTCAGCTGCTGTATTATGAAATATTGCCTGCAAAAGAAAGTCCAACGCATTTTCTGATATATCCGTTATTGCATCCCCACCTCCACCATTTTCTACCTTTTTAGCTTTTTCGCAAATCCATACTTTATTTACTACCATATGGTTTGTTGTTAGTGTTCCTGTCTTGTCAGTGCAGATGCAAGTAGCTGAACCCATGGTTTCACATGCAGAAAGATGCCTCACCAATGCTTTGTTGTCCATTAACTTTTTCATTGCAAATGCAAGGCTCAATGTGACAGCCAGAGGTAGTCCTTCCGGAACTGCAACAACGATTATAGTTACAGCTGTGGCAAAGTAATTTAGCAGAGTTAATGCATCACTGGAAGACCATTTGGTGAATTGATGGTGAGTTGCTTTATCCACCAGAAATCTGACTATTAAAACAAGAAATGTCACTACAGCAAATCCCAGTCCTATCTTTCCAATGATAGTGGCAACACCATTCAGCTTAACTTGCAGTGGGGTCTCATCTTCTCCTCCCTCGCTAAGAGTTTCCATCAGCTTACCCCATTCAGTTCTCATACCAACAGTTGTCACTAACATCTTAGCTGAACCATCTTGTACTTTGGTTCCAGATAGAAGAAAGGGTCTTTTTTCATGTATGCTTACTGGTACACTCTCACCAGACAAGCTTGATTGATCAATTAGCAAGCTATATCCTGATATGAATATTCCATCAGCTGGAACCAAATCTCCAATAGACAAGTGAACTACATCACCAACCACCAAGTCATAAATGGAAACCTTCTGCCTTGATCCATCTCTTGTGACCTGGATAGATATCTTTTTCTTCTCCTTATCCAAATCCCTAAACTGCAACGACTGCTTATAGTCACTAATTGCAGTAACAAGGACTACCAAGAGTATGCTGAGTATAATTCCTAAACCATCATATGTTCCTTTCGGCCATCCTTCAGTGGCAAGTCCCACGCCAATGGAAACAACAGCACAGACTATTAAGATAACAAGAGTTAAATCATGCAGCGCCTCCCACACAAATGTCCAAAAACTTCTGGAAGGTTTCTCCGTGAATTTGTTTGATCCATATATATTTTGTCTGACAGGTACATCACTTGATTTTACTCCTTCATTTGATGAGACTCTCAATTTACCTGCAAGCCCTTCAACACCTCCAAGTTTCTTTAAGGTTTTGATATCATAGGAACCAACTATAGATGCAAGTTTATCTGGATTAATTCCAAAACCAGCTTCCCGAGCTTCTTCAGGCAAGTCATTTGCCAGTTCAGCCCCTATATCATCTCTGGCCAGGTCGGAAGGCTTACCATGATCACCAGCTGTAAAAGATTAGAAAGTTAAATGCGAAAAGCAGAAAGCAGCTTGCAGGACTATATGTTTTAATGAGTCAAAAAGCAAACTCAAGATCTGAGCAAATTATACCATCAATGAACTTGAGTGCCGCCATATAAGCCATGAAACCAACTCGGATCTTTTCCTGGAAATAGCATGTGGTAAAAGGGGTAGCTTGAATCAGTATACAAGATTATAAAAGTTCATTGGACCACAAACACTGTCCTCCACAGTATGGTTAACAAAACCCATGCTCCACAGTATGGTTAACAAAATCCATTACAAAACCCATAATTTGTGGTTATATTGACTAGTTCCATAATGAGACCACATAACCAAAATCAGATGAAGATTGCCTTAAGAGTTAAGGATATGAAGGGAACTCTAAACCCAGTTTGGTCACAAGATGGCTCTGATTAGGGAACTCAACGATAGTATTTGAGCAACAAAATTATTCAGGTTCTCACATACCAGAATTAATCAACTGATGATTCTTCTTCTTTTTTTTCTCTTTTTTTTTTTTTTTTTTTTTGAGAATTGTAACAAGAACTAACATAATGATGATTTAACTGATTCTCCGTTTAAATTCTAAAAGTTTGAGATTGAGTTAAGACACTAGATACAGGTAATGAGAAAAATAGCTAACAATCATTTTTGGTGTTATAGATTATGCACAATGCTACAAATCAACTACATTTACTAAGAAAATAGTTTGTAATGAACTATGACATAATTTTGTCAGTACAACTACACATTAACACTTCATGACTAGATGCTAATGACTCTTGGGGAGAAAAACACCATCTCTCAGTGAGCAGACTGAGAATACTGTTGTTGTCATAGGAGTATCTCAAACACCATCCTCTTTTTGCTTCTTCTCTCTTTCAATTCTTTCCAAGTCAAACTTTTTAAGCAATGTTACGTTAATTACAGATTACTGTGAGGAGCATATTTTATTTTTATTTGATTTCCCTTTTTTTTTAAGTTTTCTGTCTCGCTGCAGTTGTTGTAGCTTTGAATGAAAAGGTTCTCTATAATTTGAAAAGTAGTTAAATAAACATAAACGTTACTAGATCTAACAAAGCATATTTGTACTTTGTTTGAGCATTTTGTTCAGAGGATATAGCATTCACCTGTCAGCTACTGTGTATTTTGTATGCGTGACTGTACTTTTAACTTTTCATACTGATTCCACTATATTTTAACCTACTTCCCGTTTAGACCTTACTGTACCCTCCAAGAAATGAAAAAATAAAAATAAAACAGAATATCGACTTGTCTGAAAGAGGTTTCCTGTTTCTCTTTCAATTTCTTGCACTGCTTTTGGGTCCTTGATGCAATTCATTCCCAAGACAGAGAATAGGAGAGGAGGGATAATCAACTCATTACCCTTTTCCCAAGAAAACCAAGACATTCATTTATTATTGAACATAAACCAAATGATATTTCTTGTATCATTTGATTAGATAATGAGGTAAAATAGTCCAGGCAAGGAATATGGCCTACGTCAAAGAATACAATTTACAGTAGAAGACAACAAGAATATACAAGCACGAAATTTCTTGTTAAAATACAAAGTGGAAATTGATGTTCCAAGTGGCAACAAAAGATAAGGGAAAACCAAGAAACAGCAGATGATATTATCTTTTTCATTTCGCCTGTCCTTTTCTGTACTTGTATGTACTATTAATTGAGCTTGTTAATGTCATGAGGAAGTTTCAAGGAAATTTCTCAGCTGACTACGTGTTTATTAGCTAGACTTTTGTTAATTTGGCACTACATAAACTACGATGTATGTATACCGTACTGTTCCCAATTACTATAAGCCTAAAATACAGAAACCCAATACTCACTCAAGGATTCTTTAGTCATACAGAAAGAAGAGCTTATCATATAATGTAATGTTAGCATGTGCTTGTGCACATAAAAACAAACTTGTTTTATATCCATCTGTTCAGAGATGAGATATGAGCTGCTCTCTCCATGCAAATTGAAGTCAGAAATAGCTCATACATGTATATCTGTAAATAATCTACTAAAATACGAATATTAGTAAATATTCTGAACACATGTAGTGAACTCCTATAAAGTTCAAATTTTGAACCCACCTCTAAAAAACTTTTTCTGCTGGAACAACTCACTATATAATTTCGGGAAGACCAGTATGATCATGAAGACACCCAAAAGATCTCAACTTTGTGTAACGTATTAGGTACACCAAATTGACATTATCCTTGGCCGGCCAATTTCTAAATGAAGATGGGAAACTAAAATGTAGACCCCAAATTAAATCAATAGATGCTTACTTAGTCCTAAATTTAATAAGCAATTGTCAAGCTAATTTAATGACATTGACGTTAAGGAATACTGGAGCACAAACTTTAATGCATGAGTTCTTGAAGGGCAAACAGCAAAGATAAATATTGAATAATTCCTTATGCTCAATACAGCTGGAACTGACTTATACCCGTGGAAATAATACCAGGTAGACATTCTAAGGGCTCCTATTTACATTTTAGGCCCTATTTTAAAGTTTAATTTTTCAGTTCAAAGCTTCACAAATTGTGTTTCGCCCCAAGGCTTTAATCTTTTGTTTCTAATCATTCTAATATTTAAGCAAAAAATAATAGAAACTCGATAAACAATTTTTAGTCTTGTTTGTTCGGTAAAAAATAATCAATTTTTACAAAAACGAAGGTAAAGTTTTTTTCCCGAAGTTACACTTGTTGCTATGATCTACTAAACAAATCTCTATAAAACCTTTACAATTTCCTATGAGCAACTTTTGTAGAGCAAAAGGCTAGAAATTAAATAAAAAGGACAGGTGGGAGTATGTTTTTCACGGAACTAGCGTGATTCTGTAGATTTTCCAGATGGCCCCCCATAAACAACCAATGGCGTTATCCTACTTTGAGGCATCCCAGAGACAACCCCACAAGGGTAGATTTAAATAGGAATAATAAAATCATAGGGCTTTGGTCAGCTACTTTGCCACTACACCACAATTGACTAGGCTAGGGTGGCCTCATTTTCCTCCAACAAGTCCTTGCAAATAGTACTAGCAGCAATTGTAGCAGGAAACCATTATAACGTCCACATTAATAAAGTACTTTAATAGTTTGCCAATAAAAAATAAGTATGGTGGTTGACTTACCGACCATCTGGTCTGAATAATAACTAGTATAAAAAAATAAATCACTAATACTAAAGTTTATGTAACTGTCAGTAGTTCATTATGTAACCAATGTTTTCTATAGAATTACAATATTAATTTAACATTTTTAATAGTAATTTTGTGTAGTTTAAATAATGTGATTTTGCAATATAGTATAAATAGTAGTATTAGGAAAAATGTACCCAAAATATTGGAGATATTTTACAAATAGGAATGGCAACGGGTAGTTATTATTAATTAACGACACCACATATCTTTTCTTTAATAATTAAGAAGTGCCAATGGGTAGTTATTATTTGAAATTTGACGGTAATGGTTCTTTTTTCACGGCATAGTTTGAACTTTTAATTCACAAATTGAGCTTTTATTCTAAGATTGGGCGCAGATAGTGAGGGATTCTGTAGAAACACCCAATAATTTATCGCTCAGACTATAGATATGTAAAAATCTACTAAATATGTAAAAATAATATATTCGAAACCAATAACTCAAATAGCAAGTGGGTTCTCAACATTCCGAATTCATAAATTTCAAATTCAGTTTCACCCTGTGTACTAAGACACCCTATAGAAATCCAATATTAAATATTTCTCCTAAAAATTTTCCTATGATAGTAGTAATTCATTGCGCTCGGAAACCCATTTCTCAAAGGAAAGATCCAATCTTTTGTCTCTATTTATTTGAACAACATGGTTCTCCATATTAATGTGCTAGCAAGTGGGAGCTGAGCCAGCAAAGAATCCAAAAAGAAAGAGGACCAAGAATTTTCTAACTTATCACATCCAAAAGTCAAACAAGAAAATGTCATCGTAGGAAAAAGGAAATATATAATGTCAAATTAGAGAAAGTGCTGAGGCACCACTGATGGAGAATATCATGTGATCTTTACCATATATTCCCTCTCATCTTATTTATTGTAGAAAAAGTGATCTTTTTTGACAAATCAAAAGCAAAATTTTATGTGGGAAAAATTATAGTATAAATATAACAGAAGATGGAATTTACATAGTAGAAAAATTAAACATTTCGAGAACAATTTTTTGTGATTATTTTTAAGAAATAGGTAAATTTTTATCGTAACATGGTTAAAAACTCGGTAGATACTAGATAGCTTTGCCAACTATTTTTGTAGTGTGGTTTGAACCTTTAAAATGTACCTGACCGACATACCTAAAGTATTAATCGAAGTTGAGCTCTCGCTGAGTCACCACTATACCAAGCATATCGGAAAGATTATTAACGTTTTTCAACCAATGTACGTGTATTTTACCACAAGGTTTGAGCCTGTCGCACAGGGCTTGCCTAGTGCGGTTTAGCTCTCTTGTGTGGTTTGCAGGCTATTGCATCAGGAGCGGGGTTTACCCAGAGCGCACCCAAAGAGTAGCGGTTGCGGGTTCCCTTGTCATCAAAACTTTAAGCATATAATAATATTATGTATGTATTTGGTTTGTCACCCAGTATCCCGTGCCCATATAGAAGCCTAACTAATCTAAATACGGACCATGCTTCCTATTTTCGAGAAAATCGCTTTCTATTAGGATATATTTTATTTTCAGAGCTCGCGAGACCTCTCGTTAGGAGTGAGAGATACTTTGATAGTAGTAGCATGTAATATTAATGTCCTAGCAACAAAACAATCTCTAACAAAGAAAAAATCAAAGGAACGAGATTTCAAAGCCGAAAATTCTTCACTAGTCCAAAGAAGATGAAAAAACGAGTAGAAAGTTTCAAAAATAAATAAATACTATCATAATTGAACTTATATTCCGGCTTATTTCTCGGAAAACAAAAACAAAAGAGGAAAAGATCTATTTTCCATTGAAATGTACAAGTACTAAGCCATACTGTACCACATTGATAAAAGCATGACTTAAACATTCTAACAGTTTACACACTAATAATGGGAATAGAAGAGGATTTAATATGGCATCCATAACGTTTTTTCCAGTAATGTACAAGTATTTCAGCATAGAGTACCACACTTATAATGCATTTATTGTTCTAGCAACGATCTCTATTCTCTAATTATCATTTTCCGGCTTTTTTTCTCCTTTGATGAAACGTGCACATTGTACAGCTAATTAAAGCAGGATTAAGATTTAACATTTCTTCAGAATATTTTCAAATGTTCATTCATTAACAGATACTAACAATTTAGCAGTAACAAAAACAAAAACAAAAAGTAGCAAAACTCTTCTTCACTGTTGTATCAATTTCTTAGCGCATTTTAAATATTTTTTTCTTTAAATGTCACGGAGTGAAGCCATGGAATCAGTCATTAATACTTATATCGAAGTAAGAAGGCCACATCACACCATTTAGATGTAACCCTACCACAACTCTATGATTGTAGAATATTTTGTGCACCAGACTTGCTCGTCATTTATTTTAAACAATTTTCTTATTCATTTTCAGGCATATTTTTCAGGGGAAGAAAGAAAAACAAAAGCGATGAATAAATGAAGAGAAGAATAACGTACTCGAGTTTTCTCGATTTGTTCTTTAGCTTCTTGACGTTTTTCAAGATTAGGAGCATATCGGAACCGGCGCCGGCTATTCCTAACAAACGAAACAGCTTTTCTCCACCGCCGTTGAGCTTCTACCGACGGATTTTTCGCCGGCAAATCAAAATCTTCTGATAACAAGCTCTCCATGTATCCACAACAATGTCGTAGATCAATACAGATACGTATTATTATACAGTGAGGGAAAAAAAGTTAGTAGGAGAAAACTTAAAGGACGAAAGGGAAAATAGATGTATAATTTTTTGGATGCGGATTGGTCATGGGATTTTTTATTTATTCTTTGTAATTTCTAAAAATAGAAGAAGGCGTTAGTTAAGGGCGGAATTGTAGAATTGGTCCCTTTAGTTAGGTTAGATTGTTATTTATATCCCTCCTTTTTTGACTTTTTCCAGACGGTCAACAAACTTGGACTTTTATTTTGGAGGTGAGGGCGAGGGTTTAAAATTCTATGAGGAAATTGTATTTAAGTTTCACATTTAAGTTTTCTACAAAAGTAGAATATGCAACCTTGAAAATAGACAAATTAATCGATTTAATAGGTGCTGAAATGGGAATGGGTTTCCCTCCATTAGTATTTGGTACAATATTACTCAATAGAGCTATAAATTGATGTCATGTACACTTATTTAAGCGATGGATGAAATTATTTTATTACTAATTACTAAAAAACTAAACATGGTAGTGTAATTTTATATAAAATTATTTTTTAAAAAATATAGTATGGCCTAGACGACAACCGTTTAAATTAACATTCATCATTTCTAAAAAACGTAAGGCTCACTGTGATCACATATTAAAGAAATAAAAACTAATCTAGAATAAGTATAAAGATAAATATAAAAGATATGACCGAGGGGATAAAAATTACTTGACTTTTTAAGCGGCAAAAATGTCATGCCTCAATCTTATGCGAGATTCAGAGTTTCCTATGAGTAATGACTAATGAGAAATAGGAGTAGCACACACCGTTAATGTGCACTACTGTCATTTAGGCTATTCTTTTTTTTTTCTTCAAAATTTGTTTAAGATTACACTATCATATTTAGTTGTTTACTAATAAAAGGATTTCATCCATGAATTAAGTAGGTAGACACATGGCATGTCTATAGCCCTATTGAATAATATTGCACCAAAATGGAGGGGATCCCATTCCCATAAAATGATTTGTATAACTTTCGTACTATAGGCCTTTCCATTGAAGTTTTTTTTTTTTTTTCAAAAAGTAAAAAACAAAGATGAAGAACTCACCAAAAAGTATTTTATTAATGAATCAAAGAGAGAAAGTATGAGCCTTTGATCAATAGCTCATACCGTCTCAAACTGACCACGTAAATCTATTTTAACATTACTATAAAATCTTTTTCTAAATTAACTTTAACTAAAAACTCAAGTAGATATAAATTAAATAAACTACTCCTAGTAAATAATAACTTTTAGACACTTTAGATTACTAATCTTGATTTAATTCCAACATAAGATTATTTGGATTTGAAAATATTTGCACTATAGTGGACTAACTTATTTATTTTAATTTAAAGAGTTAATTATAGTCAGTGCACCTCACTGATTTATTGAAAAAGTAGGAGCAAGGAGCATGAAGAGCATTATGTCTAAGTAATATTAAAAAATTAGAAGGGAGATCTTAGGATCTGATACTATTGGATTTATATCAAAAGGTACAAAAGATCATACGATACCTTTTCAGAAAGTTCCTTTAATAAAAGTTTGCCTTTTAGAGAAGATATATTTTAGAAAGTTTCCATGGACTGCTTTATGACTTTTCTTTATAGTGTTCTTAATTAACGGGATGGGATTAGGGAAAAGACTTGGTAAAATAGGAGATACTGAATTAATTGGATCTCTCCTCCTGTAACTATTACTCCTATTATTATGTAATGTAAAAGGAAAAAAGAAAATATTGGAATTGTGATATGGCCATATAGACAAGCCGTACCTTCTACCAAGATGAACACATTTGGTAAAACAAACTTAAATGTGTGTACATGAAGTTTGTGTCATGTTTGATAATTAGGTAAGGAATAGTAAAGGAATATACGAATCTCATGTTATGTCTGAGATTTTTAAAAGAAAAAACCCCTCATTAATTTTCTTCTATTTATCTAATTCTTAGCAAGTAGAGTTATCAATAATTAGTTTATTCAAAAAAAATAAAAAAAATAAGAACAATTAACAAAAACATCGATTTTCAAGTCATATTTTACATACATACCTTTTTCTTTTGCAGTTAGTGGGAGTAACAATGCATGTTGGAAATTGGAATGAAAAACCATTCGAATTTCCATATCAAATTTGCCTTGACTATCGGTCAATTAGAAATACTCCCTCCGTCTCATTTTAGTTGTCGCTTTAGGCTTATGCACGCCCATTAAGAAATCAATAAATAGGGTATGTCTTTTACTATTTTACTCCTAATAAATGAAACTGAATTGACTTTTCTAGAAAATATTCCTTTATTAAATATGGGCATAGTTGGAAAGAATTGGTAAAGAATGTTTTGAAATGCTAAAGCGACAACTAATTTGGGACAAATAAAACTTGCTAAAGCGACAACTAAAATGGGACGGAGGGAGTAGTACTATAATTTGGTGGTTCCACACCAGATTGACTGCAGCATTGACGTAGGAAGAAATTTTTTCTTTCTTTTTTTGTGGAAATTTAATGGAATTGAGTGCATGGTCTCCGTTAGAAAATGCACTTGCATTTTAATTCATTTTACATCTTTTAGTTAAACGTAAATGTCACGGAAACTTTATTCGATTCCTTCTTAAGAAAGCTTTAAATTATAAAAAAGTCGTTGCAAAGTTATGTTCTACTTTTCATCATAGATTTTTTGAACCAGTGATGAGACTTTTATCATAACTACATAAGAATAATCTTGTGGTGAGATGGATAGAAATTCTCCACTTTTAAGCAGATGCCTCGGATTCGAACTTTGAGAATGGAAAAAAAATCATAGTAGCGAGCGCCTCCCTCAAAAATGGGTCTTACGTGGTGCGAATAGAGAGAAATATAAGATAAGAAAGGAGTAACATGAGAATCGAATCCTACATCTAAAATATGTAGTACAATCTAAGAGTAATGAGAATTAGTAATGCACTTAATTGATTGGGTGAACTTTCACTTTGGAGAGAGTTCAGTTCCCATCTTGTAATCGTGTTCTTCATTTCTCCTCCCCTATGTTTAATAATTATAAAAAAAATCTCAAAAAGAATTACTCCTTCCGTCTCAAAATGGGTGTCTGGATTTGACTGGACACAAAATTTAAGAAAATAAGGAAAACTTTTCAATCCTGTGGTTTAAAATGAAAGTAAGTTATGTGTAATGTGGGCTAGTGTCTTTAAATCCTGTGGTACAAAACAAATCTTAGATTTAAAGAGTTGTCATAAAAGGAAAGAGGCACTCATTTTGGGACAAATAAAAAAAGAAAGGTAGACACTCATTTTGGGACTGAGGGAGTAGTAATTACTGATAAACTAATTGTCCCACGAGTAAGTATGTCAGCTCTAAAATATTATGGAGAAAGAAGAGGTGCAATAATTATTATTACAGTGATTGCAGGGCTATATAATAATTTAAAATAAAATGTTGGCAATTTTCCACAAGCAGTCGATGCCCTTTTCTTGCGCTCAAACACATGGTCTTTATGTGTAAAAGAAAAAAATGTTCACTAGTTTACTCTTCACTTTTAATTTTCAACTACTAAAGTATATTAGTATTTGATTTGATGTAAACACAAATAATACTTTCCAATCGAATGCATACTAATTTGCTACGGTGATCCAGTGAATGCGGAGTAGCATCTGTAGCTCATATGATTAAACATGAGGCTACGAACTCATCAAGATTACTACCTTATGTGGATTTCAGTAGATGACATAACTCATCAAGAAGTTCATTTTGACCTAAATAGTTCAGGTTTCTTATGATGATAAAATCCGCAAAAAGAAGTAATCTGAGAACACTAAGGTGTCCCTTCCTCTTTCAACTAAAAACTTTTTGTCTACTCAACTTAAATAGTTCCATTATAGAGTACCTGCTAGTCTCAATCAGATCTCTATGATGTTACAGTTAGTTGCTGTTTAAATTACACTAAAGAATGTAAAAACATACATAAACCAGCAAAATTTGAAAGTTAACTAATTGAAGTATTCCCCTCCAGCAATCAGTGCCTTAATTGCAGGAATTGAAATAAGTCAAATATTTATATCTTGCAGACAGTGTGTCCTGTCTTCAAAATACTTTTCTCGAGCCAAGGTTCTATCGGAAACAACCACTCTACCTCAGATAGGTGAGGTAAGATCCGTGTACACCCCACTCTCCCCAGATCCCACATGTGGAATCATACTAGGTATGTTGTTGTTGTGCAGTCAGCATCATTCACTAGGTGTTACAAAAGCTTGCAATTTATGCAACCAGTCGACGTATTGATCTTGCTCCTTTTTGTGTAGATGAAGTAACAGGGCATCCGCAAAACTTTTATTAATGCCTCTTGCTTCCAGGTATTTGTGGAGCTGAACTTGAAGTGTCGGATCTAACGTACTGAAAAGGGAAAGAATAAAGAGAATTTGTAAATGTTTCATACATTTTTGAATAGAAATATGATGAAAGAAGCTGAATAGGTCACTATTGAAGTAAATGTAACCAGCAACCCATGAAATAGTCACAAATTAAGCCAAAGACTGTTCTACTAGAGCAACAAAAGGCACATAATGACATCAGAAGCATCTTGAGAAACAGACAAGAACATGACAACTAAAGCTAAACAAGAAGCTATGAGAACAATAGAAAGTGATGTGGAAAATATCGCATTTATTAAAATGTAAAGAGAGGATCAACGCTAGTCTAGGTTGGAGCACATAATACTGTATGAAGCTTCTAGCAGGTTTAGCACAAATTGAATGACAGCTTTAGAGCTAGAAAAATCCAAACTAATACTTCCAAAATAATCCGAAGACCTCTTTTCACCAGCACTGCAACCTAAGAAGCAAGCTTGCAACATTCTTCTGATTGTTTCTCCTTGAAAGAGAGCCTTGTGAAAAAGAGGTATAATTCAACTATACAGTTGACATATTACTCTCCAATGTAGTAGAATCTACTTTTGGCCAAGAAATAGTACGAAAGAAATTTAGTACATCTAACCATCTCTAACATCTTCAGCAAAATAAGCTAGATCTTATTGTATTAGTTTAGCTAAATACGAATGTTAAAATAAAAGGCAGCAACAGTGTATATCAACTAATCAAATCCCTAGCTGACAGAATTAAACTGTTGAATGCCATCTGCCAGAACAGTTGACACATGCAAGAATGCTACAGCAATTGCTGCTCATACTCGTGTAAACTTAGAAAATAATTAAGTTAGTTAAGCATTTAAATGCAACATCCTGTATCCAAAGATGATGAGGACAGCTCTAGAGGTTCTTAAATTTAGAAGCATTGAGCAATCTTAAGTCCTTACTAGTTATGCAAGGATTATAATGCGTAGTTTTGAGGTGAATAATAATGTAAAATCGTTATATAGGGAGCAATAATACAGAGATCGTTTTCTGATAGGAATCACACGTACATGAAACAGATATTGTTAAATGGCAAACAAAAATACAAGAATTGTTATGCAAGCGTAACCTTATTTTGACACACTCTTATCCAATCATTGCTAATACACTTACTATTATTCACATAGTTATCCCAAATAAGCTTTTGGTATTTGTAATGCAAAGTCTAATACCTGAAACCAAAATTGCAGTAGTAATGTAGAGTTCTATAACAGAAATCAAACATTGCACTACATTCTGCAGAGATTACATTAGTAACGCAGAGTTTTCGGAATTTTATGCTGGAACTATTTTTCCTTATGCCGAAAACCAGACGACCCATCAATTCATTGAGATTGATTATACTAGGGGTAGTTAAAATTGTTCTCAATGAATCGTGCTTAACTCAAGACAATCTCAGTAGACGGGGTCTTCAGCTAGTCAACAGATGCCATCTATGCCAAGCAAGTTCTGAAACAGTCAATCACTTGTTCCTCCATTGCTCTATAGCATCTTATTTATGGAGTTTATTCTACTCCATATTTGGCATTCATTGGGTCATGCCACAAAATGCAAGAGAGACCTACGCTTGCTGGAACCTATGGAGAGTTGATAAGACGATCAAGAAGATCTGGTTGATGATTCCTGCTGTTATTTTTTGGGTTTTGTGGACTGAATGGAATCGAAGATGTTTTGATGGACTATCAACTCCAAATCACTCACTCAAGGGTAGATGTTTAGTTAACCTTTTTTGCTGGACAAAACTAACCCCTGTAATTAGTACTGACCATTTTTTGGACTTTATTAGCTCCCTGGTTCTAGATTGACTTGCTGTAAAGGAGCTACATAAATGTCTTTAATCGTTTGCTAGTTTGTATAATTGCATCTTCTTGATGCCTCATTTTTAATGAATCACTTTACTTCATCAAAAAAAAGTATTACAAGGTTATCCGTATATCTCTAGAAAAGCTGTAGGTGGTGTATTGGAGAAAACTTAAGGAGTCTCATTACAGGCAATAACAAATTTATGGAGAAGAACATGCATATAGGTGTGAACAAACAGCAAGCTGTACTCCTACATTTGGAAGATAAAGTCAGAACTCCAACTGCAGTAAAATTATAATTGTACGACATTGGTTCAATAGAAGACGAAATTACCTGAACAAGGGACCTGAGTAGGCTGAAGAATCCAGGCTTGATGATGGAATGTAGTTTAGATTTTGAATTTCAAAGTCACAACCATCACCAACTTGGGCAGTTGACACACAATCAAACTGTAGCATGGATGTCAAGCCAGGCTTCTTTACACCTACTTTCATGAAAGCTTCCCTGGGAAATTTAACATCTTCATTGGAGTTCTCAGCACCCAATACAGCAGAAACAGCAACTTCCTCCCCTGACTCATATCTCTTGCGTAGAACCACATCTTGGGATTGTGGTGAATCCCAGTCTACAACAAAATCTCCAAAGCTTCTGCTTTCATCACTCTGCTTTAATTTAATAAAAAAAAGGTAAAACAAAATCAAAAGTGCTCATAGAGCCTTCTCAAGGAAAAATTATAAATTGCAGCATTAGTTACCCACAGCATGGTGGATGAGACCATAATAAAAGTGATTCCAAGATTGATCCAATAGACTGAATTAGCTTGACTATGAAGGGTAAAAAGATACAGAGAGACAGATGAAACAAACTTTGTATGAGAAATCAGGTGAATGCACGCATCGTTCATACACAAGACCCCAAAATTGATTCCATGCCAGCTTTTGTTTCTTCTGTCCCTCTGACAAAAAAACCCTTTTATTCGTGGTACAAGGAACACCTCTGTCATAGTTTAGGATACTTCACAGTATTCTTAAGAGGGTCTTCTTTATGAAGTAGACTCTTTTTTCCTAGTGTTTTACTGATCTTTGCACCGTTGCTGTCGCTTTCTCTCCGTTTAGCTTGATTTAACTGGACATGATCTTGATACCCTTCTACTTTTATTTATTTATTCTATGATTGAGAAATCCTCAATGAACAGCGCGTGCAATTCCAAACTAGGTGGATAATGGGCCCATCCCTCTACCCATCTCTACTTAAATTTTTGCGACAGGGTTCGAACCGGTGACGCGCGCATAACCCACAAATCACTTGTTGATGCCTTTGTTTTTATCCATTTCAACAAAGGATATTTGAATGAGTAACTTCATTGCCTACGATAAAAAAGTATGCTAAAACTACTGCATCAGATTGACAATTAAAGTATGATAAAGTACTCCTATATCATACGACATTGCCAAACTCATTCCCTATACTTGAATGGTAACTTCATAAGCTGAAAAATATCACTTCCAATCAATCAATTTATCAATCAACTGTAGTTCAATCCAAACTAGTTAGGATAGAATATATGAATCTTTTGCATCCTTAAAGAATACAATCTCTGTGGATTGATAATGCGACTATCTTATTGGTAGCCACTAATCTAAATGTCTTCCTACAACAACAATAACAATATACCCTTTGTAATTTCACAAGTGGAGTCCGGGTGAGATGTACTCATACTTACTCCACACCAAGGTGGAGAGGCTGTTTCTGAAACTCAATGTCGTCCAACACATTTGTTAAAAATAACATAAAACCTTTCTCATATCAAATTCAATAATTCCATAAAATGGACTAAAAAGAATGGATTTTTAAATAGAAGTAATGGAGTACCTGAAAAGAGGTGGAAGAGAGTTCGTGGTTGATTTCAGATTGCAAGACTTTGAGCAAATCCAAATCTCCAATTACTTTACGAGCTTGCCGCAACACTGCTCTAACTTTTGTCATTCTTCAAAATATTAGTACTAGTATTGAACTAAAGTAACGAGCATTTTTGACTGCGAGGGTGGGTGTTTTATAAGCAAGTAGCAAAGTACTTGCAAGTAAAATGCGCCAACTAGTTGTAACAAAATCCAACTTAAGTAGGAGTAATAAGTTGGTCACTTTGAGTTTATGGTTTTTTAAGTTTTAACAAACTATTTTACTATTTTATGTCTAAAAAATATTTTGTAATTCCTGAAATTATATTTTTCAAAACAAAATTTTCAACTCCCTCTACACTATATATTTGTCATTTTTAATATTAGAATATTTTTATTTTAAAAAATAAAATAAATAGGTTGAAGGACATTTTAGTCATTTTAACAAAAAAATTACCTATCATTAGGGGTGTGCAAAACCGAACCGGTACCGATATCCGAACCGTTACCGCTACCGATAAGCATAACGGTATCGGTATAACGGTTATTGGTTCGGTAATGGTATAAATTTCTAATACCGATAAGATATTGGTATGGTAACGGTTTCTATATATCATTACTGTTACCGTACCGATAACCGATAAGGATTTTTTAAAATAATTTTTATGTATTTAATTTATTATTAGTATATTAATTTATATGTTAAAGTATAAATATTATTGCTACTAGTGGCTATTTGTCGTTACAAACATATGAGGCCTGGCTCATTTTGACTTTGTCATTACAACATTCTAAGATGGAGAATGTTGGGGAGAAAATATTGCAGAAGGTGCATAGATGTTGGCAGAGGAAATATTACTGTAAAATGATAATCCCTTGATTGAGGTTGCTAATGTTGATAACTAATATTAATAGTTGTCTGTTTATGGAAGATATGAATGAAATTTACCTTCTTTTGGCTAATTTTCTTTTCTATAGGTTGTGTTGCTGCTTGTAACAAAAGTTTATAAGTTGTACATTTAAGAGTAAAGCTAATCTTTTTATGTGCTTTTGTGAGATTTCTTATTAATCTAGCAAGCTTTCTTTGATTACTTCCTTTCGTAAATCTGGGTTATTGTGGCTTCGGTATACCGCTTACCGAACCGTTAACTACCGAACCGTTAACTACCGATAACCGATAACCGATAGCTTATCGGTACGGTATTGGTTTTACATAATTACATACCGTTAACCGATATACCTTTACCGATAAGCTTAAAACCGTACCGTACCGTACCATGAACACCCCTACCTATCATCACTCAAATCCAAACATATAACTGTTTATTTATAAAATTACATCTAAAAGTGATTTTCAGCACTCGATAATTATTAGGCACTTTAAATTAGATAATCCCAATGGACTCTACATGTACTCCTTCTAAGGTTTATCATTGATAAAGATTTTATTCTATATTTTTATTTGTCAAACAACAAAAGTCTTTCAAGGTACAACTAAATATAAAATCAAACTACTAAAAGTTTTTTATATTTAATTAGATATCCTTAATAAATGCATATTGGATACTAATGATGTGAATCATTATATCATTTAAAACTTCAAAAAATTTTGGAATTAGAATGAAAAATTAATCAAAGCACACGATTAAATTTTGTAATTATAAGGAATCAATTTACCTCGCGGAAATCAAGAGTTGTTCAAAGAATAATTGAAAGTGTGTGTGTTGTCAGACACTGTTGTAGAATTAACTAAGTTGATTCGATTAAGTTCGATTAGATCATATTTGTATTTGTACATTTCTGTGGTTCTGACCAGAGAAACCAAAATAATAAAACTAAAAACCTAATTGTTGTTTTTCCTAGAGTCACCACTAAATGACCAGTTCCTTCTGTGTGTTCCTTTACTTGTAAATTGTGGAATTATGTAAAACTTAAGTAAAAGGACACTGATTTTAGCGTGGAAAAATCTCTTGAACTTGGGATAAAAAAACCACGACATACTCTGTCAAGTAGGATTTCAACTTCACTATTTTAAAAGACTCGCTTGGTTACAAGACCACTCTCTTACTAACCTAGGACTAACTCTAATCCTATAGTGACCCCTTTCACAATTAGTGAAGTTCTTCCATGTAACAAGACTTGAATGATCAGTACTACTACAGAACTTCTTAAGAAAGCAAATAGTACAACTTGATATGTCCTACTACATATGAACTAAGATAGAGTTTTGACCAGACTCAATCTAAGTAACAGGTTCTTCACTTAGTTCCCTGTAGCTTAACGGCCGCTCAAATACAACTTCGACTCAACAAAGCTAAAGATCTTTTTATCTCTGTATTTGTGCGCGTTTTAACAACTAAAGACCTTGATTTATAGCCTCGAAATCTGAAGAGTCTTGCTTGATTAGAACTTCAAAGTCTCCATGAGTTTGAGTCCTAATAGAACTCCTTCCTTATCTCCAAGTCTTATCTTGAGCTTATGCAATCTTTTCTTATCACGCATGAATCTGCATAAATGCAAAGATAAACATTAGATAATAGGATAATATTTAATTTCCTGCTTAATTGATTTTGCAATATTATTAATCCTGCTGTCGTAGTGTAATGACCAAGTCCTTCGATCTGTTCCTTCATCATCAATCAAAACTTCAAGCTAACATTTTCCTCATTTTTGATGATGACAAACACATAACTTTTGTTGCATGTCCTTAATGCCCTGGTTCACACTTTTCAACTTAAAAGCCCAATTAGCAGAAATTAATTTTATCATTAAGGAGCAGGATAATAAATGTCACAAGCAAAATCATTCTTATCTTGCCCCTTTTGGCATCATTGAAAAGGTTGCATAAGTTAGAACATTATAAAGCAAAGAAATCAACAACTCATAGCCAATGTAGGCAACTCAAAATGCAAACTGAATATAACTAAAAGTACTGCATAAAGATGGTATTATCCATCCAAGATAGTTCATTATCAGCAAAAATAATCATCACCAGGGGTACATGCAAATACAACTAAATTAACCAAAAAATAAAAGAGTGCAAAGAGTAGCAACTAAGACTAAACTAAATCTCACTTGTTAAAAATGATGGCTAAGGGCTTTTTGGAAGGTCAGGTGCTAGAAGGACCAGTTCCTGGAGCCCTTCATCATATCAAACATCTACTTAAGCATCCCCTCATTCATCTCTTTTGCCTTAGCAGCTTCAGTTTTCCAGAAATCCCTTTCAGCTTCCAAACGAACAATTTCGGCAGCTTGCAAATTCACTTGTTACCTTAAGGCCCTCACTTTACTGTTCAGAGGCTGCTTGCTTCCACCAACTGTGGGAAGTTCAGCTTGAACAGACAGATCACAACTCAACAAAGTGGATACTCCCAGTCTTTCTTTTTTGGTAGCCAATTTCACATCAATCAAAGGAATTCCAAGCTTGGCAAACAAGTATGTGAGAAGAAAGCCAAAAGACAGAGAATGTTTTTTCTTTCCAGTGACCACTCTTGTTATCAGATGAATTATGAACCTAGGCCGGTTAATCAATTTTTCTGTGTCCAACAGCTCCATAAGGACCAGGTCCATGAAGCTAGCTATGCCTCTCTTTTCCTGTCTAGGAAACATGATTTTGTTCACAAATTCAAACAAGAGCTGGTGTTGTGGATGCATCTCACTCTTCTGCATAGCCCTAGACTTTTCTTCATTTGGATTTTCTTTCTTGTTATTTCCAAATCAGTTGGGAGACTAGTTAGATCAGGCCAAACTAGCTTGATGTATTCACTATAGCCCTGTGAAGGGATACCAAGCAGTTCACCCAGCTCTTTGGTGTCAAAACTGATTTCCTTGCCATTCACAAAAGAGGTAACCCTATCTTCACTGATAGAACAGTTAAAGAAGAATTCTCTAACTATGACCTTAGAACACCTCCATGTGATCTGAAGGACCATGTCCTTCCACCCCTGGGCTTCCAACTTCAGGACAAGCCAGACCATTTCTTCTTCTTCTAAATCAGACATCACTCTCCCCTTAACCACATTTCTGGTCATAAAGTCATCATGAACAACAGGTTGATCACATGTTTCTACCACACCTGCATAGTCACTTTCACTATCATCCCCAACAGTTTTTTCAGAGTCTGTTTTTGAACTTTCATCAACCAAAGCTCTCCTGGAGGACCTGCTCCTTTTTTAAGACTGACCAGTCCTGGAAGCAACCACAGCTCTTTGGGGAGTTCTTCTCTGACTAGTTTTTCTTTTCTTAGCAAGAGGTGCACTAGGTTCATCTTCAACAGAAGAGTCACTCTCCACAGCCACTGGTTCATTTTCCACAGTCACAGGTTCCACTGTGTCATCAGAATCAACTACTTGTTTCCCTTTCCCTTTCCTACTTTTCTCCATTGCTGCATGCAATCTCTCATCTGTCATCCTAACACTTGCTCTAGTAGCTCTAGCAGAAGGAACTGGTTCCTTCTTTTTTCCTGAAGGTTTACCCAGTTTTTTCTTAAGTGCATGTTTATAACTATCACTTACTTTCTTCAATTTGGCATTGATGTCAGCAGCCACATTGGGATCACTCAACCCTCTCTTCTTCAACTTCCTTTTTACTCTTTTCAAATTTAGCAAATTAATATAGGAGTCTCATCCTCACTGTCACTTCCAAATATATCCAACATGTCATCATCAGCCATGGGGGCTCTAGGAGCAGCCATGAGTGTATCAGCCTCTCCCGTATGAACAATCATCCCCTTGTTTTTGCAGACACCTTAACAATTTCTAAGTTTGACTCAGTATCATCAGGATCAACAATATTAATGGGTTCAACATAATTTACCTTGAACTCATACAGTATCATTGCCCTAGATAAATCCTCTATTTGTTCCAGTATGGTTTTAGCTATAGGACCAGATCTTTCCCCATGAGTTTGAGACTGAGATTCTGTTTCAGAAACATGAACTGATCCTTCCCCCTGAATTTGTGGTTCAGGTTCTGAAGTCTTGAGATTTTCAGGGTTAATTGTGGTTTGCATGGGTGAAGATGGAATTTCAGAACTTTGGGGATTTTCAGTTTCACGGGTGAAGAGGATTGATCAGAAATGGTGGTTGAATCAGTGTTGAGAGACATTGCTAAAATCTGCTTAAGGAGAAAATTCACAATTCTTTCTGAAATTTTGAAAACTGAATGGGAAAATATGAATGGGGATTATGGGTATATATAGAAGAAAGAGTTTGTGGTTGATAAGGAGTGTTGTTCTTTGCCCGTTTGTGATTAGAAAGAAGTGTAGTTGTTCTAGGTATCTCGATCGTTTCAAATTATTTAGCCGTTATAATGATGAGTCCCAGTGGGAGTCTAATCAAGGGACGATTACTTGAGGGAATTGGTTTGCAAAAATTAGAGATTTAGTGGGACTTAAGCTTATCTAGATACACTTCACAAACTTTATAGTTTTTTGGAATAATAAAGGAGTACACACCTGTTGTTGACACTCAATTTCGTCCCGAGATATAATTAACGGCTAAATTATTTAAATGGGAATCAATTATTAAAATAAAATTAAAATTAAAATTAGATAATTAAAATTATTTGAATTGAAATTAATCAATTAAATTTAATTAAAGTAAATTAATTAGTTTCAAAAGAGGGCTAAAATTACAAAGCATATCCTAATTCTTATCCTACCCTTGCAATTTCTAAATAGCTTGATTTACCTAAAATAGGCTAATTGCGCAAATCCTAACCCTGCACCTAGCTTACCCGCGCAAAATACATATACACACATAATACTCCCTTCCCCCAATTCTCAGAAACCCACTCAAATCGCCCGACCCGTTTCTTCCAATCGCGACCCGATTCCCTTTCAAATCTTCCCAAAATCTCCTCCAATCCGTCCAAAACCTCGTACGATTTGGTCCCTCACCCCAACTTTTACCCTCTCTCCAGTACAGAAAATGAATCTCACGCGTCCATCTCATGTGCGATCAAGTTAAGACCGTTGATTGGATTCAAACGGTAATTTCCTAGGGATAGAGAGTGAAAGTGGTACGATCCACAAGGGATTAGACCATTTTCACCCTCTTTCCTTAAAGGAAAGGCGGAAATTAGGGGGCTTTTTGAGGGAATTTGCTTCATGCCGAAAACCCTAAATTTTGAGGTATATATTGTTCTTATTTACTCATTTTTAGGGAGGAGTTCATTTTTAGAGGGGAGGAGGCAGCATCTCCATAGATTAAAATTTTGTTTTCTCTCAGTTTTTGGGGTTTTGAAAAAAAAGATATAGCATTACTGTTTCTTAGTTTATTTCTGGATTTTTCTTGTGTTGTCGATTCATTGTTTGTATCGTCGCCTTGCCATTCGAGTCGTCGACCTCGCGCGAGTCGACACGCTTGTTCGAGTTCCATTTTCTTTGGATCACTCGCCCTCGTTCACTGCCCGCAAAAAGGTAGAACCCAAACTTTTTCATTTACTTTATCTTTATTTGATTCATTTGCTGCTAGTTCGAAAACATGTATTTGTTTGTATTGATGAGCTATTTATCAGATTATATCTTGAAGATTAATAGATAAAGATTTAAACCTTGCAAGTTAGAACTTTGGTAAAGTTTGATTTTCCATAGTTTTCATAGTTTGGCATCATGTCTGGATGATTTGAAATTCTTGGGATGCATTATGCTTGTTTTGATCCCTTGTGAGTTCTGTTCTGATTGTTTGCAAAGCTTCTAGGATGTTAGGAAGTCAGGGGTGATTGTTTAGCTGTGTGTGTGAGCTGTATGTGCATGTGGTTGTGTGCTGGTGTATGGAGTTGTTCAGGTATTTGTATGGGTCTGTGGAGATCTGGGCTAGAAAAGAAAGTTGTTTTCTGCTTAGTTCTATGTAGTATGAAGTCTATGTGCTGTTTTGTTTGTTTGAGGGAGCTGGGTGAACATGCTATGTGTGAGTGCATCTGCTGATGCTTGTGTGGATGCAGTAGAGGGTTTGTATGTGTGCAGTTTAGTGAAGAGAGGCAGGGTCAGTTCTGGAGGTCTGGAGGTGTTTGGGAGAGTGTTTCTGGTGCTGCAAGTGTTCAGGAGAGTTGTTTGGAGTTTGATTGGAGTAAAAAGAGGCCTGGTTGATTTGTAGTTTATTAGGAGCAGTAGCAGGGGTTCCAGGGGTTGTTTTGATTTGTTCAGGGGTCTGCTATAGGTGATTAGAAGCTGGTGTAGGTGTCTAGGTTCTGTCAAGTTTGATCTTGGGGGTCAGGGGTGTTTTTGGTTTGGCTTAAGAATGAAGGTGATGGTTCGGGTCAGCTTTCTAAGTTCTTTTATTTCCAGTTTGTGTCTATGTGTGTTGATCAGCTTCATGAAAATTTGAATTTGAATTTTACAAAGTGTCTTGTTTAATCTTGCTAGTTTAGTTGTCGTGCTTCTCTGTCTTATCTCTTTGAATCTTAAGTTGTTTCTTGAAGGTTTAATTGTTCCCTTTTAGGCTTGAATTGGTTGTTTCTAGTTATTCTTTGTTTGATTAAGGTGTTGTTTGGTGGCTTTAGGGTGGATTAGAGAAGTTCTGTGGGTGTTTAATGGTCTGTAGCTTGGGAGAGGGGTAGTAGGTATTTGGGGATGGTAAAGCAGGTTGTTCTAGGAGGTGCTGGTGTCCTAGCTGAAGCAGGGTTGTTTCTGGTTTCTGGTTCAGTCTGGGAGTGGTGTTGTGGGGCCTGTGAGATTGTTCTTAGAGTTCAGGGAGGTCCTGTTCTGGTTTGTAGAGAGTCTTGTTAGTTGGTAGTAGTCTGGTTCTGTTTGAATATGTAGAGGATGTTCAGGAGAGTTCTGGGGTTTTGTTTCAGGTTGTAATAGGGTCCTGAATGTCTAGTTGGTTTCAGGGGATGATGTTTAGTCAGTGAAGAGAGGGAATTCTGGTAGTTTGTCCTTTGGTTCTTGGCTGCTTTGAAGGTCCCAAGTGTGTGAGGGTTGTTTGGTGTCAGCAGGTCATAAGGGTGGTTGTCTATGAGTTGTTTGAGTTGGCTCTGGAGTTATTTCAGGTGAGGTGCAGCTGCTTGAGGGAGTAGTGCATGTTGTTATTTTAGGTAGAGGTCTGAAGTTTAGTAGGAGTTTGTCAGGGTGGTGCGCAAGCTATTTCTGATTCAGTTGGGGTTCAGAAAGTTAGTTTCCTGTTGGTTTGAAGGCTTGCAGGTGTTCCCAGGTTGAGCCTAGGCAATGTTGTTGTTCTTGGTAAAAGAATGAAGTTTCAAAGTGATTGTGAGATGGTATCAGGTGTTAGAAAAGTGGTTTGCAGGATGGTTTGTAGAGTATGGTTCTGTTTCAGTCAATGTGCTAGTCTTAGAAGATCTGTTATGTTGTTCTTCTTGGCTAAGTATAGTCCAGATCCATGTCATGTGAAGTTATGGTTTTATAGATGTTTAATTAGTGTATCAGTCGAATTTGAATTTATATTATAATCTTAACTGGTGCATTTGTCCAAAACGGTACAGCTTGGTTCTTAGAGTCTATTCGTATAAAATTTCTTCTCTTTTTCCTCTTAGCTAAACCTCAATATGCTGCAGCGTGAAAAGAGTTCGGTTGCCTGATTTAGTTGAATGTTTGGATGGAATTTTGGATCTTTGCTCTTTGTTCCTAGAAGTAACATTTATTTGGTTGTGCTAATGGTTAAAATAATTGACATATGGTGATTTTTTTTCTTTAAGAATATGAATTGTCTTTCTTAGGTTGAATTGGCCACGGCGTAGTTTGTTATTAAATTTGATATTTAACAGTACTGGTGTTCTTAACAAATCTGAAAATGAGATAGCTATTTTTCTGTAATGCTTATATGAGATAAATAGTCTTTTTTAACCTTATGTATGATCTTGTGAATAATTCGATTTACTTTATCAATTTTCCTTTAGTTTGCATATTGTGAGATTTTAAATCATGTATTAATCCTTATCGTTCTATTTCTTTTCATGGCTCTTGGGAACGAGTTTGAAATAAAAACTCACAAACAGGATGGCTACTTGCATTGGAAGTTATTTGCTTCGCTTCGCATTTTCGGGACTTGATATCCCCGAAAATATAAGAAACGAAAAAAAACGAAAATCTCAAAGTCCAAGGCTCAATGATGAGTTTGCGCTTCCGGGTTCTATCTTCTAAACTCCATCCTTCCCTGCTCCCTTAGAAAATGCATGTTGTATAGGATTTCCCCATAGACCGGATTAGTAGCCCGGTAGGATAGAAATGATATTTGAATTGTGAATAACTATTGTAAATCACTTAAATTGCTTTTATATGAATGCTTTGTATCATTTCTTTTCGAATCGCCAATTAATTTATGGATGTTTAGAATCATTTGTCAATTAATGAGTGCAAAATCAAATTCGACTAAAATCTTACCCTCGTCATAATTCGCATTTGAATTGCTTCTTTATTTATTATATTAAATATTCAATTATTTATTTATCTAATCTAATTTATTTATTTAGTTAATCAATTAATTTTCCTTCAATTATTTATTTATTTATTTAATCTAATTTATTCAATTTCAATTAATCATTTATTTATTTAATTAATTAATCAATCATTTATCCATTTACTCCTTTATTTAATTAAAATTGTTAAGTATTCATTTATTTAATTAAGTTATTTATTTGCTTATTTATTTATCTATTTATTCAATCAATTAATTAATCCCTTTGTTATCATCCAATTATTTATCTAATGTGTTTTATTATCTAACTCATTTAACCTTTACTTATTTTATTAATTAATTAATTGATCATTATTTCATTATCCATTTAATTAATCTTAAATTGGATCATTTATTTATCTAAGTATCAGCATAATTAAAATCTTATCTTATTTATATTATCCTTATATAAAATAGATTTATATATTTATTATCCTTAGCAAATTCGTGAAAACCGCCGGATTAACCGCTTTTTGCGGATTTTCGAAAGTGCTCCCGCAAGGGACCTTCTTTCGGTTTTAATAGAATCACTTACCTAGAATCTCTGAATTTAATTTTCTTTTAAATAAAGGTTAAATTGCACTCTTTAGTTAACTTAGGTTCCTAATAATCCTTAAATTAGGTGGCGACTCCAAAGAAATCCTTTGGAATCCCATTTTGTTGAAATATACCCGAAACCTGTCTTTTCTTAAAGAAAAGGTAATTTTTGGGGTTCAACACCTGTGCAATGGAACCGTTCCTTACACCCCAATGTATAATCAATTTTCATGATATGAAATTCTAGGAACATAAGGGTAACATCATTTAGATTTAGGATATTCAAGAAGTAATCATGGCATGGAGTATACAATTAAGTATAGTACTGAGTTGAAAATTCACTTTGATTTTCATAAAATTCAATCAAAGCCCACTTTCTTAGCCAAATTTTGAGGAGGTAGACTTTAGGTGAATTTAATCATTCCTAATTCTAACATGTTCCTTTCAAAATGATCTCTTCCTAAGGCCTTTTTGAAGATATCAACAATTTGTTTTTCAGTAGGACAAAAGGCTATAGTAATCAATCCCTTCTCATAGTTGTCTCTCAATAAATGATGTCTAATGTCAATATGCTTAGTCCTTTGGTGATGTACTGGATTTTTTGTCATGTTTATAACACTAGTATTATCACAATAGATTGGAACAGTTCCCACATCCACACCAAAATCTTGTAATTGTTGTTTTATCCATAATAATTGTGAAGAACATGAGGCAGCTGCCACATATTCAGCCTCTGCAGTGGAAAGAGCCACTGAGTTTTGTTTCTTGGTACCCCAAGAAACCAAGCACTCACAAAGGAAGTGTGCTATACCTGAGGTACTCTTCCTATCAACAAGAAAACCTGCATAGTCAGCATCAATATATCCAACAAGATTAAAATTACCACCTTTTGGATACCAGAGTCTCAAGGAACCTGTTCCTTTCAAGTATCTCAAAATTCTTTTCACATTTAAATGGAAATCCTTAGGATCTGACTGACATCTAGCACATAAGCCAACACTAAGCACAATGTCAGGTCTACTAGCAGTTAAGTAAAGTAAAGAACCAATCATCCCTCTATACATTTTTTGATCAACTGAATTACCATGATCATCAAGATCCAATTTTGTAGCAGTAGCAATGGTGTATCAATTTCTTTAGCCTTATCCATGTCAAATCTTTTGAGTAGTTCCTTAACATATTTTTATTGATGGATCATAGTTCCATTTGAGGTTTGTTTAATTTGTAAACCCAAAAAGAAATTGAGTTCACCCATCATGCTCATCTCAAACTCACTCCCCATCAAATTTGCAAATTCCTTACTCAAATTTTCACAAGTAGCACAAAAAATTATGTCATCTACATATATTTGAACAATTAAAATATTTTTACCTTTTTCTTTCAAAAACAGTGTGCTATCAATCTTACCTCTTTTGTAACCATGCTGAAGAAGGAATTTTATAGAGGTTCATACCAAGCTCTTGGTGCTTGCTTGAGTCCATATAAGGCTTTATCCAACTTGTACACATGCTCAGAGAACTGTTCATTCTCAAAACCTTGTGGTTGTTTGACATATACTTCTTCTTTTAAATAGCCATTCAGGAATGCACTCTTAACATCCATCTGATGTAGAGTGAAATCCATGTAGGTAGCAAAGACTATGAGAAGTCTTATTGCTTCCAATCTTGCAACTGGAGTAAAAGTCTCATCATAGTCAATGCCTTCTTCTTGACTATATCCTTGAACAACCAACTTGGCTTTATTTCTAGTTACCATACCATCCTCATCAAGCTTGTTTCTGAAAACCCATTTGGTTCGTATGATGGACATGTTCCTTGGCTTGGGCTCCAGGTGCCAAACTTGACTTCTTTGAAATTGATTCAACTCTTCTTGCATAGCATTGATCCAATCTGCATCCTTCAGTGCCTCTTCTACATTTTTGGGTTCAACAAGAGATAAAAAAGCACTAAATGCACACAGATTATGGTTCTTGACAGCTGATCTAGTTTGAATTCCGGCAGTCTTATCTGAAATTATCTGATCCACAGGATGTGAACCTTGATACTTGTAAGGTTTGAAAACTAACCCATCTCCAAGGATCCTTTGCTGAGGAACAGTCCCTGAAAGAGTGGATCCAACATTTCTTCCCCCTGTTTCTGTGCTGCTTTTCTCAGTATTGTCTGAATGAACAGTTCCTTGCAATTCACTTCTTACATTACACCCATTTAAGGCTTGAATTTGTTGAGGACTAGATTCACCATGCCTTAACATTCCAATTTCTTTATCTTCATGTACCTGTTCTTGAGACAAGTTGTCAGATTCATCAAATTTGACATGTATGTTTTCTTCAATTTTATATGTTTTCTTGTTGAAGACTATAAGATTTACTGTTTTAAGAATAACCAACAAAAATTCATTCATCACTTCTAAGATAAAATTTCCCTAAGGCATTATTTCCATTGTTGTGTATGAAGCATTTACAACTAAAGGTCCTAAGATGTGAAATATTTGGTTTTCTTCCTTTAAGCAATTCATAGGGTGTCTTTTCTATTATTGGCCTGGTCATACATCTATTAATTGTATAACATGCGGTATTAATAGCTTCAACCCAAAAACTTTGTGGAAAGTTTTATTTTTCTTCCACATAGTTTTTGGGCTGAAGCCATTAATACTGCATATTATACAGTTAATAGATGTATGCATTAAATGCTTCTTCCTTAGATGCAAGAAATAGGGTCCATGCAAATCTAGAAAAGCCATCTACTAGTACCATAACATACTTCTTACCACCCCTGCTCATTGTTCTCATTGGTCCACAAAGATCCAGATGGACCAGTTCCAAGGGTTTGGTGGTACTTACCTGCTTCTTAGGTTTGAAAGAAGATTTTACCTGCTTCCCCCTGGCACAAGCCTCACAAACATTTTCTTCCTTAAACTTGATGTTAGGAAGTCCTATTACCAAGTCCTTGGAAACTAGTTATTCAACTGTGAGAGACTTGCATGACCAAGTCTTTTGTGCCACAGGAGGGGATCATTTTGCATGACACTCAGACAACTCAAGCTGCCATCAGATAAAGTGAGTAAATCCACTTTGTAGATATTTCCATGTCTGCTTCCATGCAAAATAATCTCTCCAGAGACTTGATTAGTAACAATTCATCCAGTAGATGAGAAATTAACATTATTACATTTGTCACACAATTGAAATATACTCAATAAATAATGCTTCAGTTCATCTACTAAAAACACATTATCTATGCTATGTGAATCAGATCTTCCTACCTTTCCAATGCCAATTATTTCCCCTTTCTTACTATTACCGAAGGAAACACTTCCTCCTTGGAAGGCTGAGAGTGAAAGAAACAGTTCCTTGTGTCCAGTCTTGTGCCTTGAGCAACTACTGTCCATGTACCATTTGTGGTTCTTCACTTTTACTCTAGCATGCAAAAGGAAACTAAGGGTTAATTTTAAAAAGCCAAACTAGTTTGGGTTCCTTTTCTCGAGAAAAATGATGAATCAAGCTTTTCTTAGCCCAAAGTGGTAATGCTTTCTTTGTGTAAACAGTTTTCTTTGCCACAGAGTTATGAATAGGTTTAAAGGACCTGTTCCTTTGTACATCTTTTTCAAGAGATTGACAATTTTTCTTTAAGTGACCAGTGTTCCCATAATGTGTGCATAACCAATTTTCAGAGAGTGTCAGATACTTACTTTTAGGATCCCATTGAGTTGAAGATTGGGATTTCTCAAACCCAATACCTCTTCTATTACTACTCTGATTTTCTTGTAACCATTATAATGCCTTAGAGGACTTATTCCACTTGACAATTTTATTCAGTTATTCTTTTGTTCTGATCAAGTCCTCTTTTAAGGATTTTATCTTTTCATCATTTTCAAGCATTTCATTGACTGCAATTGTCAAACTTTCTTCAACAATGAGCTGATGAGAATTAGCAATGCTTTTACCTTTTCCATCTATCCTAACTTCTAAAGTTTCATGCTGAATTTCCTGAACAGTTGATTCAAGATCAAGGACCTGTTCCTTTAGCATGCTATTTTCTCTTTTCAAAGTGTCATTCTTTATAACCACCTTTTTGTATCCAGTTTATAAATTCTCAATTTCATCATGCAATTGATCTTTACTATCCCTTAGAGATTTTAGCTCATTTAGTACAATGTGAAATACTTTGACTAATTTTTCCTAGGCATGTTTTTCACATCCTTTTTGAGTTTAGAAACAAATACCTCGGCATCTTCTTCATTTTCTGAATCTTCAAGAGCCATTAGAGCTAGCTCATCATCCAAATCATCATCAGATTGCTCATCTTCACTGTCTTGCAGGCCAACAATCATTGCTTTAGTTGTTCCAGTTTTCCGACGGACCTTTTCCCTGGCCTTCTTTCTTTGCTAAACATATCTCTTTCTCCATTCTTCCTCCATAACCGGACATTTGTTGATGTAATGTTCCATGTTTCCACATTTGAAGTATTCTCTAGTCTGTTTCATGTCAGAAGACCTACCCTGTCTACTAGCCCACTTTTTCTTATTTAAGTATCTTTGAACACTTTTAGCGACAAGGATCGGTTCCTTATCATCAACATGCTTGTTTGCAGCAGTTAAAGCCAAGTTAGCTTCAGTTTTCACTGATTCTCCTAAGTTTTTAACATTCCTTCTTAGTTCATAGATTTTTAGATTGCCTATTAACTCATCTAGTGATAGTGTAGTAAGATCCTTACTTTTTATTATAACACATGCCTTAATATCCCATGAATCTGGGAGAACTCTTGTTAGAATCTTCTCAACCCTATCCTCAACAGTTAAGACCCTTCCTAGTGAGATAAGTTCAGATGCAATTATATTAAATCTAGTGTACATTTCAGAGATAGACTCATTTTCTTTCATTTTAAAGCTTTCATACTCAGCAAAAAAAAAGTGTACCTCTAGATCTTTTCGCCTGACTTGTTCCTTCATGAGCAACCTGCAATGCATCCAAAATTTCTCTGGCAGTAGTGCACCGTCTAATCCTGGTGCACTCATCAGGACTAAGTCCACACACAAGCCACTTTCTGGCTTTAGCATTTTTCTCCCATTGTCTTAAATCCTCACCAGTGCATTCCCTTCTTGTTTTGGGAACTTCATTACATCCAGCATCTTTCTTCATAGGAATCATAGGACCCTCAGTAACTATATCCCATAATTCATAATCCTCAGCTTGAAGACGATCTCTCGTCCTTTTTTTCCACCATGAATAATACTTCCCATTGAACAAAGGTGCTCTCACAGTAGATTATCCTTCACTATTTCCTTGTGATGAACTCATTCTAATCCTAGGTGTTAGCCTTTTCAAGGATAACCCGCTATGATATCAATTGTTGTTTTTCCCAGAGTCACCACTGAAGGACCAGCTCCTTCTGTGTGTTCCTTTACTTATAAATTGCAGAATTAAGTAAAACTTAAATAAAAGGACACTGATTTTAGCGTGGAAAAATCCCTTGAACTTGGAATAAAAAAACCACGACCTACTCTCTCAAGTAGGATTTCAACTTCACTATTTTGAAAGACTCCCTTGGTTACAAGACCACTCTCTTACTAACCTAGGACTAACTCTAATCCTATAGTGACCTCTTTCACAATTAGTGAAGTTCTTCCAAGTAACAAGACTTGAATGATCAGTACTACTACAGAACTTCTTAAGAAAGCAAATAGTACAACTTGATATGTCCTACTACATATGAACTAAGACAGAATTTTGACAAGACTCAATCTAAGTAACAGGTTCTTCACTTAGTTCCCTGTGGCTTAACGACTACTCAAATACAACTTCGACTCAACAACGCTAAAGATCTTTTTCTCTCTGTATTTGTGTGTGTTTTAACAACTGAAGACCTTGATTTATAGCCTCGAAATCTGAAGAGTCTTGCTTGATTAAAACTTCAAAGTCTCAATGAGTTTGAGTCCTAATAGAACTCCTTCCTTATCTCCAAGTCTTATCTTGAGCTTATGCAATCTTTTCATATCACGTATGAATCTGCATGAATACCAAGATAAACATTAGATAATAGGATAATAATTAATTCCCTGCTTAATTGATTTTGCAATATTATTAATCTTGCTGCCGTAGTGTAAGGGACAAGTCCTTCGATCTGTTCCTTCGTCATCAATCAAAACTTCAAGCTAACACTAATCAATAATGAAGGGGTGGGAAAAAAAATACACTAACACAAAGAGTGTGATAAAAATTGAAAACTGCTCTTAAAACTACAGAAAAGGAAATTTGTTAGCAGAACATCAATTTCATACCTTCACGCCCTTACGCGGTTTCTATACGATAGGCACGTAACAACTCTTTAAAACTATAATATCTTTCACTATTTTAACCAGTAATAAAATAAGATAGTTTTTTTAATAAAACTTAAGATTATATTATTAAATTACCCTTAAATGAAATAAGAGTTGTGAAAATAACAATTGTGGCTTTTCTATACATATGAAAATTATTATTCTTTTCCTTATTTATTCACTTCACTTTTTTTTTTTTTTAATTAAAAGAATTATTTGATCCAATTCTTTTTGTGGCAATGGGATTCATGTTACTTGCAGTGTGGCTACCTCCAGAGGATCAAAAGTGGGAAACTTTACCGCTCAAATTAGGGCTTTTCAATCAAAGCATACTCTTCTCTCAACAAAAATGGCGAACGACGTAGACATGAGTGGATGGAGTGAGCTTCTACATTCTTCTTCCAAGCTTCTCGAACAAGCTGCTCCTTCTGCTCAGTTCCCTCCCCTTCAGGTTTCTTTTACTATTTTTGCATTTCTAATTCTATTTTGCATGAGCGCGTTATGTTTATTTAATTGTTTTTGTTTGAAAATATAGAGGAATTTGGATCAATTGGAAGCGTTAACGAAGAAATTGAAGTCTAAAACTCTGAGAACTGAAGCTCCTTCTCAATCTATTGCTGCTACCAGGTACTTTTTCAGATACGAGTTTAAGTTATATATACTGTCAGTTTACCTTTACCTGTCGTAGTATGTAAGATGTTGATATCCTTTAAATGACATGATAGCGTGAAAAGTATTTGGCTATGTATTAGTTTAATTTAAGTTATAGACATCGTCAAGTGTAGAGACTTTTTACACCATTAGGTCATTTTTATCTGTTGTAGTCGGTAAACCTTTCTTTTTATTATGTTGTATCCTTTGAATGACCTGATAGTGTAAAAGTATATGACTATGTATTACTTTTAAGTTATATACAACGTTAGTATAAAGACTTTTTTACACTATTAGGCTATATTATTTGTTGTAGGTGGTAACCAGTCTTATTTTTTAAGATGTTGATATCCTCTGAGTGACCTGATAGTGTGAAAAATTTCTGTTTAGTGCATATTACTTTTCATTCATTTCATCTTAGTCGTCGCTTTTATTTTTACATATGTTATCTGGTTATTTTCTATATGCTTTAGTTGTTATCTTTGTCGCGGAGTTCTAACGTGTTTGCACAACGTTTCTGTACCTTTAGTTGTTACATTTCATTAGGTACATTTTCTTCCTATGTATTTACAACTTTTTTAATAAAGTATTTGACTATGTATCTTAAATATCAGTTTAAGTTATATACATTGTCTAGTGTAAAGACTTTTTTACACCGTTAGGTCATCTATACCTGTTGTAGATGGTAACCTGTCTTATTATTTAAGATGTTGATATCCTTTGAGTGACCTGATTGTGTGAAGACTTTCGGTCAATGTTTATTACTTTTACTCTTTAGATATATGCTTTTAGGGTTTTGATATCGCGAAGTTCCAACTTATGATACTTTCGTTTGTTTTCTTTTCTTTGGAAGGCTACTAGCTCGTGAGGGCATTAATGCAGAGCAGCTTGCTCGTGATCTCAAATCATTTGAGTTAAAGGTACAGTTTTCCTTCCCATTTGTGTTTTTCTAAGTTAATTCTGGTGAAAAATTGGGTTTGACAAATCTCCGTGAGTATTTTATCTGATTGTGCCATTTGTTCACTTTCTTTTCATTCATCTGTTCACTTTCCTCAGCAGACGACTTTTGAAGATGTTTTTCCTGCGGAGGCGACTACTGTTGAAGAGTATCTGCAACAGGTACTTTATATTTTATGGTGCAGATACTGCTGTGCTGTTGCCATCATCATGCATTTATTGGCATGCCATTTGGGTTGCTCTTTCACTTAATTGTAGATGAAGTAATAGACTGCTTAACTTGATTTCTCGGTCTTTGTGGAGCTTGGTGTCGTAGTACCGGTAGGACTAAGATGAGCAGATTCAAGTAGGGTGATTTGACAGGCAAGGTTGTAAATAGAAGCATCATGAATGATAGGTGGTAATCGTGATTTCGATAATGAAGAGAAAGAATTTGCTTTGAAGACAAATATAGTGCCACTCAGAAGCTTAAGATGAATTGTCTTCTTTTGTTTTATTTTTGGTGCAAACAAGATATCACATATGATATGGGGGAACTGGCTGATTTCTTAGGAAACTTGTAATTAGTCTTTAGTTCAGTTGCTCTGGTTTTTGTTTTAATGATGTACATATGGATCTTCAGCACCACCCTGGTGCTGAAATTGGGGATTTTAATAATATTGTTACCTTTATCAAAAAAAAAAAAAAAAAAAAAATTGCTTGGATATGCCTCTAGTTGTAGCTTTCCTGTATCCATGTTAATGACTCTCGTAGAATGTGAAAGGTAAGGCATTTCCTAGATGTCATAACTAAGTGTGGGTGGGAAAACATTGTTTAGCTTCAATTTGAGATACTCTGTTGAAACTCATAATTATGGTCTTGTAAATTCAAAATTGCCCTCATGCATTTTAATGTAGAAGCTAATATGACTTCAAATATAATATGCTAAGATAAAATGGAGCTCAACATGAAGAAGAATTGGCTGCAGCAAGATTTAGGGTTTTTTCCGGTCACTATACCACTTTATGCTTTCATTGGCTGTAGCTGAGGGGACAAAGACAATATTTTTATGATATCATAATTCATAAGGACCATTTGACACTATATACACCTTGGTTTTTAAAAATAATTTTATTTTATTCGAAAGGGATACCTATCATACACATGTAATATACCAAAAAGTAGTGCGCCTACAAGAAAATATGGTTCTCTACATATTGCGCACAATCTTCTATATAGACAGTAGCATCTTGGGTGCACCTAAAGATATAGAAACAAAAAGCTACTCATCAAGTGTAAAAATGTTCAGTACCATCAAGCACTCTCTTATTCTCCTTATACCATGAGACCCTCATTAGTAATTACAGCGACTCACTTCAACGTATAGCTTGGAAAATTGGAGGTTTGTGAATTAGTGTTTGTGCCAGTAATAGGAGAGGATACTCGCATACTATTATATTGCAGTATCACTACACAGCCTTGGAAATCTTGGACCTTTTTTGGTTCATGATAAAGAAGTCGATAGCAGTAACTGAAACTATCAACGAATTGGAGATCATAGAGGAGTGGCCATGAGATGAGAAACAGGGCAGTCTGGACTCTGGATCGTGCCTCTTCTGTATTATTTGGGCAATCAGAAGTGATAGACAACTGAGGATTGTTCCTGGGATATGAGAGCGCTAGTAGCAAATTGGCAGCATTGAGAAATCCTTTTTATTTCATATTTATTTTTCTGTTAAGGAGAAAGTACCACTACACATAGATGTTTGGGCAACATGTTAGAAGTTGGTTGAGCCACTTATTCACATTGCACTAACTTTGCAATTACCTTGGCGTGATATCAATGATAAGAGTTTGATTTATCAGGAGTTGTACTTTTACGCCAATTTATTTTCTGTCAGTGCGGATATGCTCTACCTACTGATGTTTTATCTTCCTCCTGGAAATTGAGTAAAGGCTAAACTTCGTCCTGTTGACTTCTGTTTCTCTTGAGATGCATCACCGTCTCAAGATATCTCATATCCTCTTCTGCAGTTTTGATCTTTTTCTTTTCTGTCAGTTTGATTGCCTAATTTTGATACATTTGTTATATTCAACTGCTTCAGCATATTTCGTGCATTACTCTGCTTTATTTATTAGGGTAAAGGATAATAATGCTTGATTTTGTAATGCTGGTGCAATGCAAAACAGATCCACGAAATGGCAATGGTCTCTGCTGTTCAAGAAGCTCAGAAGGATAACCTAAAAAATTTCAATGATTACATGATGAAAGTGTTGGAGGTTAGTTTGCCAAGCTGACTTTCATATGGCGATCTTCTTCGTGGTTTGAATTACTAACACCATTTGATTCTTTATCAAAATTAATCATTAGCTGCCTCAGCTCAACTTGAAAACTTAAAGCAGGGTGGCACCTTTGTTATATCTAGAGACACCATGAATTACTTTTATTTTTTCAATTTGATAGGCTATCCTTTTTGGTTCCTTTGTCTTTACCATGCGTGTTTAAAAAAAAACATGTTGCATCGTGAAACTCTTTGTTACAGAATGACTGGAAGAAGGAAAAAAGGGACTTCCTCCAAAGCCTAAGCCGGATATCAACCTTACCTAGGACCAATATCAGTGAATCAAGCCCTTTAGGTGGTCGTCAGGGGCAAATACAATCTTTGACATACAGCCCTCAGGTTTCATCTCGCCAAGCTAGCGTGGAGCCGATACCGTTAGCTAATAGGCCCATTGTCGAGAAAAAGGCTGCTGCATATGGAGAAGTTGTAAAGAATCTCAATAATGCAAGAGAGCGTGGTTTGCCCTTTAAAGTAAGTTCTCCATCTTGATTCTTCACGACTTGATTCCTACTTCTTTTGAAGCCAGTGAGTTTTTTCTATTTAGCTTTTGTGATTATATCTGGTATTGCTTGATGTGTAATTAGAGGAAGATGCTAGACATTGTGATGTGGTGACTCCAAAGAGAATGCTATTTTGACACGGGTGCAGCACCGAAAGTGCCATGTCCGAGCAACTTAGGTTTTTAGATACTGCAAGTATATTTTAAAAAACTTAAAAGATTCTAAGTCCAGATTCATGGTTAAAATAAAAAAATTCGACTCTCGAAAGCTGAGCACCTTCACATAAACTGGGACGGATGGAGTACAAACTTTCCATTTTACTCGTAACCTCATGATTTATAGCCGCGGAAATGTTCTTACTACAAGTTCCAAACTGCATTTTTTCCTTCTTAAACTCTGTGCCCACTGAAACAGGTTCACATAAAATGAAATGGAGGGAGTATTATATTAGAGAAAAACATGCAAGACAGATGGAGAAAACATACAAGATTGAAAAATTGCAGCGTACTATATGTTATGCTCTGCCCTTTTTAATTGGTGAAAGTAATCCCCGTATCCAGGAGAGAAATGCAAGATGTTTTGAAGACAAAAGTAGCTCCACACAGAAGATCAAAATGGATTGTCTTTACCTATTTTATTTCTGGTGTAAAGAAGAATCCCTAGAAGATGTAGGAGATTTGCTAGCTGTAGTAGGAAACCTGTAAGTAGTTCAAGGGCAATAGTTTCCTTTTTTTTTTGGCTCTTTTCCGTACATATGGCTTCAGTACTGCCTTAGTGCTGTTAATTCTAATATAATACATGTTACCATTCTCAAAAAAGTAATCCCTGTATCCAGAAAAAAAAAACAGTTATTTTATTCTCTGATGTCATACTTCATATGATACTGATTCTATTTAAATAGTTATACAAGTTTTCCTTTGACTAACGGGTTTTCCTTCTAATTCTTTTAAATGTACCCAATGTCAAGTATGGTACTTTTATGTTGTTTCTACATTGATTTATTTAATTTGAAAAGTAAGGAATTAATCCTCGAATATATACATAAAAATTAGATGCTCTAACCATTGTACGCTACACACTGTCACCCCCTTTTTGGGATGGAGGGAGTATTTGCCTATTGCTGTTGGACAACCAAGCAATCGCTTACTAGATTAAGATTTCACGCATATTGCTACTTTGACCCTTTTTATTTGGTACCCCTCTTGGTGTTCATTTGTCGCTTCTTTATGTTGATTCATTTTGTTGTTGGATTATCTTGCTAATCGCCTTAAAGAGTTTTCATGCTAGGATATATTTTTAATCAATTAGCTGTGATTATTGTTAGACTGCTACAGCTTTTAAGCATGCTCTTGAGAGTTTGGGTCTTAATGCATCTGGTGGCAAGTCAGTTGGCATTCAGAAGATCTGGCATCTGATGTTGGTACGGTGTCAAACTTGACCTTTTTTTTTAATCTCTCTTCAAATGTTATGCTGTTTACGTTATCTATCTGTAACTGGTTTTGAAGTAACAAACTTGTGATAGACATTGATGGGTGAAGATTCAGCTGTCCAACATAGTGTTTCAAAGAAAATGTCCTTAGTGATTGGAGCTAGACGCCACCTAGAATGGGGTCACGAGAAGTATGTCATGGAGACAATTCAAGCGCATCCTGCTCAGGTAAGGATTTGAGGTTGGTGTTTTTCATTTGCTAAGCATTTCCATGGCTTAGTCTGTCACGCTCTTACATTTTTCATTTCAAGCTCATCGACCTTTGTGAAGTATTTTTGGGTCCTTATCGACATTTTGTCTGCTTGTTCCACCTAAAAGGAAAATTCTGTCTTCTTGGTCTTCCTTCTTTTTCTTTCAGGGGTGGGGGACGCAATGCGGGGAGATTAGTTTCTTCGCCTTGTCAACATTTGTTGCCAATTTTAATTAACTTGACGTTACTGATAACTGATGGTTTTTCTGACTACTATAGGCTGCACTTGGTGGTGCTGTTGGTAATTTGCAGAGAATCCGCGCCTTTCTCCGGGTGAGTTTGGCATCTTTGTAAAAGGTCATTGGTAATCTGCATTGTTCACTTTACACAGCAGCATATATCATTTTCCATGATTTTAACAGTTTGGCTGATTGTTTATGATTTTCCATGACTGGCATTTGCCTGTTTGTTTTTCCTTACATCAGATCCGTCTGAGGGACTACGGAGTTCTTGATTTTGATGCGGCTGATGGCCGTAGACAGCCTCCTGTTGATACCACCTGGCAACAGGTTTGAATGCTTTACTCTGATTACACAAACCATCACCTAGCAGGCTTTTGAATTTTGGTGTGAACTATTAGGTGTTTCCATTAAGGTTCTTTTTATTGGATAGGTGGTGTTTCAGTCATGGTTTTAGATCAATCTATCTAAGCATATGTGCAAGTTATGACTTCATTCTTGTATGTTCTTGCATTTTAAGGATTACCATTTCTTTTGTAACACCTGCAGGTTGTGATATAATGAGGTATATCAAACTAGATCACCTCATTGTGATTAAAACAAAGCGGACCAGATCTATTCCTTTTTAGGAACATTTATGTTAGGCTATATTTTGTGCGATTGGCTTGGTTTGCTTTCTTTTTCATTGTTGGCTGTTTGGTGTTAGTTTGCCCAAAGATCTCAATATTGTTCGAGATTTGAGTGCCTCTTAACAATTTCTTGAATTAACAATTTGGGTCTTTTCTTTTCTCTTGTATTGTTGTTTTTAACAATGTCTTGGGGTGCTTTTCCTCCAGTATTTGCTGGCTTATGCCCACGCCACCCTCTTAGATTAGGAATTGGTTCCTTTATTTGCATACTTTTTTGCTTCGACCAGCAGAAAAAGTGTACATAGTTTCTCTGCTCGAGTCTTGTGCCATTTGCATATATGTTAATTAGATTTTTTTGAAGTTTAATATCCTTCATCTACTAATCAGTCTAGCAACAAGGTAGTAGTAGAAGAAAAAAACTACTAGTAGACGGTATTGCTCTTGTTCATACTAATTCTAATATGCGTACTTCTTGTGTTTACCCTATTTGGCAGTGTGAACTTTTAACTGCACATTTAACTTTACCTAGTAAATGTGTAGCTCAAACTGATTATGTTTATTCTATCTTAAAATAGATATACTTTTGCTTGAGAACTGGATACTACAATGAAGCAAGAGAGATTGCCGAACTATCTCGCATGTCCCACCAGTTTGCTCCTCTGGTATGTGTTCTGTTGATTGCATATTTTGTAAATGTTTATCTGCTTTCTTTCATTTCAACATTCCTGTTTTTTGCAGCTTACAGAGTGGATTTCCACAGGAGGCATGGTATCAGCAGAGACGGCTGCAATTGCCTCAGAAGAGTGTGAGAAGATGTTAAGGTTGGGCGATCGAGTAGGTCGACCAACATATGATAAGAAAAAGTTGCTACTCTACACCATGATATCTGGTTCTCGTAGGCAAATGGACAGATTTCTTCGAGAATTCCCTACACTTTTCTCTACTATAGAGGATTTCTTGTGGTTCAAATTATGTGCTGTACGTGAGTCTCCTGGCAGGTCTTCTGTTGTCCTAAATGAGGGGTCGGCACCCTACACTTTGGATGATATGCAAGCTTACCTAAACAAGTATGAACCATCACACTATACTAAGAATGGAAAGGATCCTTTGGTTTATCCATATGTTTTACTTTTAAGCATCCAGCTACTTCCAGCCGTCCTGTATTTGTCCAAGGACATGGGAGATGAAGGATATAATGTAGATGCCGTTCATATGGCTATTGTGTTGGCGGACTATGGGGTCCTTTACGAAAGTACAGGAGTAGGGCAAAAGTTTGGGGTCATGGATGCTTTTGCTGAAGCTTCTAGCATAATTAGGCAGTATGGAACATATTATCTACGACATGGTGATCTGTTAATGGCATTGGAGTACTATGTACAAGCTGCAGCAGCCGTGGGTGGTGGGCAGTTGTCGTGGAGTGGACGTGGTAATATGGATCAGCAAAGACAAAAGAGCTCAATGTTGAAGCAACTTCTTACTGAGCTTTTGTCGCGAGATGGTGGTATTGATATTTTACTTGGTCCAAGGGGTACTGGAGAAGAAGGTCAGCTCGGAAGGTTTTTGACTGATGAAAAGACTAGACAACAATTTCTGCTTGAAGCTGCTAAGCAGTATCAGGATGCGGGGCTTTATGACAAGGTAAACTTTTCTTTCCTCCTTTTACTAGTGACAAATTCTCGTTTGCTTTTAAGATTTTTTTTGTAATATTTTGTACTTTTTGCATCTTCTTGATGCCATTTAATGATCCTTGCTTCTTTAAAAAAAAAGAAGTAAAAAAAGTAAATAAATAAAGAAGAGAAAGAAAGGGAAGTCTAGAAACAGCTTTAGGAGCCAGAGTAGGAATTTCCGAGTTCAAGCAAATGCAACGCGACAGCTAGGTCCTAAAAAAGGCAAAGTCCGGTATTTGACGAAGATTTTTCTATCAAAAGATAGTTCCACAACTTATCACTCTAATTTGTGCAATTCGATGTTAGTCTTAATGATAATAATAATAATAATAATAATAATAATAATAATAATAATAATAATAATAATAATAATAATAATAATAATAATAATAACTGCAATTCCCCATGCTCCCATTTTCTCTTTCAAATGTGAAAGGTTCCTTTGCAGCTGCAAATTATGATCACCTTTATTTTCTGTTACTTCAACAGTTCAAAACTGTGATGAGTTGTAATGAACACATTTAAAGCTAATGTAGATCCAAATGTACTTATTATGCACGAAATAAAGCTCCTATAATATCTTCTTTGAGTTTCAAAAGTCCTTCAATTTATGTCTTCCAGTAACATGCTTACTTTTCACTGATAAAGTTCATTCGCTTAACTTTCTGCTCCAACTCCTTCCCTTCTCTCTTCTATTGTATGATGTACATGTTATCGGTTTGTGAATTTGTTTGGTTCGGACATTTACAGTCCATAGAGATTCAAAAGAGAGTGGGGGCATTTTCAGCTGCATTGGATACGATTAACAAGTGCCTTTCTGATGCAATATGTGCCTTGGCACGTGGACGGTTGGACGGGGAGAGCCGGACTTCTGGGCTCATTCTTTCTGGAAATGAGATCCTGGAGATGTTCAAATATTACCCTGAGATCAGGTAAAATGCAGATTCGGACGGCAGTTGAATGTTGTCCGCTGCATCCATAAATCATTTCTTATAATGATGATGCCAAGTGCCCTTTTGGTTTTGTTCTGGAATAGAACCCTAATCTTTTCTTTTTGTGCAGTCCTCAAGAGAGAGAAAATGTGTTGGCGCAACAAACTGTTTTAAGACAGCTGGAGGCCGTGTTATCCATTCATAAGCTTGCAAGACTTGGAAGTCACTTGGATGCTATAAAGGAAGTGGCAAAGCTTCCATTCCTTCCTTTGGATCCAAGGACGCCAGATTTGGCCATGGATGTCTTCCAGAATTTGTCTCAGCATGTCCAAGCTTGTGTACCAGACCTCCTAAAAGTTGCACTTCAGTGTTTGGACAATGTTAGAGATACTGATGGGTCACTTCGTGCTTTAAGGGCCAAGGTAAATACTACATCTTCATGTTCTTGTTAATTCTCTTCCATTTTGTCTTTTATTTCTCTTTGCTCCTATTTTCTTTGTAGTGGATGTAGTGCAATTTGATTATAAATTCTTATAAGTGCCGTTGCGAGTTAAGTTCACTTTGTTTATAATGTTTCCAGTTATTCCCTGTGCTTTTCCTTCACAGCTCTCATTTAGAGTGTTGTTTCCTTGCCCAATCACTCTTAATTTGGGAAGATGCAATTTTTAACACCCTTTTCATCTGAGGTGATTTTCTGTTAAACCCAATGAGATGAGTTGAGCGAATTATATGTTTGGGCTGTGACTTGGGTTTGCCAACTCGAATTATCTGCTGCATGTGCCTTTTGGGGCTGCAGGATTTGTTTGGGTTGAGTAGAGCATATAAGGCTGTGACTAAATGGAACATGCTAGGCAAAGTTTTGTAGTGTAGGCATCTTTTCTGTATTTTTACTTTGATCAGCCTATTATTGTATGGTTAAGATAAATGACAACTTGGATTCAGGCAAATGAGGTGCATCTGTCATGCATGTCTCTTTACCTTTTTTTTTTTTTTTTTTTTTTTTCTTTCTCCGGCTTTCCAAGACCGTGCTTGACATATTTAAGTTTCTATTCTTAAAAAGATACCCCGTTAGTATGTCCCAATTTCATTGAACAAGGTTTACGGGATGAATCTTTGGTCTGGTTGCGGAAATTAACTAGTTTATCGTCTGGAGATAAAAAAAGTTAGTGCATAAACTTAGGAAGAGCACGAATGCGTTACTAAGTTCAGATTTTAGCTAGATATGATGACCTAATCTATTGGAGAAGAATGTTGACTCTTATTTTCTGATGAAGAAGAATGTCGGTCCTTCATCAAAAAGATATAGCGACTTGGTAACCGAAATGGAGGGAAGGAGTATATTAGATGCATTTATCACATGCTCTTCCCAGGTTCATAATATTCTCTGAAGTGACAAGTTAGAATCCAGAAAAACATTTTCCTACTACTTTGGGTTCATATGGGATCTATACAGTTAAGTTCAATTCTAATCCATTGATATTGTACTTGGAGTCTAGTTACTGAAAATGAACAAAGGAGCTGGAAAATCTTCCTCTTATTTAGATGATGTAAATATTTTTTTATAGGTGGCATGTGAGACCTATCATCAATCAAGTTTTTCCAGATTAACTTTTCCTTCTGATAAAAACATCGTTAATTCAATGTTTATTTATTAAAAAGTGTTACCTAAATCTCTCATTAATTACAACAGATTATTTGCTTCCTTCCGTTAGTGTTTCCTTTAAGATAGGACTGATCAAGATGATGGCCTTTAATGATGCACAGTGGATATTTGGATCAGTGATGAGACAATGATTCTTATTATTTATTAAGTCACACTTCTTTTGGTAAACATGATCTCGTGAAATTTGATGCGAGTTTGGTTCTGCAGATTGGAAACTTCCTCGCAAGCAATATGAATCAGAACTGGCCTCGTGATCTGTATGAAAAGGTTGCTCGCAGTTTGTGAAGTTGAATAGTTGAAGGCGGTCTGTACTGTCGCTGATTTTTTATGTTCAACATTGTACACAGATTTTCTGTAGTTGAATATTGTGATAACCATTTGTATGGATGTACTTAGTCTTTGCATCTTATATGTGTAATTTGGTAAATGGATCTTTACAGATTTGCTTAGATCAACATTATGTCCACAACGGTAATCTGGCCACGCAGTCTGGACATGTCTCACTTTGATCACAGAGGCAAGTGTTTCCAGTGTTTTGGTTCTATATGATGAAGTGTGTTATCTGTAGGCGTGTTGATCTTTGCAATGACTGACTATAACACAGCGGTATATTTGAGGATAGAAAGTTCTATAGATTAATCACTCGGACATTGTATTGGTATACTGTGCAAAGCAACCAGCACTGTATGCATTGTCTAGGACTAATCATGCCTCGATGGTGCAGCGGATTGCTTTGGCATGTCCCTCTTACAAGTGCTAAACGAGCAGGGCTTTCTTGAATCAGATCAAAGTCAATATGCATCTTTCATATTTATAACAACAAACTATGCCTCAGTTGCGAGCAAGGTGCAAGGGATCATTGACCGTGTTACTCCAGTTCAATTCATCTCAGTAATAACGAAGAAAATCTCCTTTGCTAAATACGCTTTACTTTGAAGGACTTTAGTTATCACCAAAGGGATGTAGTGGAACTGGAGATGATTGAAATTTGTCCACATTTAACCAGAAGTCTCGGTTTGGAGCTTTGGAAATGAAGAACTTGGTTTGGAGCTTTGGAAATGAAGAACTTGATAGCGGGCGCTCACTTAGTGGCTTAACACGGTGCGGACTTGTTGACTTCAGCGAATTCCAGATGATTAAAAAAAAATAGAGAGTTTAGGAAAAAAAAAGGAATAAATTAAAAAGAAATCTTTTGAAAAAAAAATTTAGAGTCGGGGGGTATATCACATCCACATTCTTGTCAGGTGGCTTTCAATTAAAAATGAGAAAAAAAAAAACCTTAAGTATACCTATCAAGATGCATGCATAAAAATGAACTTGGAGTGCAAGGCAGTCAAATGAATGAATATCATTTCTCATCCAACTTGAATATGTTATCCTATTGTATGGCGTAATGATATGCGACATTGTACATATGCATCTTTGCATGGTGACAAGAAGAAAAGTCTGCGGAGCTGTTTATATTTTATACAGACTTTTCCACTATAAACTTTATGGAAGGCAGTTGGAGTCGTCCTCCAACTTTTTAGTTCACTTCTGAAAGACTTTTCAAGTCATCACCTTATATAAAGAAGAGGAGAATCTACCCAAACTCGGTTTTCCATGGATAGTAGTGAGAATCTTGAAAACCATGCTCAAAGCCATCTCAACCAACTTCTCCAACTTGCCTGCATAATCTCATCCTATGGTCTCCCTGTGTGTTATGTTGGCTCAGCCACACATAATCGTCAGGCCAGGGTCCGAGCCAATGCCTTAAATTCTTCGGACATAGCCAAAATCCGATTCCATGATCTCCCAACACCTCATTTTGCCTCCCCTGCACCTGACCCTAACTCCTCGAGCAAATTCCCGGTACAACTCCTGCCAGCCTATGATGCTTCTAAGCATCTCCGCGAGCCCGTTGGTGCCTTCTTACGAGATATTTCGTCTAAAGCAAGACGAGTTGTTGTTGTTCATGATGTTTTAATGTCATACAATGTTCAGGATGTTTCTTCCTTGCGCAATGCAGAGTCTTATGTATTTAACTGTGTTTCTGTGTTCTTTATGTACTGTAGTTTCATTTGCATACCTAAGGGAATGCCTATCCCACTTGAAGAAGATCTACTTAAAAAGCTACCCTCATTGGAAGCAGATGCACCTGAAGAGATCAACAACCTTGTAGCTTTACACCTTCAGTATAGGGATATTAGATCTGGTGATCTTTACAATTCAAACCAAGTACTTGAAGCTGCTTCTCTTGATTTGATGGAAAAATTTGCAAGTACACAAAACAAGAAGCAGTGGGCAATAGGACCAATTCTTCCTACTAAACTAGATCATGTCACGAATAAGAGAAACATATGTTTAGATTGGCTTAACAACCAACCTCCAAGATCAGTTCGTTATGTATCTTTTGGATCATCAACTACATTTTCTGATCAAGAAATCAAGGAGCTCGCAATGGGATTAGAGTGAAGTAAGCAGAAGTTTATATGGGTGTTGAGAGATGCCGATAGAGGAGATATCTTTAGTGGGGAAGCTAGAAGATTTGAGTTGCCAGAAGGGTATGAGGAACGAGTAAAAGGGGTTGGCTTAGTGGTCAGAGATTGGGCACCACAACTAGAAATCTTGGGTCATTCATCCACAGGCGGATTCATGAGTCATTGTGGTTGGAACTCTTGCATAGAGAGCATTACTATGGGAGTGCCTATAGCTGCTTGGCCTATGCATTCTGAACAACCACTTAATGGTTTCTTTGCGACTGAAATACTGAAAATAGGCCTGACTGTTAGGGAGTGGGAGAAACGCGAGGAGCTGGTGAGCGCATCCACCATTGAGAATGTTGTGAGGAAGCTAATGGCATCAGAAGAAGGAGATGTGATTAGGAAAAGAGCAGCAGAATTTGGAGCAGCAGTTAGGCAGTCCACAGAGAAAGGGGGTGCTTCTCAACTTGAGTTAGGTTCTTTCATTGCTCATATCACAAGATAGACAGACTCTTTTGCTTTTCAAGTGCGTTTGGTTACTTTTCAATTCTCTGTTTTTAGCTCAGGCTATAGTTCATAGCTAAAATTTCTGAAAGTGTTCTAAGTTGTTTGCATATGTTTAATTGGCAGTTTGTTCATTCCCTACATAGCTTATTTGTTAAGCCCAACTCAAGGGAATCTCGAGGCAAAGAAGTATATTTTAGGCATATTCAAGTTAGCCATCTAAACATTTCGACCAATTTGAACAGCATGCCCAAATGGCCTATATAAAAATATAAAAAATTATCAAAACATAAAAAAATTACTTCTTATGGTTCGCCTTGTTACAGTCCTAATAAATAAAATAATTTTTTATTACTTTAGCTTAGTAACTAAACATATTGTAAAATAGCAAAAAGAAAAAAAAATGATTATGTGTTGGATTTTCTGAGTCATGACGATTGATTAGCCCAAGATGGTGTATGAGATACTGTGCTCTTAGGAACCACTTGCAGATACAATTTCTTTTGTTGAGGATATTGGCATATTACTCTGAATCAGATACCTCTTTTGGAAAGTGGTGTCTTAGATACTGTGCTTTTAGAGATCTAATAAAGAGTAGAGTAACGAGACAAGGGAAATAAACAGTAGCGCATGATGAGCCAAAGCCAAGTCAAGGACATGCAATGAACCTCTTGAGGAGCCAATGAATTTGAGATAAGAAATACTAATGCAAACTCAAAAGTATGAAATTATACAGATGAAACAAGTTCTATGTGATGAAGTGTGTTGTCATTCTGTGCATTGTGCAAGGGCAAAGACACTATAAAACCAGCAATATAACACTATAACAGTTGTCGTTGTCACCACTTACTTCGATCGATATGTCTTCTTTTCCAGCTAGAGGCTATGGCTTATGAAGCCCCTTTCCTCTAAGATGTAGCCCTGGAATTAACAAAAGGATTCTCTCAAGATAATATAAGTGGATGACTTAAATTTATAGTTCACAATGTTTACACAGTAGTACGCTTCCTTGTTTTCCTAGTGATTTCAACCATAGGTCGTTGGGAGATTTCATATATTGCAGCATAGCACCCTTTCTTTGAGGTTGTATAAATTCTTAAGACTTATACCCAGAGTTTTTACTTGGAAACTAAAATCAAGAAACGCATATCAATTAATTATACTCTATAAGACATTTAGTTTCTGCTCTCAGAAGTAAGGAAAAGATAGTTTGGCAAGATCAAAAAGTGCAAAACACATATAACCTTTCCATGTAGAGGGTACATCAAAATCATTCAAGAGCTGGAAAAACCAAAACAGTAGACATGAATCTACAAAACAATTATCATAGGACTGTCCTATGTTGGACATAAACAAACATCTCATTCAAAATATGGAAAAGGTGATAAATGTGGACAAGATCATTCTCCACATTACGCTGTATCTGCATCACACTCGTAAGTTCGTAACCAATATGGATGAAAAGTTTTAGTTATTCCAACATCATTTAACAATCTTTTTTGGCATGAAGCGGCCTGAACTAAGACCAGAAAGTTTGAAAAAGTAACCAAAGAACTTGAAAAGAGAAAAACACTTAAAAGGCAAGAACCATTTCAATTTTTGTTGTGGAAAAACAAGTCTATCTTGTAATATGAGCAACGAAAGACTCCAATTCCATTCGAGAAACACCCCCTTTCTCTGTGGACCGCCTTACAGCTTCTCCAAGTTCTTCTGCTCTTTTCCTAATCTCATCACCTTCTTCTGATGCCATTAACTTCCTAACAACATTCTCAACGGTGGATGAACTCACCAGTTCATCGCGTTTCACCCACTCCCTAACGGTCAGGCCTATTTTTAATATTTCCGTAAGCAAGAAACAATTTTTTGGTTGGTCAGATTGCATAGGCCAAGCGGCTATAGGAACTCCCATGGTAATGCTCTCTAAAGAAGAATTCCAACCACAATGACTCATGAATCCGCCTGTGGATGAATGAGCCAGGATTTCTGGTTGTGGTGCCCATTCTCTCACCACTAAGCCCACCCCTTTCACTCTTTCGTCAAATCCTTCAGGCAACTCAAGTCTTCTAGTTCTAGCTTTTCCAGTAGACAGAACTCCTTCATCAGCATCCCTCAACACCCATATGAATTTCTGTTTGCTTTGCTCTAATCCCATCGCGAGTTCCTTGATTTGTTCATTAGTAAATGAACTTGTTGTTCCAAAAGATACATAAAGAACAGATTTTGGAGGTTGTTTGTTCAGCCAATCCAAACATATATTATCCCTATTTGAGATATGATCTAGCTTAGTAGGGAGAATCGGCCCGATTGCCCATTGCTTCTTGTTTTGTGAGAGTTGTGCTATCAAATCAAGAAACTTAGTACCTTCAATTACTTGGCTTGTATTATAGATATCACCGGCCTTAATGCCCGTATACTGAGACAGCAAACGTCCTATTTGCGTGATTTCATCAGGGTAACATCCATCAAGTGAGGGTAGCCTTTGAAGTTGTTCTGCTTCAAGTGGGATGGGCAACCCCGGCACTGCATTGCATAGGAAACTACAGTACATATCGAAACTAGAAATGCAGTTAAAGACATAGGATTCTGCATTGGGAATGGAAGAAACATCCTGAACATTATAAGACATCATAACATCATGAACAACAACGAGTCGTCTTACTTTAGACGAAATATCTCGAAAGAAGGAAGCAATGGGCTCGCGTAGAAGCATACAAGCGTTCCAGAGCGTCGGGCTTTTGCTCATCAAGGCATTGGCATTATCGGGTGGGGAAGAGGCAGAATCAGGAGTTGGGAGGTCATGGAAGTGGATCTTTGCTATATCTGAGGGATTTAAGGCGTTGGCTCGAACCTTGGCCTGATGATTGTAGGTGGCTGAGCACACATAATAGACAGGAAGACCATATGAGGAAATTAGGCAGGCAAATTGGAGAAGCTGGTTGAGATGTCCTTGAGCTTGAAATGGTACCATGACTACAGCTACTTCATCTTGTTTCAAAGTGCTGGTGAATTCATGGTTTGCAAGATTCTCATTGTTGTTATCCATATTTGATAAAAGAAGCTTTGAGGATTCAGATTTGTACCAAAGTAAGCAGATGACTGACTCTGGAAAACTGTGATTGGCATGTGTTACATAAGTAGAGCTAAAAGGTTCTGTTCTTGATAGAACATTATCCAATATGAGTACAAAGTTAGGTACACTTGTCTTTCTGTTATTTGTATAAGGTTTTTAATTAGACCCACCTACTAGGTAACTTGCCCGCGCATTGCGCGGTCTTAAAATTTCTCTTGTTGATCTTATAAAATGACCATTTCTTAATATTTAAATATTAAAAATAGTACCAAGCAGATTCATCATTCATGTAAAGAATAAAAATATCAAATTACCTCATCATTAATAAATGTTAAATGATAGGATTCAAGATTCTACTAATTAAGAATCTTTTTATTTTTTTATAATTAAAAATATAAAATGTTCAACTTCCGTTCTCAGGGACTCTCATATCGAGAAAAAGATCTTCTAAAATCAGTCCTGATTAATATTAATAGTAAGTGTAGATAAGTTGGAGGTTTAAACTTGATTTTATTCACTTTTAAGTATAACGGCATATATTTCACTATAATTTGCAAGTATAATTTTCTAACCATTAACTAAACATACTACCTATCAAAGCAAAGATAATATATTGAAGAGGATAGATGAGCACAAATGTTAGGAGAATATAATGCATATAATATCTTCTTGACACACGAACATTCTGCAATTTCTGAATCGATTTGTTTTCTTTCATAGTCTTTTCCCGTGAACCCGCAAGTCAGACTTCAATCGATTTTCTTAACCTTGTTAAATACATGTCAGAATAATATATGTATCATAAGCGAGTTCTTCAATCTTGATTTGTTCAACAATATTATACTTAAAAGCAGGATATGAATATTTAAAAATTTGTAAGTCCACAAAGCATATTTCGTCAAGTACTGTCTTAGTAATGAAAAATTTGTAATCATTTGCCATTTGCCGTAGAGCTATGCCACATCAAATTAAGATAACTACTGTCTTTATACGACCCAAATAAAATTTCTTAAACTAAGATAACTATTGCTTTATCTTTTGTATGATTAAAGTTTTGTTTGGAGATTTCCCACAGCAAAAGTCTCATGTTCTTCATCAGCAATGTTCGCTTCTGTATCATATGAAAAATTAAAGCTTTGAGCAAATTTGACATAATCTAAAATATGAAATTATAGGTAAAGCAAATCACATAAACCCAGCATTTCTCAAAGTGAAAGAGAAAGAAGAAAAAATGAACCTTGGAATGTGCAATTTTGCTAGCTGCATATATATTTCTTCGTTTATTTCAAAAACTGCATAAAAAAAGAGAAACAATATCAATTAATAACAATGATAATTCAAAAAATGAGAATGTAACATTACAAACAAAATAGGAGATACACCCGTACTGCGTGTTCATAGTTTTAGAAATCCTCTGGATATCTGTAATATATCCAAAGCAATCATGAATTATGGAAAAAAAACTGGGGTGAAGATGAGAGTGATAAGTGGTTGGATTTTATAACACGGTAATGTACATCTAGTATAACAATTGGCTTTAAGTAAATTGATGATAATGGTTAATGACACAATAAATTATGGTTTAGTAGTTTCCACATCCGTGAGCAATTAAAGAGCTATAATGCAAAACTCTAATTCCTTTTTAGTGGGCATATATCAGTTACTCATAGTTTGCCACTGCATTTGTAACAATTAATAAAACATGCTGTAAAGTTAAAAAAGAAGAAGCTAAGTAATCATTGATATAAATATTATACTAACACTACTAATTATTCATTGATATAGTTGTATTCTTAAAGTTGATTACTACTATTTTATAAAATACTTAATTAAGATTTTTTCTAATTATACATATATGAATCTAGAGGGTCTTTAACTTTAACCTAAATAGTACTTCCTAAAGAATATCGTAAGGCAATATGAAAGTTTTGATTAGAGTGCTTTGGAAATAAAATTCGATAACTAAATAAGATAATATATTATTTAACAAAAATGAAGTAACAATTACTGAGGATGGCTCTTTGTTGTTCTATTTGGGGCAGGTAGATTATGTCCTCTATCATGTAAACAAAATGATAGATCACAATTAGACAATCTAATTTAGAAAACAAAAGAAATTTAAAACAAAATTATTATGCCTATGAATCACTTCGTGAGTACCGTGCCATATCTATTGCCTATTGGTCTTCCTCCCCAACACTAATTGTTCTAAGATAGTCCCTGCAATATTATCTTAATACAGATCAGACGTTTAAGTAGGCTTAACATATCTGTCACAAAAAGAAGAAATCATATTTACCACAAAATGATTGTATTAGTGAATACTGAATTAAAAATCAGAAGACCAAAATAACGTATTACTATAAAATAAGCTAGACGAAAGCAGCAAGCCAACCAAAATTTTATTGGCACTAAAGCAAGAATCACTTATGCATCAAGTTTACCCTTTACAATACTACTATTTGTATATCACCTCATATTTTTCAATTCGTTGATCACTCCATCTAAAACTATGATAGTGTGAAGATCATAAAATCTCAATGTCTGAAATATATACCTTACCAACTCAAATTTTCAAATGCTAATTTACCTGCAATAGATGGAAATTGAATAACTGTACAATATAATGTGGTTGGATTGTGTTATTTTCAAGTCTCAAATGTCATATTATGCCTCTCCAAAAATAACATGAAGACTAACTAACTTTGAAGTCGGAGCTGCCTTATCATTTAAAGGTACAATCGAATTATAATTGAAATTCCACAACTCCAATTTTCAAAATGCTAATTTATCCTCGTTTGTTAATGTTAGTATCTTTAGCTAATCCAAAAAAAAAAAAAAAATCACATTGAGTGATCCATCTGTTAAAATAAAATGTATATTACATTTATCAAGTAATTTGTTACAAAAATATATATCACATTAATTAAAATGAAATTTACTTTTAGAAATGCTTTGCTCTTTTTAGATAAAAATATATATCTTGTTGCTTACTATATATGTTGACATATCAAGTAATCATAATAACTATTTGAAGTCTTCAACTTTTTCAGAAATGAACTTTCTTCAAACTGGAACTTGATGCATACTAAAACAAATAAAACATGGTAAAATCAACATCCCGCTGGTCATTCCAAATCCATTCCCCCAAAGACGTTCTCATATTCCACTTTATCTCTACTAAATAATAATGCTAGATGGTGTAAGAAGACTGGGATTTTGGCTCATTATGCTTCTTCTTTTACTAAGCTATAAACGAAGAGAAAAAACGAAGCAAGTGAGGAAAGGAAGAGAAGAACTGTGATTAAGAAGAATTAAATTTTACACACAATCACGACTTCCTGCACGATTTTCTACTAACATTTGAAGTTTATCACTCTTTGGTTGTATTTTGATGCTTGCATCCTCCACTATTCAGATTGACATATGAAAGACAATTGAGTACTTTATTGGCAAAATTCATACATCAAAAGTGTTTTAATAGTTCATAGCATTAATTACTAAGACAGAAAATATATATGCAATATATATAACGTTAGAATCTTCACCATAATAGAAATTGTGAGCATAATTGTATTCGACAAAAGATTGTAATAACAATAAATAGAACGCTTACATTTCATAGAAAGATCGTAATCTCGCTTACACATTCTTCAGATGCTAGATCATGCCAATAGAGTTATCGTCCAAGTTTTGAGCATTACTTGATTTATTAGCTGTAAATTTCTTTACCACCAATTTGTGCAAACCTGCAATATCTTAAATAGAGAAATGAAGAAGAAGAGAAAGAGATCTTTGAGGTAGGACCTTAACTTACAGGAAGGCAAAACCCAAACAACAGAATATAAAGACTACTGAAGGTGAAGGGACTAATAAGAATATTATGAGTTGTAACTGGTAACCGTGGAGCTTTAATTTTCTCAATAACTATTAGGCACAAAATTAGGAAATAAAAATTGTAATAAAGATGAATGAATTATGAGCAGGATTAAAAGCTGTAATAAAGAGGAATGAATTATGAGGAGGATTAATGAAAGAAAGTGTGAGTATATTTTATTCTAGTAAAAAATGAAATTAAAGGCCAAAACTTATCAAAAATAGATAAGTATTGTTTTCTTCACTTTTTTATGAAATGGTGGCCATAGAGCTATGCCACATCACTTGCCTATGTTTCTCAATTAGAAGATACTAGTGAATGTGACCGCGCTCGCGCGGTCTTTAAAATTTGAAAAGTGAATAGTTAAATAATCATTGATATAACTATTATAATAACATAATAAATGTTTACTCTTAGATTCAATTTATGCTTCGACCATAGCATTGATTACAAATGTACAAAAAGAAGAAAAAGATAAGAGGAGAAAATGAAGAAAAACGTAATCCTATAATGGAAACAACAATTATCAGAAGATTAGAACAGAAAAAGAGAATTATCTACATCGATATCAAAGACACATATCCAAAAATATATTCATTACATCTATAAAAAGAATAAGCAAATATTTAATTAAACGTTTCAAAATTTGATATAACTTGAAGTGATACTCTGTTGGAAGAAATAATGCTTAAATACAGTGATTCATGGAAATTATCATTACATTGTTGAAGATTTTCCTTTGCTTGATATATTTTGAGAAGAGTAAAATTATTGAAACATAAAAAAAATGGTAAAAGGGAAAGAACCAAAAGTTACGTACGTGGAGGAAGCAACTTAATTTAAAATCATCTTGTATGCAACTTTGTGCAACGGAAATCTGCAAACTAAAAAAAAAAAAACATGAAGCATATATTCTTTGTCATATTGTTATGATAAAAAAAATAGGAGAAGAGACGCAATACAAAATGGTTGCATCTCGATACACATCATTTGGTGAGATCAACTTCCCCATTTTCTAACACTTCCAATTTTTCCTATTATCCTTTATTTCTATCCGTTTTTTCTCAATCTCTATCCTATCATAAACTACAAATTATTTATAAAGTGTTAGAACGTCACTTATAATTCCGAAGTTTTTACAACTTTTAATATACACATTACTTATCAAATCCTCGAAAAGTAATTGAATATATACGCTTCATGTTAATAAGGAAGATAAAATATAAATTGCGAGCTAAGAATTTAACTTATAATTCATTTGAATTTTGAAGATATGAAACAATAAAATAATCCATAAACTTAACCAGCCTTAGAGATGCAGAGTTGAGGAAGCCACTTTTTCATATTAGTGGTCATATATGTCAATGAGTAAAGAAGAGCTCCGTTGTTTCAGCCAATCATACTATATTCGATAGGAACAGAGATGATAATTAAATTAGAAGCAAAAAGAACAAAAAAAAAAAAAAAAAAAAAGAAGAAGAAGAAGAAGAAGAAGAAGAAGAAGATATTGTCCATAATATGTATTGATCACTATGGTTGTTCATCACCTACGCTAATTGAACAACACTTTATATACGAATTTAGACGAAGACAGAAGAATAAGATCATTTAGAATGAAGAGTAATATATAAAGAGATGATACATAAATCTAAAATTTTTTTAATTATAATAATAAAAATATAGAGGAAAATTGCAGAGATGAGAAATGTAACAGTTCTTTATTGCCCTAATTGATTCTTACCTCTTTGTTTTACTTTGGGAGGAAGAAATGGCTCATGGGCATGGAAAAGGAGTAGTTTGGCTGATGGATGAAAACTACTTAGGTGATGAACAACTCAGTATATAAAGGGCTTGGATTATTGATAGCTGAGAGTGTAGATGGTATATTCATTGTCCATTCAAAGGTGCAGTTATTAGAAAATATAACCACCATATTAATAACATTAATTGACACTAATCATGGCCTATGGGGCAGAAGAAGAGAACCAAACGGAAACATACTTGATTCTGGAGATGTAGGTTTAGTAGTTAAGAAGATTTCAAATTTTAATTATCCTAAACCAGACGCTAAAAGAAGGAGAAAAGGAATTCAAAGTATCATAACAATTGAGTACTACTAAAATTAATTCTTGGCCAAATAATTATTTACCTCACTTGTCTATAAACCACAATTAATATATTTAATAATCTAACAAAGAATAATCAATGGTTGCAGTCGTATTTTTTATTCTTTCACAAACAGCTTCTTTCCTTTTCAAGTGTTTATATCTTCATCTTAGGAATGCCAATACATGCATGCCAAACATCAATTTCACTTTACACATAAAAATGGTGATCTTTTCTCCTAAAAGAACCCGACACAGAAGACCATTAAATTTGATTATATGTCTAACAATTGTGCACTCGTAGTCATAGCACATATAAGTTTAAAAGCAGCAAATACAAAGTTAACATAGAAGTCACTTAACACCTTAATAGCATGAGTTTCATCCGGTCATTGACAAAATCAATCGAGAAAGTAAAAAATACATTAAGTAAAAAACTCAGATTGAGCAAATAACCACAAACATATAACCAAGATGATAACTTCTTTACACAAATACATAAACCCGTAAATGTTGGATATCTTGAGATAAAAAATAATACAATTCACTTTTTTGCCCCCCCCCCCCCCCCCCCCCCCCCTCTTTGCCTCGCTGCTTGCTCCAGTTTACCCCTATCTATTGCACGTTTGCCCATTTGCAGAATGCCCATTTCTTCCCTAAACTCAAATACAATATATAGGAACCTTGGCTCTCAAAAATTCCTTCATGGCTTCATCCATTATTGTGGTATAAATAAAAGCTATTCCTATTGATGGATAAGTATAGAAAAAATTATACTCTAAAATGTGTATGCAATAAGTATAGAAGGAAGCGGAGAGGACTAATTGAGGAGAAGAATTTTATGTAATAGAGAAGATGTGCTTTGGTATTTATAGTAAACAACTGAATAGTAACTTACTTGAGCAATATGAATAGTATTAGTAACGTATATCTGCAATTGTAATATACACTTCATGCTATGTATTAACTACTCATCATAAAATTAGCATTAGATGTGTATATATAGGAGAATAATAATTTCCTAGCTGTTCTTTGAAAAATGCAAAGAGTGGATATTGATTAAGAGAAAAAATATAGGAGGAAATGCAAAATTGAACCAAAATAATGAGGCTTGTAGAAAGGATGAGAAAGTAGCTAAAAATGATCAATCCTTGGCCAAATAACTATGCCACATCACTCTTCTATGTTTCTCAATTAGTATATAGATAGATATAGATTGTAGTAATAAGTTAATGAGGTACACTCGACCAATGAGCTCGTTTTTCACAAAGTTGCTTCGATGGTTTAATTTCTATTAAGAAGTAAAGTACACTCGATCAATAGGCTCGTTTTCAACAGAGTTGCTTAAACGTTTAATTTCTTTTAGTAACCAAAAGATTAGTCATATAAACGGTCACTTTAGCAGTTCCAATCTGACCAAGGACCATTGATAAAACAATTCATAAATAATAATGGCATTTAATCACATGATATTTAATTTCCAAGCCATGTGATACACTTCCAAACAATATCGTACAAAATGCACAGATCTTGCCTAAACAGCGCCCGACTTATTTGACCAGATTTATAAATAAAGACAAATAAGATTTTATATCATCTCTAAAACTTACTCGAATAATTTAAATTTGCCACGAATATGACTTGATTAAGGAAGAAATGCTCTCTCTGCTAAAATTTTTTCCATTCACAAAGCTCGAATTGGAGACCCCTAGTTAAGGGTGGAGGTTCCCATGCCGCCATATCCATTGACGGTGGTGAAATATCATCTAATGACAGTGGTCCATCACAATGCCTATTCTTCTAGCTCCCAGATTCTTCTATTTTGTCTATGGTCGTGTTTCTTGAGCTTCAAGCTCCATCATTTATATCTTCTGTGTACCATGGCCAGTTTGATCTAGTGTAAATACGCACATATATTTATTTTGCGATTAAATTAGTTTTAATTCCTTACTGAAACTCATAAACACCATTTTATTTACAATGTGCAGTAAGACCCAAAAGTTGGCACCAAACTAACTGAAACTGCGATTACTAGAACTTTAGGCTGAGTGCACAATATTAACGAGAGAAATATTTTCGCCTACCATAACTGTTTATCAATAGTATTTGCAGTATTTTGTTCTTTCTTTTGGGCTGAGTCTAAGCTAGCGTTTGGACGTAGATTTGGTTGAAATTTGAGAATTTGAATTTTTAAAGTTGAGTTGAAAAAGAATTTTTGAAACTTGAAATTGTGTTTGGACATAGTTTCACTTGAAAAATATTTGAAGTTTTGTGAGTGAAACATACAAAATTTCTCAAAAAATCTCAAAAAGTGGTCATGGCCACTTTTGATTTTTGGACTTTTTGCTCCAAATTTTGGCCAAATACTATAAACAAACAGTTTTTCTCCCAAAAAGTATAAACAAAGTTGAAAATTGAACGAGGTAAATTGTAAATTCTGGTGGGAAAATTAGACTGGAATAGGTCCTTTATAGCTCTATATGTACAAGACGGAAGAAGGTTGGGGAATATTCAAGATTATTCTTCTACAACATATTAAGAATCAAATTTTCAACATTTATAAGAAAGACCAGTGCTTTTGGAGCCTCAATGACAAAGGTGCTTTCTCATGTTCATCAGCTAGACAAATTGTTAGACAAAGGAAGAAAAGAAACGACACATATACTAACATCTGAGATAAAACTGTGCCTTTTTTAAGGTTTCTTTCATCAATTGGAGAATTCTTAAAGGTAAATTACCTTTAGATGATGCAATCTCAAAGTTTGGCCATCAGGCAGCGTCAATGTTTACTTGTTGCAGAACTCCACACATTGAAAGATCTAGTCACTTATTTATGAAGGGGCAGGCTGCTCTCATTCTTTGGAATTATTTTTCTAAATCTTTGGGCTTTAAACAGGACCTCAATCATATTAGGACATTGTTTTTAAGCTGGTGGAGCCATAAAACGTCTAACAAGTTACAAGCCAGCCTGTTTAAAATCATCCCTCTTTATATTACGTGGGAAATTTGGAAGATGAGAAGTGCTTCAAGATATGGGCAAAGATCTATCTCTATAGGTAGAATGATTCGTGAAGTGATATTCAACATTATGATCAGCATCCACAGGCAGTTTAATCACATTACCTTGGAGTCCAACTGGAAAGATATTTGCATTTTTGCTGATCAATTCAAGCTTAGTATATATAGTCTGCCAGTGCTTTGGAACAAACCTTCGCTGTTATTGCCATGTCAAAGGAAGGCAAGGCTGGAGCTGAGACTCTAGAGGAAATTTGATGATAGCCTTTGTTGAAGCTCTCAATTTCTGCAGTAATAACATCTCCCTCTGTCCCAATTTATGTGACACATTTTTTTTTTTGGTCTGTCCCAAAAAGAATGTCACATTTCCTTATTTGTCAACTATTTAATGCACTATCTCTATTTTAGCCCTATTGGACCCTACTTACTTTAAAAGCCACCAACAACTTTTTGGTTACTCCAATCTTCTCTCTCTTACTTTTTCAAGGGTAAATTCGAACATTTCCAAAGTCAACTTCTATTTCTTAAACTCCATGCCAAGTCAAACACCGCCACATAAATTGGGACGGAGGGAGTAGCAGAAATTCAAGCTGCAATCATTGGTTTGAGCCTTAGTATTTCAAATGGTATCATAGGGATTATACTCGAGATGAATTCTAAATTGATTGTTGATATGGTCTCTGGTAAGATGAATCCCTCCTGAAAACTAGAGCGTTGGATTACAAGACTTCAAGATTGTATGAAGAGAGCTCAAGGAAAGATCATTCATTATTATAGAGAAGCCAACACAGTGGTTGATGTACTAGCTAAAGAAGGCTAAAAAATGGTACAAAACTATATTTTCCAAGATGTGCGGAACCTCCCTAAAGCTGCTATTGGAGCTTACAAAATGGATAAGGTTGGCATTGCCAACTTTAGAATTAGACAATGTAAAACAGGAATAGGCTAAGGTTAGCGAGAACAAATGATGATGCTTGGCGCAGATTCAACATTTGTTTTTCTCTCCTTTTTTGAGAGCTTATATGTAATTAGAGAGTGACCCTCTACCCCGTATTTTGTATGCCCCCTCTCTGTGTTGAAGTGAGACTCATTTCCTCTGTTAGTTTGCTTTCTGCCTCCAACAGAATGATTTGTAATGTTTTTGGGTATATATATATCATTCTCGTCGATGAGACGAGAGTTCCAACAAAAAAAGAAAAAACATTTATGAGTCTTTGATCGATCCGATACTCCAACTCATCTATGAACTTAATTAGGCTCGTTACTTTGTTCCCAGGTTTATTCCATCCTTGTATGACCCATATGAACCTTGGGCGCACATTATTTGCGCTCTCAAACTCGTAAGTCGTAACTTGTCCAAATTAAGTTAGAAATTTTTCGGGTTATGCCTCAAAGTTTCCAAGCTTCCTTTGAAGATTAGAATTACTGCTGCTGTAAATTTAAAATATGCTAAAAATAAGGAAGTAGTTGAGATAACTAATGTTTGCAAATGTTAGCTAAATTTGATTTTTTGTTGGTATTTGTTAGGATACAGCTGTTGCAGATACTGCAGCTGGTATTGCTACATTTCTTTAGCTTTTTAAAAATTTGGCTGTGATTATTTCAATAATATATGTATAAATATGAAGATTGGTGTGATTATTTCTTTGTTATTGTTTTCCTTTTTTAATTTTCTCAACCACATCCTTGTCAGGGCGGCTTTCAAAGAAAAAAGAAAACTTTAGATTGCTTTCAATTAAGAAAAAAACTTAATTGTACCTATCAATAAGATCATGCATAATTGAACTTGGAGTGCAAGGAAGTCAAATTGAGTGAATATCCTTTGTCATCCAATTGAATATGCTGTCATATTCTATAAGTCGTGATAGGAAGAAAAGTCAGACAAAGTGAGCAGGTTTTATTAACATCTCAATACAGACTAAATGAAGGCAGTCGGTCTTTTGTTTACATTAGTTAGTTCACTGCTCATAGAGTTCAAGGTATTATTATAGGCCAAATGCATAGCTTGACCGTTCAACTTGGCTTTAATTTTTATTTTAGCATTTGTACTCACCCTTGTTCCACTACTAAAAAAACACAGTTTAGCGACCACCAAATCGATCGCAAATCGGTCGTCAGGGAGACCAATCGGTGACCGATACGGGTGGTCCAAGAATTAATGGTAGCAAATAACACTGCGACCGAAATTCGGTCGCAACTGAGACCAAGTATGCGACCGAAATTCGGTCACCATTGATGTCCACAACTGAGACCAAGTATGCGACCGAAAATCGGTCACATACTTGGTCTCAGTTGTGGACATTAATGGTGACCGCTGTGCGACTGAAAATCGGTCGCCAAACCTGAAAAAACCTGCAATAAAAATCCTGCAATCAGGCAGTAGCAACAACAAAAACCAGCAATTGAGAAACCTGTAATCAATAGAAAACTGCATTTCGAAAACACTAAAAACAGTAATTCAGCAATACAACGCAATAAACCAAACAGTTCAAAAACATCCAACACCATTAGTTATATCCTAAAATTGTTAACAATAAAGCTTCACAAACATTCAAAAGACATTAAAAGGACTATTCGGTCGAGGCTGAGCTAGACCCGGACTCGGAAGAGGAGTTGCGTCGATGCTTGCTCTTATGCTTTCTTCTCGCTTTCTTCTTCTCCTTTTTGGCAAGGAGCTTTTTGATTATGTCCTGCGTTTCTTCATTTACTCTCGACAGCTGTGCGATCTGCTCTCTCATTTGAGCCATCTCAGCAGGATCAACGGAGCTCGACGGAGAAGAAGTAGCTGAAGAGCCCAAAAAGCGAGCATTATGCTTATCCGGACCAAATAGCGATCCAAGACCATAAGCATACCCCTTCTTAACCCCTCCAACAGTATCGACCCATATTTGCTTTTCTTTCTCGAACGTCAAGGGAGCCGGGGTGCTGCTTCCGGCGTCCGATGCTTGGGTCGATGTCCAGTCTTCCACAACCTTTGTAGCCTTTTCCTGAATAAGTGAAATATATTAATGATGTTAATAGAAAGACTAAACGTTGAAGGATTGGCGCTACTAAAGATCGAATTTTACAAACTTACCCAAACTTCTTTTGCGCGGGGCTCGACCCACTCTCCACCGCCCTTCTTGGCACCCTTTGTATGCCTGATCTTATGCAGCTCGAGCACGGGAATAGTGCGCTTTTCTGTCTTTTCCTACAAATTAAAAATCATAATATGTTAGACAAAAAAGCAACTGTTCAAGTAAATAATCAATCAATTAAATAACTGTACCAAGCGCATCTTCTGTGTAGCCGCGCTAATTGAGCCACCAGTATGGAGCGATCCACCCTTTTCCGACGCCCGCGCAGCCTTGCCTTGTTCGCTCTTCGCCCCGAACTCGGGCGTCTGCCAATATTCATCCAGCTGCGCCCACTGACGGGCATCGAGGAAGCCGGGCCTTGTACCTTTATGCCGCGCATTGTAGTAGGTTTGCTTGAAGAGCGCAGCACATTTCTTGGGGAAGATGCTACGAATGCTATAATCCAGACCCTGATGCCAGATACATTTGCCCTGAAAGAGTATCAAAATATTTTCTTTAAACATGTTCATGGTTTAAAAAACTGCAATTAGTTTTAAACCAAATGCATATGTATCACCTCAAAATCTACCAATATCTGCTTCTTTACTTGCTGGGGTACATCGCTCCATTTTGGCCAAGGCTGGTTCCAGTGCGCTCTCATGCACGAAGTCAGTACCTTAGTGGACTCATCGCTTGGGCAAAAGCTACAAAAAAAATTAACAAGAATTATTCATAATACTAGCAATTAAAGTAGGAACAAATTATTTAATAGACAAGAACTTAAGAAATTAGGTAGCTTACCCTTTATCCGCCTCGGGGTAAATAATCATCCTGCCTTCTACTTGAGTGCCAGGCTCACCAATGTAATAAGGCGAATGGGGATCATACACCATGAGCTCCTGCTGACCCGGTAGGTCGTCACAACTATCTAAGGGGAATTCAGGGGGCTGAGTTTGACTGTCATCAGCCTGGGAGGGATCGCCCTGTGTGGGAGGGACCTGTGTCTCAGTACAATCAATGGTAGGGAATGTCCATTGCCAATCAGGAGGCAACTGAGACGGGGTAATAAGTGGTACCTGATATGGGCCAGGGGGCCTGAAAAAAGCTGGATCATAACTAGATGGGGCTTCAGTAGGCAGCGAATGCGGGACCTGTGAGGTCTGACTGTCATCACCCGCAGAAGCTGAACTCTCGCCCACGGGTCTCTTGCCAGGCTTTCTTCTAGAAAACTTTAGGGCATAACTTGTCCATACCTGTTGAAACATTCAAATAAGTTCTGCTTCATTAATTATGAGAATACATAAATCTAAAGTGCTGAGAATGAATAAATTTATCAACTAAGTAAGCACATCACAATCAGAAAATGATATTACATAAATCATATTATGTTCATATGTACATTACAGTAGGTAATTAATAAAAAACTACAAAGTACAAATTGGTTCAATCAACTTCATCATTCGATTCGTAGTCACTAGCAATTTCATTCTCGGACGGCTCGTCACTATCTATGTTTTCATCAGCCTCGTATGCCCTTGAAGTTCCTTCTCCAAAACTAGCCGGGTTTTTTGCACGACTAAATTCAGATGCAGCCACCGGGTCATACGTCCCATCAATATGTCGCAAATTGTCTGCAAGTTCAATATCCGCTATCAAGGGAACAGCTGAGACCTCATTCTGGTATGCAACATCTAACCTATCAGGTACTTCAATTTTTTTAGAAGGAATTCCTTTCACGCACTTAAACTTCTACCAAAATGTATTTATTAGACACATGCGTCGCAGCCTTTCTCAGAAATGAAATGCGTGGATGTTACAGAGAGAATGGGAGTTGAAATTATGATTCAAACTGGTGGAGCTGATGGTGTTTTGGGGGTGATGGTCACTTGGTCAGCTTGTAGCAGGGTCTGGACGAATTCAATGAAGGTGTAATTTAGATGTAGGGCTCGGAGGAAGAAGATGGAGAAAGAAGAAAATGTAATAGGGATAAAATTTTGGAATTTTTTCATAATTGTATAAGATTAAATTCATATATATATTACAAATATACTACATTTAAATTCCTATCACGTAATTATCCTGATAAGCTTTGAGGAATTATGGATTTATTAATCTCATTCATTTCAATCTCTAAAATCTCACAAGATTACCAGAGTATTTCTTCTTCTCTATTCTTTTTTACTATGTGTCACCTTCAAATTTCAATAGATTCCTACTATTCTCTCCTTTATCGAAAGATTCTCATTTTCTTCTTCATTCTTTAAGCCCGCCACATATGTATCTATAAAACATGCCCACTTCTTACTCTAATAGCAGTCTACTTTCCAATCCCTAATTATATCCTACTATTTAGGTAATATATAATACAAATATACCATCTACCAATATAAGGTATACCATATTCTTATATATAAATATATACTAAAAATATACCATATACTAATATACACTATATTGCATTTTAATGTATATCACATATAGAAGAAGTAATAATAGATTGTGTAGGTATTTCATAGGGGTGGTCTAGTGTATTGTAAAATATTTTTTGTATTTTAAGTATAACTATACTATTTTAGGAGAGAGTTATTTAGTATATCTAAACTTACATTTAGGAGGATTTGTGAAAGTGTTTGAAATTAATTTATAAAAATATAGTATGAAATCTAAGAAAGTGGTATTTTGTGTATCAATTACATTATTGGGTAAACGTAGAAAATAAATTTTTATATATGGGTTTTTTTTATTAATTTTCCTAAAATTTTTCTTCTTTTATTTCAGCAGAGTATAATATCCACTGACCACACGCCAAAATAAATGTGAATCATCTTTGTGCTATATGAACGTTTACTGCCCAACAAACACATTTTGATAAGTGTTGGAGTGTCTAATAGAAACAAGGGTGACTTAAGGTGTCAAAATGAAAATTGAAGCCAAGTTCGAGTGCTTGTTTATGTACTTGGCCATTATTATATTATCTACTCTATATTAAACGTATAAGGCTTTGTAAAATGTTGATCGAATTTGTAAATTTACCTATCGTAAGTTCAAAAACATTTCACATGGTGTCTCCAAAATTTAGTGGTTGTGAGAATTTATCCACATTTTCCATGGTTTTAGAACAATGGTCTCCGCTTTCGTTCCTTCCATTGTTTTGTTTGAAGTGTTGCTAGACAATTAACTGAGAGAATGTGGAAAAAGGTCAAGGGCAAGTGTTGCTTAGACTACACTTTAATTATTTGAGAGATGGGGAAGGGTGGGGGCAAGTGCTGACTAGCCAATACTACAAGGCAATTAGTTAAGAGAATGCGTGAAAGATTCGAGGGCAAGTGCTGCCTAGGAAGGATGGGGGAAGAGGTCGAAGGGAAGTGCTCCCTAGGCTAGACTTCAAGGAAATTAGCTGGGAGATTGTGGGAAGAGATCAAGGTCAAGTACTTCCTAGGCTACACTTCACTAATCTAAGAGATTACGGAAGGGGGTGAGACAAGTTCTGTGTAGCCAATACGTCAAGATAATTAGCTAGGAGAATGTGAGAAGAGGTGGGGCAATTGTTGCCTAGGCAGTACTTTAGACGGATAAAAGGAGGACGGGGATACTACACCTCATTTATAAGAATTATAGGGATATTTTCATCCGAAATGTATTCATTAAATCAAACAGGAGTTATTTTTGCGGGATCTTACTTTTTATAGCCAGTATACACAAAAATGAATAAACAATATGTACAAACAATAATATAGGTATACAAACAGTCTTCTCACATATATACAATGACTACACCGAAAAATATGGTATTTTCAGTTAGATTTATGGGGTATACATAATATATACACGCATTTTTAATTATATTTTGTGTATACATACTTTTTTACAGTGTATACACATTTTAATAGTACACAATTGTGTATACATTTACAATAATACTTTCTGCCAAATTAAAAAAGAAAAGAAAATGAAGAATCTGTGGCCGGATCTAGGGGTGTTTATCGGTCGGTTCGGTTCGGTTCGGTTCGGTTTTGCACCTTATCGATTTGGACTATCAGTTTTCGGTTTTTAAAAGTGCTAAACCAATAACCGAACCAATAAGCTATCAGCTATCGGTTTTCGGTTCTTATCGGTTCGATTTTCGGTTTAACCATTAAGAAACTTAGGCCTAACAAGTGTTAAAAAAAACCTCTTAAACGATTGCATCCAATACAAAATTAGCTTTATTTTCACAGCGAATTCAAATGCCTCTTATAGCATTCGCCATATTTAAAAAAGCAACCAACAATAAATTCAAATATACTTCATTATTCTATAAACTAATGGAGGAAGCAAGGAGTGAAATAGTAAATCGGTGGTTGAAATGGATGGGGAGACTTGAAAGTTACACAAGTAAAAGAAGACTAGAGTTTGAGGTTTCCAAGTTCCAACTAATAGTAATTAAGTATACTACTTTTATGCACATAAGCGCAATATAGTAAATTTGAAAACCTTATTGGGTTATCGGTTTAACCAATAAGAAAATGTACAAAACCGACAACCAAACCGATAATTCAATAAAAAAATTTTGCAAACCATTAAATAACCGATAACCCGATAACCCAATATTTATAAACCATTAACTTTTTATCGGTTCGGTTCATCGGTTTAAACAAAAAAATGAACAGCCCTAGCCGGATCTGTTCAACAGTCAATATCGCCTCCAGATCTCATCGGAATCTTTTGCTAGAGCAACAACAACAGTTTTCGGTGGAGGGACGGCAGAGCACCACCAGTGACGACGGGGGGAAGGAGAGAAGAAGAAGAATGGGCGGAGCATCGGTGGAGATTGCATCAGCACCACTAAGGACGACGAGGGAGAAGAAGGCAGAGTAGCAATGGATCTGGGACGGGGCAACAGATGGCGGAGCAGTGGTTGTCGTAGGAAAGGGAAGGCGATGGTCGGAGGGAAGGGGCGGCAATGGTGGTGAAAGGAAAAGGGAGAAGAAAAAGAAGGGAAAATCTAAAAAAATCCTAGAAAGGAAGTGGCTAAAAAAAGATATAGGGTGCGGCGAGGTGTTTGTTTAGGGTAATTTTGAAATGTTGGGGCTAAAAAATATATATAATGGGGACTTTTTGTATATACAGTATAATTTTCCCTATTTTTGCTAAACCATCATTATGGAGGTAAAAAAGGCAAATCATTGCTTGTGGTATTATAGTTTTGCAATTCTCCGTCATAAGTGCAGCCCATAATGGAGCGGGTAATTTTGACCAGTAGCCATTTTTGGACGCGCTCATTGGGAACTATCCACCGTTTCAAAATTCATTGAAGAATAGCCAAAAATTCGCGCGCATACTTAAGCTCCATTAGCGTTGGAAAAACACCCCAGACTAGTCCTATAATAAAATACTTGAATTTTGTTCAAAGCCCCAGTATTTTGTTATAGGACTGAAGAAGTCTCATAACAAAATAATTCCATAACAAAATAATGGGAAAAGGTCCCATTATTTTGTTATGGGATAAAATATCCCTTAACAAAATAATGATATTTATGCCCATAACAAAGGTCCCCTCAAAGGGATAAATCCCATTATTTTGTATGGGGCTTTATATATAAAGCTTCAGTCCCCATAACAAAATACTGGGGCTTTGAACAAGTTTTGTTCACAGCCCCAGTATTTTGTTATGGGACTGAAGCTTTATACCAAGTCCCATAACAAAATGCTGAGGCTGTGAACAAAACTTGTTCAAAGCCCCAGTATTAGTTTACTGAAGCTTCCCAGTATAAGTACTGGGGCTTTGAACAAAACTTAGTATTTATACTGTGATTTGTCCGGAAGTGGCTAGTCTTCACACAATTTTGCATCGGTGGGTAGTATTCATTTAACGCGGTCAAAACAGGCTACGTGACTAAATTTTTACATATAATAGTAACTATGATAATAAGTTAAAAAGTTAATTAACGTTTCTTTCATTAATTGTTAGCGGAGATCGAATCTTGATCCATGAAAAAGAATCTGACCCACACATGGTGCCCGTAAAGGAAATTGAGGTAAGTTGTGGAACATGGTACTTGTTGCTTCCTTTCTATCAAGATCTGAACTTTAAAAGTTTTTAATTTTCAAAACCACGTAGTCTTTAAATTTTGCTTATTATTCAATTCATTGTACCTTTGAATTACCCTTTTCTGTAATTTTTGTTTATTATGTAGGTTTTGTTCTTTAAACCCTATTTTGGATATTATTGGACTTTCTTTGATGTGCTTGAATTGTTAAACATGGAGTTACATGACCATAAAGGGATGTGGTGGCCGGTGAGCTGATGAAATCCTTCCATTCTTTCAGGCTCTTAAAATGGAAAATTCCCGATAGGAAGCAATTTCTCCACAAGGCACAAATCTGGATTAAGCAAACACATTGTATGAGTGGATATTATTTTTCAGTACGTAAAAAAATCTTTACACTTGTCAATGCATGTAATCTAAGTCCAACTTATAAGAAGTTCGAGAACGGTTTTATAGAAAGGTAATCAAAGTTTTAAAGTCTTAGTTCTGTTTACATTTTTACAATTGTCAGACTTCAAGCTGTTACATTGAAAAAATGCAAAAGGTTGAACATTGAAAACCTCACTTTTCCATGATACTAGCTCATCCACATCCTTGTCAGGCGGCTTTCAAAGAGAAAAGAAAACTTAAAATGGCTTTCAATGAATAAAAAGAACTTATAAGTAGGAGCGCGCATAAAGGAACTTGGAGTGCAAGGCAGTCTACTACAAATAATATCATTTCTCATCCAATTGAATATGCTGTCATATTATGTAAGTCGCGAAGGAAGAAAAGTCAGACAGACGACTGAGCAGTTATATAAACATTTCCAATACAAGAATAATAGAAGGCAATCAGAGTCTTCTGTTTACTTCAGTTCAGTGCTCAATAGAGTTCAAGTCATTACCTCATAGAAGAAAAGAGAGGATAATTCCGCAGGCTAATTTTGTCAATGGATAGAAGTGACAATCTCGAAAACCATGAATTCACCAGCAGTTTGAAACAAGAGGAAGTAGCTGTAGTCGTGGTACCATTTCAAGCTCAAGGCCATCTCAACCAGCTTCTCCAATTTGCCTGCCTAATTTCCTCCTATGGCCTCCCTGTTTATTATGTGAGCTCAGCCACCTACAATCATCAGGCCAAGGTTCGAGCCAATGCCTTAAATTCTTCGGACATAGCCAAGATCCACTTCCATGACCTCCCAACTCCTGATTTTGCCTCTCCTTCACCTGGAAATACTTCCTTGAATAAATTGCATACACAATCATGGGATGCTTGTATGCTTCAGCGCGAGCCAATTGCTTCCTTATTGCACGATATTTGCTCAAAAGCAAGACGAGTTGTTGTTGTTCATGATTTCTCAATGTCCTATAATGTCCAGGATGTTTCTTCCTTTCCCAATGCAGAATCCTATATCTTTAACTGCATTTCTGTATTCACCTTGTACTGTTTGATATGCTTATCCAGTGGGATGCCTATTCAACTTGAAGAAGAATTGCTTAAAAAGCTACTCTCCCTTGAAGGAATTAATATAGATGCAGTCAGGGACCCTGGAGCTTCTCAGATTCCATATATGAATATTAAATCAGGTGATATCCATAATACGAGCAAAGTAATTGAAGGCAAGTTTCTTGATTTGATGGCACAGTTAGCAAGTGATCAGAACAAGAAACAATGGGCAATTGGACCTATTCTACCCACTAAACTTGATCATATCTCGAATAGGAAAAATGTTTGTCTGGACTGGCTTAACGAACAACCTCCAAGATCAGTTCTCTACGTATCTTTTGGAACAACAACTTCCTTTTCTGACAGACAAATCAAGGAGCTTGCGATGGGATTGGCACAGAGCAAGCAGAGGTTTATATGGGTTTTGAGAGATGCAGATAGAGGAGATACCTTCACTGGGGAAGCTAGAAGATTTGAGTTGCCAGAAGGGTTCGAGGAACGAGTAAAAGGGGTTGGCTTAGTGGTCAGAGAATGGGCACCACAACCGGAAATCTTGGCTCATTCGTCTACAGGCGGATTCATGAGTCATTGTGGTTGGAATTCTTGCGTAGAGAGCATTGCTATGGGAGTGCCTATAGCTGCTTGGCCTATGCAGTGTGACCAACCGAAAAATGGTTTCCTGGTGACAGAAATATTGAAAATAGGCCTGATTGTGAGGGAGTGGGAGAAACGTGAGGAGTTGGTGAATGCATCAATCATTGAGAATGTCGCGAGGAAGTTAATGGCATCTGAAGAAGGTGATGTGATTAGGAAAACGGCAGAAGAGCTTGGAGAAGCTGTAAGGCGGTCCACAGAGGAAGGGGGTGCTTCTCGTGTGGAGTTGGACTCTTTCATTGCTCATATCACAAGATAGACTTGTTAGTTGTTTATTCAAAATAAGATTGCTATATAATTTTAGTGTACAAGCAGAAAGATCCTATGCACTCAAAGCTTGTCATATATTTTCAAATTATAAAAGAGTTTGAGATATGTCCGATAGAGATTGGAACCACCTAAGCTACAAATTTATATTGTCTGTATCGCTATTTGAGAGAATTAAATGTGCGAAAGGAGAGTTGTCTAACCATCTTAAAAATTCAAATAACAATAGAATTAGTTTTCTGAATTTTTATAAGTAAACAAAAGATAAAGTTAAGGTTGGAATACTTTGATTCGGTAAGATAAAAATATTAATAAAATCAGATTCGGCTATTTATTTCGTTGTTTAATGAAATGATGCTTATTGCTGATACAACCAATTAAAATAAAAGTAATCTATTAATAACACCTATTTCAAATTCGCAATTTTTGGCACTTTGGCTATGCAGGCTCTAAGTTAGAAATTTTCCTGGCTTTACATCAAAGTCACCAAGTCTTCCTCAAAAGCTGAAGATTAGTTTTACTGCTGTTGTAATTTAAAATATGTTAAAAACTAGGAAGTAGTACCGATAAATGGAGCTATTGCAGATAGCGTTTAGCTGGGTTTTCTGCATTTCTAAAGCTTTTCAGTAATGAAAACTCATGTACAAAATATGGCTCTTGATTATTTCAATACGTAATATATGTAACTGCACCAGTTCAACCCTACTTTCTTTGCCATTGTCCCGCCTTTTAATTTTTCTAGCACTCATCCACATCCTTGTCAGGTAGGCTTTCAATGAATAAAATACTGTAAATTGTACTTATCAATAAGAGCATACACAAATTAATTTGGAGTGCAAGGAAGTCAAATTGAGTAACTATTTTAGTCGAATATCTTAGTCATCCAATTGAATATGCTGTCATGTTCTATAAGTCGTGACAGGACTAAAAGTCAGACAAAAAGAGCAGTTTTTATTTCTACATAGAACATTTCCAATACAAACTATTTGAAGGCAATATTAAGAGTCTTTTGTTTACCTTAATTCAATTCTCATTATGACCTTTATCTATATATCTATCTACAGTATATTAATGATATAAGGTTTTGGAGAAAATGTTGATCAAATTTGTTTACCCTTCATCCCATTTTGAATAAAACTGTAACTATAATTAAAATTAAATAATTATTTATCTATTGGGTGAAAATTATTTACACCCCAACTTTGCATTACAAATCAAACTCTTCTTTCAACTATAAAAAATAGTCAGTCTTCCCCCTTTATCCAATACAACGTCTGATTTACCCGTGATATTTTTAAGCTCACCTTTATATATAATTTTTTAACGAAGATGTTTTTACCTAAAATTGAATAGAATATTGTATATTATTATAGTAATTTAAGTTCATCAACATAATAAATAGGATAAAGTTTTAATGGATTTGATAATATATTGTCACAATTTTAGTTATATGATTGTTATTTTGATTTTAAATGCATCAAGTATGTATGTACTCCCTCTGTCCCATTTTGTTTGTCGTAGTTCGAATTTCGAGGGTCAAACTTCTTAAATTTGACCGTAGATTATGATATAATATCTTTAACCTTTTTTAAATAAAATTTACATATTTGAAAACTACATGAAAAGTACTATAAGTCACTATAAATTACAACTCAAAATATGTAAAAGATATATATAAAAATTACGGTCAAAGATAAACTCGTTTGACTCTCGAAATCCGAACTACGACAAACAAAGTGGGACGGAGGGAGTATATAATATCTCTTTCTGGCTATGCACATATTTTTTTCATGGATTAAAATTTTACCTCAGGGCGTAAGGAATAGCACACAAAAGACAGTCTAGAAAGACAAAGACAAAGACAAAGACATGATTTTTTAACAAAAAGCGGTGGATGAGCGGTAATGGCTGGGAAAGAGGGATTGGCAAAAGTAGTTTTCGCCTTCTAGCCAGCAGTTGTCGGATTAGCCTTCAGACTTTCCTTATCCGTCTTTATTGAGAAAGAAGAGATTTAAAGGTTGGACATACATCGCTGCCGTGATGACGCGGCTGAGTGTTCATTCGACCTATTATTTTCTATCATGTATATAGACCTTTTAGTTTTGATTATTATTGATAAAAAATCTAAATTTTAATTTAAAATCCATTTAAAGTGAAAATTGTTTTAGAATCAACCGATATTTTTAATTCTTTTTTTTTTTTTTGCACACATTAAGTATACGCTTATGAAGGCCACTCTATTTTATTTTTATAGTGTAATCAACTAATTTTTTAGTTTTTATTTCATTTAATAAAAATACTGATACAAGCAAATTATTTCTAGCCAAACTTTTATATTTTGCTCATTTATTTTATTGAAAGTCATTACTTATATGCTTGATTATTATTTCTCAATCTTTTAACTTGAATTTACTCATTATATAAATAAGTCCATAGCATAAAATAAAAGATATCAAGACATTAAAAAAAGAAGAAGATAAAAGTATGATGATTGAGAGGGTGAAATAGGCATTTCAAAGAGTCAATTGAGATAAAGGGGAGAGAATGATAATTATTCGTAGTTGAGGGGGAGTTCGATTTTTAAAGTAAAGTTGGAGGTGTAAATAATTTTCACGCTTTATTTATTCCATTAATCGTTTCACTTAATATTAGTACATTGAAGTCAACTGAAAAATCTATGTTCCATCATGGAATCAAATTGTAATAACCAAAATAACGCTTAAGAGTTTCCCGAGTTACTAATTATTTTGACATTCATTGTGAATGTGCCAACTAAGATTTTTAATTGGTAATAAACAAATCAGATTCTAAATTATAGGCTATCCAAATTAGTGGAGAACCCTTTTGCTTGAATGTGCCAACCAACGCAAGGCCGAGTGGTTAAAAGAAATGGAAGTTGAACGCGGAAAGCAAGGCAGCTCATATGAGAGGATATTAGTGTCTCACGAGATTGAACAGTCTCACTGATACCGTAAAAAACATCATTACACTTGTCACACTTGTCCGTGCATGTAACTTAAATACAACTTATAAATAGTTCGAGAACATGCTTTATGGAAGGTATTCAATGTTTCCTAAGTCTTAATTCTGTTTACATCTGTTCAATTGATCTCATTGAATACTAGTTGTTACGTTGAAGAAATGCAAAAGGTTGAATATCAAAAACCTCACTTTTCCATGATATAAGCTCATCCACTTCCTTGTCAGGCGGCTTTCTAAGAAAAAAGAAAACATAAAGTGGCTTTCAATGAATAAAAAAAACTTAATTGTATCTATCAATAGTAGCGTGCATAAATGAACTTGGACTGCAAGGCAGTCTAATTGAAATAATATCGTTTCTCATGTAATTGACTATGCTGTCTTATTCTATAAGTCGTGACTGGAAGAAAAGTGAGACAGAGTGAGCAATTATATAAACATTTCCAATACAAGCCTTATTGAAGGCAATTAGAGTCCTCTGTTTACTTCAGTTCAATTCTCACAGAGTCTTTACCTCATAGAAGAAAAGAGAGGATAATTCCTCAGTTTAGTTTTTTCCATGGATAGAAGTGACAATCTCGAAAACCATGAATTCACCAGCAGCTTAAAAAAAAATGAAGTTGCTGTAGTCATGGTTCCATTTTCAGGTCAAGGCCATCTCAATCAACTTCTTCAACTTGCTTGTTTAATCTCCTCCTATGATCTTCCTGTCTACTATGTTGGCGCAGCGATCAATAATCGCCAGGCCAGGGTTCGAGCCAACGCCTTAAGTTCTTCGGACATAGCCAAGATCCACTTCCATGACCTCCCAACTCCTGATTTTACCTCCCCTTTACCTGACTACAATTCCTTGAACAAATTCCCTGCACATCTTGAGCCATCATGGGATGCTTGTATGCTTCAGCGCGAGCCAATTGCTTCCTTTTTGCGCGATATTTGTTCAAAAGCAAGACGGGTTGTTGTCATTCACGACTCCTTAATGTCCTATAATGTCCAGGATGTTGCTTCCTCTCCCAATGCAGAATCGTATATATTTAACTGCATTTCTGTATTCACCTTGTACTGTTTCATATGCTTATCTATTGGGATGCCTATTCAACTTGAAGAAGAGTTGCTTGAAAAGCTACCCTCTCTTGAAGGAATTATGACAGATGAAATCAGGGACCGCGGAGCTTCTCAGAGTCCATATTTGAATATTAGTTCAGGTGATATCCATAATACTAGCAAAGTAATTGAAGGCAAGTTTCTTGATTTGATGGCACAATTTGCAAGTGGCCAGAACAAGAAACAGTGGGCAGTTGGACCAATTATGCCTACTAAACTTGATCATATCTCGAATAGGAAAAATGTTTGTCTGGACTGGCTGAACAAACAACCTCCAAGATCAGTTCTCTACGTATCTTTTGGAACAACAACTTCACTTTCAGGCAGAGAAATTGAGGAGCTCGCGATGGGATTGGAACAGAGCAAGCAAAGGTTTGTATGGGTGTTGCGAGATGCCGATAGAGGAGATATCTTTACTGGCGAAGCTAGAAACATTGAGTTGCCAGAAGGATTTGAGGAACGAGTGAAAGAGGTGGGTTTAGTTGTCAGAGAATGGGCACCGCAACCCGAAATCTTGGCTCATCCATCCACGGGTGGATTCATGAGTCATTGTGGTTGGAATTCTTGCATTGAGAGCATTACTATGGGAGTGCCAATAGCTGCTTGGCCTATGCACTCTGACCAACCAAAAACTGCTTTCTTGGTGACAGAAATACTGAAAATAGGCTTGATGGCGAGGGAGTGGGAGAAACGCGAAGAGCTGGTGAGTGCATCAACCATTGAATATGTTGTGAGGAAGTTGATGGCATCAGAAGAAGGTGATGAGATTAGGAAAAGAGCAGAAGAGCTTGGAGAAGCTGTAAGGCGGTCCACAGAGAAAGGGGGTGCTTCTCGAGTGGAGTTGGAGTCTTTCATTGCGCACATCACAAGATAGACTTTCTTTTCATTAAAATTTGGCAAGGGCAAGTATGGGCACATTTCAATTTTCTTAAGACCTGTTACTTGTCTGTTTTTTTACGTGAACTTCTATGTCTGACTTCAAACTCTGGTCACGATACTTTTTCTTGCCAATTCCTTCTATGAAACTGCATACCTCCATATATTTATCATATAATTTGACCTAACAAGTAACAAGAAGGAATAGGAAAGTTGGGGGGTACTGTTAACAGGGAGAGAGTCTAGAATCTCTTTGCTTCTCATTTTTGTTCTTCACTTTGACTATGTGAACAAACCGCGGGCATTTACACTGACTAAGATTTCAGAAAGATAACTTCTTTGTTTATGGGTTAAGGGAGATTTGAGATCAATTATCATTCTTAAGCTGAGCTTGAATAGACGAATCTCTTTATATTCACCTAAAAAACTGTTCCAATTTTCGAACGGAGTCATCCTGGATTCATGTTTTAAAAGCAATGATGTAACACAGACATATACTCGCACATACACCATAGAAGTTAAAAGTAATGAGTCCTACAATAAATTCAAGATAAAAGAGACGGGTTGACATGTATACGAAACACATATTTTCAATGGTTTGGATTTGTTAGCATATCCTTCATACCTCACCACACGAACGTAAGTCGGTATGATACTAAATACTACTATATTTCGAAAAGCTATATATTTTAGGTACACCAAACCTACACGTCAATCTTGTAGCTACTCTTTTTCTTTTTTGGCATAATCACACTAAAAGACAAGCAAGTTTATACAAGTTTAAACAATTTTATACAAATTTATACACGTGTATAAAATTGTATAAATTTGTATAACTGTGTATATGCAAGTGAATAAATATGTATATTAAGGATGTTTATATAAATTTTTATTTTTTTTGTATATATTTTTGTATTTATCTCATTGCTACGCATTTATCTATGTATATTCATGCATAATTTATTTTTTAGGGAGAGATTTGTGTGTATAAATTTGTCCAAAGCAATGATTTAGAAGCAATAAACAACGTAAATTCAGTAAAATACAAAAAAAATAACGATACTACTGGCGAGGGAGGGTATTTGCCGGCGGCTTAGTGGCGGGGGAGGAGGAGATTTGGTAGCTAGAGTATTTTTTATGAAGGAGTGCTAAAATTTGTAATTTTAGAGATGGGTGCTCTGCATGAAAAAAATATGGCATCCTGTTGTAATTTTGGGTAGTGGACTGTCTATTTTTGAAAATTTCCCAATTTTTTAAGGTATTTTTACACAAAAGTACAATTTTCAGAACTTAATTACCAAACATAGCAATATTGTAGCAAAATAACCCTATATAGAGGAAAACACAAGTTAATTACAAACATAGCAATATTTTCCCATTACATACCAAACACTTACATTCTCCCTCTTATTTCGCGGCTATCACTTTTGCTCCTCCCATTTCCCCTTATTTCACTTTTCCTCCCACCATTTCCCCCAATTTGACTTTTACTCCTCTCATTTCCCTCTATTTCACTTTTCCTCATCTCATCCTTACTGTATCTCGTTGTATCTCACTGTTACTGTATCTCGAGGTTTTTCAACTACCAACCACCTCGTATCTCGTCGTATATTTCCGTATCTTACTGTATCTGCATTGTTCTACATTTTATCTAACTATTTATAGACTATTTTAGTATTTGTTTCATCCCGTTTGTGCGTTGTTTCTCACTGTTTCTAAACTATTTCACATTTTTTGCGATTTTTCACATTATTTTTACGTTTTGCTTTGGATTTTTTCACTAGTTGTTTCAGTCTATTTCAGCGATGTATCTCACTGTATCTGCATTATTTTTGCTCCGTATCTACGTTGTTTCAGCACCGCTTTAGATTGTTTTAGAATTGTTTCAGGTGGTTCGGCACCGTATCTAACTATTCTAGACTGTATCTATCTGTTTCTAGACTTTTTTTACATTTGTTTCAACCTGTTTGTGTATTGTTTCTCATTGTTTCCAAACTGTTTCTGCACCGTTTCAGATTGTGTTCAGCACTGTATCTAACTGTTTCTGCACCTTTTCAACGTCGTTTCTGCACTGTTTCAGCGTTGTTTCTGCACTATTTTTTCTGCCTATTGAATTGTATCTAACTGTTTCTGCACCGTTTCAGCGTTGTTTCTACATTATTTTTGCTTCGTATCGAACTATATCTAATTGTTTCTGCATCGTTTCAGTGCTCTTTTTGCACCGTTTCAGCGTTGTTTCTGCACTATTTTTGCTCCGTATCGAACTGTATCTAATTATTTCTGCACTGTTTCAGGTTGTTTAGTACTGTATCAAATTATTTCAGCATCATTTCAGGGTGTTTCAACACCATTTCAGCTTATTTCACTGTTATTTCAAACTTTTCACCGTCTTTCTTTTTTCCCAAAACCTCATCATTCAAATAACCATTATTGTTATCACACATTTTATCCATCTCAGGGGGTCTCTCCTCAGCAACAACAGTAGCATCACCTGTTTGTGATTCACTCCTACCAAAGAACTCCATAGCAATATTCCTAGTCTCTGCAGGGACCGAAATATTTCTCAAAACAGACCGTCACTTGTTCCTTCTTTGCCTTACAACTTCCCTAAATCGATAACCATCTAATAAATCCTCCAAATTCATATCCTCAATAGGAAATGATGCAGGGACAGGCTTAGAATCATCGGTAGGACTTTCAACAGGTCTTAAATTCAGATCAAGATTCACCAGATTCTGCAAACCGTCCTCCATCGCAATCCCCTCAACAAACAAACACAACAAACTCCAATTCTCAGGCTATGAATGAAAATTCAAGATTCCCCTTTCTCCTAATCAATTAAACAAAAACCCTTTATCCAATAGTGAAAAGCGTCACTGATTAAGCAAAATCGGTGGGACTCGGTCAACAAATACAACAGGATAATAATAGTAGCAGGGAGGAGGTGCGATGCCGATGAATTTTCCGGCTAATCTAAACACCGCCATTGATCTAACTGTAACCGCCGATTGTGGTAGCTTTTTTCGTCACTGCCCTTCCATCTTTTAGATCTATATGTGGTATGTATGTATTTAGTCCTGTTGTGTCCCTCTGTTTCACCGCATCCCCACCACTGTCGGTAGTGGTGTATTGATATGTAACGTGTCTTTCTTACTATCAACTGGGTGTGTGTGTAAAATCGAAAAGGAGAGATGTTGTCGATGTGGTGTGTGTTTTTCGTGGTTGATTTTGTATTTTATATTGGTTTTTTTTTGGGTGTGTGTACTATAATAGAGAAGATGCTATAGAAAATATTTTTATGTGGTGTAATTTTAATAATGTTGCTATTTTTTTTAATATAGTGTGTGAATTTGTATATATATATATATATATATATATATATATGTAACAATCCCATTTTTTTTATATTAGATCAAAACTCATGAGAAATTGTTTCAAAAAGCAAACAAGCTAAGGTAGTAAGAGTTTCGTAGATGAGCAAAGATTCTCAAGAACCACAAATTTTTATAAATTACAATCCAGAATAACATCAAGTGTTACACAAGATCGAGCTACTCCCCCTTCTATATTATGCGACCCTACATCCTTTTCAGTATGTTATAAAAAGTTGCCTATTTCTATATTTGAAAAAACAAACTTAATTTAGATTTCACATTTTACCTTAAGTGAGAAAGTTTTATAAATAGACACATAAATATTAACATATTGAACAACTCAAGTTTTAAAATCATGGCATGTTTCAGACAACAAATTTTAAGAGTAAGTAATTTGTTTTGTTAAACTTTGTGCCTAAACAAATAGGCAGAGGCGGACCTATATATAAATTTTAGTGCACTGCTATTCGTTGATGTTGGCAAAAATTTTATATATATTATTATAATTATCGTAAAAATCGGATAAATTCAGGGGTGTCCATGTTGTATAAATTGAAACATTATGGTCTAAGTGCTCTATGGTCTTGGCGCCTATTGACAAATTCTAGTGCTCTATGGTCTAAGAACATTAGCAATAAATACATTTATAGACCTCTACCACTGAGGCAGCCTCTTTTATTTGGAAATGTATTAATAATACTCTGCCTATTTGCTACAATAATATACAATGGGTAGTAGGTAATGGAAATACTATCTTCAAGATTCAGTCATGTACCATTAAGTCAAGTAATGTTCAATAGACTTTTGGATTCATTATGTAACTTATAAAATAGTTAATGGCTAAGATTAATTTAAAATTCATACTTTTTATTTTTAAATTGCAAAATAAAGCAATTTGGCATCACCTTTATCTTATATAAAATACATCTTTTCCCGTTAGCAATATATTGATTTTAAAAAACAATACACTTTTAGTAATAAATTTTTTTTTGAAATAACTCTTATTGTATAAATGTAATTATATTGAGTATTTTTTTTTGTTGGAGGTTTCACTATTTTTTTCCTCTAAATGAGGTATTTATACTGATCGAGAAAATATTGTAGTTAAAGAAATTTGACTATATGGTATCAAGTATAGAGAAAAGATGTATTTGTATTTTTATGGTTCATAAAATCCCCTTTAAAAAAGGTTAAGAGTAAGATCATTCCAAGAAAAATCTATTAAGGAGAGTATGGTTAAAAAAGGTTAAGAGTAAGATCATTTCAAGAAAAATCTATTAAGGAGAGTATGGACGATTCTCAAATGAAATTTGCATAGACATTTATCTTTATTTTGTAATTTGAAAGTAAAAAACGTGAATATTAACGGTCTCTAATTAGTTTGTTATTGTCATTTTTAGTTCTTTTGATAAATATGGTTAAATAAATTTAAGCCATTAATTTTTTATAAGCCACATGGCATGAATTGAATTGGCTATTGAGCATCACTTGACCTAATAGTACTTGACTGAATCTATACCTCCTCTCTTTACGACCATAAACAGTTACCTAATAAAAAAGAACCCTTAGGAGTTTAATCTATGGTCCTTTTAACTCGTAATTCTATTAAGAGGATGTAACCAATGGGACCTTGCAAACATCACTTTTGAAATTCCTAATTGCTTTAAAGACCTAGATTATCCTATTTGGGCACTCACTACTAATGACACTTTTATCATGAATTCATTTATGATCAAATAGACCCTTTACTAATAATACTGAGGATTTCACGTGGCTATGAAAAGTTGATGTGTCCAACAAAGTTAAATATTTGGTTTGGCAATGCCAACATAATAGGCTGCATCTGTGGTTTTAATTAAGCAAAATCGGCATGCACATTGACCCTATGTGTTTTATTTGCAAGGATACAGCTGAAACTTCATATTATATATTCTTAGGTTGCCCAATAGCTAGAGCTTTTTGGGAAGGCATGATAAACTGCCAAATCAATGAATGCGAGGATTGACTGCACATTCTAAAGAATATGTCAAATACCCCCTATAATATATTTTATACTTGGATTGAATTTATGGTTTTTTGCTTTTTTGCCTTTTGGAACTTGTGGCTTAATAATAATAATAATAATAATAATAATAATAATAATAATAATAATAATAATAATAATAATAATCTAAACTCTACTATTGCGTACAATTATGTTCATTTTAGAGTACTAGAATTTAAGCTTCTAACCGCTTCTAACTCTAGAAAATCTGTTGCTAAGGATATTAAAGTATATTGGACGTCTCCAAAGCATAATATTGTAAAACTTAATTTTGATGGATCTTATAAGCCTAGCAACAATTCAGCTAGCATAAGTGGTGTCTTTTGGAACTCTAGGGGTGAATGGTTATTAGGATATCATAAGTAAGTTTTTGCTCATAGCCACACTCATGCAGAGTTGTTAGGCCTTCATCAAGGCTTAATCTTAGCCACCGATCAAAATTACATACCCCTAGAAATTGAGACGGACTCTACCGAAGTAATCAATTTATTAGAAATCCAATCCCTGCTTATTTATCTCATATTAATGATGGCAGATTGTTGATGCTCAAGCTGAAAATGCCATTAATCCGGCATAATTTTCGATAAGAAAATAGAGTTGCTCACCTATTAGCACAAGGAGTTCCTTCACAGTCCAAATCTCTATCTACCATTCACTATGCAATGCCTCCTATTTTCGTTCACCAAGTCTTGGAGGATGATCGAGTTGGCATAAATTTTGTGACCACCATATCAGATAGTACATGTTCTATGTTATTTAAGTTAGAAATTTTTTGTGCTTTGGATGCTATTCCTATATTTTGTATGAATTCAAATGCTCATGCGATGGACCCTCATGGAACTCGTATGGGTATTTTATGTAATTCTCTGTAATTCTCTATTATTAATATATTAGTTTTGTGTTTTAACCCCAAAAAAAGAAAGAAAAGAAACACATGGAGTATTAATTACTCTAAGGTAAGATGGATCAGCTGCTACTTCAAATTTTGGAAAAGCTTTACTCCCTCCAGTCCATTTTAAATGATTTTTTTGTATTTTTTCTTAGGTCCAAAATATTTAATTTTTTAAAAATCTAAGATGATATTTCTTTTGACTTTCCAAAGTTACCCTTGTTAATAAATTAAACACATAAAGCTTTCACAATTTTCTATGAGTAAATTTTGAAAGAGATGAAGGTTAATTTAGTAAATGACATCTTTAATTAATGCTAAAAGATAAATTCCTTGGTCTGTATGGAAACAGTCAAAAAATTAAATAATATGGACCGGAGGGAATATATTATTAGTATAGGAAAATGTCCAAGCAAAATGGCTCAGTCTTTGTCGTTATCAATCTGGATGATATTTTTCCCTCCTTTTTTTCTAGCCTATATCTAAAAAAAATTTGGAGAAATTATGACGAATTGCTATTTTTTGTCAGGACCGTCTCAACAAGATTGGGGTCTAAAACCAAACAGCACAAAGAAGTCCTATATCTTTTTTCAAAAAAAAAAAATAATAATAATAAGATCGTCATACATATTTCATTTAAAGTCTACTTTTCTAACTTTTTTAGATGCGAAGTCATTAATGATTATTTTATAATTGATTTTTTCTAACAATTCCTTTTCAATTGATAATATAGAAAAATCTATTTAATCTCTCTTGAGATATTATTGATCTTAAATAAGATTTTATCAATTTAAATTTTGAAAAACTTCTTTCGACTAAGGCAACAGTTACAGGAACTGTTAACATTATTCTTTAAGCAATATATATTTTTGAAAAAAAATTAAGTCTATTTATTTGATTGAGTATTTCGATTAGATCATTACCTTCTACTTGTATTATTTCTTTCAGTACTTTTAATTTGAAAAATAAATTTAAACCATCAATATCAAAATAATTATTATGTGTTAAAAAAAGTTCAAGGTCGAGACAATATTTTTTCAAATTCTCATCATCTACTGATCTCAATATTTTACCACTAAATAGGATATCCGATTTTTTTTAAATAATACATAAAAGTACATGAAAAGTGGAGCCCAAAAAAATTAAGGCCCCAAGCAAGGGCCTTACATGCCTAGTAGTTTGGGTTCTTTACATAAATAGCAGCCCATATAAAAATATTTACTATTCTTTAGCCCTTACTTTTAGTAGCCACAACATTACACTAAAATAATATAAATAAATTCTAGTGTTAATAATTATATAATACTATTTTTTCTTAAATAAAAAATATATATATCAATGCTAAAAAAATAAAATATGTATCACCTAAAAAGAAGAATTTGCATAGTACTATTTTTTATTTTTTAGTCGCCATATTTAATATTTGCATAAATAAAATACATATCACCTAAAATAAATAATAACAAATACAAAAATAAATAAATATTGAATATATACCATATTCAAATAGTGATATATTGTATTAAAATAGTAAATATTAATATTTATTTATTATATATTTAATATATATTACATATCGTATATTTAATGTTTAATCACTTAATATCTTAATATATGTATGTAATATTTATTGAATTATTATTATATATATTAATATTTATTGGATACACAATATATGTATGATCTTTAATATTTATTATATATCTATTAATATTTATAGATACACCACATATGTATGAAATTTTTATATTATATTTAAAAGATACATGATACATTTATGATGCTAATATTTTATATATTTTATTAGATATTTATAAAAGTATTATTATTTTATATATTAATATTTATTAGATACATGATATATGTATGATATTTTAATATTTATTTGATGTATGATATTATATTTTATATATTGTTGAACCCCAAAAAATTACCCTTTCTTAAAGAAAAGATAGGTTTCGGGTATATTTCAACAAAATGGGACTCCAAAGGGCTTTCTTTGGAGTCGCCACCTAATTTAAGGATTATTAGGAACCAATTAATTAAATAATGCGTGCAATTCCTCCGTTTTAAGGAAAATGGTCTTTTCAGAGATTCTGAAGTAAGAGGTTCAGTTATTTTCGAAAGAAGGTTTCGATTTGAAAGCACTTTCGAAAATCCGTAAAACAACGGTTAATCCTTCGGTTTTCACAAAATAGCTAAATAAATACGATTTACAAAAATATTTAACTTTCAATTAAAAGCGTTACTAATTGAATTTAAAATCAAGTATACATGAAAAGGTAGGAAAATAAATGACTTTAATAAGAAAACTAATCGACTTGAAGACTTGCATTAAAGTTGTATTTTAAAAGCGATTTTAAAATTATTACAAATTGGCTTGCACGCATTATTTAACTAAAAGATTCAAAATTCCTAAAATAAGATGGAGATTCTAAAGAAATAAAATATTCACAAAATAGCTCAATAAATAACTAAACATTCATTCATAATCAATCATATAAATTATTCTACAATAATTATCTACGGGAATTCCTATAGACATGCAACTTCTAAGGGATAGAGGGGAGAGAGAAGGATTTAGAAGAACCCGGAAAATTGGCAAACTCACGGGAGCCTTGGATTTATTTAATTTTGTACAATTATATGCCCATGAGCCTAAGTTAGAATAGGCGGCTCAACAAAGCATTTTTCTATGATCTTCGCTTCTTGAATCTTGAACCCGGACTCGACCCCAATGTGACTCCAATGCAATGGATTATCCCCATTCGTGAGTGAGTCCAACTCGTTCCCCAAGTTGTTTATGCAAAGAAAAATAAAAAGATAAAGATTAGTTCACGTTTAAACAGAGACCACTAAAATAGCTTTTCCAATTAACAAAGTATGAATATCAATACACAGGGCCCAGCTTGATTTTTTTTTTTTAAAAAAAACCAGCATCTTAGCAAAAGAGGTTAAATCATAGGAGTTCAACACCTGGTTAAATGAAAGAGTGAAAAACTTCACAAGTACTGCAACAACAATGTGAACATTTTTACTTGGATAACAAAATAAGAGTACAATCCTGATGCATGAGAAAGGAAAGGAATTGACAACTTGTAAAAAAACAAATAAAAAAGTAACTTTTTTTTTTCTATGTATAAAAGTTATAATTGACTTCCAAAAGGAAATGCTTTTACGTATTAATAAACTCAGAGAACAAAAATCCAAGACAAAACATCATTTAATGACTTAAAGTTTACAACTAAAACTACTGGACATAACATGCGCAACAGCCAAATAATTCCTCTTCATACTGTGCCGTTTAAGAAAAGGTCATAAAATGAATTTTATTAATGGCAGCATCTAAATCTCGTTACTATCACATGGCTAGAATGCATGAAACAATACCAAAATACGCTGAACTCAACTTCCATTCTCGACCAAATGAAGGGTCACAAATCTTGACAGAAAATGGTATAGAAATTTCATTACGAGCTATAGATTTAAACCTTCTAAATGTTTAGCTGTGCGATTTCAGAACTTCCTTCTTTTCGCTAAAGACCAATCTTGACAGTAAACAATCCAACAGATAGGCTCAATTGAACTAAGGCAATTACCCTTAAAAATCGATTTGACAACTTCAAACTTTAAAAGGAATGGACTTATATAACGGGCTGCTTATTACCAAGCAGAGATGGCTATAAAATCGCATCTTGAAGCTCCAAATACCAATTCTAAATTATGAGATAAGAGCCCTCGATTCTATAAGAGCTTGATGATTAACTGATAACATACTCAAACAATTCACAAAGAAAATACATGCTGACTTCAACAAGGTTAAACTTGCTTAGAAAAAGCTCATTCTTGGGCGATAAAGATTAATCTTTAACAAAATCAACGAAAATCCTCAGCTTTGCAAGACAAACACTATCCTACAGACTCCAAATATTTCCAGCCTAAAAAAAATCAGGCAGAAGAAAGAACCCCCATCCCTTGCTTCAGATCCTACAAAAAGGTTTACACCTCCCTGCCTCATCAACAAGTGACAAACCCCTTCCAGGACCTACATCTCAGCCCCTCACTGAACTCCTACTACCTGCAATACCTTCATATAATCAGTAAGCAAGCAGCACATCTTTCTTCCATCCCAAACCCACTAAACCAGCCTCTAAAACACCCTTCTCACTCATCAAGCTCACCCACAAACACCTGACACCATAACTGACCCTTTCAACTTAAGAGAAACAAACTCAATCAACCGAGAACAACTATACAATAACTCCACACCACCCAACCAATATATACACCTAAAACCAGCCCAGAGCAAACTCCCAAACACAGAGAACAAACACAAGAATCAAACAAGAGCCCCTGAAACTCCACCCCTGAACCTCCTCCGAAACCTGAGAAAACCTATGAACTAACCTGCCTGACCCCTGCATTACCCACTTCCTGACTCCTCACACACCATCTAAGCCAACTGCACACATGCACACACATACACTAGCACACACATCAGAGACCTAAGAACCTACCTCGCTCAGTTAATACTAAAAGCAGATGAAGTAATCAGTGTAAACATGTCAAGTAAATGAGATAAATTAAGCAAATGAAGCAGACTACTCATTGAAAAAACTAATCTCTAATAGGTGACCGGATTCAAACTTTACATACTAAATATCTGTTAAAGCAGCCTCTTTAATATAAATGCTAATGTTCAAACATAAAATGGCATCTAAATCCCTTAATGTATGAACTAGGCACCAAAACTCAACCACTTTAATGAAAATCTGATTTCAACTCAATCAAAATGAGTTTAAACAGCTACAGATTATATCTTGAGCTCCAAACATTTATCACAACCTTCTTAAGCATTAACAACTTTTAGTATATGTTGATACTTCTATCAAAACAGTAAGCAAACGATCAGACAAGCAAATAATAATAAGAAAAAGATTGCAGCTTTAAGACTTGGTGTCATTAAGTACAAGCATATAGCTAAACAGGTACTAGATCAATTACTTAACTTGCACATGATTAAGGCTAACAGATTTGAACCAAAGGAAAATAAAAGAAGGCTATGATTTAGAGAATTACCTCTTGCGACGCAGTAAAAAGGGGCAAAGATCCGAAGAATGCAACTCGAACAAGGTCGACGACTCGACTTACGAAGAAGCGATCAAACGAGATGGCGAAGCGACGACCCAATAGAATCCCAAAAAAAAAAAGGAAAGCACCACTTTGTGTCTGAATTTAAACCTGAAATTTTGTATCTATCATGCCATTCCTTTTACCTCTCTTTATCCCTATTCATGCCGCAGCTTACCTCAACTTTTTGAGCTTCGGACAAAAAATTGGAACCCTTTTTTCTTACCTCTATTCACGGCTCTGGTCTCCTCCTCTCTCTATTAACGGCCCCCTTTCAATTGTAAGTAAAAGCGAAATATATAGGATGAGCTTAGGGCTTCTTATCTCAGTTGAAAGGACCAAAATCTCCTCCCAACGGCTCGAATTGGATCAGCTTTTGTACGAAAATGAGCTGGAGAAGGAGTGGGGACCAAAGATTTTTGGACTGATTCCCGTTTGAAATTTCGAGTTTTTGGGTTCTTGCCAAGGGGAATCGGATTTTTCCGGGTTGAGAGGGAAAGACAGGTTGAATGGTGGGTTGGGGGATTGGGTTTTTGACTGAAATGTAAGAGTGTATGTATTATGTATATGCTTTGCAGAAATGAGCTTTGATTTAAGAGGAGAAACTATTTTAGCCACTTTATAATGGCAAATTAAGGGAGGAAAGGAGAATGCACAGATAGGCTGGGTATTAGGTTTTATTTTACACATTAAACCCCTTTTCTTTGAATTTGCTCAATTACTTTTGACTTTTCAAAATTGATTTTAATTTTAAAATAATTATACTTTAATTTACACAACCGGGACAAAATTGGGTGTCAACAGCTGCCCCTCTTTACCCGGAAAAGGATGAAAGAGTTTTCAGGGTAAAGAAGTTGACATAAAGCCAATTTTGTCACTATAAAGCCAAGGACTTTGATTTCAAGGACCAAAGTGCGAGGCTTATGGACATGGCCGAACTTCGGTTTTCGAGTTGCCTACATATCTCGGGCTGAAAGAGAATCAGGTCATATGTAGTTCGACGACACTTAGAAACGAAGACTCGCACGATTGATAGAAAAGACACACGAATAGAAAAGAAACCAAACTGACACTCTAATTCGAAATGAAAGATTAGGATAGACTTGCTTGTTCGAGTGCGATTCTTCAGATCCTCGTTGACGAGTCTAGCTCATGTCAACGATTGCCCCAGTTCACTGCTAAGAAAAAGTTCCACGTTATGCTCCAAATGCTGTTGCGGTGCTGCTAATATCCTGTAATAAACTCGACAAACGGTAAGTGCGTAACTGCAAATAAGACTTAATAAATGGAGTAAGAAATAGGTAATAAATAAAATTTGTAGATGCTGGTTTCAATGCCAATGACAATGTTGTCTCCAATCGACTAATGGAGAAAACTGGCTTTGTGAGGCAAGATGACTTCGGAGCCGTTGGTAGACTGAAGATAAAACAATAAAAGCTTCAATTAATAGGAACGTAAAGTGAACTTTAAACTCTAAATAATGAGGATAAAAATGCCGCCTTTTCGGCAATAACCATGATAAAGCCTACGGCTTTAAATCATGAAGAGACAATTTGCAAATAATATTGGATTGCACTCCAACCAAAAGTAGGAATACGTCCGAAGTATTCACATTATCCTGCATGTCTTAACAAACTTATTAGCAACATAAGGTCATTAAGTAGGTATAAGCAAATGTAAACGCCTCAGGAGGCTTATAATATAATTAAGAGAGTGACAAATATTAAAGCGCCTATCGAGGCGACAAAATTACGCCATGAGGTATTCAAATGATTAACACCTTTGAGGTGATACAAATACGCTTATCGAAAGCGTGAACAGATAAAGACGCTTACCGGAAGCGTGAAATAAAGTCGCTTATCGAAAGCGTAAACACCTAAAGACGCTTACCAGAAGCGTGAAATAAAGACGCTTATCGAAAGCGTAAAATATAAAGACGCTTACCGGAAGCGTGAAATAAAGACGCTTACCGGAAGCGTGAGATAAAGACGCTTACCGGAAACGTGAGATAAAGACGCTTATCGAAAGCGTAAACACATAAAGACGCTTGCCGGAAGCGTGAAAATAAAGACACTTATCGAAAGCGTAAACACAGAAAGACGCTTATCGAAAGCGTAAACACATAAAGACGCTTACCGGAAGCGTGAAATAAAGACGCTTATCGAAAGCGTAAACACATAAAGACGCTTGCCGGAAGCGTGAAAATAAAGACGCTTATCGAAAGCGTAAACACATAAAGACGCTTATCGAAAGCGTAAACACATAAAGACGCTTATCGAAAGCGTAAACACATAAAGACGCTTACCGGAAGCGTGAAATAAAGACTCTTATCGAAAGCGTAAACACATAAAGACGCTTACCGGAAGTGTGAAATAAAGACGCTTATCGAAGGCGTAAACACATAAAGACGCTTACCGGAAGCGTGAAATAAAGACGCTTATCGAAGGCGTAAACACATAAAGACGCTTACCGGAAGCGTGAAATAAAGACGCTTATCGAAAGCGTAAACACATAAAGACGCTTGCCGGAAGCGTGAAAATAAAGACGCTTATCGAAAGCGTAAACACATAAAGACGCTTGCCGGAAGCGTGAAAATAAAGACGCTTATCGAAAGCGTAAACACATAAAGACGCTTATCGAAAGCGTAAACACACAAAGACGCTTACCGGAAGCGTGAAATAAAGACGCTTATCGAAAGCGTAAACACATAAAGACGCTTACCGGAAGCGTGAAATAAAGACGCTTATCGAAAGCGTAAACACATAAAGACGCTTACCGGAAGCGTGAAATAAAGACGCTTATCGGAAGTGTAAACACATAAAGACGCTTACCGGAAGCGTGAAATAAAGACGCTTATCGGAAGCGTAAACACATAAAGACGCTTGCCGGAAGCGTGAGACACATAAAGACGCTTACCGGAAGCGTGAAATAAAGACGCTTATCGAAAGCGTAAACACATAAAGACGCTTGCCGGAAGCGTGAAAATAAAGACGCTTATCGAAAGCGTAAACACATAAAGACGCTTACCGGAAGCGTGAAATAAAGACGCTTATCGAAAGCGTAAACACATAAAGACACTTACCGGAAGCGTGAAAATAAAGACGCTTACCGGAAGCGTGAAACACAATGACGCTTATCGAAAGCGTGAACACATGCATGCGTTATACTCTTTGAACTCTTCCGCGGAGGAATGGTCTTGACTACAAAATAAAGTGAGCCCCCAGGATTGGCAATATCTGCAAAAATAAAGTTTTCATTAAATTCATATAGACAGGAAAATGCCAAAGATAAAGGAGATATAAAGCGAGAGTTTAAGCCGTCCGGCTTATATTTGGCGAAGTCATAAAGAGTTGAGTGTTATCCTTGAGAAAAATTGAGTTAATGCTTAATTCCTGCAAAGCATAAAGTAAAGTTGTCAATAAAGCAATGAATTTTGATTAGGCAAGGGTAGAAATAGAGAAAGATAAAGTCATTTCGCGTATGCGATGAATCAGATAACGCTTCCAATCTTGGTCGGTTATCTTGGCAACATTGTTCAATGTGTGTAACAGATACTCTATGAGGAATTGATAGTTGCTAGTTTGCTCATCTTGTTGTTTTGAAAATTCCTGCACTCAAAGAAAAATCATTAGTTTTGGGAGGGAGGGGGGAGCGTTTGATTCATGCTGACTCGAGCCTTCATCTTGCAACTGCTTCCTTCTTCTCACTTTGTCTAGATTTGCGATCCGTCCCTTGAGACTCGGCCAATGAATTAATAACACAATAAGTTTCAAATAGTTGAAACAAATACTTGCATAGTTGAACAGGATTTTCATGTTAATCTAAAACCCTTGTTGTATTTCAGATGGTGACATATATTGAAACAAATTGAACATCCTTTATCTTGCAACGTTGCACCATTCTCAAACACTTTCAGAATTTTGTCCATTCATCTTCTATCGGGAAATACCAGCTTTTGCAAAAATTTGTCCCAGTTATGATCTTTTACATCCTCAACTCGCTTTGCAAGATTTGCCCCAGTTGCTATCTTTCAAATTTTCAACTTGCTTTGCGAAATTTGCCCCAGTTGCTTACCTTAGGGGAGACTGGAATTTTAATATTATAGAGTCGAACCCGTTAAGAGCGCCTACGTATCCCTCCACAGGAATCAGACTGTGCGTAGTTCTGCTTACATAAAGATTTGGGGAATATGGCAATCTAAGTGCGAAGCCGAATCCGAATAGGAATGCCTACACATCTGCCCAGATGCGTAGTTCGGAATTACATCATCAAAGATAAACAAGCCTTAAAGCATTACAAAATCTGATCGAATCCGATGTGGATTGCTTACTTATCCTGTTGCCATTCCAGGAATCAGACCAAAAGTAGTTCAAAATTACATAAAAGAGGAAATAGGGGATTCCTATGCTAGTGTAACCGAGCTTTATGTGAGTTGCTTACGTATCCCGCCTTGGGAATCAGGTTACGCGTAGTTCGCATTACAATCAAAAATTACATGGGAATGAAAAAAATATTTTCTTGAGACAAAATGATAAAGTTTTAACCAGCATGATTCGAGGCCTCAATCTTAATCGAAGTTCTGCACAGTTCTTTTGGTTCACAACCAAGTCTCATGCGTTGGTTCACTCAGCTGGATTGTATTGTCTTCAATCAAATCTTGGATCTTATGTTTAAGAAGGACACATTCCTCAGTGTCGTGCTTGGTAAATTCTGCATGGTAAGCACAATATTTAGCTCCATCAACACATTCTGGGGGAGGGTCAAACGTACCATCTCCTGCTAAAGGGTTTAGCACTCCCATATCCTTTAATCTTTCATACAGTTGAGCTTGTGGTTCACCTAAAGAAGTGAATTTTCGGCGCTGTCTCTTTTCATATTTGGGATGCGATCCTGATGGTTTAGATTGGCGGGCCACTGGTGGCAGATGTTGTTGCGGATAATTGTATGCTTGCGGTTGTGAATAAGGGTGATAAGCGGTTGCTGCAAATTGATGGTAATTGGGTTGGGCATTATAGACTGGACATGGCGCGGGTGGAATTTGATGCTGACTTGGATAAGTTGGATATAGTGTGCTTCTGTAAATAGATTGGTTTGATGAGTTTCTGAAGGTTGGCTTCTTGTTTGGCCTTTGGTCGATATCAGCCATATCAATTCCAAATTCATCTTCCCTCTTTCTCTTCTCAAAATTGCCCATACCAGTCTGGATGGCTTGCGTAGTTGCCTTCATTGCAGCAAAACTTACAATTCGCCCTGTCTTAACCCCTTCTTCAACCATCTCTCCCATCACAAGAAGTTCAGAATAAGGTTTACCCATCATAGGGAGCAAGTGCATGTAATAAGAATCATCTTGGGCTCGGATGAAGTATTTTACCATGTCTTCCTCAGTCATTGGTGGTTGCACCCTTGCCGCCTGTTCACGCCATCTCAATGCGTATTCCCTAAAGGTTTCTGTTGGTTTCTTCTTCAGATTGGACAAGATTATAAGGTCGGGAGCCATCTCGACATTGTACTCAAACTGCCTTGTAAAATCACTGGCTATGTCATCAAACTCACGCCACTTGCTTATATCCTGTCTTGCAAATCATTCAGCAGCAATACCTTCCAGACTATGACTGAAGAAGGCCATCAGAAGTTCTTCTTTACCTCCCGCAACCCTCATTCGGTTGAGATATTTGGTCAAATGAACAAATGGGTCACTATGACCATCATACATATCAAATTTTGGCACTTTAAACCCGGGGGGAAGAGTAACGTCAGGGTATAGATAAAGAGTGCGGTAGGAGATGCCTTGACGTCCTCTAGACACTTGCAAATCCTTGATGGATTGCTGCATGATTTTCATCGTTTGGATTATCTCCTCTTTCTCAACTGTCTTTCCCTGCTTTTCTACAGTTATGGGCACTTCAATGGGTGCTTTGGATTGTGGAGGACGAGGAGTATCTTTGGCAGGTAAATATTGATATAGTGAGGCAAGTTGTTCTGGTTAATGAATGCATTCGGAATGTTGTTAACTGGTGCGAGCATATGAATGACACTGGAATTTAAAGGCGTGTTCGGATTGGCAGTTTCAACATTGGGGTTCAGAGTTGATAGCACGGCTGGCGCGTTTTGGTGGCTCGACCCTTTCATTCTGTCTAGTTCAGCTTGCATACATTCAATCTGCTTGGCTATTCTAGCAATTTGTTCATCAGGAACAACAACTGCTTGCTCATTAGACGATTCAGGGATACCAGTATGATCATTAGTCAAATCAGCCATTGCTTGCTTCACTTTAGATTAGACGCTTAACCAACTCGGGAGTCAACACGAATCAAACTCTCTCTGCTTTGGGGAATAATCAAAACAAAAGAAAATTTCAAAAGGTAACTATGTTAGTTTGCATGTTATTGACAATATTGCACACAATCATGTAGCGCGCGTCACGTAGCGCTTTGCATTTTACACAAGTTTGACATGTGGCAATCACAATTAGTTGAGAGTAAATGAAAGTGCGGGCGTGTCCTACCCTGTAAGGTGCCTCTTTGTGCCAGAGGTGGGCCTAAGACGCCAAATAAGTGATAACGAAAAGTATTCCAAGCCGGTTTTGCAATAATCGAATTCAGAGTAAGTGACAATAACAGTAATAATAATTTCTCTTTCGTTATAACTTGATTTTGAGTACATCATTGTTACATAAAAAATAGAAACTGCCAGACATAATTTAAATACGTCATTTTGAGTACAATGAAAATATAAATAACTGCTATAACTATGCTGCATCAGGCTCGAGGAGGCAATGGAACTGAAGTGCGGGCCTATTTCGATCAATCCTTGCTTGCACAATCGGTGTAATTTCTGACGTCTGGTCCCAAATGTGGTTTGCATCCAAAAACTTACTTGAATCAAACATCGATCAAATGGATCGAACGTTTTATCGTCCTTTCGACGTCTCTTGCCCCAATTTGTTATCTTCTTCCAAGTATCTTCTCAATTTCAACTTGATGACTTATTTGAATACCTCTTGAATTCAAGTATCTTCTAGTCTACAAAATTAATAAAAGTATTCTAAATTTAATTAATTGCAAAACTTGGCTTGGACTGGAAGTTCCGTTATCACATAAACACATAATATGCAAATGTTGTTGGGTTTAAACCCGTCAACGAAAAAGGGCGGTTTTCCTAACTAGAGGCGGTACCAAGGACCGGGTCCAATCTAAGGTTTATGCATGCATGTTCCTAAAGGAAACTCTAGAGTGGGTTTACTAAACACAAGGCTGTTTTGAGTGGCAAGCGGTCACGCGGTAGTAAAACTATCCGCTCACCCCGCAGGTACGCGCACTCTTTCTTAAAGGGTTTTTTGTGAGTTGCGGGTGTATATGCATACACCTCGCGGGTATAAGTAACCATGAAGAAGCTCCCAGGAGTGGGGAAAATATGAACGGAATGCCAGTTTTATATGTGCACAAATAAAGTGTAGTGACATGCTTTCAGTGACAAACAATTGCAAATAATCAAATTAACTAAAGATGCTATTTTGCAAATAATAAACAAATAAAGAGTTATCTTGTGAAAACCTTGCGGTTAGAACCTTAAGGTATCCCCAGCGGAGTCGCCAAGCTGTTGAACCCCAAAAAATTACCCTTTCTTAAAGAAAAGATAGGTTTCGGGTATATTTCAACAAAATGGGACTCCAAAGGGCTTTCTTTGGAGTCGCCACCTAATTTAAGGATTATTAGGAACCAATTAATTAAATAATGCGTGCAATTCCTCCGTTTTAAGGAAAATGGTCTTTTCAGAGATTCTGAAGTAAGAGGTTCAGTTATTTTCGAAAGAAGGTTTCGATTTGAAAGCACTTTCGAAAATCCGTAAAACAACGGTTAATCCTTCGGTTTTCACAAAATAGCTAAATAAATACGATTTACAAAAATATTTAACTTTCAATTAAAAGCGTTACTAATTGAATTTAAAATCAAGTATACATGAAAAGGTAGGAAAATAAATGACTTTAATAAGAAAACTAATCGACTTGAAGACTTGCATTAAAGTTGTATTTTAAAAGCGATTTTAAAATTATTACAAATTGGCTTGCACGCATTATTTAACTAAAAGATTCAAAATTCCTAAAATAAGATGGAGATTCTAAAGAAATAAAATATTCACAAAATAGCTCAATAAATAACTAAACATTCATTCATAATCAATCATATAAATTATTCTACAATAATTATCTACGGGAATTCCTATAGACATGCAACTTCTAAGGGATAGAGGGGAGAGAGAAGGATTTAGAAGAACCCGGAAAATTGGCAAACTCACGGGAGCCTTGGATTTATTTAATTTTGTACAATTATATGCCCATGAGCCTAAGTTAGAATAGGCGGCTCAACAAAGCATTTTTCTATGATCTTCGCTTCTTGAATCTTGAACCCGGACTCGACCCCAATGTGACTCCAATGCAATGGATTATCCCCATTCGTGAGTGAGTCCAACTCGTTCCCCAAGTTGTTTATGCAAAGAAAAATAAAAAGATAAAGATTAGTTCACGTTTAAACAGAGACCACTAAAATAGCTTTTCCAATTAACAAAGTATGAATATCAATACACAGGGCCCAGCTTGATTTTTTTTTTTTAAAAAAACCAGCATCTTAGCAAAAGAGGTTAAATCATAGGAGTTCAACACCTGGTTAAATGAAAGAGTGAAAAACTTCACAAGTACTGCAACAACAATGTGAACATTTTTACTTGGATAACAAAATAAGAGTACAATCCTGATGCATGAGAAAGGAAAGGAATTGACAACTTGTAAAAAAACAAATAAAAAAGTAACTTTTTTTTTTTCTATGTATAAAAGTTATAATTGACTTCCAAAAGGAAATGCTTTTACGTATTAATAAACTCAGAGAACAAAAATCCAAGACAAAACATCATTTAATGACTTAAAGTTTACAACTAAAACTACTGGACATAACATGCGCAACAGCCAAATAATTCCTCTTCATACTGTGCCGTTTAAGAAAAGGTCATAAAATGAATTTTATTAATGGCAGCATCTAAATCTCGTTACTATCACATGGCTAGAATGCATGAAACAATACCAAAATACGCTGAACTCAACTTCCATTCTCGACCAAATGAAGGGTCACAAATCTTGACAGAAAATGGTATAGAAATTTCATTACGAGCTATAGATTTAAACCTTCTAAATGTTTAGCTGTGCGATTTCAGAACTTCCTTCTTTTCGCTAAAGACCAATCTTGACAGTAAACAATCCAACAGATAGGCTCAATTGAACTAAGGCAATTACCCTTAAAAATCGATTTGACAACTTCAAACTTTAAAAGGAATGGACTTATATAACGGGCTGCTTATTACCAAGCAGAGATGGCTATAAAATCGCATCTTGAAGCTCCAAATACCATTTCTAAATTATGAGATAAGAGCCCTCGATTCTATAAGAGCTTGATGATTAACTGATAACATACTCAAACAATTCACAAAGAAAATACATGCTGACTTCAACAAGGTTAAACTTGCTTAGAAAAAGCTCATTCTTGGGCGACAAAGATTAATCTTTAACAAAATCAACGAAAATCCTCAGCTTTGCAAGACAAACACTATCCTACAGACTCCAAATATTTCCAGCCTAAAAAAAATCAGGCAGAAGAAAGAACCCCCATCCCTTGCTTCAGATCCTACAAAAAGGTTTACACCTCCCTGCCTCATCAACAAGTGACAAACCCCTTCCAGGACCTACATCTCAGCCCCTCACTGAACTCCTACTACCTGCAATACCTTCATATAATCAGTAAGCAAGCAGCACATCTTTCTTCCATCCCAAACCCACTAAACCAGCCTCTAAAACACCCTTCTCACTCATCAAGCTCACCCACAAACACCTGACACCATAACTGACCCTTTCAACTTAAGAGAAACAAACTCAATCAACCGAGAACAACTATACAATAACTCCACACCACCCAACCAATATATACACCTAAAACCAGCCCAGAGCAAACTCCCAAACACAGAGAACAAACACAAGAATCAAACAAGAGCCCCTGAAACTCCACCCCTGAACCTCCTCCGAAACCTGAGAAAACCTATGAACTAACCTGCCTGACCCCTGCATTACCCACTTCCTGACTCCTCACACACCATCTAAGCCAACTGCACACATGCACACACATACACTAGCACACACATCAGAGACCTAAGAACCTACCTCGCTCAGTTAATACTAAAAGCAGATGAAGTAATCAGTGTAAACATGTCAAGTAAATGAGATAAATTAAGCAAATGAAGCAGACTACTCATTGAAAAAACTAATCTCTAATAGGTGACCGGATTCAAACTTTACATACTAAATATCTGTTAAAGCAGCCTCTTTAATATAAATGCTAATGTTCAAACATAAAATGGCATCTAAATCCCTTAATGTATGAACTAGGCACCAAAACTCAACCACTTTAATGAAAATCTGATTTCAACTCAATCAAAATGAGTTTAAACAGCTACAGATTATATCTTGAGCTCCAAACATTTATCACAACCTTCTTAAGCATTAACAACTTTTAGTATATGTTGATACTTCTATCAAAACAGTAAGCAAACGATCAGACAAGCAAATAATAATAAGAAAAAGATTGCAGCTTTAAGACTTGGTGTCATTAAGTACAAGCATATAGCTAAACAGGTACTAGATCAATTACTTAACTTGCACATGATTAAGGCTAACAGATTTGAACCAAAGGAAAATAAAAGAAGGCTATGATTTAGAGAATTACCTCTTGCGACGCAGTAAAAAGGGGCAAAGATCCGAAGAATGCAACTCGAACAAGGTCGACGACTCGACTTACGAAGAAGCGATCAAACGAGATGGCGAAGCGACGACCCAATAGAATCCCAAAAAAAAAAAGGAAAGCACCACTTTGTGTCTGAATTTAAACCTGAAATTTTGTATCTATCATGCCATTCCTTTTACCTCTCTTTATCCCTATTCATGCCGCAGCTTACCTCAACTTTTTGAGCTTCGGACAAAAAATTGGAACCCTTTTTTCTTACCTCTATTCACGGCTCTGGTCTCCTCCTCTCTCTATTAACGGCCCCCTTTCAATTGTAAGTAAAAGCGAAATATATAGGATGAGCTTAGGGCTTCTTATCTCAGTTGAAAGGACCAAAATCTCCTCCCAACGGCTCGAATTGGATCAGCTTTTGTACGAAAATGAGCTGGAGAAGGAGTGGGGACCAAAGATTTTTGGACTGATTCCCGTTTGAAATTTCGAGTTTTTGGGTTCTTGCCAAGGGGAATCGGATTTTTCCGGGTTGAGAGGGAAAGACAGGTTGAATGGTGGGTTGGGGGATTGGGTTTTTGACTGAAATGTAAGAGTGTATGTATTATGTATATGCTTTGCAGAAATGAGCTTTGATTTAAGAGGAGAAACTATTTTAGCCACTTTATAATGGCAAATTAAGGGAGGAAAGGAGAATGCACAGATAGGCTGGGTATTAGGTTTTATTTTACACATTAAACCCCTTTTCTTTGAATTTGCTCAATTACTTTTGACTTTTCAAAATTGATTTTAATTTTAAAATAATTATACTTTAATTTACACAACCGGGACAAAATTGGGTGTCAACAGCTGCCCCTCTTTACCCGGAAAAGGATGAAAGAGTTTTCAGGGTAAAGAAGTTGACATAAAGCCAATTTTGTCACTATAAAGCCAAGGACTTTGATTTCAAGGACCAAAGTGCGAGGCTTATGGACATGGCCGAACTTCGGTTTTCGAGTTGCCTACATATCTCGGGCTGAAAGAGAATCAGGTCATATGTAGTTCGACGACACTTAGAAACGAAGACTCGCACGATTGATAGAAAAGACACACGAATAGAAAAGAAACCAAACTGACACTCTAATTCGAAATGAAAGATTAGGATAGACTTGCTTGTTCGAGTGCGATTCTTCAGATCCTCGTTGACGAGTCTAGCTCATGTCAACGATTGCCCCAGTTCACTGCTAAGAAAAAGTTCCACGTTATGCTCCAAATGCTGTTGCGGTGCTGCTAATATCCTGTAATAAACTCGACAAACGGTAAGTGCGTAACTGCAAATAAGACTTAATAAATGGAGTAAGAAATAGGTAATAAATAAAATTTGTAGATGCTGGTTTCAATGCCAATGACAATGTTGTCTCCAATCGACTAATGGAGAAAACTGGCTTTGTGAGGCAAGATGACTTCGGAGCCGTTGGTAGACTGAAGATAAAACAATAAAAGCTTCAATTAATAGGAACGTAAAGTGAACTTTAAACTCTAAATAATGAGGATAAAAATGCCGCCTTTTCGGCAATAACCATGATAAAGCCTACGGCTTTAAATCATGAAGAGACAATTTGCAAATAATATTGGATTGCACTCCAACCAAAAGTAGGAATACGTCCGAAGTATTCACATTATCCTGCATGTCTTAACAAACTTATTAGCAACATAAGGTCATTAAGTAGGTATAAGCAAATGTAAACGCCTCAGGAGGCTTATAATATAATTAAGAGAGTGACAAATATTAAAGCGCCTATCGAGGCGACAAAATTACGCCATGAGGTATTCAAATGATTAACACCTTTGAGGTGATACAAATACGCTTATCGAAAGCGTGAACAGATAAAGACGCTTACCGGAAGCGTGAAATAAAGTCGCTTATCGAAAGCGTAAACACCTAAAGACGCTTACCAGAAGCGTGAAATAAAGACGCTTATCGAAAGCGTAAAATATAAAGACGCTTACCGGAAGCGTGAAATAAAGACGCTTACCGGAAGCGTGAGATAAAGACGCTTACCGGAAACGTGAGATAAAGACGCTTATCGAAAGCGTAAACACATAAAGACGCTTGCCGGAAGCGTGAAAATAAAGACACTTATCGAAAGCGTAAACACATAAAGACGCTTATCGAAAGCGTAAACACATAAAGACGCTTACCGGAAGCGTGAAATAAAGACGCTTATCGAAAGCGTAAACACATAAAGACGCTTGCCGGAAGCGTGAAAATAAAGACGCTTATCGAAAGCGTAAACACATAAAGACGCTTATCGAAAGCGTAAACACATAAAGACGCTTATCGAAAGCGTAAACACATAAAGACGCTTACCGGAAGCGTGAAATAAAGACGCTTATCGAAAGCGTAAACACATAAAGACGCTTACCGGAAGTGTGAAATAAAGACGCTTATCGAAGGCGTAAACACATAAAGACGCTTACCGGAAGCGTGAAATAAAGACGCTTATCGAAGGCGTAAACACATAAAGACGCTTACCGGAAGCGTGAAATAAAGACGCTTATCGAAAGCGTAAACACATAAAGACGCTTGCCGGAAGCGTGAAAATAAAGACGCTTATCGAAAGCGTAAACACATAAAGACGCTTGCCGGAAGCGTGAAAATAAAGACGCTTATCGAAAGCGTAAACACATAAAGACGCTTATCGAAAGCGTAAACACACAAAGACGCTTACCGGAAGCGTGAAATAAAGACGCTTATCGAAAGCGTAAACACATAAAGACGCTTACCGGAAGCGTGAAATAAAGACGCTTATCGAAAGCGTAAACACATAAAGACGCTTACCGGAAGCGTGAAATAAAGACGCTTATCGGAAGTGTAAACACATAAAGACGCTTACCGGAAGCGTGAAATAAAGACGCTTATCGGAAGCGTAAACACATAAAGACGCTTGCCGGAAGCGTGAGACACATAAAGACGCTTACCGGAAGCGTGAAATAAAGACGCTTATCGAAAGCGTAAACACATAAAGACGCTTGCCGGAAGCGTGAAAATAAAGACGCTTATCGAAAGCGTAAACACATAAAGACGCTTACCGGAAGCGTGAAATAAAGACGCTTATCGAAAGCGTAAACACATAAAGACACTTACCGGAAGCGTGAAAATAAAGACGCTTACCGGAAGCGTGAAACACAATGACGCTTATCGAAAGCGTGAACACATGCATGCGTTATACTCTTTGAACTCTTCCGCGGAGGAATGGTCTTGACTACAAAATAAAGTGAGCCCCCAGGATTGGCAATATCTGCAAAAATAAAGTTTTCATTAAATTCATATAGACAGGAAAATGCCAAAGATAAAGGAGATATAAAGCGAGAGTTTAAGCCGTCCGGCTTATATTTGGCGAAGTCATAAAGAGTTGAGTGTTATCCTTGAGAAAAATTGAGTTAATGCTTAATTCCTGCAAAGCATAAAGTAAAGTTGTCAATAAAGCAATGAATTTTGATTAGGCAAGGGTAGAAATAGAGAAAGATAAAGTCATTTCGCGTATGCGATGAATCAGATAACGCTTCCAATCTTGGTCGGTTATCTTGGCAACATTGTTCAATGTGTGTAACAGATACTCTATGAGGAATTGATAGTTGCTAGTTTGCTCATCTTGTTGTTTTGAAAATTCCTGCACTCAAAGAAAAATCATTAGTTTTGGGAGGGAGGGGGGAGCGTTTGATTCATGCTGACTCGAGCCTTCATCTTGCAACTGCTTCCTTCTTCTCACTTTGTCTAGATTTGCGATCCGTCCCTTGAGACTCGGCCAATGAATTAATAACACAATAAGTTTCAAATAGTTGAAACAAATACTTGCATAGTTGAACAGGATTTTCATGTTAATCTAAAACCCTTGTTGTATTTCAGATGGTGACATATATTGAAACAAATTGAACATCCTTTATCTTGCAACGTTGCACCATTCTCAAACACTTTCAGAATTTTGTCCATTCATCTTCTATCGGGAAATACCAGCTTTTGCAAAAATTTGTCCCAGTTATGATCTTTTACATCCTCAACTCGCTTTGCAAGATTTGCCCCAGTTGCTATCTTTCAAATTTTCAACTTGCTTTGCGAAATTTGCCCCAGTTGCTTACCTTAGGGGAGACTGGAATTTTAATATTATAGAGTCGAACCCGTTAAGAGCGCCTACGTATCCCTCCACAGGAATCAGACTGTGCGTAGTTCTGCTTACATAAAGATTTGGGGAATATGGCAATCTAAGTGCGAAGCCGAATCCGAATAGGAATGCCTACACATCTGCCCAGATGCGTAGTTCGGAATTACATCATCAAAGATAAACAAGCCTTAAAGCATTACAAAATCTGATCGAATCCGATGTGGATTGCTTACTTATCCTGTTGCCATTCCAGGAATCAGACCAAAAGTAGTTCAAAATTACATAAAAGAGGAAATAGGGGATTCCTATGCTAGTGTAACCGAGCTTTATGTGAGTTGCTTACGTATCCCGCCTTGGGAATCAGGTTACGCGTAGTTCGCATTACAATCAAAAATTACATGGGAATGAAAAAAATATTTTCTTGAGACAAAATGATAAAGTTTTAACCAGCATGATTCGAGGCCTCAATCTTAATCGAAGTTCTGCACAGTTCTTTTGGTTCACAACCAAGTCTCATGCGTTGGTTCACTCAGCTGGATTGTATTGTCTTCAATCAAATCTTGGATCTTATGTTTAAGAAGGACACATTCCTCAGTGTCGTGCTTGGTAAATTCTGCATGGTAAGCACAATATTTAGCTCCATCAACACATTCTGGGGGAGGGTCAAACGTACCATCTCCTGCTAAAGGGTTTAGCACTCCCACATCCTTTAATCTTTCATACAGTTGAGCTTGTGGTTCACCTAAAGAAGTGAATTTTCGGCGCTGTCTCTTTTCATATTTGGGATGCGATCCTGATGGTTTAGATTGGCGGGCCACTGGTGGCAGATGTTGTTGCGGATAATTGTATGCTTGCGGTTGTGAATAAGGGTGATAAGCGGTTGCTGCAAATTGATGGTAATTGGGTTGGGCATTATAGACTGGACATGGCGCGGGTGGAATTTGATGCTGACTTGGATAAGTTGGATATAGTGTGCTTCTGTAAATAGATTGGTTTGATGAGTTTCTGAAGGTTGGCTTCTTGTTTGGCCTTTGGTCGATATCAGCCATATCAATTCCAAATTCATCTTCCCTCTTTCTCTTCTCAAAATTGCCCATACCAGTCTGGATGGCTTGCGTAGTTGCCTTCATTGCAGCAAAACTTACAATTCGCCCTGTCTTAACCCCTTCTTCAACCATCTCTCCCATCACAAGAAGTTCAGAATAAGGTTTACCCATCATAGGGAGCAAGTGCATGTAATAAGAATCATCTTGGGCTCGGATGAAGTATTTTACCATGTCTTCCTCAGTCATTGGTGGTTGCACCCTTGCCGCCTGTTCACGCCATCTCAATGCGTATTCCCTAAAGGTTTCTGTTGGTTTCTTCTTCAGATTGGACAAGATTATAAGGTCGGGAGCCATCTCGACATTGTACTCAAACTGCCTTGTAAAATCACTGGCTATGTCATCAAACTCACGCCACTTGCTTATATCCTGTCTTGCAAATCATTCAGCAGCAATACCTTCCAGACTATGACTGAAGAAGGCCATCAGAAGTTCTTCTTTACCTCCCGCAACCCTCATTCGGTTGAGATATTTGGTCAAATGAACAAATGGGTCACTATGACCATCATACATATCAAATTTTGGCACTTTAAACCCGGGGGGAAGAGTAACGTCAGGGTATAGATAAAGAGTGCGGTAGGAGATGCCTTGACGTCCTCTAGACACTTGCAAATCCTTGATGGATTGCTGCATGATTTTCATCGTTTGGATTATCTCCTCTTTCTCAACTGTCTTTCCCTGCTTTTCTACAGTTATGGGCACTTCAATGGGTGCTTTGGATTGTGGAGGACGAGGAGTATCTTTGGCAGGTAAATATTGATATAGTGAGGCAAGTTGTTCTGGTTAATGAATGCATTCGGAATGTTGTTAACTGGTGCGAGCATATGAATGACACTGGAATTTAAAGGCGTGTTCGGATTGGCAGTTTCAACATTGGGGTTCAGAGTTGATAGCACGGCTGGCGCGTTTTGGTGGCTCGACCCTTTCATTCTGTCTAGTTCAGCTTGCATACATTCAATCTGCTTGGCTATTCTAGCAATTTGTTCATCAGGAACAACAACTGCTTGCTCATTAGACGATTCAGGGATACCAGTATGATCATTAGTCAAATCAGCCATTGCTTGCTTCACTTTAGATTAGACGCTTAACCAACTCGGGAGTCAACACGAATCAAACTCTCTCTGCTTTGGGGAATAATCAAAACAAAAGAAAATTTCAAAAGGTAACTATGTTAGTTTGCATGTTATTGACAATATTGCACACAATCATGTAGCGCGCGTCACGTAGCGCTTTGCATTTTACACAAGTTTGACATGTGGCAATCACAATTAGTTGAGAGTAAATGAAAGTGCGGGCGTGTCCTACCCTGTAAGGTGCCTCTTTGTGCCAGAGGTGGGCCTAAGACGCCAAATAAGTGATAACGAAAAGTATTCCAAGCCGGTTTTGCAATAATCGAATTCAGAGTAAGTGACAATAACAGTAATAATAATTTCTCTTTCGTTATAACTTGATTTTGAGTACATCATTGTTACATAAAAAATAGAAACTGCCAGACATAATTTAAATACGTCATTTTGAGTACAATGAAAATATAAATAACTGCTATAACTATGCTGCATCAGGCTCGAGGAGGCAATGGAACTGAAGTGCGGGCCTATTTCGATCAATCCTTGCTTGCACAATCGGTGTAATTTCTGACGTCTGGTCCCAAATGTGGTTTGCATCCAAAAACTTACTTGAATCAAACATCGATCAAATGGATCGAACGTTTTATCGTCCTTTCGACGTCTCTTGCCCCAATTTGTTATCTTCTTCCAAGTATCTTCTCAATTTCAACTTGATGACTTATTTGAATACCTCTTGAATTCAAGTATCTTCTAGTCTACAAAATTAATAAAAGTATTCTAAATTTAATTAATTGCAAAACTTGGCTTGGACTGGAAGTTCCGTTATCACATAAACACATAATATGCAAATGTTGTTGGGTTTAAACCCGTCAACGAAAAAGGGCGGTTTTCCTAACTAGAGGCGGTACCAAGGACCGGGTCCAATCTAAGGTTTATGCATGCATGTTCCTAAAGGAAACTCTAGAGTGGGTTTACTAAACACAAGGCTGTTTTGAGTGGCAAGCGGTCACGCGGTAGTAAAACTATCCGCTCACCCCGCAGGTACGCGCACTCTTTCTTAAAGGGTTTTTTGTGAGTTGCGGGTGTATATGCATACACCTCGCGGGTATAAGTAACCATGAAGAAGCTCCCAGGAGTGGGGAAAATATGAACGGAATGCCAGTTTTATATGTGCACAAATAAAGTGTAGTGACATGCTTTCAGTGACAAACAATTGCAAATAATCAAATTAACTAAAGATGCTATTTTGCAAATAATAAACAAATAAAGAGTTATCTTGTGAAAACCTTGCGGTTAGAACCTTAAGGTATCCCCAGCGGAGTCGCCAAGCTGTTGAACCCCAAAAAATTACCCTTTCTTAAAGAAAAGATAGGTTTCGGGTATATTTCAACAAAATGGGACTCCAAAGGGCTTTCTTTGGAGTCGCCACCTAATTTAAGGATTATTAGGAACCAATTAATTAAATAATGCGTGCAATTCCTCCGTTTTAAGGAAAATGGTCTTTTCAGAGATTCTGAAGTAAGAGGTTCAGTTATTTTCGAAAGAAGGTTTCGATTTGAAAGCACTTTCGAAAATCCGTAAAACAACGGTTAATCCTTCGGTTTTCACAAAATAGCTAAATAAATACGATTTACAAAAATATTTAACTTTCAATTAAAAGCGTTACTAATTGAATTTAAAATCAAGTATACATGAAAAGGTAGGAAAATAAATGACTTTAATAAGAAAACTAATCGACTTGAAGACTTGCATTAAAGTTGTATTTTAAAAGCGATTTTAAAATTATTACAAATTGGCTTGCACGCATTATTTAACTAAAAGATTCAAAATTCCTAAAATAAGATGGAGATTCTAAAGAAATAAAATATTCACAAAATAGCTCAATAAATAACTAAACATTCATTCATAATCAATCATATAAATTATTCTACAATAATTATCTACGGGAATTCCTATAGACATGCAACTTCTAAGGGATAGAGGGGAGAGAGAAGGATTTAGAAGAACCCGGAAAATTGGCAAACTCACGGGAGCCTTGGATTTATTTAATTTTGTACAATTATATGCCCATGAGCCTAAGTTAGAATAGGCGGCTCAACAAAGCATTTTTCTATGATCTTCGCTTCTTGAATCTTGAACCCGGACTCGACCCCAATGTGACTCCAATGCAATGGATTATCCCCATTCGTGAGTGAGTCCAACTCGTTCCCCAAGTTGTTTATGCAAAGAAAAATAAAAAGATAAAGATTAGTTCACGTTTAAACAGAGACCACTAAAATAGCTTTTCCAATTAACAAAGTATGAATATCAATACACAGGGCCCAGCTTGATTTTTTTTTTTTAAAAAAACCAGCATCTTAGCAAAAGAGGTTAAATCATAGGAGTTCAACACCTGGTTAAATGAAAGAGTGAAAAACTTCACAAGTACTGCAACAACAATGTGAACATTTTTACTTGGATAACAAAATAAGAGTACAATCCTGATGCATGAGAAAGGAAAGGAATTGACAACTTGTAAAAAAACAAATAAAAAAGTAACTTTTTTTTTTTCTATGTATAAAAGTTATAATTGACTTCCAAAAGGAAATGCTTTTACGTATTAATAAACTCAGAGAACAAAAATCCAAGACAAAACATCATTTAATGACTTAAAGTTTACAACTAAAACTACTGGACATAACATGCGCAACAGCCAAATAATTCCTCTTCATACTGTGCCGTTTAAGAAAAGGTCATAAAATGAATTTTATTAATGGCAGCATCTAAATCTCGTTACTATCACATGGCTAGAATGCATGAAACAATACCAAAATACGCTGAACTCAACTTCCATTCTCGACCAAATGAAGGGTCACAAATCTTGACAGAAAATGGTATAGAAATTTCATTACGAGCTATAGATTTAAACCTTCTAAATGTTTAGCTGTGCGATTTCAGAACTTCCTTCTTTTCGCTAAAGACCAATCTTGACAGTAAACAATCCAACAGATAGGCTCAATTGAACTAAGGCAATTACCCTTAAAAATCGATTTGACAACTTCAAACTTTAAAAGGAATGGACTTATATAACGGGCTGCTTATTACCAAGCAGAGATGGCTATAAAATCGCATCTTGAAGCTCCAAATACCATTTCTAAATTATGAGATAAGAGCCCTCGATTCTATAAGAGCTTGATGATTAACTGATAACATACTCAAACAATTCACAAAGAAAATACATGCTGACTTCAACAAGGTTAAACTTGCTTAGAAAAAGCTCATTCTTGGGCGACAAAGATTAATCTTTAACAAAATCAACGAAAATCCTCAGCTTTGCAAGACAAACACTATCCTACAGACTCCAAATATTTCCAGCCTAAAAAAAATCAGGCAGAAGAAAGAACCCCCATCCCTTGCTTCAGATCCTACAAAAAGGTTTACACCTCCCTGCCTCATCAACAAGTGACAAACCCCTTCCAGGACCTACATCTCAGCCCCTCACTGAACTCCTACTACCTGCAATACCTTCATATAATCAGTAAGCAAGCAGCACATCTTTCTTCCATCCCAAACCCACTAAACCAGCCTCTAAAACACCCTTCTCACTCATCAAGCTCACCCACAAACACCTGACACCATAACTGACCCTTTCAACTTAAGAGAAACAAACTCAATCAACCGAGAACAACTATACAATAACTCCACACCACCCAACCAATATATACACCTAAAACCAGCCCAGAGCAAACTCCCAAACACAGAGAACAAACACAAGAATCAAACAAGAGCCCCTGAAACTCCACCCCTGAACCTCCTCCGAAACCTGAGAAAACCTATGAACTAACCTGCCTGACCCCTGCATTACCCACTTCCTGACTCCTCACACACCATCTAAGCCAACTGCACACATGCACACACATACACTAGCACACACATCAGAGACCTAAGAACCTACCTCGCTCAGTTAATACTAAAAGCAGATGAAGTAATCAGTGTAAACATGTCAAGTAAATGAGATAAATTAAGCAAATGAAGCAGACTACTCATTGAAAAAACTAATCTCTAATAGGTGACCGGATTCAAACTTTACATACTAAATATCTGTTAAAGCAGCCTCTTTAATATAAATGCTAATGTTCAAACATAAAATGGCATCTAAATCCCTTAATGTATGAACTAGGCACCAAAACTCAACCACTTTAATGAAAATCTGATTTCAACTCAATCAAAATGAGTTTAAACAGCTACAGATTATATCTTGAGCTCCAAACATTTATCACAACCTTCTTAAGCATTAACAACTTTTAGTATATGTTGATACTTCTATCAAAACAGTAAGCAAACGATCAGACAAGCAAATAATAATAAGAAAAAGATTGCAGCTTTAAGACTTGGTGTCATTAAGTACAAGCATATAGCTAAACAGGTACTAGATCAATTACTTAACTTGCACATGATTAAGGCTAACAGATTTGAACCAAAGGAAAATAAAAGAAGGCTATGATTTAGAGAATTACCTCTTGCGACGCAGTAAAAAGGGGCAAAGATCCGAAGAATGCAACTCGAACAAGGTCGACGACTCGACTTACGAAGAAGCGATCAAACGAGATGGCGAAGCGACGACCCAATAGAATCCCCAAAAAAAAAAAGGAAAGCACCACTTTGTGTCTGAATTTAAACCTGAAATTTTGTATCTATCATGCCATTCCTTTTACCTCTCTTTATCCCTATTCATGCCGCAGCTTACCTCAACTTTTTGAGCTTCGGACAAAAAATTGGAACCCTTTTTTCTTACCTCTATTCACGGCTCTGGTCTCCTCCTCTCTCTATTAACGGCCCCCTTTCAATTGTAAGTAAAAGCGAAATATATAGGATGAGCTTAGGGCTTCTTATCTCAGTTGAAAGGACCAAAATCTCCTCCCAACGGCTCGAATTGGATCAGCTTTTGTACGAAAATGAGCTGGAGAAGGAGTGGGGACCAAAGATTTTTGGACTGATTCCCGTTTGAAATTTCGAGTTTTTGGGTTCTTGCCAAGGGGAATCGGATTTTTCCGGGTTGAGAGGGAAAGACAGGTTGAATGGTGGGTTGGGGGATTGGGTTTTTGACTGAAATGTAAGAGTGTATGTATTATGTATATGCTTTGCAGAAATGAGCTTTGATTTAAGAGGAGAAACTATTTTAGCCACTTTATAATGGCAAATTAAGGGAGGAAAGGAGAATGCACAGATAGGCTGGGTATTAGGTTTTATTTTACACATTAAACCCCTTTTCTTTGAATTTGCTCAATTACTTTTGACTTTTCAAAATTGATTTTAATTTTAAAATAATTATACTTTAATTTACACAACCGGGACAAAATTGGGTGTCAACATATATTTTATTAGATATTTATAAAATATTAATACTTTATATATTAATATTTATTAGATATTAATATCATTTTAATATTATTTATTTGATATACGATATATATATGATATTTATATTTTTTTTATTACATATTGTGTATCTAATATTTAATCACTTAATATTTTAATATATTGTGTATGTGAGATTTATTTAATTAGAATTTATATATTAATATTCATATTTAATTAATATTTATATATTAACATATTGTGTATGTAATATTTATTTAATTACTAAATTTATCAAAAATTTAGATATTATTACAAATTGTGGTTAATACCTAATACAAGGGATAAATATTTTTTTGTATGAAATACAATTAATAATATATAATAAATATTCTTAAGTACTCCTAATATACTTGCATAACTAACATTTTAATATTTTAACATATCATTATCTATGTACTGTTTATTGTACATAAACAAATAGTAAAGAACCCTACACAAATAGTACATAAACAATATCATGTATTTAATATTTATTTATTAAATGTACAATATTTAATATCATACATATCGTGTACTTGAATAATTATTCTCTTAATTTTTAAAATATTATGTATATATTATTTATATATTAATATTTGTTATATATATACATACGGGGGGAGGATTTAAATCGTTAAAAAGATGATTTTTGCGCTAAATATGGTATATAGGCATATGGTATATATGCGATTTTAGGCGTCAAAACACAATTAACAAATTCATTATGATCTCTACATAAATACACAATTATTTTTTGAATATATTAACACAATAATATGAATAAGATTATAAATATTAGAAAAATAAGTAAAATATGCTATATATGTGTGTCTGTAATATACTCAATCATTATTATATTATAACTATTAAAAATAAATTCTTGAAATATTCATGTACATTTAAAATATAAACATAAATAAATATGCAATGGGAAAGGAAATATAAAAAAAGTTGACTTTGATAGTTATGGAAATTAATGGAAAGAAAATATTTTATTAACTAGCATTAGGAAAGAAACAATAAAGAGCTTTTTAAAAAGATAATAATAGACTCCTATAATAACTCATGTCTTTAATTCTTAAAATTACATTAACAAATATGAGATGCATTAACTACACCCTTAAATTAAGGAATAAATTTTTTTATTAATTTATAAATTATCTAATGGTTAGAGAAAGAAAGGGAAAGTGGGGCTAGGAAAAGTAAATAAGTACTACTCATATGCTTATTGAGTAATTCTCTCTAGTAGTTTAGCCGGGCCTGTTTTTGGTATGGAGATTTTACAGTGTATAGACATTTATTAGTGTTATTTAAATAAAATAGACATATTTATTGAAATTTATGATTTATAGACATTTACCCTTTGGTATTTCACTTTTATAGCCATTTTTAAAATTACTTTCTAATTTGGCGGGAGAAGTTGAGGTTTTTCCAGTGACGTGGGGGTGAGGATCTCGAGGATATTTTCGAGAAAATTGGATATTTTTGGATATGGAGAGAGACAGACAGAGAAAAGGAGGGTTGAAAAAAGAGTGAGTGATGTGCCAACTAGGAAACGTGGGCTGCCTAATGTTTAAAATTTGGTATGCCGCTGTTTTCCATGTTTGCTCACTAACTACACCCACTCCCATTCAACATGATTCAACTTTCGTGAGTTAAATAAATTAATTTATTTATAAAATTTTCATATATTTTTTATGTAATTGTATTTTTGATGTTAATATAATTTATATTAAATTTATATTTATATAATTTTTAGATATACTTAATGTATATATTCAGATGCATTTTTAACAGTGCTTATATGTTGTATATTTGAGGTTTAAATTTTCTAAGTATGGAGATGACAATATATATGAGATGCATATATTTATTATATTATATATGTACGCTTGATGTTTCTTTGGTGTATATGTAATATATTTTTACTGGTATCAATAAAATGTATTCATGAGGTCAAAATATGTCGGATATATCACGCTCATATCAATAGAATATGTAAAATATGTAAAATATGCTATATATGTGTGTCTGTAATATACTCAATCATTATTATATTATAACTATTAAAAATAAATTCTTGAAATATTCATGTACATTTAAAATATAAACATAAATAAATATGCAATGGGAAAGGAAATATAAAAAAAGTTGACTTTGATAGTTATGGAAATTAATGGAAAGAAAATATTTTATTAACTAGCATTAGGAAAGAAACAATAAAGAGCTTTTTAAAAAGATAATAATAGACTCCTATAATAACTCATGTCTTTAATTCTTAAAATTACATTAACAAATATGAGATGCATTAACTACACCCTTAAATTAAGGAATAAATTTTTTTATTAATTTATAAATTATCTAATGGTTAGAGAAAGAAAGGGAGTGAAAAGTGGGGCTAGGAAAAGTAAATAAGTACTACTCATATGCTTATTGAGTAATTCTCTCTAGTAGTTTAGCCGGGCCTGTTGAGATTTTACAGTGTATAGACATTTATTAGTGTTATTTAAATAAAATAGACATATTTATTGAAATTTATGATTTATAGACATTTACCCTTTGGTATTTCACTTTTATAGCCATTTTTAAAATTACTTTCTAATTTGGCTGGAGAAGTTGAGGTTTTTCCAGTGACGTGGGGGTGAGGATCTCGAGGATATTTTCGAGAAAATTGGGTATTTTTGGATATGGAGAGAGACAGACAGAGAAAAGGAGGGTTGAAAAAAGAGTGAGTGATGTGCCAACTAGGAAACGTGGGCTGCCTAATGTTTAAAATTTGGTATGCCGCTGTTTTCCATGTTTGCTCACTAACTACACCCACTCCCATTCAACATGATTCAACTTTCGTGAGTTAAATAAATTAATTTATTTATAAAATTTTCATATATTTTTTATGTAATTGTATTTTTGATGTTAATATAATTTATATTAAATTTATATTTATATAATTTTTAGATATACTTAATGTATATATTCAGATGCATTTTTAACAGTGCTTATATGTTGTATATTTGAGGTTTAAATTTTCTAAGTATGGAGATGACAATATATATGAGATGCATATATTTATTATATTATATATGTACGCTTGATGTTTCTTTGGTGTATATGTAATATATTTTTACTGGTATCAATAAAATGTATTCATGAGGTCAAAATATGCCGAATATATCACGCTCATATCAATAGAATATGTAAAATATGTAAAATATATTTTCACTTGTATTAATAAAATATCTTAAGTATAATATTACCAATATATTATCTATTGAAATAATATCTCATAAATATGCAAAATATATTGCACTTGTATCAACAAAATATTTTATGTATAATAATATCAATATATTATATATTTAAATAAATATCATAAATATGTAGAATATATCACACTCATATCAATAGAATATTTTATACATAATATTATATATTTTGAAATAATGAATATTCAGTACATGGTAGATGAATTACGTGTGAAAGTTGGGGAAATCGTTTACCCTGTATCCATGATTAATTGCTACTAATATTTAAGAATAACTAAATAATATTCATTAACATTTAAATCATTTAGCAAAAAATTCAGTGATAGTTATCCATATATTTCAGAATAATTTTTACCAACTACTATTGCATATTGTGTAAATATAATAACAATTTAAATGCATATTTGATGTTTATCTATTTAATGATTACAAATAATTTTGGTGAAACTAAATATATATAAGCGTCAAAAATTAAAAAGAATCCACGTTACGGAGGCAAAAATTGAATCGGACAAAATCATGCATATAGGAAGGATGATATTTGGACTTACATAATGAGAGTTTCAACTTTCCTGACAAAGAAAGAGAAAGGATAGTAGTTGGCAATGATCAAATAGAAAAATCGAGCATAGAAGATGATTGTTAGGATGGAATAGGGCTCCGTAATTTTCTCCTTATTGGGTGGGAGTTCAGCTCCTTAATTTTCTCCTTTTCTCAACTACTTTTTAGAAATAGAATCAACTTAGACGTATTTATATTGGGTAAATTTTGGCTAGCATATGTGGAGATGTTCAATGACTATTTGAATGTAGGGCCATGGTATATATTTGGTTAGATATGAAATTTTCCCTTTTGGTATTGATCCAGGTACAACTAACATTTTCAAAGTTTAGAGTAAAGCTACAACAACTCAACTATAAGACAAGTTCATAAATTTCAGCTCAACTTCGAGAAAAAATCATGAAATTTAAAGTGAAAAATTATGGTTTCAAAAAATAAATTTGGAGTTTGAGAATTCCAGGTTTTTCCTAATAATAAGACTTCTCAGTTCAAATTACAGATTATTTCCTCAAGTTTCTCTGGGAAAAAGCCTAAGTTTAAGTGGCCATTTGGCCATAGATTACCAAAAAAAAAAAAAAAAAAGAGTTGAAAAAGAGTTTTTGAAGTTGAGTTGAAAATAATATTTGAAAAGTTGTGTTTTGACATACATTTCACTTGAAAAAAAGATAGAGTTTTGTAAGAGAATTAACTTTTTTTGAAAAACTTGAAAAAGTGCTTTAAACCACTTTTTGATTTGTTTTTCAAAAAAAATTGAAAAAATCACATGATTTCATGGACAAATACTTTTTCAAAAAGTTTTTGGAAAAAAAAAAAGTATGGCCATAGCCAAAACTGTGCATTGATCAGTGCTCTAATAAGTGGCCACCTAGCCGAAATTTCAGCTTATTGGAGTCATTGACAAATGGGAAATAAATTAGGCTAATTAATTAATCTTGACTTTACTATTATTTATGCACATTCTTTGACTTTACTATTTAGTTATACAAATTCTTCATTTAAATTATATATTTGATATAATGATTTTTTACTTCATTTCTACAATAAACTATTAATTCAAATTGTTATCACATTCTTGATTTAAGGTCTAAACATATATTTTTAAGATAGTTTGTTTAGTCATAATGATAGATCGAAATTCAAATACAAATTCCTTTGAACTATATTCTTAATTTAAGTGAAAACGTTTGTTGACATTACCTAGTATGCTAACACAATTATAAGAGAGTCAGTGGGCTCGGGCTCTATTAAATTGTAAGAAAGTTTGGTTAAACTCGGCTCGGCATGTTATAAATCTCGATCTAGCTCGGTTCGGTTCGACGACATAGTAAGTTAAGTTGGGGACTCTGGTTCGACTCGATGTCCACACATAGCTATAGGGGCTAAATTATGTTAGTGATTTAATAAAATATTTCAAATGATTTAACATTGTGAATCTTGGCGCATTAATTTTTCAAATACAATGGATGATAGCACATTATTTTTTCAAGTTTTGATAAGTCAAAGTCTCATTGCCAAGTGACAAATTTGATAAGACATATAAATAGAGGCTATGATCAGCCAAGAACACAAATCCAAACAACCCATACGACATTTCTTAGCCAAAATCTCCTCTTTAGCTGCTATTTTACTATTAGCTACTCCCTCCGTCCCACTTTATTTGTCGTAGTTCAGATTTCGAGGGTCAAACGAGATTATTTTTGACAGTAATTTCTATATATATCTTTTAAATATTTTGAGTTGTAATTTATTGTGACTTATAGTACTTTTTATGTAGTTTTCAAATATGTAAATTTTATTTTAAAAAAAATTAAAGATTTTATATCATAATCTACGGTCCAATTTAAGAAGTTTGACTTTTGAAACAGTAACTATAACCAACAAAACAAAATTAGACATAGGGAGAACTATTTTATAATAAGCCACTACTTTATTGTCGAGCCACAAAGAATCGAAGACATATAGCAAAAAGTTTCTAAGTGTTAGAGAAACCCTTAAAGAACAATTCTAATAGAAGATTTATAATAAAAAAGTTTCCAAGTGTTAAGAGTACAAGAAACCTGTTAATTTCTTCCAATAAGGGAAGCTATGAGAATTTATCATCCCATGAACTCATCAGCAGCTTAAAACAAGATGAAGTAGCAATAGTCATGGTTCCATTTCCAGCTCAAGGCCATCTCAATCAATTTCTCCAACTTGCCTGTTTGATCTCATCCTATGGTCTACCTGTCTACTATGTTGGCGCAGCCATACATAATCGTCAGGCCAAGGTCCGAGCCAACACCTTAAATTCTTCGGACATAGCCAAAATTCGATTCCATGACCTCCCGACTCCTGAATTTGCCTCCCCTCCACCTGACCCTAATGCTTCAAGCAAATTCCCGGCACATCTCCAGCCCAAGATGGGCTGCTTCTATGCTTTTGCGCGAGCCCATTGCTTCATTCCTTGGCGATATTTGGGGCGGGGAAGTGAATCTCCTTTTGAACAAATATGTTTGGAATATGGCATTATTCATCAAACAACTGCCCCTCACACGCCTCAATCTAATGGGATTGCGGAAAGGAAAAGTTGAACATTAAAGGAAATGATGAATGCCTTGTTAATAAGTTCGAGTTTACCTCAGAACTTGTGAGGGGAAGCTATATTCACGGCTAATCAAATACTCAATCGAGTTCCCCATAGCAAAACACTTTTCATTCCATATGAAAAGTGGAAAGGAAGGAAGCTCAACTTGAATTACTTCAAAGTGTGGGGATGTTTGGCAAAAGTGCAAGTCCCAAAACCCAAAAGGATTAAGATAGGACCGAAAACAGTTGATTGTGTTTTCATTGGATATGCTATAACCAGTAAAGGATATCGATTTATGGTTCATAAATCAGAAAATCCCGACATTTATGTTAATACGGTGATGGAATCTGATAGTGCTGAATTTTTTGAAAATATATACCCATATAAGAAAGAATGTGAGTCAGTTGGTGAAACATCCAAACGACCTCGGGAAGGAACTAAAGAAAATTCACCAAATGAGGAAGAACCAAGATGTAGCAAGCGTCAAAGAACTTCTACTTCATTTGGAGATGATTTTGTCACTTTTCTTTTAGAAAATGAGCATCATACATTTAAAGAAGTCATGTCTTCTTGAGACTCTCCATTTTGGAAATGGGCAGTCAATAGTGAAATAGAATCTATTTTGAACAACAATACTTGGGAGTTGGTTGGTCTTCCTCCTGGAAACAAACCATTAGGTTCTAAATGGATTTTCAAAAGGAAAATTAAAGCTGATGGCACTATTGACAAGTACAAGGTAAGGCTTGTTGTCAAAGGCTATAGACAACAAGAAGGTCTTGACTACTTTGACACATACTCGCCGGTAACCAGAATTACATACATACGTATGTTAATAGCGTTAGCCACCATGTATGGTCTTGAAATCCATCAGATGGATGTTAAGACAACGTTCTTAAATGGGGATTTGGAGGAAGAAATTTACATGGAACAGCCTGAAGGGTTTGTGATTCCGAAAAAAGAAAAGATGGTGTGCAAACTTGTTAAGTCGCTTTATGGACTAAAACAAGCACCTAAACAATGGCATGCGAAATTTGATCATACAATGTTGTCGAATGGCTTTAAAATTAAAGAGTGTGATAAATGTGTTTACATTAAAAATACTCCTAATTATATAGTCATTGCTTGCTTATATGTGGATGACATGTTGATAATGAGCAATGACATTGCCAATATAAGTGCTATGAAACGCATGCTAACTAGCAAATTTGATATGAAAGACTTAGGAGTTGCTGACTTAATTCTGGGTGTTACGATCCATAGAACTCCTCAAGGTCTGGTTTTGTCTCAATCTCATTACATCAATAGTGTGCTTGAAAATTTTAAATATTTGGATTTTAAAGTTTCAAAGACTCCTATTGATGTAAACCTTGCTCTTAAAAAGAACAAAGATCAAAGCACGTCGCAACGGGATTATGCTCGTATTTTGGGAAGTTTGATGTACATCATGAATTGTACTCGTCCAGATATAGCTTGTGCTATAAGTAAACTAAGTTGATACACGAGTAATCCCAATCAAACTCATTGGATGGCAATGAAACGTGTTTTGGGATATTTAAAATACACCCAAGACTTTGCATTGCATTATAACATGTATCCTGCGGTCATTGAAGGATATTGTGATGCCAATTTGATCACCGGCACAATTGATTATAAGTCCACAAGTGGGTATATTTTCGCACTTGGTGGAGGAGCGGTATCTTGGAAATCGTCCAAACAAACGTGTATTGCCCGCTCTACAATGGAAGAAGCTGAATGGCTTCGGAACTTTTTGGAAGATATTTCATTCTGGCCTAAGCCTTTGACACCAATTTGTATATATTGTGATAGTCAATCGGCTATAGGACGAGCAAGGAATGTCATGTATAACGGTAAGAATCGTCATATACGACGAAGACATAAAACCGTTAGGGACCTACTCTCTAAAAGAATTATCACCATTGATTACGTGAAGTCAAGGGATAATATTTCGGATCCGCTTATAAAAGGCCTAATTAGAGAGGCGGTCGAGTGTTCATCGAAGGGAATGGGACTATGGCAAAGGACAAGTCATCACGGCGGCAACTCTACCTAGAAGACTGGAGATCCCAAGAACTAGGTTCAAGGAGAATACAAAGTTGTGTATGACGGTCCAACATTGTCAAATTGAATTTTTTGGTCTATTCTCGTGATGAGACAATGTTCAAGTACCGAGGATAAAACGCTAGAGGCATTTTTCAATGATTATCTAAGTTTCATATTGTAATTATCAATTAGTGTACATCTATGGGATTACACATTTAGAAATCACCTATGTAAGTGTGAAGTGGAAGCCGCTTCAAGGAGAATTCTGTGTGGCCAATTCTCTAAGCACTTATGAAACCATGCGGTATTCATAGCTGAAACGAACACAACAGTGAGAACCAAAGATGGTTAAGGGTTAGTTGTGTGGCGTATGTTTTCTAGTTATACACCAACGCTCAACGATTCAAAGATATCAAATCTACCGATTGACCAAGTATATCCGATGTATGTTCACTACGGAAAGTTAAAAGGGAAACCTACTTATCCCGATGCAACTAATTCTTTCTTGCAAATCACACAAGTCTGTCATGCATATTTCCATAATATAGTCATTCCCATTCATGTGAGAGATTGTTGGGTTTTTGGAATGTGAAGAATGTGAATGGGAAATGGATGGAAGGGTGGAAAGGTGAAAAGGTTCATTGTCATAAGGAAAATGCACTTTCTCCCACATTGGTAGAGGAAAAGGCTTTTGTTGAGTTTAAATAGAGAAGTGCTTCTTTCAACTCTTAAACGGGTTAAGAAGAAGGGAAGCCTCGCGCCGTCGTCGTCGCTCGCTCGTCTCGGCTTCGGATTCGGTCAATTGATTGATTTAATTTTTTGGACCAACAAAAATTAAAATTAATTAATATTAATAATAATACTTTATTATTAATAATCCATTTTTGTAAATATTGATTCCTCCACTTTAATATTTTCCCGTTATGTATCAACACCAGCCATTAGTGTGGTCTTCTGCAACAACCATATTTGAAAGGTGGTGACTCTTCATATTCTGCCTTCCCTTGGCTATAAATAGATGTCTTTCGTCAGTCTTTTGATATACACAGAACATACAGAAATACCATCTGATTATCCCCTCTTCTTTTCTGCATACAAATAGTAAGTCGTGTGATTTGCTCCGTTACTTTGAGTTCGTCGAGTTCTACGGTTTAAAGTGCCGCTACCGTAGAACTGATATCCCGTTCCATCCTGGGAGGAATTAACCCGTGAACTTTGGGCAACTGTGAGGGGATTAGATTTCTCAAGGAGACATAAATAACTTGTGGGCTTGGGATCGTCCCATACATACTGATTATACATATCTGTTTTTTATTTTCTAATTTATTTAAATGCACGAACAACAATTACAGCAGGCAATATCCATAATACGAGCAAAGTAATCGAAAGCAAGTTTCTTGATTTGATGGCACCAGTATCAATTATGCAAAACAAGAAACAATGGGCAGTTGGACTAATTCTCCCTATTGATATGGCATTAGCTAATCATCCCCTCATGAGCTAGATTTGGGGTTGTCTTTGGCTCAAGGACCATAAATTCACATAAGATATCCGAGCCAGACCCATCAATCTCTCCTTGGTGTTTCGCAGTGTTTGTGCCTGATGGCTATGTCGTTCACGCTCTAGTTCTAATTTCTAGGCCTGTGGGGGAGTTTCAATTCCCACATTAATTGAGAGAATAAGTTCAAATAATATGAAGTTAGAAGTCAAGATAGTTATTAAGAAAATAATTTTCGCCTATAAGGAAGTCATTTTTCCCCTTGGATGAAAAATGTGTTATGAGGAAAATAACTTGTTTTACAAACGGGATGCACATCATCTTCACAATTATTTATTTTTTATTTTGGGGAAGGGGAGACCACTAATAGGGTGGGGGACTAGTAGTTGGGTGGTTGGGGATCATTTTAATAGTAGGGAACGATTTTGTTCAGAAGGAATGGGATGGGGACCATGAGTTTTTAATGTAGGTGCAGGAAGGTATAAATGATTGAAGGTGAAGGGTATAGGTGTTTTACTTTGGGTGTTTTGATGTGGGTTGGGTATTATTAAAAAAACTTTATTTGCTGTGGAGCTGTCTAAAAATTAAATAATCAAAAAAAATATGGGCGGCTAGGTAGTTTTTTTGAATTTTCACAATTTTTAAAAAACTCACAGTTGGATGGTGTTTTCTGTATAAATAAAACTTACGGGTCGTTGACACTTTGACGTTAAAGTTTATATTGAAAATGTCAAGCCCCATGGCGTTTTCTGTATAAATAAAACTAACGGGTCGTTGACACTTTGACGTTAAAATTTATATTGACAATGCCAAACCCCATAGCGTTTCTACTAATTTTGGAAAACTTTGACGTTAAAATTTATATTAACAATGCCAAACCCCATAGCATTTCTACTATTTTTGGGGGAAAAAAAAAAACTAACACGCTTGTATTGATATAAGGAAGAATGGAAGAAAGATACTCTCCTTAGCTTTAGCTCAATTTGTAAATCAACCAAGTTTTAGAGTCTTTGAGAAAGTTACAAAATATTCAATGTTGAAATGTTAATTTTGTTATTGCTAAGTTATAGCAGAAGCTCGTAAATGGCGTTTCATTGGGATTCATTCAGTGGTCTCAAAGAGTACAGTGAATTAATTTGACGACTTAAAGGAGATAACAGGAGTTGCACCAAGCTAAGTTTTTTAAAGTATTTAAGTAATACTTATGTCAAGTGAAAAATATATCGTGTTAACTGTAATTAAGTATTAATAGTTGAAGTTAAATAAATAAATATTTGTTATTTATTTATTGGTCGGGTGTAAATACGCAGTGCGGGTAAATTTTTACCGCAATTTTTACAGGTCAACTTTTAGGTCTTTTAGCAAATAATACAGTAAAATAAGCGTCAAAATTTATACTCGATTGGACTTCCATTATAACTAAAGTACAATGGATGGGGTTTGAAGATTTATTTGTGTTATGAGGAAATAAATTTCTAGTAACCAACACAACAAATGAGTACATCCTCATGAAAAATGTTTTCCCCAAAATGAATTCTTCAATACCAAATCACACCATAAAAGTTAGAAAGTAGGCACGTATAGAATTTCAGTTATTCAAGAAGTGGAGACCATCGACTTTAGTCCTTCAACTTCGACAGGCTATACTAAGTGAAAACTCATTATTTTGATTTTGCGTTTCCGTTTTCAAAGAATTGCAATCTTGTCCGTACCATAAGTTTAATTTGGTTCGATTTTTCTTTTTTCGATTCAAATTTTTTCAATTATGACATATAAGATGCTAGGATTATCCAATATAATTGACTAGTTACATTTGAATGGCTTAAAAAAAAAAACTATTACAGAGAATGAGAAGCCGTAATGTCATATCTCTTAAATACTGTTTTCCAAATTCAATTCACATGATTGAAAATAGAGCACACCACTTATTCTTTAACAGTACATATTTGATTGAAGTAGAAAACACCACACAATAGACGTTATACTGGACTTTTTTTTTTGAAATGGTGTAAAATTGAGACTTCTTCTAATATATGAGTGTGCCAGATTTTTTTTTCCAAAAATGGTAGAAACACCATGGGATATGGAGCTTGACGATTTCAATATAAACTTTAACGTTAAAGTGTTAACGACCAGTTAGTTTTATTTATTCAAAAAATACATCTAGCTGTGAATTTATAAAAAATTATGAAAATTCAAAAAACTACCTAGCCAATGGCATTTTTTTTTTAAATAATTTGTAAGTACTTTTGCATTTTGAAAAACTCCACCTCGAATGGAGTTTTTTTTCAGCTGTCGATCAATAGCCAGACTCTTAAGTTTTTACGGGCTTTTCAGCTTTTTGAAAATTGCATAATGGATGACATTTTAGTAGTGGCAATTGACATACCTTTTTTTCCGAACAGATAAATTTTAAACAAAATAGCTTTAAATTTGTTGGATTAAGAGTTTTACTTTAAGGCCAAAAATTAGAAAAGGATGTGTGCAAAATGCAAATCACTAACGAAATACTCCCTCTGTTTCCAAGCCAAAAATGCATGGGAGTTTTACTAAGGTTTTCAGTAGCACGTGGTGAAAAAATTTTGAGGAAAAAAATATGTATTTACGTGCCTTGTATAGGTGCATTACACTCACTCTGCCATGTTAGCAAAAAGTGTCAAATTAGTTAGTATAAGTGTTCGATAGGAACATGGCATATGAATAGTTCGTGTTAAAGTGCCACATATGAATTCAGCCTTTAAAATAACTACATCAAGCGGCTAACACAAAATAACAAGACATAACTTTGAGTTACTGGAGACGCGCATATAAGCAGCGGATATTTCTCATCGTTCCAACTTTTCGTCCTAACAATACCTGGAGAATCTTGTACGTGAATATGCCAAACATTATCCATAAACTACCCGAATTGTCAATAAATATACATATCACTCCAAATGCTATATTTAAAGAGAGTTGCTATATATATTCATAGTAAAAATATAAACTATCATTATTAAGCAAAGTCTCCAAAGTGGGCCGTCGCAAAAAATAATCTTGAATTATATAAAATGAGATGAAATTAATGCTAATTAAAAAAAATACTAACAAGAATAAACATATTAACAAACAAACTTATTACGAACTTGTTTTACAAACCCGATGCACATCATTTTCACAATTATTATTTTTTATTTTGTGTAAGGGGAGACCACTAATAGGGTGGGGGACAAGTAATTGGATGGTTGGGGGATCATTTTAATAGTAGTGGACGATTTTGTTCGGAAGTAATGAGGTGGGGGACCATGAGTTTTTAATATAGGTGCAGGAAGGTATAAAGGATTGAAGGTGAAGGGTATATGTGTGTTACAAATATACAATCCTAATAACAAATTTACAAAAAATACCAATACTATTCAATTTTACAAAACATACCAATAGCTTCTTTACAAAACATATACAAGTTACAACAAAACCATGGAAATGAAGCTTTCTTCTTCTCCCCCAAGCCACTGCTTCAGTTTCAGGTATGCCGCCGGTGGCCGGTGGCCGATCACCGCCGGCCGCCGGCGGCAGGTCGCCGGAAAATCTTTTTTTTTTTTTTTTTTTTTTTGTAAATCTAGAAAACAAGCATAAAACATACAAAAATACAAATTCATACTTTAAAAAATATATTTAACCAATAAAAAATACATAAACATACATAAATTTTAAAATATACAAAATATACATTTATATACACTCACAACATACAAAAGCTATACAAAAATGAAAATGCAAAAAATACAGAAATATACAAAAATATACAGATACACAACAAAAAAATTCCAAACATACAATTGAAAATGCAAAAAATACAGAAATATACAAAAATATACAGATACACAACAAAAAAATTCCAAACATACAATTGAAAATGCAAAAAATACAGAAATATACAATAACAATACAAAAAATTAAATAGCCATTTGAAAAGATTTTAATGTGTATTTTTACACAAAAAAATACACATACACATTAATACAAAGGTATATACATATATACACATTAATACACTTCCAAACAAACAAAACAAGAAAAAAAAAAAAAAAAAAGAACAAGAGAAGCAGATCGGAGCAGAGATCTGCTTGGCCGGAGTAGGAGGAAACAGCAGCAGCTAGTCCCCGGAGATGGAGGAGGAAGGACGACGGGAGGTTCTAGTCGCCGGAGATGGAGGAGGGACGGCGGCTGGGTGGGTGGTGGGTGGAGGAGGAGAAAGAATAGAGAGAGAAATTAGGGTTTGTGATAGGAGAAAGGGGGAAATGAGTAAATGGTATGTAGGGTAATATATTTAAAAGTATCGTTATTTAGGGTAAATGTTTAAAAGTATCGGTATTTTTTGTAATTTAGCTATTAGGATTGTCATCTAGTGTAAATTTTCCTATTAAAAACAACTTTATTCGCTGTGGAGCTGTCCAAAAATTAAATTATCAAAGAAAACACGGTTGGCTAGGTAGTTTTCTGAATTTTCATAATTTTTTAAAAACTTACAATCGGATGGTGTTTTCTGTATCAATAAAACTTACGGGTCGTTGACACTTTGAGTAAAAATTTCGTGCAGGGGTCTGTCTGGCGCGCGTTAATTGATTTGTAACCGTCAAAAATAAATTCGCTGAGAAATAGTCACCTCCGGATAAATCCAAGTATAAATACTGGCGCTTTGAACAAGTTTTGTTCAAAGCCCCAGTATTTATATTGGGAAGCTTCAGTAAACTAACCCCAGTATAAAATACTGGGGCTTTGAACAAGTTTTGTTCTAGGCCCCAGCATTTTATTATGGGACTTTGTATAAAGCTTCAGTCCCATAACAAAATATTGGAAGCTTGAACAAAATTTGTTCAAAGCCCCAGTATTTTAGCATGGCAGATTAGCATTGACAGATCCCAACTAAACCCCCTGCATTGACAAATTAGCATGGCAGACTCGGCCAATGCCTCAGGTTCACCATATAGCTATAATTGCTAATCTGATTCACATTCATTTCAATCGGATCATCATCTATACTATTTTTTCTTTCTTTGCTATCTTTAATTTGCTGTTTTAAAATAATCCCTCCATTTATAAAGGGTCTTAGAAATTTTGTTCATTGATGTTTGGCATTTTATGCCTATATTTTCTTAATATTTCCTCACGTTTGGATACTTTATTCGCACGTTTTCTAGTTAACGAATGTGATTTTGTACTGATTTTATGTCGTATGATTGTAGGTTATTATGAAGTGCAATTGGAGCTTTGAAGAGCATAATCGAGCAAGAAAAGATTAGAATTGGATTGAGGATTTGATCGAGCACACGAAGGCACGGAACGAAGCAAGCTGCGAACGACGAAAGTAGAAATTTTGCCTGGCGCGGTATGAGGTGCGGCGCGCCCCTATAGCGCCCACTTTTCTGGCGTATTTTTGAGCGCGGGGCATGGCCGTTGCGTGCAAGATTCGACGGTCTCTGATTTGTTGAGCGCGTTCCGAGGCGCGGGGCGCCAGCTATAGCGCCCCTGGAGCGGGTTTTGAAGTTCTATTTCATCTAGGCTTAGGCGTAACTAATTTCTAGGCTTTTGTAAACACTATAAATACTCTTTTACTTCGTTTTTGAAGGAGGTGGAGACTTTGGAGCAATTGTTGAGCACCATACTTCATTGAACAAGGGTTTAATTCCTATTCTTTCATCTATTAATTATTTCATCATTATTTCATCAAATCATTGTCTTTTGATTATGAGTATGCGTGGCTAAGTTTTTCGTTCTAGGATTAGAGTGTTTCATGAAGGTTGATGTTTGAAGATTGAATTCCATATATTGAATCCCATGACGGGTTATTTATTCTTTCTTGATTTCACTTGTTTAATTATTAGAGCTCGATAATTATGCATTATCTATGGTTCTTAGATTGAAATCGAAAGAGGGAATTTATGAACGCAATAAGAAAGAGTAGGGCTAGATTGTGAACCTGTGCATCGGGGAACCAATTTGTGAGTAAGATAGACATATACTTGCTCGCCTAGCTTAACTAATCACAAAATTCGTTAATGCGTGCACGTGATTCAACCCATAGACATATAGGGATTGGAGTAGCCTGCATAGACCGTGAAGAATCGAAAGGTTTTCGCGGGTACATTTAATCTATTAGTTAGTAATCCGGGATTTGAGAAGTGGAATCAATTGGAAAGCTCAACTGGATTGGTCGTAGCTCTGACCCTGGACCGTTTCGTTAATATTGTTTACAACCAAAGTTTGCACCATTGTTTGACTGAATTTCCATCATTTAAATTACTGTTCTTAGTTAATAATACTCTCACTATTGGAAAAGATCCCTAAGTAGTTGTTAAGAAATTGTTTGTTAGGAGTCCAGTCTGAATAGTCCTCGTGGGAACGATACTCTACTTATCATTTTATTATTTGTCGACCACGTATACTTACGTGTGCGTTGGGTGCAACAGTCATAACTCTAACTAAAGAACCCTTAATCCAAACAAAGTCTAATTAACAACCATGATAAAAAAGATTAAATTTTTATTGCACCAAAATAGTAAAAAATCAATCTTTATCAAATTTTGATAATACCCACAAGCTAAAAGTTGATTTTTTTTTATTTTAAAAAAAATGTTTTCAGAAACAAGGCTTGTAAAAAGATTAAATTTTTATAACACTCAGATAGTAAAAGTTCAATCTTTATTTGATTGTGATAGTACCCACAAGCTAAAAGTTGGATTTTTGATTAATAAAAAATGGATTTTGATCAAATAAATTCAAGAAAAATCTGATACCTACCCCACCCAGGAAATTCTTTTTTTTTTTTCCTTTTAAGAACTAATCAAATAGATTTTACTCAATTGCTGGAATTGATAGAGGAATTAGATTCTCAGAAATCAAATAGATTCCGGGGAATTAACATTTGAATAAGTTACAGGGATATTCCCTCTTCTTATCTCTCCATATATAAATTGCTAAATTATAAAGATGTTCTTTTCAAGATGATAGCACATTGTTTTTTCAAATTTTGAATAAGTCAAATTCTCCTTCAAAGTGACAAATTTGATTAGACACTTAAGTAGTATGCAAAAGGGTGCAAACATGCGAACACCCCTATAAATAGAGGCTTTGATCAGTCCAGAACACAATCCAAACAACCCATACAACATTTCTTAGCCAAAATCTCCTCTTTAGCCGCTATTTTACTACTATTTTATAATAAGCCACTACTTTATCGTCTAGCCACAAACAATCGAAGATATATAGCAAAAAGTTTCTAAGTGTTAGAGAAAACCTTCAAGAACAATTCTAATAGAAGATTTATAATAAAAAAGTTTCCAAGTGTTAAGAGTACAAGAAACCTGTTAATTTCTTCCAATATGGGTAGCTATGAGAATTTACCAAACCATGAAGTCACCAGCAGCTTAAAACAAGATGAAGTAGCAATAGTCATGGTTCCATTTCCAGCTCAAGGCCATCTCAATCAATTTCTCCAACTTGCCTTTTTGATCTCATCCTATGGTCTACCTGTCTACTATGTTGGCTCAGCCATACATAATCGTCAGGCCAAGGTCCGAGCCAATACCTTAAATTCTTCGGACATAGCCAAAATCCGATTCCATGACCTCCCGACTCCTGAATTTGCCTCCCCTCCACCTGACCCTAATGCTTCAAGCAAATTCCCGGCACATCTCCAGCCATCTTGGGTTGCTTCTATGCTTTTGCGCGAGCCCATTGGTTCATTCCTTCGCGATATTTCTTCAAGAGTGAGACGAGTCGTTGTTGTTCATGATACTTCAATGTCCTACAATGTTCAGGATGTTTCTTCCTTGCCTAATGCAGAATCTTATGTGTTCAACTGCATTTCGGTATTTAGTTTGTACTGTTTCGTATGCATGACTGCAGGGATATCTGTCAATCTTGAAGAAGAATTGCTTAAAAAACTACCTTCACTCGAAGGAATTGTGAATGATCAAATCAGTGACATTGATGATACTCATCGTCCGTATTATGATATTACAGCAGGCAATATTCATAATACGAGCAAAGTAATTGAAGGCAAGTTTCTTGATTTGGTGGCACAAGTACCAATTATGCAAAACAAGAAACAATGGGCAGTTGGACCAATTCTCCCTACTAAACTAGATGACAATATCTCAAATAAGAACAATATTTGTTTGGATTGGCTTAACAGACAACCTCCAAGATCAGTTATTTACGTATCTTTCGGGACATCAACTTCATTTTCTGATAGAGAAATCAAGGAGCTCGCGATGGGATTAGAGCAGAGCAAACAGAGGTTTATATGGGTGTTGAGAGATGCTGATAGAGGAGATATCTTTACTGGGGATGCTAGAAGGTTTGAGTTGCCAGAAGGGTTCGAGGAACGAATAAAGGGGGTCGGCTTAGTGGTCAGAGAATGGGCACCACAAACAGAAATCTTGGCTCATTCGTCCACAGGTGGATTCATGAGTCACTGTGGTTGGAATTCTTGCATAGAGAGCCTTACTATGGGAGTGCCAATAGCTGCTTGGCCTATGCACTCTGACCAACCCTTCAATTGTTTATTGGTGACCGAAATATTGAAAATAGGCCTGATAACGAGGGAGTGGGAGAAACGCGAGGAACTGGTCACCGCTTCCACAATTAAGAATGTTGTTATGAAGTTAATGGCATCAGAAGAAGGTGATGAGATTAGAAAAAGAGCGCAACAACTTGGAGAAGCCGTAAGGCAGTCCACAGAGAAAGGGGGAGCTTCTCGAAGGGAGTTGGACTCTTTCATTGCTCATATCACAAGATAGACTTGTTTGTCATCAGAATTTGGCATCTTTTGAAGTACTTTGTTTCTTTCTCATTTTCTTTAATTTGTCACTTGTCTGTTTCTTGGCTTGGACTAGTTTGTACTACCTTAAGTATCTTTAATTTTGGAATCTTCGATATCTGTTTCTTTTTATGGCAACCAGTGAGATAGATTGCTTTCAGTATATCTCTATGTCGAGCATTATTTTGTCTACATTAATTAGTTGTTTGCACATGCTAAATTAGCTATTCTATGACAAGATTTTTTCCATAGATTCCTGTACGTGGATATCTGTTTTTTTCTTACTCTGCAATGATAACTGACGCACATAGTTTGACCTATCTGCTTTGAACTTCTGATATTGCAAAAGGTCTTTTATACATATACACTTCTGATCATAATTTTTTCGAAGCTCCGACGGTTATTTCTGCGACGGCGCGTTCTGCAACTGCCGGAGATAAGCCGCCATTAGTTCTCCACTTCGTCGTTTGATCATGTAATTTGTTGACGACGATTTTGGGGGTTAACAGGTAGAAGCAAATGGGTACTGTGGATAAATATTATCAGGGTATGTTGGGTAACTAGAAAAGTTATGGATAGGGTAATTTCTTTACCTTGAATGATATTTTTGTAAGTGCTCCTATTAAGAACTTGTTTTACAAATGGGATGCACGTCATCTTCACAATTATTATTTTTTTGATTTTGTGTAAGGGAAGACCACTAATAGGGTGGAGGACCGGTAATAGGGGTGGTTTTAACAACCCTCAACACACACCTCGGCTTGAGGTATGAACGGTCATCGCAATACAATTTATCCAACTAGGAGTTCGGGTCGAATCCACAAGGAACAAAGTGATGCGATCAAAGTAGTGGAGGAACTAAACATATTTGACTAAGTCAAACTAGGATATCGAGGTGATGGAGTGATATTAACAACTACAAACTACACTAGAAAAACAAGTAAAGGTGTGATCAATGGCCTTCTCACAACCAAGGAAGACAAGTTTTGAACCTAGGATGCAATTATGGCACGGGGTTTATGTATTATGGTCGAGTCGTTCTAATATAATCCCTAGAATCCTTCCGGCCTGGAAGGAATTTGCCTCAACGACGCTCGTCAAAGCCATAGTTGAGCTTATAAAGCACTACCCATTACCTGAGGAAAGAAGACCTCTTCGAGCGTAACTTCTTTTAGATGAGTTAGTCTATGAAATAGCCTATCAACCCAAATCCTCGCTAGCTTCACTATTCTATGCTAACTAATCTTTTCCGAGTCGTTAATTAGCAAAGTAGACATGCAACTTAAGCGACATGAGCACAAAAGTCAAGCAACCACAACAATAGAAGCTAGATAATCAAAACCCATAAATAATAAATCCTAGTCATGCTTCATTCATATATTCATGTCCAAAATCATACCAATTACAAATAGTCATGAAATATATTCACAAAATCAAGTCTTCAACAACATCAACAACACCAAATATATGCATACAAAGAAAGAAAATAAAGAAAAAAGTACAAAGGATCAAGAAATTCTAAATGGGTTGCTCCAAATCTTCACTTTCTAGGTCTTCGGCTGATGTGAAATTCTAAAACTGTCCAGTGCAATCCAGACGCGCTCTTGCGCGATCGCGTGACAAATGACGCTATCGCGTTGAAGTTCTTTTCTTTCCTTCGCGATCGCGTTCTCCTGGACGCTTTCGCGCTAGCTCCTTCAGTATCTCTGCACGATCGCGTGTAATCCTGCGCGATCGCGATGAGAAGTTTTCTAGTCCAGAAACAGAAACTTTGCAATTCAACTTGTTTTGACTTGTTTTCTATATATTCATCACAGCAGCTCCAATATCCTGATATATGCAACTAAAACATGATAAGTGCGCATATTTATTCAATAATACACAACAAAAGTTCAAGTAAATAGAAGGTAATGTGTGACATTTTGCCCACGCATCACACCCCCAAACTTAAACTATTGCTTGTCCTCAAGCAAAGCACACTTCAATAGAAACCAAGTTGTAATTCATCGATTCATGAATTTTTCATAAAAGCCACAACAAGCCAAAACCCGTTTAAAGTTCAACAACTAATGACATTGGTTGGTGCCAACAATTAAGCCAAGTCATGTGAGCATAACTTTCATATATACAAAACACCAAAGAAGGTATACATGTCATGACACAAGATTTTCAAAATTTGCCTTTTCGTCACAAGAGTTCACCTCTTTGCTTGCTCACCTCAATTGGGAAGTGAAACACAAATCTTCAACTCAACTTCACAAGTGCCCTCACTACTCAAGAGAATATCTCAACCACAAAAATGCAATGACAACACAAATTGGATTAATGATAGGAAGAATCCACTCACTCTCTCAAAAAAAGTTCATCATGCACACTAAAGACCCATAAGCTTGTCCTTCGTGTACCTCTCCACTAATGTAGGAATGCTTGACCCGAAATCAATTAGGACTTTGTTAGGGTTGTAATTTAGGCTTTTGGTCAAAGGTGGGATAAAATTTGGGCAAATAGTGACCACACACCTCCTTGAGTACTATACTATACGTCCATATTACCGAAAGCCAAAATATAAATAGAAAGATAAAAAATTTTGTTTTCAAATGTCAACAATAAAAGCACACCTAATAGAGTAGATTTGTCCTTCGAAAAACCCAAATCTTTAGCGCCCGAATATCCAACACTACTAAAAATAAGGCATTTTCAGACCGAAATTTCGGACCGAAATTCGGTTGGAGCACGTTGTCCGACCGACGCGGTGGGATAATTCATCGAATTATAATTTTTTTTTTTTTTTTTTTACTTTTAGCCGACCGCCGCGGTCGGACAATAATTAAAATTTTTTGTCCGACCGCAGCGGTCCGAGTGCGGTCGGTGGGCAGTAAGTATACCAGCACGGGCATACAGCCCGTTTTTCATTTCACCCAAAACCCATTTCTCTCTCTTTCGCCCCTTTCTTTCTTTCTCCATTCAACCCGATTCCAAAGCCAAATCCAACCCAAATCTATTAAAAAACTACTCTTAATCTCTTAATTCCATTCCTCTACAACTTGGTAAGTTTAATTTTCATAGTTTTCTTCAATTTTTCCCCAAATCCGAAACCCTAACTTTTTTATCTATTTTTTTTGTAGTTCTTCCATCTATCAAAGTTGGGGATTGTACATTAGTGGTGGTGGAGTACAAAACCATCCCTTGAGGTGAGTTTTATGATGAAACACCATTTTTTTTTTAAATTTAATTTTAGCTCGTTTTTTTTCATTTTTTCCTATGTTTGAATTTTAGCTCATGAAATTAATCCATGACATAGTAGTTGCTATTTGGTTGTGAACTAGGTTACATTGTGTTGTTGTTTGGTTTGGGAATTGTTGAAGCTAGTTTGACATTTTTGTTGGTATTGTTAAAATTAGGTTGATTGAAAAATTGGGTGTTGTTAAAAAAATGATTGGGTTATTGAATGCACATTTAGAAGATTCTATGGTTGGAAAGTAACACTTTGAATGAGTTGTTTTAGTGAAAAAGTTGGTGTTCCATTGAGAATAGTACACTTTGAATAGGTTGTTGTTGATGGGTTCCTTTAGTAGTGTTGTTGTTGTTGAATGTTGTTAATGGTGTTGTTGTTGTTGTTGTTGTATTGCTTTGAGATAGAATTGTTGGTGTATAGTGTAGTTTGGTAGTTAGATTCTTTGAGGCATTTCATCAAATAAGTGGTGAGCAACAACTAAGTTGAATAGTTTGCAAATAGTTTTAGATTACTCCAACTAAGTATAGATAAGTAAATAGTTTTATCATTTTGAATTATAAATAGATATAAGTTGCAAACGAGAAGTGTTATTAATTACTAAATGATAATCTTAGAGAACAAATTAGTTAGTAATATAAAAGTAATGTTTGTGTATCAAAGAAATGTTTGTTTAAATATTTGCAATTTAATATGCATCTGAAACGTGTAATTTTTGTGTAGATATGGTTAATGAAAGTCGTAGTTGGATGTATAATAGAAATAATCCCGGCCGGCGGGGGATGAGGGCAGAATTTGCAGTAGGTGTTGAAAATTTTATTGAAAAAGCGAAAACACTTGATGATTTTATACGGTGGGGCCAGATTAAGTGTCCTTGTGTAGACTGCCAGTGCATAAAAGGAAAAAATCTGGAAGATGTTGAAATGCATCTTTATAGGAAGGGTTTTATGCCAGATTATTTTGTTTGGGTTTATCATGGAGAGTCTAGGGATGTGGGGGGTGATGTTCATTTTTTAGATGCTTATGTCGGTGGGAGTGGTCCGTTTGTGGAGAATGATCTTGATAATTATCGAATGAACGATATGGTTAATGATGCTTTTGGGATGTACCCAGAGGAGCCATCCCAACCGAGTACATCGCAACCAAATGTTGAGCACATTCCTAATGATGAGGCAAAGCTCTTCTATAAACGGTTGGAGGAAGCTAGTCGTCCATTGTACGAAGGCTCAGTGCATTCCAAGTTGTCAGTTGCTGTTAGATTGTTAAGTATTAAATCTGATTTTAGTATATGTCAAGCAGCCATGGATTCCATCATTGACCTTATGAATGATCTCAATCCGACTAACATGGCATTACCAACTAATTATTACCACACTAAGAAGTTGGTTTCCACGTTAGGTCTTTCTGCTCAGAGAATTCATTGTTGTGTCAACGGTTGCATGTTGTTTTATAAGGATGATGCAGAATTAGATAAATGTAAATTTTGTGCGGAGCCTCATTACAAGCCGGTTTTAAACCCTAAAAAGAAGCCGGTACCCGTTAAGTCGATGCATTACTTACCCCTTATACCTAGGTTAAAGAGGTTGTATGCGTCGATGAGTTCTGCTCCTCATATGAGATGGCACCATGATCGTACGAAACAGCCAGGCATTCTAAGCCATCCGTCAGATGGTCAGGCATGGAAACATTTTGATCAGGTGTATCCGGCATTTGCTAGTGAACCAAGAAACATAAGGTTGGGTCTATGTTCAGATGGGTTCACTCCTTTTGATGTCTCGTCTACACCTTATTCTTGTTGGCCCGTATTTGTCACGCCGTACAATCTTCCGCCCGAAATGTGCATGACTAGTCCTTATCTGTTTTTGAATTGCATTATCCCAGGGCCACATAACCCGAAAGCCTCGATTGATGTATTTTTGCAACCTTTGATTGATGAGTTAACGGTATTGTGGTATGAAGGTGTTGAAACATATGATATATCAATGAAACAGAACTTTCAACTGCATGCTTCTTTGATGTGGACTATAAATGACTTTCCAGCTTATGGAATGTTGTCTGGGTGGTCCACTACTGGTAAGCTCGCTTGCCCTTACTGTATGGAAGATACAAAAGCATTCACTTTGAAAAATGGTGGTAAGATTACATGGTTCGACTGTTGTCGTCGATTCTTGCCAATGGAGCATCCGTTTAGGGCTAACAGTAGTGCTTTTATGAAGAATCAGGTTGATTTCGAGGAGCCTCCGCGAAGGTTGTCTGGACGAGAAATATGGGATAGGGTTAAGGTGTATCCTAAGGTAACTGACCAACGACCATCTAAAGCACATGGCTATGGTATTGATCATAATTGGACTAAACAAAGTATCTTTTGGGAGTTGCCTTATTGGAAGGATAATCTTCTTCGACATAACCTGGATCCCATGCATATTGAGAAGAATTTTTTCGAGGCTGTGTTTAATACTGTGATGGATGTCAGAAACAAGACAAAGGATAATGTGAAGGCCAGGTTGGACCTTGAGGAACTTTGTAGGCGGCCTGAGTTACACATATCTCAAGTTGACAACACGATTTGGCTTCCCAAGGCCAGTTACACATTCGGATTGGATGAGAGAAGAATGATTTGTGATTGGGTCAAGAATTTGAGGATGCCTGATGGATATGCATCAAACTTAGAAAGGTGTGTTGATATGACAGAAGGAAAATTGACTCACATGAAAAGCCACGATTGTCACATCTTCATGGAAAACTTGCTCCCAATTGCATTCAATGGCTTGCCTGATAATGTTTGGAAACCACTTACAGAGACGAGCCTATTTTTTAAGGAGCTGTGTTCTAAGACATTGAAGGAAGAGAATCTTAAGTCGATGGAAAGTAACTTTCCTGTTGTCGCGACTAAGTTGACAAAAATCTTTCCCCCTGGTTTCTTTAATGTAATGGAGCATCTTCCAATTCACCTCGCGGAAGAGGCACTATTGGGAGGCCCGGTGCACTGTAGATGGATGTATCCTTTTGAGAGGTAAGGTCTCTTAAATTAGTCCTTGACTCATTTTTTTAATTCATCTTAAGTAAATTTATTAATATAATGTATTGTGCAGAATTATTGGCAAGTGTAAGCGGGACGTGAAAAATAGGAACCAAATTGAGGGGTCCATATGTGAGGCATATCTGGCTCGAGAAACTTCTCATTTTTGTTCTTATTATTTCGATCAAAATGTGCCATGTTTGCGAAATAGGCCGGATCGACATGATGATGGAGACAACAATGATCCGAATTATCCACCATTTTCTATATTCAATCAACCTGGTAGAGGAAAGTTAATGACCGAAGTATGCAAGTTCAATGACCGGGACAGACAAGCAGCTACAACTCATGTTTTGTTGAATTGTCCCGATGTCACTCCTTTTTACAAGTATGCTTCTTTTTAAGTATTTAAAACCTAACATTCAAGTTTTATCAGTAATCTAACTAATGAGATTTTTTGGATCATCCAGTCACTTTGTTGGAGAATATGGCGCCTCTGCTGTTTATGAACAATTTTCAGATTGGTTTAGAGAATTTGTAAGCGTTACATAAACAAATACATAAGTTTTTTGGTATATATATATATATATATATATGTTGGTTTAATGTGTACAACTATCTTGAACTTTATATAGGTACTTAATCCGGATAACGGCATAAACTTCCCATTGTTGCATGATATATCTCACGGGCCTTATTATAAATACAAGAGGATGTCTAAGTACTTTGTTAATGGGTACAAGTTCCATACTAGAGAATGGTCCTTGGGGAAGAAAACAAACAACACCGGTGTGTGTGTGAAAGGTGGTACTGGTGACCAGGATGTAGACTTTGATTACTATGGTGTGATTGAGGAGATTTTAGAAATAGAGTTTACAGTAGGTTGGCCTCGTAAAAAATTGGTGCTTTTTCGTTGCAAGTGGTTTGATCCGAGTCCAAAGGGTACGAGGGTAGACCCCTGTTCTAAAATAGTTGAAGTTAATCACAAAAGGTCATATGGACATTATGATCCTTTCATCATTGCCCAGAATGTGAAGCAAGTGTGGTACGTTCCTTATCCACCGACAATGAACAAAGCCAAATCCAAATCCAAATCCAAATCCAAAGCCAATTGGTGGGCTGTTCTAAAAGGCAAGCCGGTGGGAAGAGTGGAAGTAGATGATGTATTAGATGTTGCATATCAAAATGAGGTATCTACCGTTCCCTTGATTGTGGATATTGAATTAGCCGACCAGTTGCAACATAGTGAAGGCATCTATGAACAGTTTGATGAATCGGTGGTTAGAGGAAGAAAAAACACTTCTAATTTTGGAGAAGGAACATCTAGGGCTAACGAGGAGGATGAATATATGGATGACGTTGAAACAAGTGAGGAAGAATTTGTTGACAGCGATGAGACGAGCGAAGAGGAGGAAATAGCCGATGACCTTAACGCGGATGATGATGATTGACATGTTCGTAGTTGGTTGTTTTTACTTTACTACAATTATTTGCACTACTTTATAAATGTATTCCATAAAAAATTATAATTTGATTATATTGTGCTAATTTATTGTGCTTATTTTACAGATATGTCATCTTCGGAGAAGGCTAGGGGGAAAAGAAAGGTTCAAAGTACCTCGCCTGCTTCAGGTCATACTACTCCTCCTGGACTTGTACCTCATATGCTTCCTACACATCCTCCGTCTGCATATGCTCCAGATTTTTTCACTCCTCCTCATGCCTTTCCCCCTGGCATGCCCTCTACGACATCGCCTGGTTATGTTGTTCGTCCGTATGGCATCAGTTCATCATCCATGCCTCAGCCATCTTCCAGTCCGTCACCATCCCCTTCATCATCTACTCCTTCTGATCCGAGCTCAGTGGACCCTTTGGTACCACCTACTATTAAGTATTATGATCCGAGCTCGCCTTATTACATTGGTCCTGCAGGATCATATGGTGATGACGGGAGGGTATTACTTTATCCTGAGGGTAGTCGTGGGTAAGTATTATTTTTTGTTATTTTTTAAGTATTTAATCCTACTATGAAGTTTAATTTTTTAGTATATTTATTAACACTAGAAATTTTTATCTAGTTTTACTCCCTCGATGGTGGCTACTCCCATAATCACCAAATGCATTAAAGCTAGATGGACTGAGCCATGGCCATCCTGGAGTAGGGTACCCTCCAGGGTAAAGATGGGCATGTTTGACGATTTTCAGGTAATAACTATATTTTATTTTTTAATAATTTTGTTAAGTGTCACTTTTTTAAAAATCTAATATTTTTAATTATTTCAGGCAAAGTGTAAATGGCATCCTGCATTTAATAGCATTGCCGAAAGCAATTTCCTTGGAAAATGTGCAGATAGAGTGAAAGGTAACCTTTATGATTGTCGGGCCAAAGGAAAGAAGCCCGAGTGGATATACGATCACGTTTGGGCAAAATATCTAGAATATTGGGATAGTGATGAATTTAAGAAGAGGAGCGCCCAAGGAAAAGCCGCACGAGCCTCCGAAAAAGGTGGATCGCTGCACACCGGGGGTTCGGTTAGCTCAGCGACTCAGCGGATGATATTGGTAACTTATTAATTAATTGTATGTATTATTTTATGTAACTCACATTAATTTTCTATCTAACTTGTTATCTTTTTAATTTTGTAGGAAATGCAAGAAGGGCGGCCAGTTCGTGTGCCTGAAATGTTTAAGAAGAGGCATATATACAGAAACAAAAAAGGAGAAGAAGTGTGGGTCGAAGAACGCGCTAAAGAGCTATATGTAAGTTATTAAATTCAATTTTTTAAACTTATTAAATCCGTCAATATTTGTAAATCTAATTCTTGTTATTAAATTTTTTTTCAGGAAAAGGCTATGGCGGTCTATGAAGAAAGGATTGCGACTCAGGCATCCGGGTGTGGTAGCAGTACCCCAGCTGAAATGACACTAGAGGAGGAAACCGCACTATGGTTGGAGGTGAATGGCGGAGTAAAGAAGGGAAGTGCTTACGGCCTTGGATCGCAGTATGCCTCAGAACGTCTAAATCCAGGTTTTGGCTCTTACACTCCTCCTGCTAGTTCAATTGATCCCTCGGTGGAAGCCTCTTTGCGCAATGAAATCGAAGAGCTTAGGAGAAAGAGTGAAGAAGACCGTTTGCGCAATGAAGAAAATTTGAGAGTCATGCGGGAAATGATGCAGAACATTATGTGTGGTGGTGCGGACAAGGGAACGAAGGGCAAGGGCAAGGGCAAGGGCAAGGGCAAGAGCAAGAGCAAGAGCAAGAGCAAGAGCAAGAGCCGGGGGAAAGGCAAGAGCAAACGTCAATACAGCTCTGAGTCGGGTTCTGAGTCGGGTTCTGAGTCGGGTGCTGAGTCTAGTTCTGAGGCAACGGAGTAGTGATAATGGACTGTTGATGTATTAGACTTGTTTTAGACATGTTTTAACTTGTTTGGATCACTATTCGGATTGGATATGTTATGCAAAAATGTTAAACTTTCTATTTAAAGGCAATAAGCCTTGTTTAGACTATTATTAAGGCTTGAGAAGCCTTATCTTCTTCTGGGTGCTGTTTTTTCTGTTTTTTACAGGTGGTGTAGCTCTAATTGCAGGTTTTTTATTGCAGGTATTACACTGCCTACCGACCGCAGCGGTCCGAAAGCGATCCGAAATTTGGCAATTACCCAGCCCAGAAATAAGCAATTTCCCACCGCAGCGGTCGCCTGGCCCACCGCTGCGGTCGCCTGGCCCACCGCTGCGGTCGCCCACTTTTCCAGTTTTTGTGCAATCTCCCACCGCTGCGGTCGCCCAGTTCAACATTATTTTTTCCACCTTATAAACTAGGCGACCGCCGTCCGACCGTGGTGCGGTCCGACGTCCGACCGCGGCGGTCGGAAGGCTGTGAGCGACCACTACTTAGCCGACCGCCTTTTTAGGTCGGACAACGGTCGCCTAGCCGACCGTTGTCCGACCGTATGGGCGGTCGGAAAAGCCCTGATTTTTAGTAGTGCAAGTCATAATTATCATTCAAATATAATTGCCTGAAAGACCAACAAGTACACTAATAACGGTTTTAAACAAAAATTAATCAAACTTCAGCAAAAGAGAAAAAGAAAACAAAAGTCATAAGTCAAATAAGAAAAATGTATATCCCCTTCACAGAGTCCCGATCTCCCTATTCATTTCTTCAAAGTAACTTACATTGGTTACACGCAGAACACCACTAATAATTGATGAATTTCATCAAAATTTTGGAATGGATCAAAAGAAATAGGGGAAAGATGACTGACAGGAAGCAAAGGTAAATAGATACAAATACAAACTTGTGGGTTTTGAAGAGTTTGATACTATAACTAACAGAAAATTTAAATATATATTAAACAATATATGAACACATCTGAAAAGTTTTTTTGTAAGGAAAAAAGAGAGAACACTTACACCAGTAGCAGTGTTTACGGTCAAAAGGAGCACGAGAGCAAATTCTGTCCTCCATTGGCGGCTCCACCGACTGTTCCACGAGGCCATTTAGACAATCCATGTCCTTTTCTCTTCATTTCTTTCCTAACCTCCACCATTCCTAGCCCTATACATATATGCTATTAACTGGCAAGTTAAATATAACCATAGCATTAAGTTTTGAATCCGAAGAAGATGGACAAATGCATTGTGTGCATTTTGTTTTATTAACATTGAAGGAACCAATAAACCATAAATAAATTTCTGAATGTTACAAAACATATGTAAAGACGCAACTTTATATGAGATTATGGTCAAAATCCCTTCTACTATCACTTTTTTGTTAGTTTCATACTTAAACTATAGGTTGGTTATGTTATCCCTCTGAATTATCAATTTTCATATTCGAAACCCCTGTGCTTGTCAAGTGGCATGGGGAGTGACTGTACTCTCTTTATTTAGATTAATTAGTGGAAGATGGAAGAGTAAAAGTTAGTTTTAGAATGGATAGATACATGTGTTAAAAGAACAAATTTTGTATAATGTGAATACTTTAGATACATCTATTCTAATAAATTCTCTAAAATTTCAAGGATAACTTTAAAATCTCATATATGGTACAACTAATTTAATTTTTATGTATGTAAGAGTAAAATGGTCTTTTACTTTTATATTAAGGATTCCTACTTTTAATATAACTAGTTTTTGGGCACAGTTTTCATGTGAACCTTATATCAATAAGTATACAGATTTAAAAATTACTATCTATTATCATGAACATTGCATAGTAAAAACAGTGATTTAACCTTTGTTTTGTCAAAGAGAAAGGAGAAGGAGTAGGCAGTCTCGCCACTCTATGTAGGAGTTCTCTACATATTTAAATAACAACAATTGCATAGGCTGATAAAAATGTTTATGGAGAGACAATGGTTATATCAACGACAATTGCACAGGCTGATAAGATATTCAAACTTTCTTCAGAGACTATGGCTATAGCAACGACAACTATTTGTGAGTGCATCTCTTAGATATATATATAACTCATCAGGGTGAGAGATAAGTTGACATGTATCTGCTATTGCCTAACATTATGAAAAATATATATGTGATTACATCTTTTTATCACCATGCAAAAACAACTTTTTTTTTTCACGATAACTGTGATGTTCGGGCCAGCTTGTACGCACTTTGACCAATTCCACAAGATACCTGCTACCTCCCACCAACACAGTACCTGGATAGCACTATCCACCAAGACTTGGATAGTTAAATCACCTATGCTAAAATAGCCGTGAAAAATCGATACAATAGTTCAAACATAATACTAATTAAAGAATATCAATTCATTAATCCACACTTACTGGTTGTCTCGTTATGTTGATGGTCATTGCTACATATTAATTGCAATCTCCTTCTTGAAAGCTGAAGCTTCACCATTAATCTATTCTTTCACTGCAGACGAGATGTTACACTAATCAAATATTGCACATTTATAATGAATAATGTATATGAAAAGATTCAGCAAAGTCCCCTAATGGTCAATGGTGTTCCTCACTCTTAATTACCCAGATATTGCATAAGTTATTGGACAAAGTCATATGCATTGTCCAATATTATAAGGAAAAACACTGAAACTCCTAGGAAGAGCCAACGTCGTGATTTTATAATCATCAAAAGAACAACGTAAATACACATCATCTAAGAGTAACATACACAAATGTATTTTTTCTAAACTATTCCTAGCGTCACTTTTTAAGACTTTAACAGCATGGAAAATGTAATAAATTTTGTAGTTAAAATTTTGACACAACTTTGACTTCCAATACATAATCTATTAATGAGTAACAAAGATCAATTTTTTGAAGGGTAAAATTGTATTTTACTTTTGTATAGGAATATTTTAGTATTTTATTTTTCAACTCAGAGGTTCTCACTTTTATAATAATATGATATAATAAATCGCTAAGTTACGAAGATGTTCTTTTCGTCAGGTCATATTATGTTGAGAATGAGTATTTAATTGAGTGGAGTCAGTTTGGGTCATATTTAGTTCGGAACGTGTTATTTAATTGGGACAATTACATTGAGAGACAACCCACTCATGAAAATTACCAAAAAAGACCCCTATTTTGCTACCTTACATGACATAGCACCCCCATCCATTTTTTAAAATTTTTCTTTGACTCCAAAGCACCCCTATTTAAAGAAAAAAAACCCTAGCCCCCATTTTTCCTCTCTTCTCCTTCCCTCCTTCCCATTTTTCTCTCTTCTCTTTCCCATTACACCTAACCCCGCCGCCGCCACCCCCCCAACCCTTCCACCACTGCCCCACCGTTATCTCCTCTCCTCCAAGCCAGTGATGATGTCGCTGCTGTGGTCACCAAATTCAAGACCGCCGCTGCTTCTTCTTCTTTTTCTTTTTTCTTTTTTTTTTTTTGGTTTTTTGAATAGCAATATTGCTTTTCGTTGTATATTCCGATCAAAACTCCGGTGAGGGGTTTATTTATCAAGTTTCTTCTTGTTCTTCACTTTTTCATAAAAATTTGTTGAGATCTACTAGTTTTTTGTTAAAACTTTTGTTTAATGTTTAGATCTAGTGTTTTTCTTGTATAAAACTGTATAGATCTTGGATTTTTGTTAAGCTTTTGTGTAAAATCTGCCCGAGGCACTGTTTAACATTATTTTGTGACTTTATACACTTTTATACATTTTTATACAAGTTTATACAATTTTGTAAACGTGTATAAAAATGTATAAATCTATATATGTACGTATTGACAGTGTATAAAACACATTCTATGCATTGTAAAATTGTATAAAGCTGTATATACATGTATGAATAATGAATAAAATTGTATAAATTTTAGATTTGTGCACTTTTTATGGATGTTTTGTATAAAACTTATGTTTTTTTTGTATATTTTTGTATTTCTCTTCTTGCATACACATTTTTCTATGTATTTACATGTATAATTTATTATTTTGATAGATTTAGGTGTATAAATTTATCAAAAATAATTATTTAAATAAATCCACAAATAAAATAATCAAATCCGGTGAAATTTTCATTTTCCGGCCACCAGCCGGCGGCGGCAGCTCGATTTCTGGTGGTGGGGCAGTGGTGGGGGAGGGTGAGGGAGTGGCTCCTAGGGTTTTTAGTTTATATGGGTGCTATGTTGTGTAATTTTGAAAATAAGGGGGTGATATGTTGTGTAATGTAAAAATAAAGGGGTGCTATGAATGAAATGTGGCCCCTCATTTGTAATTTTGTGTCGTGGGCTGCCTAGTTTTGAAAATTTTCCTATTTAATTTGGGTAAGGAGTTAAATAGGTTGGTTGGCTAGATGATTGTCACGTGGGTGTTTTTGCGGAGCCGTTTAAATGAGGGGTAAATATATGAGTTTTGTTGATAGTAGGTGTCGATAGACTTGATACTAAGAAATAGTATAACGGATATGGTTATAACTAATACTATGATAGTAGAGGGGTAGATATGACATTTTTCCGAACAAACCACAACCATATATTGGAAAAAATCTCAATTTTATATCAAATCAAGAAAGTATATATTTGTATACTAGCAGATTATATGCGCAAAATGAGTTGAATATGGAGTGCAAAGTCGGTTTATGTGGGGGAAAATTAAGAAGCTTCGCCAGAAGCAAGCAAGATGAGGTCGCTCTACTTTGTAAGGACCCGTTTGTCCATGAATATTTTTTCACTTTTGTTAAAAAAGTTTTTGAAAAACATATTTGTCCAAGAAAAACTGTCATTTTTTGGAGATTTTTTCAAAAACAGTTTTTGAAAAACCAAAAAGTATTTTTGACCACTTTTTCAAGTTTTTCAAAAACTACTTTTTCTCCACTCACAAAACTTCAACTTTTTTTCAAGTGAAATGTATATCCAAACACAATTTCAACTTCTAAATACTCCATTATTTTTCAACTCAATTTTAAAAACACTTTTTCAAATATTTTTTAAAATCTATGGCCAAATGGCCAGTAATTTTCTCTCATAGGATCCGACAAGTTGTCTGACGTAATGATACAGGCAACTAATTTTGTAGTACATGTCAATCATTGCCCTGTTTACTTTATTTATAAACCCTTCAAGTAGCAACTCTAATGGAAGATATAGGTTATCAAAAAGTTCTCCAAGTCTTTATTCTTTTTACTTTTGTTCAATTATTCTAATAGGATATCTAAGTCGTTACCTTGAAGAAATACACCAAATTTTGGTTATCGAAATGTCCAATCTGAGCAGCTTGAAGCATGATGAAGTAGCAATAGTCATGGTTCCGTTTCCAGCTCAAGGCCATCTTAACCAATTTCTCCAACTTGCCTGTTTAATCTCATCCTATGGTCTCCCTGTCTATTATGTGTGCTCAGCCACACATAATCGTCAGGCCAGGGTTCGAGCCAACGCCTTAAATTCTTCGGACATAGCCAAAATCCAATTCTATGACCTACCGACTCCTGAATTTACCTCCTCTGCAGCCAGCTCTAATGCCCAGATCAAATTCTCGGCTCATCCCCAGACATCATGGGATACTTTTATGCTTCTGCGCGAGTCTATTGCTTCATTCTTTCGCGACATTTCTTCAAGAGTGAGAAGAGTCGTTGTTGTTCATGATAATTTAATGTCCTACAGTGTTCAGGATCTGTCTTCCTTCCCCAATGCGGAATCCTATATATTCAATAGCATTTCAGCATTCACTTCGCACAATTTCCTATGCATGACTGCAGGGATGTCTATCCAACTTGAAGAAGAACTGGTTAAAAGGATACCGTCACTCGAAGGAGTGATGACGGATCATGTCATGAAAGTTGGAGCTTCTCAAAGTCCGTATATGGATATTCGAGCTGGTGATATCCATAATACGAGCAAAGTAATTGAAGGCAGGTTTCTTGATTTGATGGCACAAGTACCAATTATGCAAAACAAGAAACAATGGGCGGTTGGACCAATTCTCCCTACTAAACTAGATGACAATATCTCAAATAAGAACAATATTTGTTTGGATTGGCTTAACAGACAACCTCCAAGATCAGTTCTTTATGTATCTTTCGGGACATCAACTTCATTTTCTGATAGAGAAATCAAGGAGCTCGCGATGGGATTAGAGCAGAGCAAACAGAGGTTTATATGGGTGTTGAGAGATGCTGATAGAGGAGATATCTTTACTGGGGATGCTAGAAGGTTTGAGTTGCCAGAAGGGTTCGAGGAACGAATAAAGGGGGTCGGCTTAGTGGTCAGAGAATGGGCACCACAACCAGAAATCTTGGCTCATCCGTCCACAGGCGGATTCATGAGTCATTGTGGTTGGAATTCTTGCATAGAGAGCATTACTATGGGAGTGCCTATAGCTGCTTGGCCTATGCAGTTTGACCAACCCTTCAATTGTTTATTGGTGACCGAAATATTGAAAATAGGCCTGATAGCGAGGGAATGGGAGAAACGAGAGGAGCTGGTGACTGCATCTACTATCGAAGGTATTGTGAGGAAGTTAATGGCATCGGAAGAAGGTGATGTGATTAGGAAAAGGGCTCAAGAACTTGGAGCAGCTGTAAGGCGGTCCACAGAGGAAGGGGGTGCTTCTCGAATGGAGTTGGATTCTTTCGTTGCACATATCACAAGATAGACAAGGTTTTCACCAGAATTTGGCAAGGCTTGGTGTTTTGGCTCTTCAATTTTCGTTGTTTTTCTCTTTTTAAGTACTTCGTTTATCTTTCAAAATTTCCTTAAACTTGTCACTTGTTGTTTCTTGGCTTCATTAGTTTCATTTTGTTTGTCATAATTGTACTTATCATAAAATTTAATAAAAAAATAAATCTTTTGAAATTTGTGTTATATATGCCTACAACATTTGCGTAGTCATAAACCTTTGCAACTTATTATCTTAAATATGTCATATCATTTGTGTGACTATAAAGCTACCCGCTAATATGTTGGTGTTCTTTTTGAAACAGACTCAAAAAAATATAGTGCCAAAAAAATTGGAAGGAGCGAATATAAAACATGGATATCACCAGGGCCAAAATTTATTAATCTGCTATTGGGAGGTCTACATCAAAATGCACTCTCGTGAATATTTGAGGGTGTTGCCCTCTGATCATCAATCTCTCCCATGTCATGTTTAGCCTTACAGTTTCTATCTTATCAATAACGAAGGAATACCACAAAAATAGCTTAGTCAAGTATCAACTCATAAATAGTTCCAGGACAGATGCTTATGAGAATTTTCAACAAAGAAAGTATACCAATACTTCGGGGGGAAAAAAAATCATGAAGCAGATCTCCTCTACGCAACGACAAAAACAACTCCCTTAGGGTCGTTCGGTTTTGGGTATTAATATTTAATACCTGCACAAAACTCAGCGTTAACTTAGCGCAGCGTTCGGTTGGTTATTGTGAAATTTTAATACCCGCATAAAATTAGTATAACGTTTGGTTGCGTTTTTGTATATTCCGCATTATTAATACCCGCATTATCTAATGCGAGAATCTATGTATTATTTTATGCAGGGTGGAAGGTGGTATTAATAATGTGGGTATTAATAATGCAGGTATAAAAAATTTAAAATGACAAAATTAACCCTCATAATAATAAGGATATTTTAAAATTTTATTTAAGGAGTAAATAAATATTTTAAATAATAATATTTTTTGTTAATTTGTAATATATCCGTGATTCAAAAAATAATCCCTATGTTATAATATATGCATGGATAATACCCACATTACTAAACCCCGCGCTAATTAATACCCGCATTATTAATACCCACATTATTAATACACACATTACTAATACCCACATTACTAATACCCGCATTAATAATTAATACCCGTATTAAATAAGTGAGTAACCGAACAACCCCTTAGGGGTCGTTCGGTTGAATGTATAGTTTACGCAGGTATTAACTATTAATGCGGGTATTAATAATGTGAGTATTAGTAATGTGTGTATTAATAATGTGGGTATTAATAATACGGGTATTAGTTAACGCGGGGTTTAGTAATGTGGGTATTATCCATGCATATATTATAACGTAGGGATTATTTTTTGAATCACTGATATATTACAAATTAATAAACAATATTGTTATTTAAAATATTTATTTACTCCTTAAATAAAATTTTTAAATATCCTCCTAATGAGGGTCATTTTCGTCATTTTAAATTTTAATACCTGCGTTATTAATACCCACATTATTAATACCACCTTCTACCCCGCATAAAATAATACATAGATTCCCGCATTAATAATGCGGGTATTAATAATGCGGAATATACAAAAACGCAACCAAACGTTGCACTAATTTTATGCGGGTATTAAAATTTCACAGAAAATCAACCGAACGCTGCGCTAAATTAGTGCGGAGTTTTGCGCGGGTATTAAGTTGCTTATAGTCGGTTACTCACTTATTTAATGCGGGTATTAATTATTAATGCGGGTATTAGTAATGTGGGTATTAGTAATGTGTGTATTAATAATGTGGGTATTAATAATGCGGGTATTAATTAGCGCGGGGTTTAGTAATGTGGGTATTATCCATGCATATATTATAACATAGGGATTATTTTTTGAATCACGGATATATTACAAATTAACAAAAAATATTATTATTTAAAATATTTATTTACTCCTTAAATAAAATTTTAAAATATCCTTATTATTATGAGGGTTAATTTTGTCATTTTAAATTTTTTATACCTGCAGTATTAATACCCACATTATTAATACCACCTTCCACCCTGCATAAAATAATACATAGATTCCCGCATTAGATAATGCGGGTATTAATAATGCGGAATATACAAAAACGCAACCAAACGTTGCACTAATTTTATGCGGGTATTAAAATTTCACAATAACCAACCGAACGCTGCACTAAGTTAACGCTGAGTTTTGTGCAGGTATTAAATATTAATACCCAAAACCGAACGACCCCTTATTGTTATATTTCTTATGATAGAGACACATATATTAAATTCATTGCTTAAACGTCACTAATTAAATTATTAGAAATAGGTGAATAAAGTCGCCTTTTTATATTATTTCGTATAAGATTAGCCACCTATTTCTTTTTTTTTTACTCAAATGTTAGTTTTCTTTCTTTTTTATCAGAAAAGTCATTTTGAATCATGTTTGATAATAACCATAAGAGTTATTTTGAATTTCTATTTAATTCTTCTCTTTGACTTGCTTAGTGATTCATGGGAACCCCAAATGGATTCTTGGCACATGGTTCAGTAGGTGATTTTCTGTAGAAAACGTCTAGTACTCTTTATTTTTAGGGGAATTTTCAAAACTAGGCACCCCTCAACACAAAATTACAAATGAGAGGCCACATTTCATCCATAGCACCCCTTTATTTTTACATTACACAACATATCACCCCCTTATTTTCAAAATTACACAACATAGCACCCATTTAAACTAAAACCCTAGGAACCACTCCCTCACCCTCCCCCACCACTGCCCCACCACCAGAAATAGGCCTGCCGCCGGTGGCCGGAAAACCAAAAAATTCACCGGATTTGTTTTATACACTGTTAATGCGTACATATACAGATTTATACATTTTTATACACGTTTACAAAATTGTATAAACTTGTATAAAAATGTATAAAAGTGTATAAACTCGCAAAACTGACTTTAAACAGTACTTCAGGCAGCTTTTATACAAAAGCTTAACAAACATCCCAGATCTATACAGTTTTATACAAGAAAAACACTAGATCTAAACATTAAATTCACTTTTATCATAAAAATTCACTTTTTTTTCTTCACTTTTATCACAATGCATAGAATGTGTTTTATACACTGTTAATGCGTACATATACAGATTTATACATTTTTATACACGTTTACAGAATTGTATAAACTTGTATAAAAATGTATAAAAGTGTATAAACTCGCAAAACTGACTTTAAACAGTACTTCATGCAGCTTTTATACAAAAGCTTAACAAACATCCCAAATCTATACAGTTTTATACAAGAAAAACACTAGATCTAAACATTAAACAAAAGTTTTAATAAAAAACTAGTAGATCTCAATGAATTTTTATGATAAAAGTGAAGAAAAAAAAGAAACTCGATAAATAAACTCCTCACCGGAGTTTGGATCGGATTATACAACGAAAATCAACATTGATATTCAAAAAGCAAAAAAAAAAAAAAACGAAAAGAAGAAGAAGAAGAAGCTGCGGCGGCTGTGGTGGTGGTGACGACCTCGGCGACGGCGACAACGGTGGTTTGGAGGAGAGGGGATGATGGTGGGGCAGTGGTGGAAGAGTGGGGGGGGGGGGGGGCGGCGGCGTTAGGGTTTATGGGGGAAGAGAAGAGAGAAAAATGTGAAGGAGAGAAGGAGAAGAGAGGGAAAATGGGGGGCTAGGGTTTTTTTTCTTTATAAAGGGGGTGCTATGGAGTGAAAGAAAAAATTAAAAAAAGGGAGGGGGTGCTATGTCATGTAAGGTAGCAAAATAGGGGTCTTTTTTGGTAATTTTCATGAGTGGGGTGTCTCTTAATGTAATTGTCCCTTATTTTTATATTGTGCATAATGTTGTTGAATTTTAAATGGAAAACTATGGTTAGTATGAAGATTCATAGCTGATTCCAACTTATTTTTGTTCATCAGGTGGTTATATCAGTCATTGTGGATCGAATTCGTGCATGGAGAGTACGTCAATGGGAGTTCCTATTGCAGCTTGGCCAATGCATTCAGACTAAGGCTGTCCAGTGGTCCGGTTTGCACCGAATCGGCGCAAAACGGACCAATTAAAAAAATTTGAAACGATCCGTATTTCGACCCGTCAGCCCGATTCTGAACCGGCCAAACTGGAGCAATTTGGACCGGAACCGGACCGAAAAAAAAAATTGTTGGGCTGGTGCAAAAATAGCCAACCTTTTCACCCACAGCCGTTGGTCAAAAACGGCTCTTTTTTGCTCCCCCACCCCCCTAAGCGCCCCCATACCTCCCCTTTTTTCTATAAATACCACAATTTTTCATCAATTTATTCACAATTCTCTAAATCTCTCTCAATCTCTCTTATTTCTACAAAGGTTATTTGCTAAATAATTCAAAATTGCTCTTGCAAAAAGGGTTAAAATTCTAAATTGCATTACAAAAAATATTTGGAGTGAAGTGGAAAATTGTTTGGTGCGGTTCCGGTCAAGTTTCAACTTTCACTTCTAAGTTCTACATTCTAAGTTCTAACGCAACATCAAGTAAACTCGTTCTTACTTCTTATTATCTATTTTAAGTTTTGTGCAATATTGTTTCTAGCATATTTTAGTAATTTGTTTATTTGTTTTACTTATAATAATGTCTGGAGTGTGGAGAGCAATTACTGGGCGTACGGATAGCGGTCGTAGATCACGTGCTACTAACCGATGAGGATGATAGACGTAGTCGTGCTCTAGGTAAAAGACCAATTGGTAGTTCTAGCGCTCCTTCTCATCTAGATGATTTTACTCAGGAAGATGACACGCAATATTATCATGATGTAGATTTTGATCAACCACTAGATAATGATTACAGGCACGATATCAAGAAAATACCGAAGGGATTAATTTAGATGATGAAACACCTACTAATCAATTTCATGGTGAACCTGAAGAAACTGAATCTGAATTACCATATATGCCTCCTAGTAGAGAACCAGCGGTACGACCGGAAAGATCGGGTGTGTGAAAATTTATGACTAAAAATGTTCGGCTCAGACCGCTAAATGTAATACTTGTAAAAAAGTTTTGGATTTTAAAACCGGCAAATATCATGGTGGGACATGGAAGTTGAGAACACACTTAGAAAACCATCATAAGGATGAATGGGAAAAGAGGCCGGGTGACACTCGATAAGGGAACAGAATGGCTCCATCTCAAGGTAGTGGAGTTCAACAGGAAATTAACCCAGTGAATGGGGGCCTTATGCATTATGATAAGAAGAAAGATAGGGAACAAATGGCAAAAATGATTGCGGTAGAGTGCTTACCTTTTACATTTTCTTTTTGTCAAGGTTTTGTTCGTTATATTCAAACCATATATAATCCATCTTTTCAAGGTTTTCCAAAAACTACGGTTAGAAGTGATATTATAAAATTTAAAAATGAATGTAGAAAATATTTACGATATATATTTTATCACTTTGATTATAGAAGTTATCATTCTTTATATATTCTCAATTATCCTTTGTTATATCTTTTTGCAGTTCAATATTTAAATACTAAATACTACTAACTTTATACTTAGTATTTATTTTGAAAAAATAACAAGTGTTATGCCGTGCTATTAAGTTATCATTCTTTATATATTCTAAATTATACTTTTGCAATTCAATACTTAAATACTAAATACTACTAACTTAATACTTAGTATTTATTTTGAAAAAATAACAAGTGTCATGCCTTGCTATTAAGTTATCATTCTTTATATATTCTCAATTATACTTTTGCAATTCAATACTGAAATACTAAATACTAAATACTAAATACTTAGTACTTAGTACTAGTAGTATAACTACATAAAAAATAAAAAGTTATAGGCATTGCTATCAATTTATAAGTGTTTATTATTTTTTATTTAGTCATATACTTAATTTAAAATTCAAAAACTACTTTCAAATAAAAACAAAAATATAACCAAAAAAAAAATATTTCCTCCAAACCGGGCCGGACTGGACCGGAACCGGACCGGCCCAACAAAAATTTTCAGCTCCCCCTTTTGAAAAATAGTCGTTGGGAACGGCCATAAACGGCTATTTTTCTCTCCCCCACCCCCATAAACGCCCCAACAGACCCCCTCCCCCCACATATTTTTCCTATAAATACTCCCAGATTTTATCAAATTAATCACAATTCAATATTTTCTATTCATTTCTCTCTAAAATTTTCTATCAAAGGCTATTTTCTAAATTTTCTATCAAAATGGCTGCAAATACTCCTACTCAAGCTCAAGGTGCTACTGTTGAAGGTCTCTCCAACCCAAGAACTGGAAGATCCGAAGTTTGGAAATTTATCACGAAAAATAATGATATTGGCACTGCTCAGTGTACTCTTTGTAAGAAAACTTGGATTTATCAATCTGGATCAAATCGTAGAGGGACAGGGAAGTTTAGGACTCACTTGCAAAACCAACATAGCCCCGAATAGACACCTCGTGGTGGTGGAATATATCTGCGCAAGCGCGACAATTGAGTCGTTGAAGATTTATGTATTTTTCTAGTTTCTAGTCTTTTTTCTAGTATGCCACTTTAAGTTTTTAATTATGTATTTCCAACTTAGTGTATTTTCGTATTGTTGAATAAAATATGTTTTTGTGTTGTTTATTTTGTCTACAATAATTTTTTAATCTATTTCAAAGAAACAAAAAATTAAGTAAATATATATATAGATACACACACACACATACACGAAATTGAATCGGTAGCGGACCGGATCGTACCGGCACCGGCCGGTTCTCCCTTGCCGGTACCGGTTCCGACACGGCAGTGGTGCATTTGCACCGTTAGACCGGACGGGTACCGGACCGTTAACGTTTTTTTTTTTTTAGTTTTATGTCGGACTGGACCGGACCGGGCCGGTGGACAGCCTTAATTCAGACTAACCAAGGAATTCTCGACTAGTAACGAAGTACTTAAAAATTTTACCAAGTGTTGGGCATTGGATGCGTCGACATGAACTGGTTACATCAGAAATGGTTGAAATTGCTGAGAACTTTGACGGATTCACCAGAGGGAGATGACATTAGGAAAAGAGTTGCAGATTTGAGTAATGCTTTCAAAATGTCAGTAATGGATGGAATAAACCGTGCAGAATTGGATTCCTTTATAGCCCTCATTAGTCGATCAAATTAGAAACTTATTCATGCTATATTGTAGCAATAGTACTCTCTCAAGTCTCAAACGTGGTATAATATATGAAGTTATCAAAATACTCTCTAAAGCAGCGAATAATATATAAAAATATTACAGTACTCACTAAAGCAGGGTATAATATACTGAAGTTATTAAGGATTTCTTATTGTTGCTTCATATCTTTTCAGAATTCTTACTGTGTAGTAGGGATTCGGTGCTATAATCAGCAGGGCACATTCAAACAACTAAGCAAGCATCAATAGTTCACTGAACAGGAACTTGTTGCTTTGAGGTTAATTTTGCTAATGTAGTGTTTACCTTACTCACTTCAAGTATTTTGAATGATCAAATAGGAATTACAGAGTGTTTCATATTATATTAGTATCTGAAGATGTTTTAGTTTTTTTACTGGTTCGAACTTGGATTAAATTTAAATTGCAGCCTTCGACTTTATTGGAACCTCATAAAGTTCATTACAAAGTTTAGTAATGAAATTTCCAGACTTATCAAAGTATTTAAAGAAATGAAATGCCAATACCATAGCACTGCACCTAACCTTCCAGGAAATGAAAGGAAAAAAAGAGGTGGAAGGAATGAAGCAAACAAAAGAGATGGATTATTAAACATTTAGGGGGTCGTTCGGTTTGGCTTGTATTTTATGCAGGTATTAACTATTAATGCGGGTATTAGTAGTGTGGATATTAATAATGTGTGTATTGATAATGTGGGTATTGATAATGCGGGTATTAGTTATGTGGGGTTTAATAATGTGGGTATTAGCCATGCATTATAACGTAGGAATTATTTGTTGAATCACTGATATATTACAAATTAACAAAAAATATTATTATTAAAATATTTATTTACTCCTTAAATAAAATTTTAAAATATCCTTATTATTATGAGGGTTAATTTTGTCATTTTAAATTTTAATACCTGCATTATTAATACCCACATTATTAATACCACCTTCTACCCCGCATAAAATAATACATAGATTCCCGCATTAATAATGTGGGTATTAATAGTGCGGAATATACAAAAACGCAACCAAACATTGCACTAATTTTATGCGGATATTAAAATTTCACAAAAATCAACCGAACGCTGCGCTAAATTAACGATGAGTTTTATACGTGTATTAATATGTAATGCTGTAAACCGAACGACCCCTTACAGCTTTATAAGAACCTAAGGAAAAAACAAGAGTGTATAATCCTGAAGAAATTGTTAATCTTCGAGATAGCTCCGCGTCTGCCTTGAGGAGAAATGCTTACCTCTTGAATCCAAATATGAGGATTCCAAATGCCAGATATTGACACAACAAAACTCCTCTGGCTGTGTAAGGACTTCAAGTAAATCTAACTGTTTGAATTATGGTTTTTGAGCTTCTCAACTTCAAGCTTTCTCAAAGCAGTAGAACTCAGTTTGTCCCCACCCGACTCTTCTGGAAGTAGATCCACAACTTCCATCTGCACATTATATCCAAAGAAAATATATTGATGCTACTTAGTCAAGGAGTACTCCGTGAACAGAAGTGTCCTACTTATTCTGATTGCAGACAACAAAACCAAGATAGTATTACCATTACTTAAAAATAAAGAATGGTTTTGTAGGTTCAAGCCAAACCTTAAGCTGTGAAAGACCTCTCTCAGCTCTCTTCCTATTGACAGAGAGTCCACCGGTAACGTCTCCTTGGTACCACATAAGCAGTTTAATTAGCTAACCTTCAATTGCCAAGAAAAAAAGATGACTGAGAGAAATGAGAACTTGTTTCCAGACTGAAATCTTTACTTTGCCAAATGTTGTATTATAACTAAAATACAACTGCAGCCAGCATTATAGAATATCATAAGGTTAGTGGAGAACGCGTAAATAATTGGCTTAAATCATTGAGAAAAGCTAGGAATCAGAGAAAGTGATCCGAATTAATAAAAGAGGAAGCAAAAACCTGACAACAATTGCCTCCAGATTCTCATCGATGATTGATGGACCGTAGGGATCCACGATAGGTTCCACGTGTACAACCAACTCCGGCTTTATAGACTGGATGTAAGGTTTAAATTAGGGAACACTCATCAGTATTACAATTAAAGTAGGGGAAGCCTTCTGCACAATAAACGACATGAGCCAATGGGCTTGACTGTCAAATTTTACTGCTTCCACCATATAAGCAACTGATGGTTTAAGCATCAATGGCACATTTCTTCTTTTAAAAAATACCTTTAGCCACATACTTTTGGAACGAAAGGGTCTTTTTTTGCTCCAGGAAAGATTATAATTGAGTAAAAAGATTGGATATAATACTATAAATCCACACGCTCACTTCACCACTCAAAAAAAGGACTCTTTCCAGAGATATTGAAAATAAAATTATACATTAATCATACTAGTTGAAAGATGTATTCAAGAACATGAGATTCGAACTTCAAGTACCTTAATGAAATCTTCAACATTTTGCATTCTTATCTCAACAGGTTGTATTAGATCTGCATACTGCCAAAGAGACAGATATAATCAGTGCGTTAATACCCTGACTAGAAGGAAGACAACCAGAAGTTCATGAGCAAGGAGCTATGAGCTCATAGTGAAACATGAGATGACAATGTCTTCATACTCAAAACCGTCCAAATAAGAATGTTCAACATAACTTTGAATATATTGGCTAACAACTTAGTATGATTCAGACACTCATGTATTCCACTTGAAATGAAAAAATGGTACTCCCTCCATTCAAGTTATGACATATTTCACTTTTCAAAAGTCAATTTGACCAATCTTTGAAGCTAAATTGGATTAGATTAACTCATTATTTTAAAAGAAAAGATGTAGATATTCAAAAACTATACGGAAAGTACTATAAGTTGCAACCTCTTTTCATAATACATCTTCAAATTATGATCAAAGTTCATGCCGTTTGACTCTCAAAAAGAAAAGCAGGTCACATGAACGGGAACAGTGGGGGTATTAAGTAGTACTTTATAATTTGGCCCAAAAAGCAATAGTGCCAAGCAGTGCAAAGAACGTCTCTGGCATTGCTAGAAGAAAACAACAACATAAAAAGCAAGAATAATAGTAGGTTCAAATTTCGGCGGAGGCAAAAAATATTACTCCCTCTGTCCCACTTTGTTTGTCATAGTTCGGATTGCGAGGGTCAAACGAGTTTATCTTTAACCGTAATCTTTATATATATCTTTTAAATATTTTGAGTTGTAATTTATTGTGACTTATAGTACTTTTCATGTAGTTTTCAAATATGTAAATTTTATTTAAAAAAAGTTAAAGATTTTATATCCTAATCTACGGTCAAATTTAAGAAGTTTGACTCTCGAAACAGTATCTATGACAAACAAAATGGGACAGAGGGATTAGTTGATTTCTTCTCATATGTCCAAGCATTGGTGGATAGAGTTAGTCGGTCTCTGTGCTGGTGAGCGCTAGCAGGAGGTACCTGTAAAACTAGTCGAGGTGTGCGCAAACTGGCATAGACACCATAGTTATAAGAAAATAATAACCGAAAAATGAAGCAAGAGTAATAGTAGTGCAAAAGAAACATTTCTTCTTCATGATTAGGACACAATCTAAGAATGTAAAGAGTGAATTGAATTAGATACTAAATATCACGTTAAGATTCCTTATGTGAATTACTTTCCTCAAGGCAATAGTTCATTTACCACACACAATGACACAAGTACTAATACAAACATACTAGTCATAATTATGCACCTGTTTGCTAGTCAACATTGGACCATCGCAAACACCGATAACAACTCTATTCTTGGCTAAATCAGCTGCTGTCTTTAGGAAGAAAACAAAGATTCTAAGCTTTTTTCTTTTTTTCCTTTATCAGCAATAAAATACAGAGAAAAAAGAGAGAGAAAAAGTAACCTGAAAAAAGAGGCGGTGACCATGGTGTAAACGATCGAAGGTGCCACCAAGAACCACTGCTGTGTAGCTATTAGAAAAGGAAATGGTTGATTTGTTGGTGGTTGGCTCTTCTGTTATCGCCATTCAAGAGGCCTTTTGACTCCACTCACTCCGTTGGTTTTCTTTTACTATTGTCAAGTTATAGCTGGTGGGGTTATTGGGCTTTTCATTACTATGTGGATAAAAAGCACCTTTTGGACCAAACCTATTTTTACCCAAATAGCCAACTATGTCAAGACATATAAGTAAGACCTCTTTTAGGTCTGAAATAAGACAAGAGAGAAAAATATAGAGAGCAACCGTTTTAGGGGTTTTGAGAGAAGAAAAATTTAGTTCTTTTGCTCCAGAAAATTCTGCTTCAAGCAGTCCGCTTCAAACTGCGTTTCCGGACTCGTTAACCGTTAGATCGTGCTGAAATTTGAACTGGAGGTTCTCAACATCCTGTTCTTTGATCTGAACGGTGGAGATTGGATTTTGTTATTTGTAGCTTCTGTTTCTGGTCCACGAACAGTAGTTGAATTTGGGTGATTTCTCTTCTTTTGTTCCCTAGTTTTGGTGCTATCTTTTATCTATTGTTGCTCATTGTTTGGCACTTTGTTTGTGGCCAATTTGGAGAACATTTGTAACTCTTGTTGATTGATTAGTAGAGCTTTGGTGGACTTTGGTCCCGTGGTTTTTTACCTCTTCATATTGAAGGGGTTTTCCACGTAAATTTGGTGTCTCGTGTGTTTGATTACTTTACTTCCTATTATTGTTGTTGGTGGCTGCCCCATATTTCATTTGTGCTTGGATTGATTTGCTCCTCTTATTCAAATAGTGTGGGAAGTTTTTGACTTGGGTATTCTTCTGCTTTACCTCGTCGTGCAATATTGTGGATTGCTTGGTTTCTTCCCAACAATAACTTGACACTTAGGTTGTTTGGATGGTTGGAACTTCGTACCGATTGTATTGTAAAAACTCTGCCAGGGAGCCACTTTTCCTTTCCCCATGCTATTCAGACCTTCGAAGGTTTTAAGTCAGCTGTTAGACCCTCGGTTTTGTGGGATTCGGCTATGGCATGAGTTTGGGCATGTTGGCTCGGCCATGGGCAAAAACGGGTGAAATACAACATGATTGACGAACGGTTTGACAAGTGCGGGCTTAATGTGCTTGGTGGGATCAAGAACATGTGTGGGCTGATTGTCTAACGTTTGGTGGCACAACGGCTAGGCAGCCTTGTGTCTTGTGATTGTCTAAGTGTGGGCAATGTTGGAACGACTTCGGTTGTCGGGTGGCAAACGAACGAGGCAGCGGGCAAACGACGTTGTGGGCAACGGGGTGTCATGACATGGTGTTGTGATGACAAGGCAAGCATTGGCTTGGCTAAGTGTTGGTGCATGGCACTTGGCCAAAGTTGGGACGGATCGGTTGATGACATGGGCAGAATCGGCTAGACGTAATGAGCTGAGTCGGCTGGACGATGGCTGAGCAATGGCCACATGTGCAGGGCACATGGCCGGCCGGTTGGGCGCTGAAACATGGGCCAAACGTGGCCGACGTGGCCGAGAACGTGGCCTGAGTGGGCTGCCAAGTGTTATTTCGTCCCAATCCCATTTGTAAAGCCTTTTTGGCTGCCCCCTTTGTATATATTAGTTGTATTAAACACTTAGAGACAGAAAATGTAGAAAAAACACATAGAATAAACATCCTCCTTAGGGAAGGAGACGTTTTGGCCAAAGCTGGCCGTTCCTTTGTATTTACGTGATAATATAAAAGTTGGGAATTGGTTTCTCGTATATCGTTGTGTTCCTACTTTACTTATCTTGCTGTTACAACTTGTGCTAAGTACTAAAGCGAGATCAAATGACCCTATTATATAAATAAAGTGTTGGGAAGGCTGGGCTTCGCAAGGGTGCGTTGCCGCCGCACGGGGCAAACCTCGGCAGGTTTTGGTTGTCAAAAACCACCCTTGTGACAACTGGTATCAGAGCCAGGTTGTTTGGTGCGTGTGACGGGCTGATCAAGACATCAAGAGAGGGCTCGGGATGGCTTTGATTCAATGGGAGGTCGTCTAGTATTTGGAAATGGCGAAACAAGTAAGTAAACGTGATTTTTCTGTCGTTTGTGGGCTGATTTCGGGAAAAATCAGTTTGGTTGCTCAATGTTTGAGCATGGCAACGTGTTAGACTTGCAAAAACGAAGTAGACAAGATAAACAAATGGGGAAACATGTTGAACTCGTGGTGTTTGTCGACGGGCTGCATTTGGAACGAGATAAACACAAGGCTCAACGTTGTTAGACTTGTGATTTCTTTGCAAGTGGTGGACACAAGAAGCGAGCTGTTTGTAATGAACGGCTTGGAGGGTTGACAAAGGCGCTACAACAACATAAAAACGTGCAAGGGAAACGGGCAAAGGCATGGGAAAACGCTGCACTTGAAGGAAAAATGTAGCAAACGAGTTTTGTGACATTGATGGCGTTTCATTGCATTTGTGGGGGTTGTTGAATCTGTTCGACGCAGGCGTCGAATTCAGGTGGTGCGGGTGGTTTGTTAGACCCTTGGTTTTGTGGGATTCGGCTATGGCATGAGTTTGGGCATGTTGGCTCGGCCATGGGCAAAAACGGGTGAAATACAACATGATTGACGAACGGTTTGACAAGTGCGGGCTTAATGTGATTGGTGGGATCAAGAACATGTGTGGGCTGACTGTCTAACGTTTGGTGGCACAATGGCTAGGCAGCCTTGTGTCTTGTGATTGTCTAAGTGTGGGCAATATTGGAACGACTTCGGTTGTCGGGTGGCAAATGAACGAGGCAGCGGGCAAACGACGTTGTGGGCAACGGGGTGTCATGACATGGTGTTGTGATGCCAAGGCAAGCATTGGCTTGGCTAAGTGTTGGTGCATGGCACTTGGCCAAAGTTGGGACGGACCGGTTGATGACATGGGCAGAATCGGCTAGACGTAATGAGCTGAGTCGGTTGGACGATGGCTGAGCAATGGCCGCATGTGCAGGGCACATGGCCGGCCGGTTGGGCGCTGAAACATGGGCCAAACGTGGCCGAGAACGTGGCCTTAGTGGGCTGCCAAGTGTTATTTCGTCCCAATCCCATTTGTAAAGCCTTTTTGGCTGCCCCCTTTGTATATATTAGTTGTATTAAACACTTAGAGACAGAAAATGTAGAAAAAACACATAGAATAAACGTCCTCCTTAGGGAATGAGACGTTTTGGCCAAGGCTGGCCGTTCCTTTGTATTTACGTGATAATATAAAGGTTGGGAATTGGTTTCCCGTATATCGTTGTGTTCCTACTTTACTTATCTTGCTGTTACAACTTGTGCTAAGTACTAAAACGAAATCAAATGACCCTATTATATAAATAAAGTGTTGGGAAGGCTGGGCTTCGCAAGGGTGCGTTGCCGCCGCGCGGGGCAAACCTCGGCAGGTTTTGGTTGTCAAAAACCACCCCTGTGACATCAGCCATATAAGGTCTGGAGTTACGACTCGAAGGTACGAAGTTGACCAAAAAGTGGCTATTTCTGCACTTCCCCAATTGTATGGCATGTATTGATATTTTAAATATAACTAGTTTTAAGATATGTGCATTCCCCGATTGTATTGCATGCATTGATATTTTAAATATAACTAGTTTTAAGATACGTGCATTGCACGTCGATTCAACGACATAATAAAAATTAAAGTAAACAAGTTATTACGGAGAAGAATTTTGTATTATAGAAACTGACATCCAGATATATGCAACAGGATTTACATAGAAAGCAATGAGATTTTTTACATTTCTCCACTTGTTGCATTCGGAATAATTAGATATTTTCTGAACCTGTAAAAATGAGATAATTATAATGATAGGATATGGTGTGCTCGTTTGGGCATTAAGATTAAATTTGGGGTATTTACAAATATATACAACCCTAACACAAAAATTACAAAAAATACCAATATTATTCCATTTTACAAAAAATACCAATATTTTTTACACATTATATACAAAATCAACAAAACTAATAAATTAGGGTTCCTTCTTCTTCTTACAGTCTCCCCCCCCCCCCCACTGCTACGACCCCAGGCGGCGGCGGCGCCTAGTCACCACCGGCTACCGCCATCCACCACCGGATTTTTTTTTTTTTTGTGTTTTTTAATCTAAAAAATGAAATACACATATAAATATTGATCTTTTTTTTTTTTTGAAATTAAAGTTGGAAATACATATAAACAAAAATACATGTAAATATACAAAAAAAATTGTGTTATACATACACTAAACACATACATACATACATACATACACGAATCTACATATCTACAAACGAAACATACAAATTTATGTGTGTGACATTTATTATTTGACATACTCACAAAAATACATACAAAAAATACGAATAGATGCTCAGATATACACATTCATACAGTGATATATACACGTACATACACTTGTGTGCTGAAAAATATTACATGTATATACACGAACATACAGATACATACACTTGTATTTGAATGTGTATATTAAAATGCAAAAAAGAAGAAGGAGAAGCAGATCTGAATTTGTATTTACAAAATACATATGAAGACATAAAAATACACACATATACACATACAAAATGAAAAAAAAGAGAGGAGAAGATCGGAAAAGAGAGGAGCAGATCTGCTCCAGTTCGCAGCGGCGGCGACCGGCGAGGGGGGTGGGTTGGTGGGTGGGTGGAGGAGAGTTGAGAAAGAGAGAGGGAGAAGTTAGGATTTTGGGTAGAGAGAGAAGAAAGGAAATAAAAAAATTATATATATTTTGTAAAATGTGAAAAAGTGTTGGTATTTAGGGTAATTATTTAAAAGTATCGGGATTTTCTGTAATTAAATAGTTTAGTATGTCAATTAGCGTAAAAATGTCATTAAATTTAGGGATAATTACACTAAAAAATAAGTAAAAGACGAAAATTATCAAAAATAACTCATACGAATCTTACCCGGCCTGTCACCCTTTTCCCGAAATAGCAGTCTACCGCAAGTTTATACAAGTTTATACAATTTTATAAATATATACACGTATATAAAATTGTATAAATTTGTGTAAGTGTGTATTTGCGAGTGAATAAATCTGTAAATTAAGGATGTTTATATGAATTTTTACTTTTTCGTGTATATTTTTGTATTTCTCTTATTGCTACGTATTTATCTGTGTATATTCATGTATAATTTATTTTTGGGGGAAGATTTGTGTGCATAAGCTTGTCCAAAGCAATGATTTAGACGCAATAAACAACATAAATTCAGTAAAATACAAAAGGTAACGATACCACAGACGGGGGAAGGTGTCTGCCGGCGGCTTAGTAATTGTGGAGGGGGAGATTTGGTAGCTAGGATGTTTTTTGAAGGAGTGCTAAAATTTGTAATTTTAGGAATGGGTGCTATGCATGAAAAAAAATGTGGCCTCCTGTTTGTATTTTTAAAAATTTTGCTTAAATTTAAAAAAGAAATCCTCTCCCAGGGACACTGGATCTAAAATGTAATGTCATTCAGATTTAAGATCATCCTTTAAATATTTTATTTCGGTATTAAAAATTAAGGGATAAGGTATATATATCACTTTATTTTAATTAAGTGGTAATTTTATGTATGAAAGACACATATGTTTTACATTAGTTATTTGGCGTAATTTTAAAACTATTGTGTGGATATGTTTTTACCATATTGAGTTAGATCTAGTTTGACTTAACGAATAAAAATAACATACAAGCATTAAGCAATAGTTGATATTAGTAAAGTGGGGATTATAAAGAAGAATGTAATGCAAGAGTTTACTATCCAATAATTGTAATGTGGTGATTATAGTTTTTATTAAAAAAAAAAAAATTGAACTTTTTACACTAGTTTCATTTTTATTTTTTATTTGTTGTAGTTTATGTATTCTAATTTTCATATTCTTTTTCACATTGTATTATATATAAAATAATATATAGATTCATGTATAACTTATGTTATGATATTGGTGCAGTCAACAAAAGTAACAACCAAATATTGTATTACTAATAAACCAAATCACACTAAACCAACATATATTTTAGGTGGCGTCTGGTGAAGTGAGATGTACACAGACCTTACTCCAACCAAAATAGTGAGACTGTTTTCGATAGACCATCGGCTAATAAATATTGTATTACTAATGTGAGACTTTATACTGGTATTACAACCTCTTAGTAACACAACTAAACCAATATATCTAAGTGTTGAAAAATACTTACTACTGATATGTTACATGTTTGGATTGGAAAATTGAAGCTGATACAAATTACAAATAGGGGTAGATTTATCTCTTGGTTACCGGTGTCATCCAACACCACTGGATCAAAATTTTTGTTAAATATATAAATGTAATAATAAGCAAAAACAAAAAATTGTATATAAAAATAAAGAATGACACTATTAGAACAAAAGCAATAGTAGATGAGTTGGTTTAAGCACATATGGTTCAAGCTGCAAATCTAGAGTTTGAATCCCACCTTATTTCAAGTTACATTCTCACACCACTAACAAAACATCTTGCATACCCACTATAAAATTATTGAGATGCCTTTTAAATTATTAGTATAATAGCCTGCTTGGCATTGCTTAGCCAAAAGAGATTTTTTTTTTTTCAAAAAATATAATTTTTTAAAATTTTGAGGTGTTTGGCAACAAAAAAAAAACTTTTAGATAGAAGCAGAAGCAGTTTTTTCTGCTTTTGGGGAGAAGCTACAAATACATGCTTCTTCCAAGAAGCAGAAGCAGTTTATTACATAATTTTTTCAAGACAAAATTATCCTTACCAAAAATTCATATTTACCAAATTATTTCCCATTAATAAACTATATCTCTCAAAATAAAATTATTTCTCTTTTTCCTATTATGTACTTTTACAAATTCTCTTCATCTTAGGACTAGTTTTTATTTTAGGTATTTCTATCAACAATATATAGGATCTCTTATTCTTTAAATCATCTTTAAAAGTAAGTAATTACAAGAAATTCCTAATTCCGTTATCACTTTGATTTAACTATATGTTATATTGTTTTATGTGTTACAATTTAACTAAAATTTTTAATTAAAGTCTTTTATGATAAACATTTAAAATTAATTTTTTGTTTCTATTAATTCAAATGTAAAATGAACTAGGATTTTCTTTTCGTAATTCGACACTCAAAAGTACTTTTCGTAAATATTATCCAAAAATAAATTATTTATCAAAAGTACTTCTCCAATGAGTTGTCCAAACACAAACTGTTTATTATCTAAAAGTACTTCAATGAAAAATACTTATGACAAAAGTACTTCTCAAATTAAGCAATTTTTTGGCAGCAATGTCGAACAGGCACTAAGTTTAAGATTTTATTTACATCAGAAATGATTGACGGCAATGAAATAGAAAAAAGGAGGTAGGAGGATGTTTTGGGAACCCTATTCATGCAAGTTAAATTTGCTGCTGGTTTTAGCAAAATGAGCTTTTCTCAAACTTTGCTGCAAGCCAGCCACGAGCTTTGATTTGTTCACAAGTCAATTGCCCTGCTTTTATTATCACAACTCATATGTTACTTTGCCAAGCAAATAAATGGAAAGGCCACCAATTTCTTTGTATAAATTGTGTATTTTCCTCACGCTCCAATGGTATTTCGTCCTAACCGACACTGAAGCCCTCTTTATTAGCCAGACGGATGCATTTGTTGTGCCTGGATGAAATGCTGCTAAAAATAGATGCAGAGTCCAAATTAGGTAATGAATTTACATCGTGGACTATGACATGCCATAAATATTACATGATGTACACAGGTGGGCCTAGTGGACAATAATGTGGATGATAACCATCAGAGATTAGGGCCTAGATCCAAGCAGAGACAAAGGCTTGGTGAACAATTGTCATAGGCCTATTTATTTATGGACAAAAGTTATCAAGTACCTATATTAATGAGAGATGACAAATATAAATATAGTCCAAGTGCACACAAATTTGGTCGTAGGAGCAAAGCTACGGCATGCAAAGGTGGTTAGTCCAACAAGGTCAAGATTCTGTTAAATATAATGTTGATATATGTATATCGTTAAGCCACCCTGACAGAACAATTGTATCTGTCTAGTTGGTGTGTTCAGATTGTGCTGGAGCTCCGCGGATCGAAGTCAGTTGTTCACAATAATTTTTTAACTTATGTCGTCCCCTGCTTTTAATCAAGGAATGAATTGGGAAATGCACAAGACTGGTCGGCACTAGCTTAAGCCTTAGTGGATAAAGTTATCAGTTACATAAGCTAACAAATATGTGCTTGAATAGTCTATGTGAGCACGATTTGGTCGTGCACCAGCTTAAGCTTTGAGAGGTGCAAATACCTGTTGGAATAGTCAAAGAACACGCAACCTGATCATACACTAGATTAAACCATGGGGGCGGAGTTATTCAATGGAAGGTAGCAGGTACTCGTACATTAATCGAAATGTTAAAAACTTCAAGATCATATTTACTCTTTGTAATCACTGCTGTTAGAATTTTATCACAGTTCATCTAAACGCATAAGCAATCTAACATAAACTCTAAGATCCGTATGATCGGAAAATTTCATCGCTTTCACAAAATTGCACATAGCATATGAGTTCTAGTTGAGAAATATGTTAGGGAAGTGTGGTGGTGTGAATAGAAAATGGAGGAAGATGAAAAGAGGAAGGTGAAAATACAACTTTGACCTTTGCACTTTGTCCCTCGTCCGTTAAAAATAACTATTTTGTCGGATATAAATATAAAGTCATTTCTTTTAGCTCTTAAAATGAGCTAAGAGAAAAGGCCTTGCGCCGTCGTCACTCGCTCGATCTCGAATTTGGTCAATTGATTTACTTAAGTTTTTGGACCAACAAAATTAAATTATTTATTAAATATTAATATATTTTCATAACGGTAATTAATTTCCTCTTTCATTTGTTTTAATATTTCGCGCATCTGGAAACAGCCACCAGAAGGGCCACTTTTCGTGAACAGTTACCTGCTTACATAAACCGACACCTTCGCACCCCTTCATTCGAATTCGTTGGCTATAAATAGTGAGTTATTCCCTCACTTTTTCCTTATGAAAATTTTGAAATATCTCCTCTCTTTTTCTGCATTACTTTTCAAATAAATTAAAAGCATCAAAGTGTGATTTTGTTACCTGTCATTTGAGTTCGCGATTTTGCTGTAGTTTGGAGTACCACTACAACAACAAAAATATTTCGTTCTATTCTGACAGGATCTAATCCATAACATTGAGTACTATGAGGAGACTAAATTTCTTAAGAAAATACTGCGAATTCGGCGGGTTTAGATTTTTCTTCGTAATTCTATTTTTCCAATTTTTGGCTTTCTAACAAAATATTCTCGAGTTCAGCAGTGTTTTGTTGAGCAGTAATGAGTAGACACAACTTCCAACTTTTGCCTTCTAGAAAACATGTTTTTCTCCGTCGTCCTTTTCTTGCTTATAATGAAAAAATATCAGATGTAGTACATTAGTATTATGCACACTCTTTAAAGGCAAAGAGAGAGAGATGGGACCCCAACATCAATTCCCACGTGGGATTTCAAAAGTAACCTCCCCAATAAATAAATACTATAGGATTGTAGCCAATTTATAGTTATTATACCAAAGTAACTGGTGTCCACATGGACATTCTCCCAATTGACGCACGTGTATAGTTATTAGGGAACGCCAGTATGTCTCGAGCCTGGTTTTGTCGCTATGTCGATTAATTGGGAGTTATTGTTATTATACCTAAATAACCGATGGTCAAGGTGGACACTGGACAACTTACATTTTCCCACTTAACACACGTGTCATCAATGTCCACTTAATGATTTACTCCCTTCAATTTATTTTATTTGATTTTTTAACCTATTTTTTTTCACAATATATAAAGGTGTCATTCTTTTTGGAACTAAATAAAAAAGAAAAAGCATCACATAAATTACATTGTGGCAAAAAGATTAACTATATGTTAATCATTCCCCCAGACATTATATATATTATGTGTATAATAAACTTCTATTTCCTAGGGTGTTTTTGACAAGTAACAAGTGAAGTAACAATGACTTTATTTTACTTGTCTCATTCCAATTTAGGAAATCGAGTATCACAATTTACTCCCCTTATACATAGGCGTTTCGGCATAAATTTTATTGAAATATAAGAAGTGAGTTTTTAAAATTGTTATTTTTTAGATTTGTATTATGCCTTTACTTAAATTACTTTGGATCTAAAAAAAAAATAAGCTTCAAATAAAAATATAAATAGCAAGAAGTTTTTTTTAAAACAAAAACTAAGGCCTCCTACCAAATCTTGGCTTCAGGCCACAGAATTGATTGGGCGCCCCTGGTCTCTAGCCTGGTTGTCGTGCACTATGGGATGAAATTGAAAGTTATTGTTCGTTAGACAAGGCTCACATGCTGTTTATCTGTTGTGTTAATTGCTGACTTAGTAGAATGGGATGTTTTAGGAAGAGTCAACAAGGAACATGTTAAGAATCTTGTTGAGGATTCCCTTGTCCTGGATAGATAACATGAATCTGACCATAAAATATGATCAATGAATCTATTATATCTAAAATTAGATGACAGAGTTGCTCTGATAAATAAATTTATTTTCTAGAAATCCATTTGCATCACTACTAATTGATAGTTGATACTTTGATGGTTGCACTAATTCATTCTTCCCTTCAACAAAAAGCTAAAATTATTACTAGGAACTTGAGATAAGATAAAGATCACTATCACTCCTATCTTTTGCTCACATAGTAGTCTACATCATTTTAACTTCTTTTCCAACAAGAGGACACTTGTAACTGACTCAACTTGTCCAGATTTGAAACATAATCGTACGTTGATCTAGGATTGATCAAATTTGCCTTGTTATGTGGGAAATGAATGAATCCAACTCCATGTGCTTAATACCACCTTCTGTCACTGATTTCTTAAGAGCTGCACTCAAATCCATTGCTCTGTTCCTCATCTCCTCTCCTTCTTTAGACACCATTAATTTTTCCACTGATGCCTGCACCATAGCAGATGTTACCACCTCGTCCCTACGAGCCCAATCCTTAACGACAATGCCAACTTTTAAAATCTTGGTGACCAATAGAGTGTTTCGGGGTTGATCAGAATGCATTGGCCACGCTGCTATTGGCACTCCCATGGAAATGCTCTCCATGCACGAATTCCATCCGCAATGACTCATAAAACCACCAACAGAAGAATGTGCCAATATCTCTAACTGAGGCGCCCAATCTCTTAATACAATTCCCTTTTCTTTAACTCTCTCTTCGAACCCTTTAGGCAATTCGATTTTTCTTGATTCTTTAGCAAACACATTTCCTTTATCTGCATCTCTTAGTACCCAAATGAACTTTTGCTTGCTTTCCTCCAATCCAATTGCCATTTCCTTGATCTGTTCATCCGAAAACGATGTTGTGGTACCAAAAGACACAAGGATCACGGAGTTTGATTCTTGTTTGTCTAGCCAAACTAGAACTTTATGGCGTTTGTTACAACCCCCTTTGGTCCCATGTACTAAAACAGGATTGAAGGGTCCAACTGCCCACTGCTTCTTGTTATTGCTGATCTGTTCCTTGGACAGCAAATCAAGAAAGGGACCTTCTATAACTCTGCATGTATTGTAAAGCTTGCCTGAATTGAACTTCATGTAATCATATTCTCTTTTAATGAATTTTTCAAATTCAGGACTAAAACAACCTTCAAGCGAAGGAACATCTTTCAGCATATTTGCATCAATAGCAAAAGGCTTGCCCATGTTCTCCCACATGAAGAAAAACAACGTGAAAGCTGACACGCTATGGAAAGCATAAGCTTCTGCATTTGGTAAATAGACAAAATCTTGAACCACTGATCCCATTAGGGAGTCATGGATCACCACAACTCTCCGGTTTTTCATAGATAGCAATCCAAGAAGCTTGGCCACAGGCTTCCGTAGATGAGACGTTGATTCGAATGAAGGCTGAAGATGGCATGGGAATTTGATGGAAGCGTTGGGATTAGGAGGGGGAGAGATGAAAAATGGTGTTGAGAATTCATGGAAATGGATATTATTGACAACATTAGAGAAAGAGTCCCAACCATGAACTCTATGTTTAGCTTGACGACTGTGTGTCATGGTAGTAACATAATGGACTTGTATAGTGTAGGAAGCAATGAGACGACAAAGTTGAAGAAGTTGATTCAAATGGCCTTGTGCTGGAAAAGGGACTACAACCACTACAACATTATGATTGTTTTGGCCGTGGTTATGGAAATTTAGATTGGATGCCATTAAAGACTACTCTATGAATGTTTGTGTCTAAACTGTATGTGCTCTATATATATACATACAGAGATAGGAATTAAGTTGATCTCTTTACTGACTATGTAGTCATCAACTTAATTGTCCGAACTCCTCCCCCCCTCCCCCCCCCCCCCCCCTCCCCCCCCAAATCATCTTTTATTATGTGTTTGGGAGAGACTAGTTGATTGTTGCTGTTGGGAAAAATACTTATTTGCAGTTAATGTTTATAAGGAATGAAGCTGAGAGAGTTACAAATTAAAGTAAAAATACATATAACTAGCTCAGAAGTAGATGTAGTGTGTATAATACATGTGTTAAAAATCCACTAATTAAGTACAAATAATACATCACTCAATAAATAAAATGAGTTGAGAGGTATTTACCAAACTCGAACCCTATACCATAGTCTTGGCTCGGCTTAGTTATACTTAATTGATAAAAGTGTATTATACAAGAGATATATATTATATTCATTAGTTTAGTACAAACAAAGCAAACGGATAAAATTTTCGCCTATTAATTATGTGACAATATTTTAACAGGGGTTACACTTACAGGATCAAGACACTGTAACATTAAGTGATACAATGTGAATTGACGGATGTAATCGAGGAATAAAATACTAGCAAAATCACAAGTGTTGCGCACGCCACTAGCTAGTAGCACGATTGGATTTCAATGTAGGCCTGGCATATTAATTGGCGGCACATACTCCCTTCCTCATCAATATTACTGATGCTATGATATGGACCGAGTTTAAAACTGTTATTTAAAGTATGTGTATTATCTAAATAGGAGTAGAAAAGATGTATAAAATGATATTTTGAAAAGTTAGTTTGATGAAATAAGTTTCATCAGATTGTTAATTTAATTAATCGATTTGACTTCTCACAAGTTGAGGTGTTTATATAGATGGTTAAATGATAAAAATATATATAAAAATAAATCAAATGTATCTATTCATTTAGAGTTAAATCTACCGGTGGCCATTCAATTATTGTTTCATTACCACAAAATTTTTATTTCTTTTATTACCTAAATATCACTCAACTTTCCTCCGATATACACCAAAGTCAATTTAACCGGTTTTTACTTAAAACTTGTCGGCAAAATGATGTGGCATCCAATGGCTGACCTTGCCTAAAGCAGGTAAGGCAACTGCTTTAGACTCCACATTTGTGGGGGCCCCAATTTTTTGCAACATCTAATATTGTAGTATAAGTTTAAAAAAAAATATTGAAGTTAAAAAAAATTAAGTACAATACGTGATTGATGATTTGAGCCTCGTTTCTGAAAGTATTACACGAAAATTTTCAGCCTAAAAGGAGAAATATTATTTAACCATTTAATCGTATTTTGAAAGTGGAAAGAGTCATAAAAGTCTGAATAGGAAAAGGACTTTATTTAAAGAAAATATCTTGAAAAATTAATAATTACGTCGGAATATTTTTTTTCCAGATACATTAATAAGCACAACTTACATTTTACAGCTTGTTTGGATGGTTGTTATATATCGTATTGTATTGTCTTATATTATTTTCTTGAGTTTAATGTTTAGATAGATTATTTTCTTGAGTTTAATGTTTAGATAGATTGTATTATTTCTGTCGTTTCATCATACAACACACTAGCAAATGAAGATGAATTCACAATATTGCCAAGAAAAAGTAGGGTACGAATGTAGTTAATATAGAAAATGTAAAGTGTGCTTAGTTTCGCAAGCCTTTGTCATTGTCAGTCAACTAAGTAGGGCATATACATTAAAAGACATGCAAAAGACGAAAATTACTGAAAATGACCTATATTTTCGAATCTTACCCGACCTGTCACCTTTTTTCCCGAGAAAGCAGTCTACCGCAAGTTTATACAATTTTATACATGTGTATAAAATTGTATAAATTTGTATAAGTATGTATATGCGAGAGAATAAAATTGTATATTAAGGATGTTTATATGAATTTTTACTTTTTTTGTGTATATTTTTGTATTTCTCTTATTGCTATGCATTTATATATGTATATTCATGTATAATTTAATTTTTTTTGGGTGGGGAGGGGGGGGGGGGGGGAGATTTGTGTATATAAACTTGTCCAAAGCAATGATATAGACGCAATCAACAACATAAATTCAGTAAATACAAAAAAGTAACAACACCGCTGGCAGGAGAGGGTGTCTGTCGGCGGCTCAGTGGCAGGGGAGGGAGAGATTTGGTAGCTAGGGTATTTTTTTTGAAGGAGTACTAAAATTTGTAATTTTAAGGATGGGTGCTATGCATGAAAAAAAAATATAGCCTCTTATTTGTAATTTTGGGTAGTGGGCTGCCTATTTCTAAAAAAAAAAAAAATCTTTTTTTTTCCTTTTTGTGAAGCCCCTCATTGGAATTTGGCTTTAGACCATAAAATTCGTCGGGCCACCCCTGGTGGCATCTTTAATTAAAATAATCTTCTTAATTATAGTTTAGTATAATAACTCAATTCCTTAACTTATTACACTAATTCTACTCAACTCAGATCCAAACCCATTTCACTACTTAAACCATTTGCAACCTAATATGAAAAGCTGATCTATCCACTGCCAACAAAGTTGATCACATAGCTGTAACATTTTTTCATTTTTAGTAGGAAATAAATTTTGTTTGTTACCAAGTTTAATCAACATATACTATTTTTATTTTAGAAATATTCTTGATTCTAGAGAAGAGACTATAACAATGTTGGAGATGATCAAGAATCGGTTGATGAGGAGAATGTGTAAAAAAAATGAATGGATCGATAGAAACCAAGGGTTTATATGTCCTAAAATTGTCAAAAGAATAAAAAAAAAATTAGAGGTGAACGGGTAGATTAGCTTTTTTATATTAGGTTGCAAATGGGTCAAGTAGTGAAATAATAGTTTTTTGTCTGGGTTGAACATAATTAGTGTAATGAGTTAAGAAATCGAGTTAATATATTAATCTATAATTAAGAAGATTACTTTTAATTAAAAATGTCACGTCATTTTTCCGATAAATTTTAAGTAAAAATTGGACAGATTGGCTTTGGTGTATACTAGAGGAAAGTTGAGTAACTTTAGAGTAATAATAGTTAAGTGACAACAAGTAAAACTAACTTTATTTATTTGGTATTTGGTAATCATAAGGTGTGTACAGATCGGGATAGCAAGAGAATAATTAAATATTTAATTTTTCACATAACTGACAGACGTCAAAGAAATATATAAAATTTCGGCTCAAAGTTATCATAATGACTTGGGAAGCCCATGTACTATTTCTTTATTTGCAAATTGTAATTAGAAAACAAAAAGAAAAAAAGTAAATGTCGGTAAGACTAGAGAGCTAGCTCTTACCACTGTGGTCGGCAAGAGCTGGATGATAATATGTTGATTTGCTAACTTCAGCAAGACATTCCAAAATTTAAAAAACTTTTGATGTATGATCCGACTTCTGAGGCTAGTTGTTTTTGGAACAGGAGTGAAGGGATAGGATCTATTATGTCACAACACTTTATCTTAGTGGGCTTGCGGAGCACAAATCTCAATTAATTGAGGGACACTTACAAAAATACCCACAAAATCTAAAATAATTACAGCCACTACCCATTACTTTCAAATATTACCTGATCTACCCACTAAATTATTTACCCACTCTATCCACCCAAACTTGTATACCATAGTTTATGCAGTATACCATAAAGGTATATACCTATAAGGCATAACAAAGGTATACAGTAATAAATGTCCCTTCAGAGTTATATACCATAATTTATGCAGTATAGTTTAAAGGTATACACCTATAAAGCATAACAAAGGTATACAATAATAAATGGGTAGGTTGGTAAATACTTTTAGTTTTATAGGTAGTATAATTTGTAATGTGTATGACTTGTAAATACTTTAAATTTTATGGGTATAGAGGGTAAAAATGCCATTAATTGAGCCTGTAAATGTTAAACAAAACAAATTAAATAAAATGCAGAAAATTTTTAGTGTTAGAGAAATTACTTTGTTAAAATATTATACTGATATATGCTTAAATAACGTGACACGAACAACAAGTAGTTTCAAATAACTGATCCCAACTTACTTTGATTTGAAGCATAACAATGATAGTTGTTGCAATGTACTTTAACAATTATCAAGAAAAGATAGAAAGAACAACTTGTGTTTGCCCATAAATTTAGCTAGCGTTTGGACATAGATTTGGTTGAAACTTAAAAATTTGAGTATTTGAAGTTGAGTTGAAAATTAATTTTTGGAATTTGAAGTTGTGTTTGGACATACATTTTCACTTGAAAAAAGTTGAAATTTTATGAGTGGAGAAAAGTAATTTTCTCAAATCTCCCAAATACTACTCTCAACCAGAATTTGAGAATTTAAAATTTTAATTTTCAAATTTTGCACAAATCCTATGAACAATAAAAAATTTAAAGTAAAATTTCAAATACTACTCCTAAAGTTTATTCAATTCTATAAACAAACGAGCCTTATAAGCAGTTTCCTTCAAACTAGGGTGGAAATTGTGGGGGCAGGGATAAGGATGCCATTACAAGATTTATAGAGGCATTTTCTATCAAAATTTATTCATCAAACCAAACGTAGATGATTTTCGCTAAATCATTGTTATGGGGTACAAAAAGACAAACTACTATCTATGGTGTCATAGTTTTGCAAGTCCATATATTAAAATGACTCCACAAGGGGTGGTCTTAGAATTTAGCCTCAAATGACCTAAGTTGCTTATTGAAAAAAGTCATGCCAAATTGTGCTCGATGGGTATTAGAGGTCATTTTTAACGATTTTGTTAAATGGGGACAAAAATTTGAAACTACTTTATTGTGTCCTATTTATGTAAATTTGTAGCTAGCTTGGTTTGGCCCATTCTTGGAGTATTTTAGTAAAATTTTCATGCACATACCACTTTTATCACTGGTATTTAGTTTGAAGTCATTTTTTTTATTGGACTTACATGAAAGGCTACTTTTTAGAACTTCAATCTTTGTGGCTGAAGTTCAAACCTTGTGGTTGAACTTCATGCCTAAATTATGAAGTTTCAACTTCAATCTATAAGGGCTGAATTTAAGGTATAGATGCGTAAACTTCAACCTTTGTTGGCTAAAGTTGAACTTCAATCCTTCTGGTGGACTGAAGTGTGTGAAGTTTAACCCAAAAGAATTGAAGTTCCAAAAAGTGGTCTCTCAAATAAAACCAATAAAGAAAATAGTCTCAAACTAAAGACCACAGCCAAAAGTGACCTTTGGTGCACTTCGCCCAGTATTTTAGAGCCGGTTCTGAGATGTGAATTTTACATTGAGTAGACCTTTTTTAGTCTTCCTAACATAAAATGGATACATTATTCATTATTTATGTTATCTAGACATTTAACCATAGGCATTCCACTTATTATGGCAATTACTTCTCATATCAGATTTACCTAGTTTAAAGCCTATATTTGTAGGATTTTATGGGTAAGACAATTAATATTCTGCATATCCACTTAAAGGTTTAAATCTAATTACTTCTCACAATCAATTATCTCCTCTTTTTAAGTTAAATTAGCATTAATGAGATAATAGTAACTTCTAAAATTATCTCCCTCATTAACGTGCTTCCACATACACACCCCAACATCCATACACACTTCTGAGAAAGAAAACAGATCCAAATTAATCATCTCTCAGATCCAAAAAAATGTCAACATTCAGCGGAGATGAAACTGCTCCATTTTTCGGGTTCCTCGGGGCGGCTGCTGCTCTACTCTTTTCATGTTGGGGAGAACTTTTAAATAGAATTTTCTTCACAAACCAAAAGAAAAGAAAAGAACTTTGCGATCAAATGCGGAACAAAGTTCCAACAACTTGCCAAGCATCTGTGCACAAAGTCGAGAATCGACAAAAAACTTTCAAGTGGATCGTGGAAGTTAGAGGATGTATTTAGCTGTTCTTATTTCCTTATTGCGTATTTCTTTCCATTTGTTTTGTTTTCCTTCTCACCTCAAGTGGATCGGTTATGCATTTGATCATCACCCCACCCCTAGGCAAGTTCTGGACCACCTGGGAGCAGATCATAACCATCATGGTGCTTAGGATCCTAACAATATGGATTAGTTATTCACTTATATTCATGTTGTATGCATTTTTTAATTGTTATGTCTTTTGCAGTAGTATATAACTGATATTGCAGAATATTTTTTCTATATTATGAATTTATTTTACATAGATGACAATACAACTGGAATATGCTCTATATCTGAGTATATTCAAGATATATTCATGGTATATTTATCTCGAATTTAACTATATCTGGTATATTCGAGATATATCCATGGTATATTCAAGAGATATTCATGGTATAAATGGAATATGCAACCACATCTGAAAACTAAAAGTGTAGATATATAAATGGTTATGCATTTGATCATCACCCCACCCCTAGGCAAGTTCTGGACCACCTGGGAGCAGATCATAACCATCATGGTGCTTAGGATCCTAACAATATGGATTAGTTATTCACTTATATTCATGTTGTATGCATTTTTTAATTGTTATGTCTTTTGCAGTAGTATATAACTGATATTGCAGAATATTTTTTCTATATTATGAATTTATTTTACATAGATGACAATACAACTGGAATATGCTCTATATCTGAGTATATTCAAGATATATTCATGGTATATTTATCTCGAATTTAACTATATCTGGTATATTCGAGATATATCCATGGTATATTCAAGAGATATTCATGGTATAAATGGAATATGCAACCACATCTGAAAACTAAAAGTGTAGATATTCAAGATATATTCATGGTATATTTGCAAGGTTAATAATCACATGTGGTAATATCTTTGTTATCCAATCCTTTCACGCAAAAAAAATATTTAATGATTACAAATAATTTTGGTGGAACTAAATATATATAAGCGTCAAAAATTAAAAAAAAAAAAAAAAGAAAATCGAGCAAAGAAGATGATTTGGATGGAATAGGGCTCCATAAGTTTCTCCTTATTGGGTGGGAGTTGAGCTCCTTAATTTTCTCCTTTTCTTAACTACTTTTTAGAAATAGAACTTAGACATATTTATATTGGGTAAATTTTGGCTAGCATATGTAAAGATGTTCAATAGTTATTTGAATGTAGGGTCATAGTATATATTTGGTTAGATATGAAATTTAGCCTTCCGGGATTCTAGCTCTCAACATGTAATGAATTGTTACTGCTTGCGAAGTTTAAAAGAATAACTGCAAGTGCAACTGCTCAAATTTTAGAAAGTCTTCATGGAGTTATGAACTGAACTCTTAAAAATTATGGAGTTTTGAGCTGAACTCCATGAATTTTTTCAGAATTTTGAGCGACTATGACTATTTTACTAAAACACTACAAACGCTAGCTGCTCGAGCCCTAATAAGTCAAAATTTCTTAAAGTTAAAAGGAAAATTAAGAAAGGAAGCATGAGAATCATGGAATTGACAGCGAGTCCATTTCATTTTGAGTTCGCATAATATCTTAGTATGTAAAATTACGAGAATCTAGAAACACAATTTAACGCAGAAATATAATTTAACAAATCGACAAGTATTTTATTCTCATGATGCATTTGGGGATAACATAATAACACCAAGCATAAAAAGGTTGGTATCTAGACATTTTAACCATAGGCATTCCACTTATTATGGCAATTACTTCTCATATCAGATTTACCTAGTTTAAAGCCTATATTTGTAGGATTTTATGGGTAAGACAATTAATATTCTGCATATCCACTTAAAGGTTTAAATCTAATTACTTCTCACAATCAATTATCTCCTCTTTTTAAGTTAAATTAGCATTAATGAGATAATAGTAACTTCTAAAATTATCTCCCTCATTAACGTGCTTCCACATACACACCCCAACATCCATACACACTTCTGAGAAAGAAAACAGATCCAAATTAATCATCTCTCAGATCCAAAAAAATGTCAACATTCAGCGGAGATGAAACTGCTCCATTTTTCGGGTTCCTCGGGGCGGCTGCTGCTCTACTCTTTTCATGTTGGGGAGAACTTTTAAATAGAATTTTCTTCACAAACCAAAAGAAAAGAAAAGAACTTTGCGATCAAATGCGGAACAAAGTTCCAACAACTTGTCAAGCATCTGTGCACAAAGTCGAGAATCGACAAAAAACTTTCAAGTGGATCGTGGAAGTTAGAGGATGTATTTAGCTGTTCTTATTTCCTTATTGCGTATTTCTTTCCATTTGTTTTGTTTTCCTTCTCACCTCAAGTGGATCGGTTATGCATTTGATCATCACCCCACCCCTAGGCAAGTTCTGGACCACCTGGGAGCAGATCATAACCATCATGGTGCTTAGGATCCTAACAATATGGATTAGTTATTCACTTATATTCATGTTGTATGCATTTTTTAATTGTTATGTCTTTTGCAGTAGTATATAACTGATATTGCAGAATATTTTTTCTATATTATGAATTTATTTTACATAGATGACAATACAACTGGAATATGCTCTATATCTGAGTATATTCAAGATATATTCATGGTATATTTATCTCGAATTTAACTATATCTGGTATATTCGAGATATATCCATGGTATATTCAAGAGATATTCATGGTATAAATGGAATATGCAACCACATCTGAAAACTAAAAGTGTAGATATATAAATGGTTATGCATTTGATCATCACCCCACCCCTAGGCAAGTTCTGGACCACCTGGGAGCAGATCATAACCATCATGGTGCTTAGGATCCTAACAATATGGATTAGTTATTCACTTATATTCATGTTGTATGCATTTTTTAATTGTTATGTCTTTTGCAGTAGTATATAACTGATATTGCAGAATATTTTTTCTATATTATGAATTTATTTTACATAGATGACAATACAACTGGAATATGCTCTATATCTGAGTATATTCAAGATATATTCATGGTATATTTATCTCGAATTTAACTATATCTGGTATATTCGAGATATATCCATGGTATATTCAAGAGATATTCATGGTATAAATGGAATATGCAACCACATCTGAAAACTAAAAGTGTAGATATTCAAGATATATTCATGGTATATTTGCAAGGTTAATAATCATATGTGGTAATATCTTTGTTATCCAATCCTTTCACGCAAAAAAAATATTTAATGATTACAAATAATTTTGGTGGAACTAAATATATATAAGCGTCAAAAATTAAAAAAAAAAAAAAAAAAAAAAATCGAGCAAAGAAGATGATTTGGATGGAATAGGGCTCCATAAGTTTCTCCTTATTGGGTGGGAGTTGAGCTCCTTAATTTTCTCCTTTTCTTAACTACTTTTTAGAAATAGAACTTAGACATATTTATATTGGGTAAATTTTGGCTAGCATATGTAAAGATGTTCAATAGTTATTTGAATGTAGGGTCATGGTATATATTTAGTTAGATATGAAATTTAGCCTTCTGGGATTCTAGCTCTCAACATGTAATGAATTGTTACTGCTTGCGAAGTTTAAAAGAATAACTGCAAGTGCAACTGCTCAAATTTTAGAAAGTCTTCATGGAGTTATGAACTGAACTCTTAAAAATTATGGAGTTTTGAGCTGAACTCCATGAATTTTTTCAGAATTTTGAGCGACTATGACTATTTTACTAAAACACTACAAACGCTAGCTGCTCGAGCCCTAATAAGTCAAAATTTCTTAAAGTTAAAAGGAAAATTAAGAAAGGAAGCATGAGAATCATGGAATTGACAGCGAGTCCATTTCATTTTGAGTTCGCATAATATCTTAGTATGTAAAATTACGAGAATCTAGAAACACAATTTAACGCAGAAATATAATTTAACAAATCGACAAGTATTTTATTCTCATGATGCATTTGGGGATAACATAATAACACCAAGCATAAAAAGGTTGGTAACTTGATATTTTATGTAGCTTTGATGAGGTCATGAGTTGAATCGTTATATGTTTTCCAGTTGTCGACTATTTTAATTTATATAAGAGAATATTACTTACTACAATTTTCAGTAATTTATTTTCTATATTCTGACCAGTAAATAATACAAGGAGTCCACAATTTCATTCTCATGCTTTATTAATTGGATGAGAAGTTCAAGTTTCTTCTTCACTGATAAGGAAACAACCAACACAGCAACATTTGCAGTTCTTTAAATATTTTGCGTGGAGTAACAATTTATGTTGTCAAAGTGCATAACTGCATATGTCAACATTGGGAATTAACTACATTTTGTCGAAATACTACTCCCCGGCTACTACCTGAAGACTTTTCATAATTGTAGTTATAAGCCATGAGAAGTGTTGTTATAGGTATATGCAGGTGTTCATGGTTTGATTAAAAATCAACCCAAACCAAAAATCGAATTAAATTAATTAAAATAAATAATACTTTATTGATATTAGTTTGGTTTGGTTTGGTTTTTAATGTTTAAAAATTGATAATATTTAGTTTGGTTTTGTTTTTGTAAAAAATAAATTGAAGAAATAACCCAACTGTATATATAATTCAATTATTGTATAGTTTAATTTTAAGTTTTCTATATATTTTTAACAAGACTTGTAGTATAGTAAATGAATTGGACTTAACTAATTTTGTTCTTAAGCCCAACGAAAATCTAACAAGGCAACAACCTAGTAAAAACAAGGCGATTAATTTGTAATAAACAAGGTTATAACATCTTTGTATTGTTTATGATTTAGTATAATCACTCATGTCCACCAGTAAATAGTGGCTCACAATTAGAACTTTACTCGCATAAAAGTGTGAATGAATTGTCATTTAAATTTAGATTTGTATATGAACATGACATGCTATTGCTCATGATAGGCTAATATCATCAATAAGAAAAAGCTTGTGAGATGGCCTGACAAACAACAAATAAATTTATTTTATATTATTCCGCTTCTCTTAATGATATGCAAAATATGATACCCAATTTCTAGTATTTGTTGAATTACTAATATTTCATTTTTATTATATATGTGAGCGTTACAGGTGAGTAAAAAAATATTTATGGACCCCTTTATCATTCTTTTTTAAGAATAGTTCTTTTTATAATTTTCCTTACGTTCATTGTTATTTTGTTTGTGAAAAAATCAATAAACCAAACCAACCGACTATAACCAAACCAATGGTTTTAATTTTTCTTAGTTTGGTTTGATTTTAAAAATTTAAAAATCGATTAAAATTTGTTTGATTATAATTTCGATCAAAATCAACCAAATCATACAGTGAATACTCCTACCTAGGGAGTATGTACACGCTCGGCCTTTGGTCAATGAAAAGAACACTTTTTTTTTTGTAAACCTATCATTTGTCCCATGATAGTCCAAACCAAAAGAGTCTTCTTTTAATATTTGGTAACTCTTAATTCCAAGATTTGTTTAGACCATGAAATTTAAAGGCATTAGCACACATTACACACACCTTTAATTTAGAAACACAAACTTTAAAAATCTTCCTTATTTTCTTAAATTTCGAGCCTAGCCAAACACAAACACTTAAAATGCAAAATATTTACTTTTTATAAAGCCACAAGCATTGCCTTAATCGAAAGTGTGGCATCATAGCAAAGAAGGGCAAAGGTAGGCATTAGGATCCAGGTTCGAGAGAACCAAATAGCTTTTGCCTTATATCTTAGGTCATATGGATGAGATTAAATTTATTCTATATTTGATAATAAATATTATTATATAAATTGAGATAGATGTTATCCCATGGGATTATCTTATTCCATATTGAAGGTGGGATAAATTATCCCATATTGTAATCTCAAATTCGATCCCAAGATAAAATTATTTTAAAATCATGGGATATCCTACTTTTGTCAATCCCTCATACCAGACGATCTCTTAATATGAACAAAAATAACTAGTGTTTAATGTCGTTGTCCTAGAATTCATAACCCATGAGATCGTTTGGAACAAGAGTGGATATCCCAGGATTATATCTTTGGTATGATAATCCTAGGATTATAATGTCATATGTTATATGGGATAATAATACCAAGATTTATCCTGAAATATCCCAACTTGTCTCTTCAACCAAACATGAAATAAATCAATCTCGAATTTAATTTCAGGGACGAATCATTTATTTCTCCTACTAAACGACTCATAGAGTTAAGTTTTGGCTCAGCCTATGCGATTAAATGTCAAATTTATGATAGTTTAGACCACACTCTTTGAGTGGATTAGACCTAATTTGTTCTAGTGAAAAATGAGTGTGCTATGTATGGATGTCATGGCTTTCCTTTCCATGACAATTGACTTGCTTTAATACATGAAGACATATCTTATTTGTTCATGACCTTCCATTTTAACAGCAGACACTATATCAGACTTTTTGAATAAAACCAGTGGCATGACAGTCTCGTCACGTCACTGAACCACACATATAATTTCAATCGAATTACAACATTATAGTAAAGGGACCACATGAAAGCAGGACAATTCAAAGGAAACGGACGAATTTGTACAACTCAATATAGATACTTTAGATCTCTATAATTCTTGACCAGAGGTTTCATGTTCGATCCTTGAGAATTGAGAAATTCTTTATAGGAAGTTCTACTTCTTAATTGGTCGGTTGCGACATAATTATAAATTATTCGATCGAGCCAATGAATTCCAGCCGCAAGATGATTAAACTGAAAAAACAAAAAAAATTTGTCAAACATAATTCGTCATGTGCTCACATGATGAATATGACAGTTGATTGTCTTGTTATTGGTAGCTCTGCTCCATTTGTCGCCTTGATACAATTTTACAAATGTCAAAAACGCTTTCTACGTCCTATAGCAACACTTGCACACCAATGATCAAGATATTTTCTTATAAGAGGACCCTTTTTGTTCATCCACATATAACACTTCATAGATAGAGTAAAATACTTGTGAAACTTTATCAGTAGAGACTTTGTAATAGCATAACCAATGGCAGAAAATGGTGTGCAAAATGCTCAAGTAGCTGTGGTCATGGTGCCATTTCCAGCACAAGGCCATCTCAATCAACTCCTACATCTCTCCAGAATCATTTCAACGTACAATATTCCAATCCATTATGTTGGAATCACTTCTCACAATCAACAAGCCAAACTTCGAGTTCATGGTTTTGACCCACTCGCCACCACAAACATTCAGTTCCACGAATTTCAAACACCTTCATTCGAAACTCCCCCTCCGAATCCTGATGCATCGCACAAATTTCCCAACCAACTAATGCCTTCATTTTACGCGACATTCCATCTCCGGGAGCCTGTTTGCTCTTTAGTCCATCAACTCCTAAGCGAAAAAAATCATAAGCGAGTAGTTGTTATTTATGATAGTCTGATGAGTTGGGTAGTCCAAGATTTGCCTACAATACCGAATGCAGAGTGCTACGATTTCAACAGCACCTCAGCTTTCCAGACGTATTCGTATTTGTGGGAACTTAAAGGAAAACCTGTTCAGCCTGGAACTGAAGTATTTGAGGATATTCCATCTATGGGAGATTGTTTTCCTGTAGAGTTTTGGGAATTCTTGAAGATGCAAGAAATCTTTTTTGGGAAGATCAATTGTGGTCAACTTTACAATTCATCTAGGGAAATTGAAGGATTGTACCTTGATTTAGTGGCTAAAGAATATGATGGCTTGAAACAATGGGCTATAGGTCCATTCAATCCCTTGGAGACTAAGAATGACTCGAATAAACGCCACGAGTCCCTGAATTGGCTTGATAAACAAGAACAGAATTCAGTAATTTTTGTGTCATTTGGAACGACTACTACGTTGTCTGATGGAGAAATTGAAAATCTTGCACTTGGGCTCGAGAAAAGCCAGCAAAAGTTCATTTGGGTACTCAGAGATGCTGACAAAGGAGATGTTTTTACAGGTGAAGTTAGAAAAGCTCAATTGCCTGAAGGGTATGAAGAGAGAATAAAAGGAAGAGGAATTATTGTTAGAGATTGGGCACCCCAATTGGAAATCTTGGCACATGGTTCAACAGGTGATTTTCAATTGAGAAATCCTATTTTTATTAGTAATATTTGTGTTCCGCATAATGTTTTTCAATCTAATTGGAGAATCATTGTCAACCTGATGATTCATATAGTTGGTTAGTGACTCCAACTTTTTTTTGTTCAACAGGGGGTTTTATGAGTCATTGTGGATGGAATTCATGCATGGAGAGTATGTCAATGGGAGTTCCTATAGCAGCTTGGCCAATGCATTCAGACCAACCAAGGAATTCTCAACTTCTAACAAAGTATTTGAAAACAGGACTCATTGTTAGGCACTGGACACGTCGACATGAACTGGTTACATCAGAAATGGTGGAAAATGCTGTGAGAGCTTTGATGGATTCACCACAAGGAGATGAGCTGAAGAAAAGAGCTGCAGATTTGAGTCATTCTATCAATATGTCAGTTATGGATGGTGGCGTAAACCGGGCTGAATTGAATTCTTTCATAGCCCACATTACTCGATCATAACTTTATGAAATGTATGGAACCCATGCTATTCTGTGGTAAGCACAAGAAGTATAATGGAGTATGAACTTTTATCTTTACAATAAATGGCATGTCATGGCAATGGAGAACTTTTTACTTTTTTTTTTTTAAAAATATGGATGATAAATTCCAGCTAACATTTTAGGAGTTTAATGGGAGTTTGGTTGTTAGATGTAGTGGTTATTGAACCGGCCAAAGTTTACTTGTGCTTTGACAGGAGGTCATGAGGGCTAAACAATGAGTTGTAATAGCTTAACTCGTGACACTTGATCCTCTATTCATTAGTTAAATTTGCAAGTAAAAATATGAAGGATTTAAGTTACACAGATTGCGAAAAATATTCATATTATAGCAAGTTATATATTGTCATTTTTAACATATAATAGCAAGTTATATATTGTCATTTTTATCATATTAACAATTAATGCTTATCAAGATATTTTTCTATAATTACCTACTATAAGTAATATGATTCTCAAATTATGTCATATAGTTGACCAAATAGGAGAGCCCCCAAAATACTAGTCTATACAGTGAGAGAACTCATTTAGAGTATTGTAAATCCATTAGCATTTATCTTTTTTCACAAGTGACAATTTACACATAACAATTCTCGGCTAGCACTCCTCTTTGGTCCAGGTCCCAATACTGGTACATCACGCACCCCACTCCGAGCGCGACCCAAAGAGCTGAAATGTTGATACCAGGGGATTCAACAAAATGCTGAGAATCATTTAAGGGGATTCAATAAAACACAGAGAACGTCAAACCTGAAAACTAACAATCTACAGTAATTTTTGAACCTCTTCATCACTTTTTAGGATTTTGCACTATTCGGGGTACACACAAAGAAATAATTTTGGTTTATTCGCACACTATATCAAAGTTGTATACACAATAACAAAGTTCACATGACGATAGATAGTAAACCAATATTGTAGAATACTAGTATTTTTTTTTCTTTGTAACATATAGTTTTTCAGACTCTCGAGGATCCTTAAGGCACATCAAAGTTTGATATCATTAAGAAAGACATTTCCAGATATAATAAGAGTATTGAAATAGTTTTGACATATTATACCCTGCTTTAGAGATTGTTATAATAATTTCATACGTTATACCCTGCTTTAGAGAGTACTACTGCTGTAATATAGAATCTTTAAATTTCTAATTTGTTCGAGTAATGTGGGCGATGAAAGAATCCAGCTCTGCGCGGTTTATGCCACCATTCATCACTGACATTTTGATAGAATTACTCAAATCAGCAGCTCTTTTCCTCATCTCATCTCCCACTGGTGAATCCATCAAAGTTCTCACAGCATTTTCAACCATTTCTGATGTAACCAGTTCATCACGACGCACCCAATGCCTAACAGTTAGTCCTATTTTCAAGTACTTTGTGACAAGTTGAGAATTCCTTGGTTGGTCCGAATGCATTGGCCAAGCTGCTATAGGAACCCCCATTGACATACTTTCCATGCACGAATTCCATCCACAATGACTCATAAAACCACCTATTAAACCAAACAAGTTAGAGTCGGTAGTATGAATCCTGACTTACCATATTAAAAACTATAGAAACTAAAGTAAAGAGTATTAGAAGTTCACTCTGGAAGCTCACCTGTGGAATAATGCGCCAATATTTCCAATTGTGGTGCCCAATCTCTAACTATGAGTCCTCTTCCTTTTAATCTTTCTTCATACCCTTCACGGAATTGAACTTTTCTAACTTCACCTGAAAAAACATCTCCTTTATCAGCATCTCTAACAACCCAAATGAACTTTTGTTGGCTTCTCTCGAGCCCGAGAGCAATATTTTCAATTTCTACATCAGATAACGAAGTAGTCGTTCCAAATGACACGAATATGACTGACTTCTGTTCTTGTTTGTCAAGCCAATCCAGGCAGTAGTGGCGTTTGTTATTGGAGTCTTTGTTGTTGGTCGACGGTAAGGGATTGAATGGACCTATAGCCCATATTTTCGAGCCATTATTGAATTCCTTAGCCATTAAATCAAGGTACAAGCCTTCTATCAACCTGGATGAATTGTAAAGTTCACCGCAGCTGATCTTACCAACAAAGGGTACAACTTTTGTCTTCAAAAATTCCCAAAATTCAGCAGGAAAACAATCCTTAACTGACGGAATATCCTCATAGTGTTCAGTTCCAGGCAGAACAGGCTTTCCTTTGACTTCCCAAAAGTATGAATACCTTTGAAAAGCAGAGATAGGATTGAAACAGTAGCATTCAACATTAGGAATTTCAGGCAAATCTTGAACCACCCAACTCATCAAATTATCATAAATAACAGCCACTTTGTCATGTCCTGTGCCTAAAAGTTCGCGTGCTAGAGAGCAAACAGGCTCGCGAAGATGGGATGCAGCAAAGAATGAAGGGATTAAATGAGTTGGAAATTTATGAGACGCGTTAGGATTTGGCAGGGGAGTTTCGAAAGAAGGTGTTTGGAATTCATGAAAATGAATATTTTCCAATGTAAGTGGATCAAAACCATGAACTCGGGTCTTGGCTTGTTCAATGTGACAAGTGGTTCCAACATAATGGACAGAGATATTGTACGTTGAGACGAGTCGAGAGAGGTGGAGAAACTGGTTGAGATGACCTTGTGCTGGAAGTGGCACCATGATCACAGCCACTTTTGGAGAGATGCATTTATCATCAGCCATTGGGAAGATTTTTCTGATCAGATTTCAGAGGAATGTATAGAAATCTCAGAATATTACTAGTGTATATATAGGTACAAAAAAAGTCTTAGTTTCATGTGCAATATTAATGACTTAACACATGTATTAGAGTAATTTTCAAGTCTGAAAACTCACTTACGGATAGGTTTAATTATATAGATAATCTAAACGTTATAATGAAATTAAACTTGATAATCTAAAACTTGACTAAGTATGAAATGTGAGTCGAAGTAAGTGCCAGAAGACCAACATGCAATTTGAGTCAAAAGTTCAAACCTATGTTTCCATCACAGTCAAATTGGTAATTGTGGAAAAATAATTAATATTCTCCTTTTTCAGTTCTTTCTCGTTAATCCAACTTAAGTTTTCAATCTCTTATTTCTACCAACCATAAATTTTAATTTGAGTGACAATACCATTCCACTTTGAATTTTTAATTTCATATATTATAGTACTGTACTTTTTTAAAATGGAATTAGCAGTGAGCTTTCACTTTGTAGCATGTTAAAGTTGAAGGACTAAAGTCGAAGGTCTCCACTTCTTGAATGACTGAAATTGTAGCTTACTTTCTGACTTTTATGGTGTGTTTGATATGAAAGAAATCATTATTGAAAAACATTTTCTATGAAAAAGTCATTTCAAGTGTTTGGTTATCTAAAAACATTTTTTGTCACATGAAAACGACTTTCCTCACTTATGGGTAGAAGTCATTTTTCTAACAACTATCTTGAATACTAACTTCATATTATTTGTCCGAACCAACAGTTAGACGGTAGTAATAATTTTTATTACTAAAAGATTTCATCGTAACACTCTTTGATTTATTATTATTAAGCTTTATAGTTTTTTTTGAAAACATTTTTTACTCAATAACCAGACACCGAAAAATACTTTCAATGAAAAAAAAAACGTACGTTATACCAAACATGCTATTAATGGTAGCTCTTATTTGTGGAATAATATAGAAGTTGGCAAGTTTTCTCGTAGGAACAAGTGATTAACTATTGCTGTTGAGATGAATTTACTGATTTACGGAAGTTCAACTCAGGTTTCATCTCTTGAAATGGAAAGATCTCTGCTTTTCACAAGAGGTGAGTAGTAACATGCCTTGTTACTTGCTTATAGCAAATTCATAAAGTTTGCTCCTGAATTGGTATAGATCAACTATATATAATCAGAAGTCAAGAGGACAAGTAACTAAAATGTTCTATACTAAGGAAACCAATACAACACATGGGAATATATGAACGAAGCCTTTTGTCATAGAACAAGCAGTATATGACATATACACAGCTAATTTGCAATACAAGATCATTCTCCACATCTACCCTGCACTCTGCACAGTAAGAACAACACTTATTATCTGTTAAATTCAAAGCAGCCATCTCACTGGTTGCCATAAATAGTTTCAAATATTGCATTCCGAAGATTTTTAAGATAGTAGGAGTTTAAGTCTGAGCCAAGAAACAACAGGTTTAAAGAAAATTTTAAAAATAACCAAAGTATAAGAGCTAGAACCCTTGCCTTGGCAAAATCTAATGAAAAAATAAGGCTATCTTGTGATATGCTCAATGAAAGAATCCAATTCCATTCGAGAAGCACCCCCTTTCTCTGTGGACCGCCTTACAGCTTCTCCGAGTTCTTCTGCCCTTCTCCTAATCACATCACCTTCTTCTGATGCCATTAACTTCCTCACGATATTCTCAATGGTTGATGCAGTCACCGGCTCCTTGCGTTTCTCCCACTCCCTCACAATCAGGCCTATTTTCAATATTTCCGTCACCAGGAAACCATTTTTTGGTTGGTCAGAGTGCATAGGCCAAGCAGCTATAGGCACTCCCATGGTAATGCTCTCTATGCAAGAATTCCAACCACAATGACTCATGAATCCACCCGTGGATGAATGAGCCAATATTTCGGGTTGTGGTGCCCATTCTCTGACCACTAAGCCGACCTCTTTTACACGTTCCTCAAACCCTTCTGGCAACTCAACTGTTCTAGCTTTCTCAGTAAAGATATCACCTCTATCAGCATCTCTCAACACCCATAGGAACCTCTGTTTGCTCTGTTCTAATCCCATCGCGAGCTCCTTGATTTCTCTATCAGAAAATGAAGTCGTTGTTCCAAAAGATACATAAAGAACTGATCTTGGAGGTTGTTTGTTAAGCCACTCCAAACATATATGCTTCCGATTTGAGATATGATGATCTAGTTTAGTAGGGAGAATTGGTCCAATTGCCCACTGTTTCTTGTTCTGTTTACTTGTTACTTGTTCCATCAAATCAAGAAACTTACCTTCAATTACTTTGTTCGTATTATGGATATCGCCTGCTCTAATATCCATATATGGGCGATGAGTAGCTCCAAGGTCCCTGATTTGATCTGTCATAACTCCCTCGAGTGATGGCAGCTTTTTAAGCAATTCCTCTTCAAGTTCTATAGACATCCCCTCGGATGAACATATGAAACTGTATAAACTGAAAACTGAAATGCAATTGAATATATAGGATTCCGCATTAGGCAAGGAAGAAACATCCTGAACATTATAGGACATCAAACTATCATGAACGACAACAAGTCGTCTTACTTTTGATGAAATATCGCGAAGGAAGGAACCAATGGGCTTGCGCAGGAGCATAGAAGCATCCCATGATGGCTGGAGATGAGCCGGGAATTTGCTCGGAGCATTAGGGTCTGGTGCAGGGGAGGCAAATTCAGGAGTCGGTAGGTCATGGAATCGGATTTTGGCTATGTCCGAAGAATTTAAGGCGTTGGCTCGGACCGTGGCCTGACGATTATGTGTGGCTGAGCACACATAATAGATAGGGAGACCATAGGATGAGATTAAACAGGCAAGTTGGAGAAGTTGATTAAGATGACCTTGAGCTGGAAATGGAACCATGACTATTGCTACTTCATCATGTTTCAAGCTGCTGATGACTTCATGGTTTGGTAAATTCTCATAGCTACCCATATTGGAAGAAACAGAATATTAGTATTCAAAACTTTTTGGATTTCTTTAAGACTAGAAAACTTTTGATTACATTTGTCTTCCGTTTGTTGTTCTTGAAGGGGTATAAATAATTTTTTTTTATCTTTACCTATGTAGGGGGCGATGATTGATAGGTACAAAAATACTGTCGTATTTCATTACGTCATACTTCTTGTTGGATCCTTATGAGCAATCATGTCCACTCACACATAATGTAACCTCGCACTACATCAGTGAAAACTATACCGCCTTGGCGATTCCTTTAAATAAAATTTCAAAAGTATGACACGATAAGCAATGGTTTGCCTATTTGACTTCTATAAGAGTGGTTTAGCAAAAATTGTCTCTATTAATTTAATGAATAATTTTCTAATGAAACTATCCCTGCGAAACTTATAAAAAAACTCGCGGCAATCCTCTGTTTCTCCCTTCCATTTGATTTTAGCAAAAATTAAAAAAAAAAATTATAAAACACAAAAATTCAAAGGTAAATTTCTTCAAAATCATATTGATTACACGTAGATTTTACATTAAATTCTGTATAACCACGTTTAAAATCCCTACAATTCCTTTCAATTCTGCATAAGTTCATATTAGGTAAACCTAGCTATTAAGTTTGTTCATACTTATCCAAAAGTAGTGTCGCAGAGTCAACAACTGACATAATTATATCGCTTATCAAGTAGTAATACGAAGCTCCCAAATAGTGCCCTACATTAACTTGGTATAACTTGTAGAGGTGCCTTGTAGGCAACACTTAAAGTCTGGTCCAAGAACAACTTATAAAGAATCTCTATATGTTGTGCCTAATAGGCAGCATTTTGACTCTACAAGTTGTGCCTTGTGGGCAATACTTGAAGGTCTGGTGCGAAAATAACTTGTAGAGAATTCTCTACATGTTGTGCCTAATAGACAACATTTTAATCTCTACAAGTTGTGCCTTCTGAGCGATACTTGAAGATCTGGTGCAAGAACAGCTTGTAAAGAAATCTCTACATGTTGTGCCTAGTAGGCAACACTTTAAGACAAGGACAAGTATGTTAGTCAAGGGGAAAATAGTCTTTTCATATATCAAGAAATGAGCTGGAAGCTATTTTGCCAAAATCATGGTAAGTGGGGAGAAACACCCACGATCAGTCAATTCGGAGGACACATAGTAAAATTTTTTAGATTTTTTTTGGTAATGAATTTTCCCCTACTTTAATTAATACTACTACTTAAAAAAACTTAGCTACCGTTTAAACATTATTTGGTTGAAACTTGGAAAATATGAGTTTTTGAAGTTTAATTGAAAAATAGTTTTTGGAACTTGAAATTGTATTTGGACATACATTTCAATTGAAGAAACGTTGAAGTTTTGTGAGTGGAAAACAAAAAAAGGATAATTACACTAAAAGACAAGCAAAAGACGAAAATTAACAAAAATGGCCCATATTTCTGAATCTTACCCGACCTGTCACCCTTTTCCTGAGATAGCAGTCTGCCGTAAGGCGTATGTTTATACAAGTTTATACACGTGTATAAAATTGGCTAAATTTGTATAAATGTGTATATGCGAGTGAATAAATCTGTATATTAAGGATGTTTATATGAATTTTTACTTTTTATTGTGTATATTTTTATATTCCTCTCATTGCTACGCATTTATCTATGTATATTCATGTATAATTTATTTTTGGGGGAGATTTGTGTGTATAAACTTCTCCAAAGCAATGATTTAGACGCAATAAACAATATAAATTTAGTAAAATACAAAAAAAGTAACAACACCACTGGCGGGAGAAGTGGGCTGCCTATTTTTGAAAATTTTCCAAAAAAAAAAATCAAAAACTCCCAAATATTTTGAAGATTTTGTTTTCAAATTTGAACAAATTGTATAATCAAACAAAGGATTAAAATATTATCCCAAATTTTGGTCCCAAGTGAACAAACGGGTCATTAATGTTCTAGATTGTTATTTACAAAAAACTTGTGAATTTAGGAAGATTCGTCTATTCAAGGAAAAAGTATCTTCGACAGTGTTCATGCCGCGATTTGTTCGCTTAGTCAAAGTGAAAAGGAAAACTAGCAGTAATAAAAAAGAGGAAAAGTTGGAGGTCTGCAGCTAGAAGTTATATAAAGGGAATTTGGCAAGAAAAAGTATGTGGTGCAAAAGTGTCCTCACAAAGAGTTTTTATAGCATGTTTGGCCAAGCTTCTTTAGAGCAAAAAGTACTTTTTTTTCAAAAAAGGTGTTACTTTTTTTGAAATTTTAATCTGTTTGGCCAATAAATAAAAGTATTTTTTGGTTTCAGCAGAAGCAATTTTTCTGCTGTTTAGAAGAAACTAGAAATTTCTGCTTTTTCCAAAAAGCAGAAGTAGAAGCAGTTTATTAATTTTTTCAAGACAATAATATCCTTACCAAAAATTCTTATTTACCAATTATCCCTCATTAATTAAACTCATATCTCTCTCCAAATATTTCCATTCCAAAGATGTACAATTGAAAGAACATTTGGAGTCTGGAAAAATAGATTTGCTATTTTACGCTCAATGCCTTCTTTCAAGTTTAATACTCAGGTTTATCTTGTTACAAGTACTATGGCTATACATAATTTCATACGACGAAGTTCTTCCACATGAGAATTTTAACAATTATGCTAATGAAGAGTTTAATGAAGGAGATGGACCTTCTGACATTCCTTCAGAACTGCAGGACAAGTTTTCTTCTGTTATGGAGGCATTGCATAATAGAATTAGGGATGAAATTGTTGAGGATTGTGGTCATGTGAGTGACACTACTTATTTTTTTTGTGATTAATTTTCAATATATAATATTTTAACAAGTGATTTTTATGATTAATTTTGAATGATGCGTTTTGATAAATCATCTTGTCAAAAGTAAGTAATTACTACTAATTCATAATACCAAATGTAAAAAAGAATTTTAATGTCCTTATTCGTAATTTGATACGGAAAAGTACTTTTTTAAAATATTGGTCAAACACAATATGTTTATCTAATACAGAGAAAAATACTTCTCAAATAAGTTGGCCAAACACAAACTGCTTATTCTGTAAAGTACTTTTAGAAAAAATATTTTTCAAAATAAGCAGTTTTTAGCAGCTTGGCCAAACATGCTCTTAGAGCCCCCATCAAAAGACTTGAATTTCGCCCAAAAGTCAGGAGTCATTGCACAAAAGTTAAAATGAACAAACAATTATACATATATATGGATACAAGAACAAACTTCGGCATTATTAATAATAGGAGCCAGGAGGGTGCTGGGTGCAATTGAAAAAGATGTATGCCTCATTGAAGAAAATTTAGGTTAACAACAACAATACATTGGTTCCAGCACCCAACAATTTAGGTTATTGTAGACTCCATAGATAGTGGTACAACATTTTAGAGCTTCAAACGGGAAAAGTACACAATAGGAAAAAACTTGGGGCATGCAGCTAGCAGATTCATATAGGAAATTGGCATGGAAAAGTAAGTGGTTCCAAAGGTTCATCGTCACCACAGTTTGGAGTCGAGCATAACAGTTCACATCAAAAGACTTGACCTTATCCCAAAAGATAGGAGTCATGCATATGGAAGAAACAAATGTATACGGATTCTAGAAGAAGCATTAACAGCTTTATCACGTTTCCTACTACAAAATTGATAAAAACTTGTGCAGACACAATTATCCGTCTAAATGGTGATTACTGTTTCGATATGCTGGTAACGTTAAAAAGAAATTTCTGTATTCATGAATTTCAGCAAGAAATATTCGATATAATCATAATGAGAGAAATTTCTACGACATTGATTTACACAAATATCAGCTAGTGATATTAAATAGTATCCTTTAACATACATTAGGGGGGATACCATAAGGATTTAACATAAACACATACTTTGCAGGAACTGAAGATCGAGTTCAATTATCCACACAGCACCACCACTTTAATATTTGCAATCACTAGACAAACCCTGCATATCGTTTGGATCAAAGAAATTTAAAGCTAGTATAAACTAGTCTGCGCCAAGAGACAGACAAGTCACAGGTCTTAAGAAAATTACAAAGTAACCAAAATACTTGGCCTTGCCAAATTCTAGAAGAATGACTAACAAACATTAAAACGTAATTAGAGATTACTAACAAATAACTAAAACTAACCTAATACATATATAGCTAACAAATACTTAGATTAACAAATAACGAACTTCCTAAAAGTCACTCTAAATTGGAGTAACATACAGAAAACCCACTCTAAATTTAACTAAAATATAACAAACTATCTAATTCAATAAGTATATTAATTACTTATCTTTCACACTATTAAATATTATAAACCAGGTCAGACTGACTTACCTACTTGACGTTGTTATTAGATCTCCTTGTAATGAACAAGTATACGAGGTTCCAATATATTCTAAAGCAGAAAAATAACTCTGAGGCGTGGGTTCAAAAATAATTAAAGGCACTCTCGTGCCCCTTCCTGCCTCTTAAACTCCAATTTCACGAACATTTAAGCCAAGGAAATTGACCTAGGCCTTCAATAACCATGGGTCTTGGTTCGTTTACTGCTTTTTTACTTTCTTTTTTTATTTTTATGGATTGAGGGGTCATTTGGTTGGAGGGATTATAACTACGGATTAATTTATCTCATATTGATTTGAGATATTAAATAAATTGGGATAAGAGTTGTCCTATAATTATGAGATTATTTTATTTCATATATAGGGTGTGACAAGTTATCCCAAGTGTTAACCTCATTTATAAACTCAAGACAAAATTTATCCTAAAAATATGGAATATCTCACTTTTGAGAATCCCTCCAACCAAACGATCTCTCAGAATTAAACAGAATGGACGACAAGTCCAGAGGGGTATATTTTTAATAGTCGTTCATAGATTAAGTAGCGAACTACTACTCAATTAAGTAACGACTCACCTTTTGTTAAAGGTATGTTGTATTTAAATTAATGACGTACTTTAAATTTTTAAGTGGGTCGTTCAAGAATAATAACTTTTTTTTTTATTTTTACACATACATACAAACCTACATCCTTAAAAATATAATAAAATAACAATATTTTTTAAATTATATCACATACCAATATTATCCCTAGCACATTTCCAACAATCTAAGACAAAAGAGTAACAATAAAAAATTGCAAAAAACTCAAAATCAACCGAATCTCTCCACTTTCCTTTCCCGTACACAACCGTGGCCGGAATATCTCGCCGGAGCAAGCATCGCCGATCCTCCAACAACTATCTCTGATGCTTTAACCCGAGTTCGTCGGAACTTCCAAGCTTCAACAGAATGTAACACAAGGAATCGATAGTGGATCTGAAAAAATAAATTTGACGGATTTGAGAAACTTTTGAAATCGGATAAATTTGGGGACGTGTAGTTCACACTGTACCCGGAGTCCAAAGCTCCTTCATACCTTCCAAATCACCGTCGTAAGCCAGATACAGTAACCTCAAACCGAAATCAATACTTCCGTCGAGGCCGGCGGTGACTAAGTTAGCAAAAATCAATACCTAAAATAGGTCACGAGTGACGGGATATTCCCGCTAAATATGAGGTTTCATGTCATCACTATTACCATCGACGTTCAAAATATATGTCTATGAAATTGGTAGCGGCGTAGAAGATGAGGAGTAAACGACCGGCAGTGGGACTTTTCCGGCATCCAGCGTTCCCTTAGATTGACTGGTGGAGTCTCTTTGTACTACTCCTTTTCGATCTATATTCTGCCGTGTTTTTTACTCCTCTCTATCTCACTAATTGTCTCCCTCACACACTCAATTCCTTGTTTTTGTACTGTTGTGGTGGTGTCTCCGACCAATTTAAACAAATTTTAAACAATTTGCTCTTAGAAAACGGTCTAAACAGCCTGAAACGGCCCTGAAATAGTCTGAACAGCCTGAAACGGTTCTGAAACAGGGCTGAAACAGGGCTGAAACGGTCGGACACAGCGCTGAAACAGTCAGAAACGGTCTGAAACATCCTGAGAATAATCTGAAACGGTCTGAAAATAATCTAAAATGGCTCTGAAATAGTCTGAAATAGCGTTGAAACAGTGTGATACAGTTTGTAAACAGTGTGATACAGTTTGTAACAGTGTTAAAATAATATGATACAGTCTGAAACGACGTTGAAATAATCTGAAACAGCTCTTCAAATAGTCTGATACAGTCTAAAATGGCGTAGAAACAGTATGATACAGTCTAAAACGACGTTGAAACAATCTGAAACAAAATGTTAAAAATAATGTGAAACAATGCAAAAAAAAAAAGTGAAATAGTTTAGAAATAGTGAGAAACAACACACAAACGGGATGTGACAATGCTGAAACAATCTAGAAACAACTAGATATAGTCTAGAAATAGTTAGATACGGTGCAAAACAACCTGAAATGGTGCAGAAACAATTAGATACGGTGCTGAAACAACTTGAAACATCATAGATACAGTTAGATTCAGAGCAAAAATAGTGCGGATACAATGATATACAATGCTGAAATGGTCTGAAACAGTTAGTGAAAAATTTTGAAACAAAATGTAAAAAATAATGTGAAACGACGCAACAAAAGGTGAAATAGCTTAGAAACAGTGAGAAACAACGCACAAACGAGATGAAACAATATTGAAACACTCTAGAAACAGCTAGATACAGTCTAAAAATAGTTAGATACGGTGTAAAACAACCTGAAATGGTGCTGAAACGGTTAGATACAGTGCTGAAACAATCTGAAACAGGGTAGATACAGTGATGAAACAGCGAGATACGGTGCTGAAACAGTCTGAAATTGAGAGGAGAGAAAGTGAAATTAGGAAAAATAGTGGGAGGAAAAGTGAAATTGGGAAAAATGGGAGGAGGAAAAGTGATTTTGGGGGAAGTATGAGGAAGAATGTAAGGATTTACTATGTTATGAGAAAATATTGCTATGTTTGTAATTAACTTTTCCTTTCCTCTATATTGAGTAATTTTGATAAAATATTGTTATGTTTTGTAAATAAATCCTAGAATTTGTATTTTTATGTAAAAATTCCATTTTTTCTTTAACGGGAGAATTGCAGAACGATGACGCCATAGGCAATGATTTACCTTTTTTATCTCTATTATGGTGGTTTAGCAAAAATGACGTCTCTTTGTTTTAATGAATAAACTTTGGACGATAATACCCATTTGAATCTTATAAATTATGTGCGGGAACTAACTGGGGTATTGGGACCGAGGTCAAGTACTAACATGACAACACTTTCCCTCGACCCCTTTCTCTAATCTCGCAGCTAATCGCCTTGAAGTCTAGCCTAGGCAGCATTTGTCCTCGACCCCTTCCCCCAATGTTTCCTAGGCATCACTTGCCCTCGACCCCTTCCCACGTTCTTCCAGCTAATTGCCTTGAAGTCTTGAGTAGTTAGCACGTACCTTCACCTCTTACCTCAATCTCCTAGATAATTGAAGTCTAGCCTAGACAGAACTTGCCCTCGACCTCTTCTCACATTCTCCCAGCTAATTGCCTTGAAGTCCTACCTATACAACACTTCCAACCCAAAAAAAAAAAAAAAAAAAAAAAAGAAGGAACACAAAATGAGGCAATTTTACTAAAACGGTGGAAAATGAGGACAAACTCTCAGAACCAGTCAAACTTGACAACATCAGGTGAAATTTCATGTTCTTTGATAGGTGGTTGTAGTTTAAGAACCTGCAAGCTGTCAAAAACTGGTTACTTTAAAAAGTAACTTTCATAAAAATTCTTCCCAAATAAGTGCTTTTGTAAAATAAACAGTTTGTATTTCGCCAATTCATTTGAGAAGTTATTTTTAAAATAATAATGGTTGGATAATCTTTACAAAAGTTGTTTTGAGGGTCAAATTATGAAAAACGATAATATTAAGGTTCATCTTGTGACTAGTATTATTTTAATGTAGAAAAGATATAAATAATGTAAAACTTAATTTAATCTTTTATTTGGATTTAGTTAAAATATAGAACAAAAAATAAAATTATATTTTAAGGTTTATAATTACTAGGAAAAAAGAGTTTAGTAAATAAAAATATTCGATAAAGTTGTTTTGTTTTGAAAATTTTATAAACTGCTTCTGGGAGAATAAAAATTTTTAGCTTCTTCCAAAAATAGAAAACATGCTTATACTTTTTCCGAGATTCACTTTTAAATATTGACCAACACCTTAATCCTCAAATTTACACAAAAGAGTTTTTTCAAGAAAAAAATTGTTTGTTCTCCAGAAGTTTGACCAAATAGTCTATAAATCATTCAATGACCCATCTTCTTCTCCTTTTTTTCTTTTAACTTTGATCATGATGTGTGAGTTCTACTCGACAATTCAAATCTATTATTATATCTATTTCTAGTGATTAGTTCAATTACAAAGCAAATTAGAAAGAAAAAAAATGCTTTTTATGATTTCTAATAAACTTAATTAAAACTATGTTCTCTGTATGCTGACAAGTTCTCTTATGGGACACCTTTTCTATTATAATTTTTTTTCTTTGTTATATATTGGGGGATAGGGGAAGGGAGCATGTGAATTCAAACTTGCACCAATAGAGTGGATATTTCAGATCCTCACCACTGGAGCAACTATAAATTCACTTACGAGAAATTTGGACTATTAATTGCATAAAAAATTTTTGCCCAAACTATCCAGATGTGCTAAGGTTTTGTCCGAGGCTACTTTCCATTGAAAAATCTGTTAAAATTTTGACTGATATTTTTACCGTTGATAACCATCTTTGAAACTTTTGGTAGTGTATGTACGCCCATAAATATGTTGATTATATCGTAATCTGATATTAGATACATTACCTCTTTATATAACTGGCATAGATAAGTTTTTGACTTGTTCGCATAAATCACTAGTTGTTTACATACTAATGACTAATAAGATCGAGCACTTTTTCTTGTAAAAAAAAATCAAATCCTATCACGGTAAGACTTAGATCTGAATCGTCTCACTTTGTCCAAGACTATAAAGATAGATCTTAATACTTTTCTCACCGCTCTCAATTGCAAAAATATTATAATGGTAAAATTATAGTTTTGACTCCTTCTCGGTGAATTCATTTGGAAAGCTTTTCTACTTGTTTTTATCTCCGAGTAAGTCTAGACGTTTTCATTTTATTAAACTTCATATCAGGCTGCAATTCATGTTTGCAGGCAAGGAAGCATTGTGCAATCAAAAATGTCTTCTCAAATCAGGTGTGTATACGTGCATGTGTTACTAATTTTAATTTATTTAACTTGATCTTCTAAGATGTTGAAACTTTTCGTTTAAACTTGATTTTCTAAGATGTTGAAACTTTTCATGACATTAAATTAGGTTTTGACTATATATTTGTGTTCTTATTTGTAAAACAACAATTTTCATAAGCCTCTTATGCAATTTCTACCTCCATTGAATTTAAACATTTCATGTAGTTTTAACCTTGAAATCCTAAGCGAATTATATTTTAATAACCAAAATAATTACAAGGGGACTGGACCTTGCCTCCATTTTCTCTTAAGAGAAAGAGATTAAACTCATCTCGGTTGCATCCAATAAAATCAAAAATATTTGTGTTCTTCTTTGCAAAACATAAGACGGTTAGGCAATTTCTACATCTATTGGAATTAATATTTGGTGTAGTTTCAACCTTGAAATCCTAGACGATCTATCTTTTGATAACAAAATAATTACGAAAGAAGTTACGATAGTTTGACACTTCACTTAAGAAAGATCATCGTACTACTCATACATGACACCTATTGTAACTATTTTTTGAATTTTATGTCAATTATAAGATAAAACATGTAATTTCAAAAAGTGTTTACCGCTATAACATAGTCCATTCATTGCTTCCCTTTGATATTTCATTTAACATTTTTTGTTTTATGGTAAACTATATCTCTAATTGATGAAAAATGTAAATTTTTAACTTTTCTTATTTTTCATTATTAGTAACTAGTAGAAGGGACTGGTGTAATCATTCTTTAACTTTTTACTTATTCAAGCTAAGTTTCAGATTTTCATGGTCATTAATGTACTTTTACTCTCTTTTTTCTCAAATTGGCGATCTTCGAATTTCATTAGCACTTGTTTCACTAAGCACATAAAATATTTTTCAATTAAAGTTGAAATTTCAGATTTGGTCAAATATTAATGCATGCAGATAGTTTGACTTTCATTCTTATTATTCATTAATACATTCCTTTTCAAGTTAAATTTCAAATCTTATAGTGAATTTCACTAAGTTAATTAAACATTTTCCTATCTGAGTAAAATTTCATATTTTTTCTTATTAAGGCAAGCTGAGAATTTGAATATGGTTGCAAATTTTATCACGTATATATGCTAAAGTATTTACTTACTTGCTTAAAAGTTTTAGATTTCGTTGATGTAATTATATGTGCATAACTTTTTTGAAGTAAAATTCACTTTGCTACTATAATTCTATCATGATAGTAGATTATTATCATTTATAAGATTTGATTAGAAATTTATTGTGAATAAACTCTTGATGTGTTTAAATAATCATGATATTTCATTCTCATTCTCATAAGTGCCATTTCTTGAAGAAAAAAAAAATTCATCAACAACTTTTATATTATCCTCCTTCCTTTAAATTTTACCATTGAGAAAAGATGACAAAAGGGCGTCAAAAAATTCCAATGGTAAAAATAGAAAAGGAAGATGATTATTTCTATTAGGTTATCAAAAGATAGTTCGTAAGGAGTTCCCAACCATAAGATCACTTTCTATGAAAGTGCAAGAAACCCCTTACCCAAATTCTCTTTTGATTGAGATAACAAAATATGTTGCAAGTTAATCTTAAATAGCACAATATAGTATTACAACAACAGCAACAACAATAACAACAATCAGAGTACAAATTAGACTTTTATTATAATTACAGTGACAAACTTAAAAAGCATAAAATAAAATATCCTGCATTCCAACATTACAAATTAAAATTTTCATAATTATAGCTTTAACATCAGTTCACATAAGTGATCATTATATGTGTTGAAGATGAAGCTTCATTTTCCAATCGTTTAAACAGCTATCCCTGTTAAAGGCGGTGCTAGTTAACCAAGCTTCGAATTTTGTGACTTCGCTAACGTTAAACTGATCAATTTATTCTACCAATCTTTCCCACCAATTTCTCTCTCTCGTAAAATTCAAGTGCTTGAGCACTTACAGCTGCTTCTACACTGTCCAAGCATTTACTCATTATGTTGAGTTGATTGACTTTGTTTCGTGTAAGAGTCGCAATTAGGCCGGTGCTTTCACTTAGTTGCATACTTGCATATTGGGATACAAAAAACAATCAATGATCGCTTCAGGTGTAGGGTGAAAAAACGAGAAAGACTTTTTGGTGGGGGGAAAGAGTATTATTCAAATCTCAAGATTGTATGGAGCTACAAGTTCGCTCACTTTTTTGTATAATTCTGAGCTACGCTTCGAAAACATCATGTAACAGTCATCTTCATTATCTACTTTTACCATCGGAATCTTTTGGCGCCCTTTTGTCATTTTTTCCTCCTTGGTAAAATTATAAGGAAGGTGAATAAAATAAATGTTATTGATGAATATTCGTTTTCTTCAAAAAATGGTACTTATGAGAATGAAATATCATGATTATTTATACACACCAAGAATCTCTTCACAATAAATTTCTAACCAAATCTTATTAGTGATAGTATCTATTCACCATGGTGGAGGTATAGTAGCAAATTGAATTTTGCTCCAAATATGTTATGCACATATAATTACATCAAAGGAATCTAAAACTTTTAAGTAAGGAAGTAAATACTTTAAAAAATATATGTGATAAAATTACGACATTCATTCCCATCTTGCCTTAACAAGAAATATTATGAAATTTTACTCAAATATTTGCTTAGTTACATTCACTATAAGATTGAAATTTAACTTGAAAATAAATATATTAATGAATAAGGAGGATGAACATCAAAAATTTACAGGCATTAACATTTGACAAAATCTGAAATTTCAACTTTAATTGAAAAATATTTTATGTTCTTAGTGAAACAAGTGCAAATGATATTAGAAGATCACCAATTTGAGAAAAAAAGTAGAGGTACATCAACAACAATGAAAATCTGAAATTTATCTTGAATAGGTAAAAAAAAAAAAAAATTAAAGAATGACTACATCAAACCCTTCTTTTCAATAGGAATAAAAATAAGAAAAGTTAACAATTTACCGTTTTCCTCAATTAAAAATAAAAGATTACCATATATCAAAAAAAAAAGTTAAATGAAATATCAAAGATAAACAATGAATGGACTATATTATCGCGGTAAGCACTTGCTGAAATTACATGTTTAATTTTATGTCATAATCGACATAAAATTCAGAAAATAGTTACAATAGGTGTCATGTATAACTAGTATTGTGATTCAACTTCAAGTGAAGTGTCAAACTATCATATTTTCTTATGACTAAAAATAAATCACCTAAATAAATTATTATAAAGAAGCCAATCTTATAATAGAATTTAGCAAGTAAGTCAATGCATGTCGAATTAGAAATAAAAAATGCACATTTCACTAATAATGTTAATTTATTGGATACAATAGAGATGAGTTTTATTTCTTCCTTATTTTGAAAAAAAAAAAATAGAGAGAGCAAGGTTCAGTCCCACTTCTTACGTAATTATTTAGTTATCAAAAGATAGTTTGTTTAGGATTTCAAGGTTGAAACTACACTAAATGTTAATTCATTAGATGTATGATAAGTTGTATTTTACCAATTTAAAAACTATTTAAACTTTCGTTTTTGAACCCAAAAACAATATTTTGTGTTGTTATGCCATGAATTGCTTAGTTTCAGGTTACAATGAGTTTACAAGAGTGGTTGACTAAATATTGATGCTAAAGAGTAAGAAATGGAGCCAAATTATGTGAACGGCAGATGGGCAGAAAAGGGTGCCCCGCCCTGATGTGTAGGTAGACCGCCTGAAGAAGTCCTGAGAGTTATCAATCTGAAGTCAGGATGGGCGCCCCACCTTCATAATTAGGCAGACCGCCTAAGGGAGATCCTGAGAGCTATCATGCTAAAACTCAAGATGGGCACCCCGCCCTGAAGACAAGGCAGACTGCCTCCTGAGATACAGAAACGTTGCAAGTCTGGAGCTACAAAGGGCGCCCCGCTTCAAGAATTGGGCGGACCGCCCAAGCCTGCAAAAAACAAGTTAAAGTTAGCGAAGTCATAGAAGGGTGGACCGCCCCTTGTCCTTAGGCGGGCCGCCTATGTCAAAATGGCAGATTTGTAATTTAATTCTCTGCATAGTATAAATAGAACAAAGCTATACTTTAACATATTATATTCCATATTTCAAACACTACTCTTAGAGGCAAGGTTTTAAGAGGCAAGTAACAAGGTTTCACTGATTAGTAAGCCCTTTAACATGTACTTTTGATTTCTTAATCATTTATCAATACATATTTTATTTTTGAATCCATATCATCTTTTCATTACATGATTTTGTCTTTGATTCAAACCCCTAGTATGAGTAGCTAAACTCATAACTAGGGGTGTAAACATGTTATAAGTGGTAGAAAATCAATGGGTGTTCCTTAGTTTCACTAAACATAACATGGGTAATAATTATCTAACTCCTATAACATTAATATCAAAATCTTAGTGCTCATGATAATAGGGTTTCATTTCTACTTTGCTAGTTAAAGATTCGAGAGAGATTAACTAGTGCAGATTAGCGGAATTAGCAAGGATTTGGGTATTGTTAGCTAAAACTTAGCCTAACCTATCTAAAAGAAGTTACACTCGAAAGAGATCTTCTTTCCTCGGGTCCATGAGTTAGACCTTTATGCGCTAAGCTAAGGCTCTGGCGAGCGTAGTGAGGTAGATCCCTCTTAGGCCTGGCAGATTCTAGGGGTTACCATAGAATGACTCGATCATATCATACCTGTGTTAGGTAGGTGAAAATACTATACTCATTGATTGGACACCACTATTAGCCATTTACACCCCTAGATTCCATCTATAGAATCAATTCCTTAATGTTTTTTTACTTACTTGCTTTGTAGTTTATGTTAGATTTACACCAAACACTCATATTCTGGGAGTCTTAACTAACACCATTTGATTGTCTATTTACGACTCTCTCACTTGAACAAATTAGTTCCCTTGAGAAATTGACCTCGACTCATGTCGGGTATATATCTTTGACTGGTACTGGCAAAGTATGTTGTTCCTTCATTTTGTTCTTGTGACTGGTACTGGCAGAGTGGATAATTTCAGCTTCCACGGTTTCTTTTTCTTCGGGCCTTCAAGAACCTAATTACTTCCTTTATTTCTAGCATTTCTTTGTCATTTCTGCTATTCATATGAGACAGAGTTTCCATAACCTTCTGCAATTTATCTTGAATCTCCGCTAATCTGATGTCTTCAACATTCTTATCGACCTTACTCATGACGAATTAGTCCAAGGATTGTGGGCTCTGATACAAATTGATGCAAGAAGAAGAAATCAAATGAAAAATGTTAATCCAGGAGTAGTTACTCAAGGAAGATGGAAGCTAATTCAGGAATTGATCGAGAATTTAGCTAGGGTTATAGAATGATAAAGAGGAAGGAGAAACTTGTATTATATCAAGATAAATGAATGAATGTTACAAGAATTGATTCTATCTATATATGAATTGCAAAATATCTAAAGAAATAATATTCCTAACCGACTCAACTAACATTTCTTCGAACTAACTCACTCTAACTAACTCCTACCAGCTCAGCATCGACACATCAGCTCACTCCAACTGCATTTCTTCTTAGCTCGTTAATATTGCATCATAATCGTATTACTTGTGGCCTAATAACATAAATTCAATTGCTTAAACACTTTTAGAACAATTTAGAATTGAGGAAATTGAAGAAGAGTTCAGAATGGATGTTGTGGTGCTGAAATTCTATTATAGAACTCAAGGAGTTAACAAGTTTGAATTTGACATCAAAGTGATTGGCTTGCTTGCCAGAAAACATATATTGTTTAGATTTGATATTATCATATGCGTCAAGATTATCTGCACAATCGTCTTTACAGAATTTCTGTGCATGGTTTAATCCTTAAGAAGAAACCTCAAGGACTTTAACAAGTTTGCGAAGAAATCTCAGTTATAAAGTTGATGGTTCCAACGAAATACAGTGATGCTGTTTTGAGTATCCAAAAGAAATTAAAATTTTAGTAAAGTGTCGGTCACTTTCACTAACAATCCTTATTAAAAGAGTTGAATGAAAAAATCCATGCATGGCTTTCTAACATCCTCTACTACGTCACAATTGAGTAAAAAGTTTTAACTTGTGTTGTCCAAACTAGCGTTACTGTTCTATTTTCCATTCAAATACAGAGTTCCCTTTGGACTTACCTGGAATGTGATACATAATTGCATGTAAAAATGCTATGGCGCATAAAAGAGCATTCTGGATACAAATTTGCATCGGATAACCAGGGAATTGTAAACTATGAAACCATAAATAAAAAATTTCACCAGGTGAACAACAGGAAAAGAAGATGAAATAAAGAAAGAATAATCCCAAAAATTCAGTAGATTAGTGATCGAGCTTTAAGATCCTTCTCCAAATCCAATCTATTGATGCAAACACAATCATTTTGTTATACCATTTGGAGCTTGAGCAAGTTCAACGGCCAACATACAGTGTTGCACCGGAGTTGTAAAAGTTAAATCCTTGCAGTCTGAGTTTTCCTGCTAGACAACCGGCCAACTCCCAACAGAACATCATGGCAGTTTTCTGTCATTATTTTCCGGACAAGCAATGCAAAATCATTGTGTAGGATCTTTCTTGGTGGATGTTTCTCCCTTGACCAAATTCCAGAATCAAGACTAACATTGAAGAATCGTAAACAAGTATCTTTAATACAACTTTCATGGCTCAAATCACTAGTTCTTGACACCCCTAAAACAGAAAATGAAACCATACCTATCTTCAAGCCATTTATAAATTCACATGTTAGCTGTACTTGGTTTAGATAGATGGTTAATGACCAGCTGAAGTTTCAATATTGCAATGAATATATATGCAAGCCTACCAAAGATCAAGATATCAAGATATGGAAACTACTTCATAAATGCTCAGGAAGAACTCAATCAGAAAAGCATTCAGCAACTTGTTTATGTAATCCATTAATGCTTGTGTGATAATAATCAATAAACAGATATGACAACAAGCGAAGAATCTAGAAACATATGAGGGACGATGACAGTTGAAACCCTCATTGTCATCCTTTGTGGGCATAGCTGACACGAATATTTCTGCCCTCCAATAACTAAGCACGATAAACAAAACTGTTAGATAAATGTAACAATATACATAGAAGTTAGAACTTATAGCATCTTAAACTTACCTGACCATCCATTTCCTTCAAAGCCTTGCTAGCTGCAGTTTCAGAAGTGAACTTCACAAACCCATATCCTTTGGATTTTCCACTTTTATGATCACATATTACTTTTGCTGAAAGTGGATAAGCTTATATTATCAAAAAAAAAAAAAAAGAAAGTGGATAAGCTTATGTTTCCATACAAAATCAAGTCACAAGACCAAAGAGAACTATTGCCATCCCGTACATTACCTTCAATTATTTCACCATGATGCTCAAAAGCTTGTTTGAGAACAGGTTCATTGGTATCATAACAAAGCCCTGAAAGAAACCAGATAATAGAAAAAGACGGCGGTTAGTAACTCCATCAGACTTCTTTGGATCCAAGATATCGTCTTAACAGGTATCCAAATTTATTCAGTTAATAGCCTTAATAGATAAGACGATTAAGTGTTCATCTGGATTTGATCTTAAATGTAATCACAATTATTTTTGGCTTTGTACTCTGTATAAACAGCCGAACATTTTAGAATGCACATAATATATCAAGTCATTGAAGTAAGCAATTGCAAGACAGTCATCCAAAAGCATAAACTTTGATGGGAAATAGCCTTGCGCAAACATGTGACTGCTAATTCATCAACAGCCATAGTTTTTTTTTTTAAAAGCAAGGTCACTAAGCATGTTGCCTAGTGACAAAGTTTATTTATCCAAATAATAAAAAACAATAAAGCCTTACAGTGAAAAAACCTTACGATTATTTTGGATCTGCTTTTGCTCAATTAACAACATGCAACTTGTCAGCCAAGAAACACCCCCCAGCCAAACCACTCCCTTTGACTGCAGTTCCTGTCTTTCATGTCTATTGACCAGGAATAAAACCAAACTTTAACACACTCCAGGGTTTTGGTTCTACGGCAAAGATGTGCCGGGTAGTTTCACATCAGTTCAATAGTTAGCTGTTGAACCAAGTCTAGTATTTAAGTGGAGAAAGAAGAAAAAGAACTAACTTTAACACCATTAAGAGGATTTGCGTACTGTTGCAGAAATTAGGACGCTGCAGATAGTATAACGCAACCTTCTCTAGAAACAACCAGAAGTGTTTTATTTCACATAGTCAGCGAAAATTTTGTTCAAGAGTTAAAAATATTTGATAAGGAAAGACCAGCGAATGTCAAGATTGCCAAAGTCCTTACAGAAAGACTGAAGGAGGTCGTTAACAAACTAGTTTCTGGAAATCAAAATGCCTTCTTAAAAGGCAGACAAATAGGAGATGCTGCTCATTTGGCAAACGAGTGCATAGATTATTATTTGAAGAAAAGAAATTCCTGCAGTGGTTTTTAAATTGGACATTAAGAAAGCATACGATTGTGTCAATTGGCCTTGCTTGTTGAAGCTGCTGGAGAAGATGAATTTTGGAGACAAATGGATCCAATGGATAAAGTTTTGTGTGACCACAGCAAAGTTTTCAGTTCTCATCAATGGCAATCCGACGGGTTATTTTAGTTCTCAAAGGGGCCTTAGACAAGGGGATCCATTGTCCCCTTATTCGTTTCTTCTTGTAATGGAGGTGCTGAGTCAAATGATAAATAATGCTGTCAGAAGTGGCTGGATTAAAGGTTTCAAAGTTGAAGATCATGCAGGCAATTGTGTGGAGACCTCTCATATATTGTACGCTGATGATACTTTGTTATTGTGCGGGGCCGAAAGAGAGCAGGTGCTTCACTTAAGGGTGGTCCTACTAGCCTTTGAAGCTATAACTGGTCTAACAATCAACCTGGCCAAGAGTTCAATGTTCTCTTTGAATGCGGATAGCAATATTAATATGCTGGCTGATATTATGGGTTGCAAAACAGAGAAGATCCCCACCACTTATTTGGGACTACCTCTAGGTGCAAAGTTTAGAAACAAGTCGGTGTGGAATGGAGTAATAGAGAAGTGTGAAAAAAAACTGGCGCCATGGAAGCAGCAATATTTGTCTCTTGGGGGTAGACTTACTTTAGTTAACAGTGTTCTTGATGGAATCCCAACCTACTTAATGTCTCTGATTTCTATGCCAGCAAGCGTGGAAAAGAAAATTGATAGAATCAGAAGACAATTTCTGTGGGAAGGTAATGCAGAAAAGAAAAAATTTCACTTAGTCAAATGGAGTACTGTGACAAAACATAAGAAGGAAGGGGGTCTGGGAGTTAAAAATCTTAGAGCTCATAACCAGAGTTTGCTTTGTAAGTGGTTGTGGAGATTAAATGACGGGAAAGAATATCCTTGGAAAGCAGTGGTGGAGATCAAATATGGGAGAGGGCTATTGGGCACCTAAAACAATAAAGACCCCACATGGAATAGCTATATGGAGACAAATTTCTGATCTCTGAGATAATTTTAGCAAGCATCTCAGTATGGTGGTGGGCAATGGGGAAAAGATCAGACTTTGGAAAGATAATTGGGATGGTTCCGTTTTGATGAAAGAACAATTTCCTAACTTGTATAGATTGGTTCTAAATACTGCCGTTACATTAGCAGATACCTTCACTGAATCAGGTTGGAATTTTAAATTTAGAAGGAGACTCTTTGATAGGGAGATGCAGGAAGTAGATCTCATTCATTAAGAAAATGCAAACAATTGTGATTTCACCGGAAAAGGAAGATGGCTTGTACTGGAGAGCAAATAACAAAGGTATTTTTTCAGTCAAGTCATATTATAAAGAGCTTAATGCTGATCAATCAGGACAAGTACAAAAGTGGCCTCAGGACAAGTACAAAAGTGGCCTTGGAAGATGATCTGGAAGAGTTCAGTCCCAACAAAAGTAATGTTTTGGTTGGTTAGTAGCGCACAGGGCATGTTTAACTCAAGAAAAATTGAAGAAAAGGGGCTGGACGTTGTGTAGTAGATGCTATTTATGCGAAGACTCCTCTGAATCTGTGGATCACCTCTTTGTGCATTGTAAATTTACATGGCAAGTGTGGACTATGTTTTTGACAATTTTTGGTGTCCAATGGGTCAGCCCTATGGAGTTCAGAAAGGTGTTAGAAAGCTGGGAATTTGCATGTCCAGTAGTATCCTTGAAGAAGGCATGGAGATCTATTCCTCTATGCATAGCTTGGACTATATGGAATGAGAAGAACAAGAGATGCTTTGAAGGAAAGAAGGAGCAACTACAATCTGTAAAATTTAGTTGCCTGCACTATTTGTACTATTGGAAGGACGGAAATGTTGTTCAAAATCTTCATAACTTGCTGGACTTGCTAGTTTTCCTAGGAATTTAATGTAACCAAGTTCAGCTTTTCTGTGTGTACATCTCACAGTATCAGCTTGATACTGATTAAATAAAACTTCACCTTATCAAAAAATATCCTGGAAAAAATCAACTAAACACAGAGAGACAAAGAAGCAGTCTTTAGCTTCAAATGTATCAGAGTAATCAAGAAAAAAAAAAAGACTCATCTAAGTTCAAATCTTCAGCAAATGACAGGACACTCTACGCTGACAACATACAATATCAGGGGACTGAAGTACTTATTTAACACCAAAGGAAGTTGATTATTGATATCAGGATTCATTTTACATACCGCATTCCTATCCCATTATAAATGTTGCAGAAGTAAGCTTGTGAAAACAATTCTTTCTGGAATTGCTACTTTGTCTTTGAGATGCGAACAAGACTAACTCTACCTATCGCTTTGCATAATTGGTCCTAACTCCGAATAAAGGAGAAATGTTGCAGCCGATTGACAGCAGCATAATAGCCGTGATAATTCTCTACAGAACATCATGCTTTTGGGAATTCATTCCAAGCTAGAACTATGTTAATGGTAACGGAAAATACAAATACGACGACAATTTTCTAACGGCAAGGGCATGAATGGACCAAAAGTTTAACGGATGACCAAATTGAGCAATTTCGGATAGTACAAGGGCAAATTTGGATCTTTTATAAAAAATAAATAAATAATAAGATGCGGACGAAGCTGAATGGATATAATGGATTCATAAAGCCAACACCCAACTAGTTTAATATTGACGCGTAGTTGATTGACTGTTTGACTGTTATGAGAATATAACTCAAAAATTGAACTTTTTGCAGTGGTATTTATAGCAGGAAAAGGTAATACATAACATTCAAGTACTCTCCCTCCGTCCCATCATCCCATTTTATGTGAACGTCGTTTCTAGTCGCTCCCAAAAGAATGACACTTTTGTATATTTAGTACTAATATATTTAGCTTTATGAGATAATTCACAGTCACACAAGTTTCTAAGTTTTTTCTTTTCTTCATTTTTTTTTTTAAACTCCGTACCCAGTCAATCACCTTCACATAAATTGAAATATATGGAGTAAGATTTAAGGATAAATAATCATATTTATACGGGAAAAGCAAAACTATACGGCCATCACGATATAAGCAAAAAAAGAAAAGCAAAGTGTAGAATTCATTAAATATAAATGACTAAAATAGAAAAGGAAGAAAGAAACCTCCAACGAACAATTTGGTGCAAGAGTAGCGGATTGTAGCAAGTGGGGTTGTTGGATTATTTACAAATAACCCATTTAAACGTTGCATTTCTAGCCACCACCACCAGGCACGAAACCAAGTAAGCTCCTGTTCTTTGTTATTCTCTTCTTTGGTTTTGCAGTCTATTTATGTGAAGGAGAAATTTGCACAATTAAAGGAATTTCTGTTAAATAGCCTTTTATATTAAATTCAAAACTAATTGCCCAAAGTTCAATTAACCACATTTTTATCGATCAACGATGCTTGTATTGTACTCCCTCCGTCCCAAATTAGTTGTCGCTTTAGGAAAAATGGTGTGTCTCAAATTAATTGTCGCTTTAGGATTTCAAGACAAAAATTGTTAGTCTTTTCCAACTATACCCTTAATAATTAAAAAAATTCTCAACAAAATTTAATAGTCAAACATTAAATAGGGGTAACATAGTAAAACACACACTCTATTTAATGATTTTCTTAATGGGCGTGAAGAAGCTAAAGGCGACAACTAATTTGGGACGGAGAGAGTATGTTTTAGTCAATTAAAGTGTAAAATTTGCACCCACATGCAACTTTTGTCACTGATATTTAGTTTGAAGCCACTTTTTTTATTTGTCTTATATAAGATGCCACTTTTGGAACTTCAATCTTTGTGGCTGAAGTTCAAACCTTGTGCATATATTATGAAGTTTCAACTTCAATCTGTAAGGGCTGAACTTTTAGGTATAGATGCGTAAACTTCAATCCTTGTGGACTGAAGTTGAACTTCAATGTGAATTTTGATGTGCAGCTATTTTTGGATGCACTCAAAGAGTTTTATCCACCGCTTTAAAATTAATTGAGAAATAGCCAAAAATTCGCTCCATTAGCATTGGAAAAACACTCCAGACTAGTCCCATAACAAAATACTAACTTGTTCAAAGCCCCAGTATTTTGTTATTAGACTGAAGCTTTATATATAAAGTCTCATAACAAAATAATGGGACCTTGAACTAACGTGTTCAAAGGTCCCATTATTTTGTTATAGGACTTTATCCCATAACAAAATAATGGGATTTATCCCATAACAAAGGTCTGGGTTAAATCTCATTATTTTGTTATGACACTTTATATATAAAGTTTCAGTCTCATAACAAAATACTGGGGCTTTGAACAAGTTTTATTCAAAGTCCTAGTATTTTGTTATGGGACTGAAGCTTTGTATAAAGTCTCATAACAAAATAGTGAGGGCTTTGAACAAAACCTCAGTATTTTATACTGGGGTTAGTTTACTGAAGTTTTATATAAAGTCTCAGTATTTATATTGGGACTTGTCCGAATGTGGCTATTTCTCAGTGAATTTATTTTTGACGGCTACAAATCAATTAGCGCGTGCCAAACAGGCCTCTACGCAAAAAATTTACAACTTCAATCCTTGTGGGCTGAACTTGTGTGAAGTTCAACCCAAAAAAAATTGAAATTCTAAAAAGTGATCTCTCATGTAAAATCAATAAAAAAATGGCCTCAAATCAAAGACCACGACCAAAAGTCACCTTTGGTGCACTCCGCCCAATTAAAGTTGGAACTTTTAGCAATTTTTGTGATAAAATTGCACGACTTTTGGTGGCCTGTCAGAATATAAAACTACCATTTTTGGACAAATTCGTTAAATGGAGGTAAAACATAAACAACATCTATAAAGGAACTAGGGTGTTTATGGTACGGTACGGTACGATTTTAAACTTATCGGTAACGGTATGTAATTATGTAAAACCAATACCGTACCGATAAGCTATCGGTTATCGGTTATCGATAGTTAACGGTTCGGTAAGCGGTATACCGAAGCCACAATAACCCAGATTTACGAAAGGAAGTAATCAAAGAAAGCTTGCTGGATTAATAAGAAATCTCACAAAAGCTCATAAAAAGATTAGCTTTACTCTTAAATGTACAACTTATAAACTTTTGTTACAAGCAGCAGCACAACCTACAGAAAAGAAAATTAACCAAAAGAAGGTAAATTTCATTCATATCTTCCATAAACAGACAGCTATTAATATTACTTATCAACATTAGCAACCTCAATCAAGGGATTATCATTTTACAGTAATGTTTCCTCCGCCAACATCTATGCACCTTCTGCAATGTTTTCTCCCCAACATTCTCCATCTTAGAATGTTGTAATGACAAATTGAAAATGGGTCAGGCCTCATATGTTTGTAACGACAAATAGCCACTAGTAGCAATAATATTTATACTTTAACATATAAATTAATATACTAATAATAAATAAAATACATAAAAATTATAAAAAAATCCTTATCGGTTATCGGTACGGTAACGGTAATGATATATAGAAACCGTTACCATACCGATATCTTATCAGTATTAGAAATTTATACCATTATCGAACCAATAACCGTTATACCGATACCGTTATGCTTATCGGTAGCGGTAACGGTTCGGATATCGGTACCGGTTCGATTTTGCACACCCCTAAAAGAAACTTCTAGTGAATAACAAATGTTTATGCAAAATAGACAGATCTGGCGCAGTTGTTATATTTATTATCCCCACAAAAAGAGTTACAATTTTGGCCTCGGTCAAGAAAGGATTGGGAATTGCTATCCCGCAACTGCAAGGAACTTTCTAATGAGGGCTAAATTTGTAAAAAAATTCACATAGGATGCAAGAAGTGTCCTATTTCTGTAAATCACCCCGATAGTAAAGGGTGAATTAAAAATTTGAGCACAAATACATCTGGTCTTAAAAATATAAGCACATTTTTTGTGGTCTTGAAAATATAAGCACTTACCATTAAATGAAGCTGAAAGTACGAAAATATCTTTACTAATAGAGAACTTCTCGTATTTACAAAAATGCCACCGATCATTTTTTGAAGCCATAATTACAAAACTGACGCCGCACTTTTTTACATCTGAAATTACAAAAAACGCCACTGCTTCCTACGTAGCAGAAAATAATGTCAATTTCACGTCCATTTTGTGAATAAATAACGTCAAAATCGTTATCGTTTCGCTCATAAATAAATTCAAACCGGCATTGTTTCACTCACATAAAAAAATCAAAGCTAAACAAAATATAAGACCAACTGAAGTCATTTTTTTCATACAATAAGTAAAAAATCATGTTCGTTGTGTGAAAAAATGATGTCATATCGGCCTTACTTTATTCATTACTTTTCTTTTTTTTTTTTAAAAGGAGAATATATTACTATATCAACATTCCCCTCGAAGACCTGTCTTAGTTTACATTTTGAGGCTGTCAATGTAATATTATTCACGCCAAAAGTTGGACTAACGAAAGAGCAGCTGAAAACTTCATCCTTCATCACCGAAAACCCAACCCAACAAAGAACCAAACCAGCGTGAATTTACATAATTAGCTAGATCGAATAATTCCACGGATGATACAAATGTAGAAAATATCAAATCAGACACCGAAATTTTTTTCCCGTATTTTCAAAATCAAATATACTCTAATTTAGTGTGATTTTTGAAAAAATAATGGTAGAAATGGAAAGAGGAGGCCAAGACAAATCTAGGAATGTAATTTTTGCAATATTTCGGTGGCGGCGGTCAATGTCGATCAACAACAACCGAGCTATGGTGGATAAAGGGAAGAAGTGGAAGAAGGATTTTATAAAGAGAGAAAGTGTGAAAGAAGAAAGCTTGTCAATAATTGTGAAAAGTGCTTAAAAGGTAGAAATGAAAATAAGTGTTCAAGTTTTCAAGGCCATGAAAAAAGTGCGCATCAAATCAAGATCATGATCAAAAGTGCTCAATTAACATAAAAAAAATGAATAATAACAACTCCAATATGTCACATATAGGCCCATTAATTTTTTACACAAATATAGAAACTTACACCCCTATATTACGAAAAATAGCAATATTCTACAAATTACAACACATAGCAATATTTTTCCTAACACATAATAAGATATAAATACTTAAATTTTATTTCACAACCATCAAAACACAAAGAGGACCAATCAGAAACTGAAAAAAAAACCACTGTCCATGCACCCATGACCCTCCTTCTCCGCCCCCTCCACCACCAAATATGTCGTCATCTCTCCATTTCCGGCAACAACGTCACCAGATCTCCAGAAAAAGCAATGTCTCACAGAAACAAAACGTCGTCGTCGTAAGTGAACAAGTTCCGTTGTCACTCCATGAACGCGAAGTCGCCACCGCCGTCGTGGTTGGCGTAAACAAAGCAATAACAAAGACAGAACCCGCCGATACGGGTCACCCCTGCCCAAGGAAACAATTCTCCGTCGAGACAATGGTAAAGTCAACCAAAACGGGGAGGAGCGAAGCCGATATACTTGATGGCGTTGCTACCACTCTGCTGCTACTGGTGTTTCCACCATTACTCAACCTCTTTTTTTCTCTCTTTCAATAACATTCAACAACAGCCAACATGAACAAAACGAATACAGAGCAATGATAGGGAAAATGTTACTGGCTATGGAGATTTCCGATCAAGACCCACAGCTTTCTGTCGTCACTAGCGGGGTCTCCCTCTCTCAATCTCGATCAATCTCTACTTCTAACCCAACCCCATTTGCTCGATCTCTCTCCTCTGTTTTGAGCTTTCTCGTAAACAAAATAAAAGCTACTATCTTAGTTTGATATAGTCCATACAAGAAATTATAAAAAAAATGAACAAATGACAGAATAGCAATTGTTTGGTTGTATTTTTTATCCATTTTGTTGTGTGAAAAAGTTGTCTAGAAACAAGTTGATACAATGTAAAATTAATGTAAAAATTCAGAAACAATGCTGAAACAGTTAGATAAGGTGAAAAAAATAGCGAGATACAATGAGATATAGCTCGATACGAGGTGGTTAGTTTTTAGTGTAAGCTGAGATACATCGAGATACAACGAGATACGGGATGGCTGGTACTCGAGATACAACGAGATATGAGGTGGCTGGTAGTTAAGATACATTGAGATACAACGAGATACGAGGTGGTTAGTAGTTGAGATACATCGAGATGCAATGAGATACAACAATATACAACAAGATACAAGGTGGTTGGGGAGGGGAGAAGGAAAAGTGAAATTTGGGAAAATGGGAGGAAGAATGTAAAGTTTTGCTATGTTATGCTATTTTTTGCTATATTTTGTAATTAACTTTTTCTTTCCTCTATATGGGGTAATTTTGCTAAAATGTTGCTATATTTCGTAAATAACTTCTCAAAAGTGTACTTTTCTATAAAAATTTCAAGTATATATAAGATCCCCAAATTGTGTCTTAGTGTAATTTTATCTATTTTAAACTTTCTTTGATTTTTTTGCCTTAGGATCAGGCACCCTCTAACACTTTTGAACCTCGCTCCACTACTCTTCAATTTTTAGCCTTGCACCGAACAAAACTCTTTGCGACAGCTAAAAACAACAAGGGAAAACTTTTGGCAGTCGTTAGTTCCGGCTGCTAGTAAGGCATGGCGATTTCCATGAATTTGTCTGGGCGGGGCTAAAAGTTGACTTTTCATATAAGGGTTAAAAATGTGAAAGTGACTCTAGAACATCTTATTTAAACCACCCAACTTTATTTTTAAAATGAAAAACGTCAAAAAATTTCACCTGTTGTCCCCAAAATTGATTTGTTCTAAAATTTACCCTCATTAAACATGATTTTAGTGAAATGGCCTCAGCTTGGTCCGTAGGCAACACTTCAAGTTATCAATTTGCAAATGTTGCCTCTTAGGGAGAAGTCAAGTGGCAAGTGTTGCCTCAACCTATTTGGGAGAATGTTGAAAGAGATTTGAATGAGCAAGTGCTGCCTAGACAACACTTTATCTAGGAGAATGTGAGATGAAGGGCAAATGTTGCCTAAGAAAGAAGGGTCAAAGACAAGTGCTGCCTTTTAGGCATTACTTATGGATAAAGGGAGGGCAGAAATAGGCGTCATTATAAGATTTATATATATTTTTATCTGAAATTTATTCATTAAACCTAACGAAGCCATTTTTTACCAAGCCACTAATTTGTGTGGTCAAAAAAGCAAATTATTGCTTATGGTGTCATAATTCCGCAATTCAGCCAAAAAAGGGGGCAAGATGTGATTTGTATCCAATTGCATGCTTAACCTAGAGACTCCCTCTGCTCCTCTTGGACTTATTACCATGAGGATTGTTTACACTATATATCCATGATATTTAAAGTATTTACAAGTCATACCCATTAAAAATTATATTATTCACGAAATTAAAAGTATTTACCCAACCTACCCATTTATTAGTGTATACCTTATTTATATCTTATGGGTGTATTTTTAAGGTATATTGCATAAATAATAGTACAAGTCTAGATATAAGTGTATATCTTTAAGGTATATTGCATAAATAATAGTGTACAAGTCTAGATGAATAGAACATGTAAATAGTTTATGGATAGTGCTTGTAAATATAAAACTTTTAGCTCCCGTTTGGACATAGTTTTTGGAAGGATTTTTTGGGCCAAAAAATGTTTGTTTATGTTTTTTGAGCAAAATTTGTTCCAAAAACTCAAAAACTGGCCTTGAGCTGTTTTTTAGCCAAAAACTAACATTTACACATCAAATTTCATTTTCATAAAAGATCAAAGACTCTTTTGAGCCAAAAAATTTGTTCCAAAAAAGTATGTTCAAACACTTTTTCATTTTCACATCAAACTTCACCCAAAAAGTGTTTCCCAAAAATTATTTGAGAATCTATGTCCAAACACTAGCTTAGGTAGAGGTAGATAAATATTTTGATTTTGATGGATATTTTCGTAAACCTTCTCTACTATGATCAGGTGGAATTAAAACCTATTACTCAGCAGACTACTTAGATTCTATGTTTTGAACCATATCGGGATATGCTTTTAACAACTGTTAAATTATATTTGAGACCAAAGTTAACAGGGTATGTGTAATGTGGAAAGATGGCTAGATAAATTTATAATTTTTTTTTAAAAAAGAGCCATTAGCGCTATGAAATAGCTAAGAATTACTGTGTCTTTATATTTTCTAATTGTTTGTAGTAGAAATATGGAACCTTCCCTCTTCTCTAGCCTTTCTTTTATTCGGTTTTTTTTGGAAGAAACGAGAACTCCTCTATCAGTATCTGGGGTGCATTGGCTAAAAGACCTCTGCAATGAAGGAAATAGAGGGAATAACCCTCAAGTCTTAAAAATTGGGTGTATAACCCTTTAATTGCTTAATGACCATTTAACACTAATGATCTTATCCAAGTTCTCTAGTCTCAAACCCCCAGCCCCCAAGTTACAAAAACTACACTTTGGTCTATTATATAAACAATTATTATTTACCTAAAATAGCAAAAAAAACAATTAAATCTTCCCACCAAAATCCCTAGACCCCCAGCTGCCTTCTTCTTCCCTCCAAGCTTTCCCGCCCAGAACCACCTGCGGCTTCAATGGCTGTTTGAGCTTCATTTTTTGCTCCATTTCTCCCATCAAGAACTGCGTCATCTCGATCTATAACTGTTTTATCTTTTGGAACCCGTTTTTCTTGAAATTTCTTGTTGCGGCTGTAACGTCTCGATGCGAGTAATGTGGATGGAAATCTGAGGTGAATTGGTCTGGGCTTCCGTCTTTGCACATACATCCTTTCATTTCTTCAACTGGTAAGAAGTTCAAGCTGTTTTTTATTCGTTCGCCATTGTTGCAGAACTGCTGCATTATTTCATCGACCATCGACCACATTCGGTTGATCATCGACTTCGTTGAAGTAGATGGGGGGTTTCGTAGTAGTAGGTGCTGACTTTATGGGTGAATGGATTGAGACCCCAAAATGCTGGAATTGGCAATCTAGGACAAAGACAACAATCCCTATTGCATTAAATCTGGAATGTACCTACGATCAGTTAATTGACCAATTAATCGATTGCGGCAACTTAACGTGCCATCGCAGCGAGGTTTCAATTAGCTATGTTTTTAGTGCTGCTCCTACGAGGGGTAAGGTGGCTCCTTCTTTTATAAGGAATGATAATGATTTGCATATCTATATGCTCGATGTTGGAAATAATGGTAGCAGGCCTATTTTAAAGATATTTGTTGGCGAGAGCTCTCAAGCAGGCTCAAATGCTGCCACTAATGGTGCAGCTGATTCTGCAAGACCACCACGACCACCACTATTCAATAAGAGTACGGGTGATCATGGCAGTGATGCTGGAGTTGGTGAAACTGCTGGTGATATGGATAGTGAAGAAGAAAATGCTATTGAAGATCCAGAGGTTGGAGAACCCGCTGTAAATGGGAGCAACTGTGTTGCCGAATCTGCTCCCACTCAAGGCAGCAACTTGGGTGATGTGGTTGATGATTGCACAGGTTTTCATACTGGGAAAACCTTCGATACCAAGAAGAGCCTGGTTGTGGCTTTGAAGATGGGTTCAATGAAGAAGCCATTCACATTCAAAACAAAGAAGAGTACTAAATCCCTGTATGTCGTGGCATGTGTAGAAGCGCGCTGCAGGTGGATGGTGCGCGCCATGAAGTATGTTAATTCCAACAGGTTTGTGATCACCAAATACTTTAAAGAGCACACATGTGGGGTGCAACATCTACCAAGCCATCATCCACATGCTTCAGCGGATGTCATCGGAGAATATTTCAAGAACAGGTTTATTGAAGGCAAAGGGTTGACGACAAAAGATATCAAGAGCGCTTTGGATCAACAACTGAATAGTAAGGTAAGTTATTGGAAGTGCTGGAAAGGAAGAGAAATTGCAAAGGCTTTAGTTAGGGGCAGTCCGGAGCACAGTTACGCAATTTTAGATGCGTACAGTTTTGTGTTGGAAAGCCTAAATCCTGGCAGCAAGACTGGGTTAAGGGTTGATGAACATGGGAGGTTCAAGTATTTTTTTGTAGCCTACGGAGCTTGGGTTAGAGGGTTTACATATATGAGGAAGGTGATATCAGTCGATGGGACACATTTATCGTCCACCTACGGCGGTGTTTTATTGACGGCTGTCGCACAGGACACGGAGAACCACATTTATCTATTGGCTTTCTGTGTGGTAGACAAGGAGTGCGATAGCTCATGGCTATTCTTTTTTGAACAGCTGGCTCACGTAGTCCCCAATACACCGGACCTGTGCATAATTTCCGATCGCGCCAAGGCCATAGCAAATGGGATTAGAAGGGTGTATACCTTAGCATCTCATGGCTGTTGCACCAAGCACCTTGCTGAGAACATGCGCGTAAGGTTCAAGTGTGGATCATTTTTGAAGGATTATTACACCGCTGCGAAGGCGTACCGTTTTGAAGTGTTCAGCGATGCTTTTAACCAGCTCGCGTCAAAATGCCCTGCTGCAGCTGCTTGTCTTAAGGATGAAGTGGGCTTCCATAAGTGGACGAGAGCATTTTTTCCAGGAAACAGGTATGATGTAATGACGACAAACCTTTCCGAGTCCCTCAACGCAATGTTCAAGGACGAGAGAGAATACCCCATCCTGGGACTGTGCAATGCTATTACTCGCAGGTTTACTGACAAGTTCAATGAGAGGCGTGAGGAGATGAAGAAACACAACACCATTTTGGTGCCCAGTGCTGAAACAAAATTGAATCAGAATATGCTTGAAGGAAACAAATTGATTGCTTATCATGCAGGCGGGAGCGTGGAAGTACCGAAGTACACTGTGGTTGGAGATGGCCTATCCCACACTGTCAATCTTCATTTCAGAACGTGTACATGCAGGGAGTTTGACCTGGACAAGATACCATGCAAGCATGCGTTTGCAGTGTTGAGGATAAGGTATGGAGATGAATATGGTGCTAGCGCGTACCATTACACTTGTCCATTTTATAGGCTTCAGACTTACATGTGTGCGTATGAAGAAAATGTTTATCCAATGCCACCGGAGCAAGAATGGATGGTTCCTCCAGAGGTAGTTCATAGAAGAATTCTTCCGCCGATGGTCGATCCCAAAAAGGGTAGAAGGAGAATTAATCGTTTTTCCTCAGTTGGTGAAACTTTTTTCTCAAGGAAGAGGCAAAATAGATGTTCAAACTGCAAGAGAAGTGGCCATAAGAGGACAACCTGCCCTGCTTTGGTACGAGGTTGATAATCAACCTTGCAATTTTGATTTGGTGTATTAGCTTAAGTTCTTCATATTTCGTGTGTTTAAGTAGTGTTAGATGTGGTTGTCTTAATTTGGTACTGTGTTATTTGTTGGAACAATTTGAACTGATTGTAATAGTTTCGTTACTGTATTTTATTTCTATTTTAAGTGTCTTGTATAAGAATGACTATTATTTGAGTTCAGCAAATGCTGGACATGCTTACAACCAGTTGAGTATTTACAATTTCGATTAATAGACCCAATGCAGTTGATAAAGTGATTGAACTCATTTAATAGACGCGTGCGCCCCGTCATTGAAAGCAGCCGGAATTGGGTTAAACGAAGTGGCAGTTCATAATTGCCACTTGAAACGATAAGAATTTTCTTTTTCTGGAAACACCAAAGGTTGCATCGATTTGGAGCCTATAAATAGAGGCATTAGATCCAACAATCCACAACACAACTCAAGAATCAGAAACATCTTATAATGGCAAGAGCTCCAGGAAGTGCCACCAGAAACAACAACAATGGCAATGTCACTCTCAGGAACAACGACCCAGAGGTGCTTCTGATCCGTGCTGACATAGACAGGCTTATCCGCCTCCTGTGTGAAGATCGCAGGAGGCAGGAGATGAACATCCGCCGTACTGCTAGGATGTTGAGGGTGCTCATGGAACGAGCAGGGGAGGATCTGGACAACTACATCACCCATCCCCCCTCCCCTCGTAATAATTAGTTTTTTTTTTAATTTTTAAATGTAAAAAGAAAAGAGTTTTCATTATGATTGCTCTTTTCTTTAAAAATATTATATATGAAAAGCCCCCAGGGTTATTATTAACTATGATTGTGCATTTAATTTCTCGTTCAGTTTCCCGCTCCCCCATTTTTTTTTGCGTATTCTTGATGAACTGTCCATACTCCATTTTGGTGTATAATCAACCAACACCAAGTAGATAAATCGATAGATAGGTTCGCAAAAATGGAAATAATCAGAAAATGACCAAAAACAAAAATATAAATAGAAAAAGATAAAAGTAAAGTAATAAATTACGATAATAATATTTACTGGAAAATGTAAATAAAATAAATATTAAGTAATACGAAAAATATTTAAGTAATGGCAGGATTTTCTGAAGTCGGGACTTGAATGGACAAAGGTAATCGACTATTAACCAAATCAACCCCGAAAGGGTTGATTATCGACCTAGTGTAATTTCAAATAAAATCAAAAAAATCATGACTAAAATGTCTTGTTACACCATATGTGATGGTATATGGACCCCATTTGAGTATTATTGACCAATTTAGTACATTATAACAACTCATTGATGCCTACAAGGGAAAATCTCATGTATACATAAGCCTACTATGTCTATTCTTGTTAAGCAATGCCTTAGTGTCATGACTCATATGTCTTGTTACACCATATGTGATGGTATATGGACCCCATTTGAGTATTATTGACCAATTTAGTACATTATAACAACTCATTGATGCCTACAAGGGAAAATCTCATGTATACATAAGCCTACTATGTCTATTCTTATTAAGCAATGCCTTAGTGTCATGACTCATATGTCTTGTTACACCATATGTGATGGTATATGGACCACATTTGAGTATTATTGACCAATTTAGTACATTATAACAACTCATTGATGCCTACAAGGGAAAATCTCATGTATACATAAGCCTACTATGTCTATTCTTGTTAAGCAATGCCTTAGTGTCATGACTCATATGTCTTGTTACACCATATGTGATGGTATATGGACCCCATTTGAGTATTATTGACCAATTTAGTACATTATATCAACTCATTGATGCCTACAAGGGAAAATCTCATGTATACATAAGCCTACTATGTTTATTCTTGTTAAGCAATGCCTTAGTGTCATGACTCATATGTCTTGTTACACCATATGTGATGGTATATGGACCCCATTTGAGTATAATTGACCAATTTAGTACATTATAACAACTCATTGATGCCTACAAGGGAAAATCTCATGTATACATAAGCCTACTATGTCTATTCTTGTTAAGCCTACTAATTTCTATTCTTGGATTCGAGAATAATTCAATATGTTAATTTTCAAGATACAAAGTTGATTATCGACTACTATATGTCGATTATCCCTAAACCCAAACCCCCAACCCCAAATCCCCAAACCCCGAACCCAAACACGGAACACGTCACGCCCTTGGTCACGCGGCTTAGGTAAAAGTCAAAAAGTTTGAGCGGAAATTGGAGCCCAAATTTCCCGCCTCACTTAAACATTAACTTTAATATTTTAAAACAAATCCCCAAATATATAAAAGCTGATTTAACGATTCCCCAAACAATTTCTAGAGAACCCCAATAATTTCCCCCAATTTCTAACCTAACCCACCCAATTCTTCAAAACCTTCTCTTTCACGACCCCTCTTTCACCAGCTGAAAAATCAAACAACTCAAAGACAATCATGAGTGAAGATTCGTCCAGCTCCAACGTAGAAGCCGATATCTGTTTCTGCGGCAAAAGTACGAAGCTGAGGACATCTCGCACTAATACAAACCCTGGACGCAGATTTTGGAGTTGTAAAACTCCAAAGGTGAGTTACTCATACATTATAGTTTTGTTTTTATTTTTGATTATTTGTTAGTGTAGTGATTTTTTCTTGGGTTTTGTTAAATAATGCAGTCAAGTGGTGGGTGCGACTATTTTCGTTTTTGTTTTTGATTATTTGTTAGTGTAGTGATTTTTTCTTGGGTTTTGTTAAATAATGCAGTCAAGTGGTGGGTGCGACTACTTTCGGTGGTTTGATGGTGGACCACTGCCTGCAGCAGCATCGAGTGTGATTGGGAATCTGGTTAGAAAGCTTAAGGATACCGAAGACAATTGTTTTTTACTGAGACAACTACTGAGTGAATGTGAAGAGCAGAATAGTTTTCTGAAAATCATGCTGAGGGATGGTGAAATGAAGTTGAAAGAAGCTGAGAAGAAGAGGGAAGAAGCTGAGTAGAAGAGTCATCGACTTAAGGTGTTGATTAAGTCGATGGTAGCTGGTTGTGTTATCTGCGCCTTTATTAAATGGATCTCCTAGTAGTTCGCTTCTTTTAGTATGTGTAGTATTTTGGGGCTGTGTACATTTTGTTCATAATTCGGATATGTGTATTATTATTTTGACGCTGTGTTAACATAAGGTCAATCGTTTGGCCGTTTTTGTATAAAGGCCAATAACTTGGCTGTTATTGTATAAACTTAAGGCCAATAAATAATTTGGCTGTTTTTGTATAAAAGCATCGATATTGTAATGTAGTTGGGAAAGCTCTGTTTTGTTTTTGTTATAAAAGCTTCGTTATTGTTTGAGTTGCGAGCACATAAGAAGAGAAACATGTTATTAGTTGCAAACCATAATTGAAACATTGAACAATGAATGAAATGAGTTCTCTCCTAACAAGTACCCTGCATTGATAAACCCACTGTTCATGTCCAAAAACAAGGTCAGCCACCATACACTTGTCTATGACTAACCAGGAGATAACCAGAGATAACCATAATAGAATATACTAGACTGTCATCAATAGAATATACCTTAACAAATTTAAAGTTAACCATCAACTACTGTTATAAACTACTAGTTCAACATTCAACTTATACAAAACCAGGAAACCAATCATTAATACTGAACCCATCAAACATTATCTGTTCCAATATTCTCTGAAGGAAACTGAACATTCAGACTTGCAAGAACTTCATTCACAACAACATTAGCTTCATCCACATGCAATGCCGCTTGTGTCTCGCGATTTTCTTCAACAATCTCTTCATTTCTAGCTTCTTCAACAATCTCTGCATTGTCTCCTTCTTCAGACTTCTCTTCATCTACTCCATCAACTTGAGCTGCATTTCTGGCATCTTTTGCATCTGCAGCATCTGCAGTCATCTCTTCATCTGCTCCATGAACTTGAGCATCATGGAAAACCTCTTCTTCTTCATCGACTGCCGCATTGTTTTCTCTCACATCTTCATTCTTCTCTTCATCATTATTCCCTTCATTCACTTCAACTAAAAGGAAATACTTAGAAATTGACAAAAATAATCAAATTATCATTAAAATGAATATACATACCTTGATTTTTCCTCTTCACAAGCTTCCTTTGCTTGAACAGCTTCCTCTTCATCAAGTTCCTGGACTTTGTTTTCCTTTCACTGTTCACCTTCTTCTCTTTCAACAATTTTAAAATCTCCTCACTCACCTCCAACATTCTTGTCAGAACACCTTGTACATGCCCACAGTGCCTGCAAGTTCCCCTGCTACCACCATCAACACCATCACCAGCAACAGCATCATCACCATCATCAACATCATCAACCCTATCTTCCTGGCTTTCAGTTTTGTGCATTTCATCAGCATACTCCTCCACAATGTACTTAATCCCAGTGACCCCCTCCAGCATAGCCCTCACCTTGTCCAATGCAGGATCCTCGACCTCATCAGCATGAGGAGAGACAAATTTTTTGCAACCCTCAACTTCTTGCACTGTTGGGATCAAGAAAGGGTGCAAAACCTGTCATCAAATGATAAAATAATTAATAAATTAATTAATCATTAAATGATAACATAATTAATAAATTGAATTGGTACATACCTGTCTAGCTCCTTGATGGCCTGCATCAACATCTCCCACATTTCTTCTTGTATGCTGCCACCTCAGCATCCTTGGGATTGGCAAGGGGGACTGTTCAGATTTCCCAGCATTACGGCCAACCAAGGGTACAGCCTCATATATCCATGCCTGCCATGAATGCCACAGTCACATTACTTATGTTTTCACACAATCATTCTTAATAAAACTGGAAAATAAAATAATAATACTTACAAGGAAGGCCCATGGGAATCCAAACAGTGCATAACCAGCAGTTTTACCCTCTACATGCTGTCGATGGGTCTTCGCAAAATCCACTTTATTGTAGAGGTAGTCCACTGTCAGGTCATAACAAAGCCTGCCCCAGGGGTACTTGCTGAAAAAGTCCAGGTTATCCACACATTGGATCCACCATTTCTCAACATTTTTAGTTTTGTCCCTGGCCATCAAGACAGTATGGAGGAACCACAGGAGAGCCAACTTTAGCTTCTCTTCCTTAGAGAACTGTCTCTGCTCCATCAAGTACAGTAGATTTTCTGCCCTCACATCCCCACCACCACAGACCTTCTCTAGAAATCCTTCACCATTTGCCAAGAACTTGGCCTTCAATTTGGTATCTGGCTCTTCACAACAGTTTAAGCCAGTCATCAGGTAGAACTCTCTCAAGCCAAAACAGACTGGCTTACTATCAATTAAGAACCACATCTCATGCTTTTTCTTGGACTGTCTAATAGTCCTCAAAAGCACTGAGTGCACCAACTGACCGTTGAAGGTCCAGTTCTCAGAAAGGTTTAAGAAATCCCCAAAAACTGATCTCCTAAACATCTTTTCAAGACCCAACTTTGCCAGCTTGGTCTTGAAGTCATAAAATTTTTTAACTGAAGATCTCACAGAGATCTTTGCATTAAATGATTCAAACCTGGACAACCAGGTTTTGAACCTAAAGGTACTGACATCAATGTCAATCACCTTCTGTGGAATGCTTAATCTGTCAAGAGGATGCACATCCTCTTCATCATCCTCATCTCCCTCTTTATCAACTCCATCACCTGCTCCATCATCCCTCTCACCAGCCTGATCCCAATCAACCCCTTTATCAACTCCATCATCCCTATCACCTGCCTGATCCTCCTCTCCATCACTCTTCATACTTGCCTCCCCAGAATCACCCTCATCCTCATCATCATCAATCACAACAGTTTTTCCTCTTCTTTTTGCTGCAGCAGCAGCACTACTACCAACTCCATCTTCAGCTTGAAATCTGTCAATCTGATCAAAGGTATCAGCAGATGCACCTTTTGAACTCAAGTTGTCACCCACCTCTTTTTGACCACCACCAACATCTTTATCAGTTGATGTGGCATCACTGTCATCATGTTCTTCCTCCACCCTTCTTCTTTTGCATTTGACAAAATCTGAGGGGATGTTCGCAGACACCCAAGCTTCTTGTGCTGCTTTGCGCATGGACCACCTACGCGTACCTATATGTTGTTCCCTAGCTCTCCTCTCTTCTAAAAGCTCCGCTCTACGTTGTTCCCAAGTTCGCGGACCTTTTCCTTTAGGAACGGCGTGCTTTATCCTAGGCATTTAATCACCTAAACACAACACAGTTTTACAACGAAAGTTAAAGAAAAAACCCCCAATAATTACACCTACACAAACCACATTTTAATACGAAAGTTAAAGAAAAACCCCCAAAAATTAAACCGTAAACCAGAATCGAAAATTGCGTATGAACCGGTAAAATAACAACACCCATTGCCCGAAATCAAGATGTAAAGATGCAGAATAGCCATTAATCGTAGAAAATACAAAGTTAAATTTCAAATAAAAACCCTAACAAAATCTCGATGCGTACCTGTTTATGCTGTTCGTCGATAATGTGCTTAACCCACAGAGATCCTTTAAATAACTCCAAAAAGACACTCACAGCAGTTGAAGTCGTGCAGGCAGTTGATAGAGAGAAAATAGGAGAAGTTGAGCGTGAAAATTGGAATGGAACGCAGTGGTGTATGATCAACCAAACAGAGGAGATGTAGTATCCGTTATTGTTTAAATTACCCGGGTACTTTTTTTTATTTCAAAAAGAGCTCACAAGTTTTTTTTATGTTTTGCACCCTAAGGAATTATTGTTTTGCACCCACAAGTTTCTAAGAGTACTAATCCAGTCCCTGGTCCCCACTTAAACCCACTTAAGTTTTTCTCTCTCCAAAAATAAGTCAAAAAGAAATGGAAAGGTTAAACTTTTTATTCAACACTTTGAGGGGTCTTTTAGCTAATTCTTCTCCAGTATCTGTATATCCATTTCTCCATGTCAATACGGTCCACCCTCATTATTATCTAACTAGACACATTAAAGGCGTAACACTTTTGATTTTTGAAAGTGTTAAGACTAATATGTCATGGTTGAAACTTTCCGCTGTATCTTTTTGTTTCTTCAAAGCCTTTTATTTCCATTTTCTTGAACATTGAAAAGTTCTTTTCCTAACTTTCGGCCGTTCTTAATTACTAGTTTGGACGTTGAATAGTACGTGGAGAATTAGTACTTCAATTCATACACGCGATTAGATGTTTTCCATGGTTAAAATTTGCTATTCATGACCTAAGAATTTGGTGTTACCAAATTACCTAATCTCTATTTATTCATGTGTACTTTGCTATGGAACACTTTTCAAGGTGTTAATAGTACGATGTTTATCCAATTTGTTGATGCAGATCTTATATACTTCAAGCTTCATAAATCAGTTAGGTTGAGTCGGAAATAAAGACGGATTGACGCATTGAACTTATAAGTTAGATAACGACATCATTGAGTTTAAAATTTTATATTTATACATATTTTGTGAATTTTTTAAAATTTGTAAATGACTAAATTCAGCCGAACTCGTAAATCACTAGTAACTTGCTAAAAGCTCGCGTGTGACTTCTGGAACTCACTTTCCAACTTTAAGAAGTTGGCTTTGTCAGTTTCATCAAATACAAAAAATTTCACCGAGTGCCCTTGCTAAGCATTAGATGAGGAGAATTGGCCGTTTTGTAAAGTTTTAGCAAAATGCCCTCCAAATTCTATTTTAATACGAGAAAGGATTATTTTCCGCCGCCTAATCTTATTCACATTGTGCATTGCCTCCTTCCTTTCCTTTTTTCTTCTTTGTGTTATGCAAATTTAGGGTTTTAGGAAGTGAATACCGGGCAAAATTCTTGCCCTTGTTGTTGGATAAGAGCTTAGCCAAAACTTATAGAGTCTTTCTCTACAAGTCGTCTATTGTACCAAAGCTTAAAGTTTTGGCTATAGCCAAGACTTGTAAAGACTTTCTCTGCAAGTTGCGCATTGCACCAGAGTTAAAAGTCTTGGCTAAGTCTCTGCAAGTTGCCCATTGCACCAGAGCTTAAAGTCTTGGCTATAGCCAAGACCGCTAGAACTTGCATAGACTTTCTCTGCAAGTTGCCCACTGCACCATAGCTTAAAGTCATGGCTATAGCTAAGACTTGCAGGGACTTTCTCTGTAAGTTGCCATTGCACCAGAGACCTGCAGAGACTTTCTCTACAAGTTGCTCATTGCACCGGAGCTTAAAGTCTTGGCTATAGCCATGACTTGCAGAGAAGACTCTGCAAGTTGCCCATTACACCAGAGCTAAAAGTATTGACTATAGCCAAGACTTTGAGAGACTTTCTCTACAAGTTGGCCACTGCACTAGAGCTTACAATCTTGGCTATAGCCAAGACTTGTCATTTCCACCAGAGCTTAAAGTCCTGGATATAGCCAAGACTTACATAAACATTCTTTGCAAGTTACCATTGCACCGTCGCTTAAATTATTGGCTGTAGCCAAGACTTGCAGAGACTTTCTCTGAAAGTTGCCCATTGCACCAAAACTTAAAGTCTTGCATAGATTTTCTCTGCAACTTTTCCATTGCACCTGAGCTTAAAGTCTTGGTATAGCAAAGACTCCATAGATTTCTACAAGTTAATCCAAATGAATGTAAGACAAAACACTGTAAACGGAATTATATATAATTTGGTGCAATATTTATTAAAAGTTATTAGGAATTTGAAGGAATCTAACCTTAAATCTCTGTTTCAATGAGGAATCTATAAAAGTTTTGATTTTTAAGGTTTTGTCACGATCCAGTTTTGGGGCCGTGACCGGCGCTTAGGAATTAAGTCTCTAAAGAAGCCTTATCAAAATTCTACAGAAAATCGGGCAGATTTTCCCTTATTTTTAGGCCTATCCAAAATTTGTTTGCTTTTAAACAAACAGAAAACTCAACCAACAACCAATAACTCAAAACATTATTAATGAAAAATGCCACGTTAATCTCTAAATATCACAAGAACATCTAACAGGAAAGTAACAAGTCCATAAAGACCAAATACTTGCAAGACTAGCTTATTAATGAATAATCCAACTGGTTACTCGACTGACTAAATGAGTGACTAACAAGTGACTAAATGGAGCGACTCTAGGAGTTTAAAAGAAGGACAATACTGAATAGATAAAGCTCTTGCCCACGCGAACTAATGCGGGGTTCACCAGGATTGTCAACTCGCAGCTTTAAGAATGGAGATCCTCGGCTACGGCACATTTGTCTCTGAAAAGAAAAATATAGCCAGGAGTGAGTCGCAACTCAGTGAGCAATAACGCTTATCCACAACCGTTTTGACGGGGACAAGTCAAAAACATGCCAATATGCCTTATACAGCAATATACCATACAAATAGATTGTCACTTTCAGAGTAACAAACAGTAATCAGTCTTTTCAAGAAATCTTGTAAACAATAATTAATATCAATTCAGTTGTAAATCCGGTAATACTATATCATATCAAGTAAATGGGTTTGGGAGATTTCCAAGAACGAACCATGTAATCGGTATAAATTCCTCCATGAGGAAATCAGTAACGGTAAGCTAGTTCTACCTTCCCACTAGCAAGGACTGTCACGATAATCCGGAATATACAAGGTGCACCAGGTCTAACGTACTCGTCGTTAGCTATGGGGTTCGTCAAGTCTCATTATATATATATATATATATATATATATATATACACACACACACACACATAATGCATTTCAAGTAACAATATAATATTTTAAATAGTAGTAAAACATGTTAAGTAACTATAAAACAGTCCAAGTAACTGTAGAAATCATATCATGTAACGGTAAAAAAATTTCAGAAAATATATCGGTATCATATCTAGTAAAAGAACTTGTCCCACATGCAGTTTAAACATTGAGTAACACATTTATTTCAAAAATCATGTATAAACCATGCAGGTTATGGAAACACAAATCATGGTAAGGTCATCACTCACAGTACAAACGCGTGTAGCTCAACCGTATCCAAGCATCAATTAACTAAGTATACTCAACCATCGATTTGCATAATTGACTCTTTTGTCAATTTATATTTACTCTAACTCTGTAATTCTTTTATTTACAAATATTTCCTACAACTCTTTATGTGGTATTTTGTACCATTTTGATCAAGTTTAAGCCAAATAGTAGCACTGCCCATTGCCCATATTACAGTAGAATTTAGTTCCCAATATCCAATGAAATTGATAGGAAACCAATTCACCAAATCAGAGAAGAGAATTGACTTACTGTATTAGATGGAATTCCTCTTCTATTTCCTTTTTCTCACTTGAAGCTTACTGTGTAAGGCTTCACTTCCTTCCCTAATTTCCCTTATGATCTTCTCAAATTGCAAATCCTTTTTTCTCTGTACATTTTTGTCCCTTTTGACTGTTGCTATGTGTGGGTTCTTTCTCCTTAATCCCTTGTTCTATTTTGTGTAGGGCTCTGCTAGAGTCCTTTATGGGCTTTGATTTTTTTTTTTTTTTTTAAAAAAAATAATTCATGAAATGACTAGTTTGTCCTTTATTTTTAAATAGGATAACGTTTAAATGGAGAAAATAAAAATGGGAATAATATGGATTTTTTAATTAGTTGCGAGGGGTATTTTCGTCCGAAAATATTTTTTAAACTAATGGAGGGTATTTATGTTAACCTGTTATTAAGGAAAATTATGCAAGCTATTGCTTGCCGTATCGTATTTGTGCAATTCCATCAATCAGACAATCTAGGAAAATTTTCATAGTACTTATCCCAATCTATATTAATTGGTATTTTTGCAACATCCATTAAGAAACTAAATTTTTGATATTTATTAAGGATGTTATTAATTATATTAACCTTCATATCTCTCAGATTTACTCATAAATTATAAATAATTTTAAAAATATGTTTAGATTATTTATTAGCAAGAATAACTTCTAAATATTAGATTAATACATTTTTTATTTTGTAAAAAATTCACTTATTTAGGACCAAATGAAAGGCAAAAATATAAAATAATATGAATTGAAGGGAATAAATAGTAAATAATTCAGACTGCATTAATGAAGAGATTATCATACGTAAATTACTTATTAAAAAGTAATACTTTTGTCTTTAATTATTGCAGTTAATTCTGTGTTTTGATTTCACATTTTATTCTATATAAAATGACACATATCCTCGTATAAACCAAATGTTGTGTTTAATTAATTATGCGATGACTAACTATTATATTATATGAAATTTTATGTTGGGGTTAGTTCTTTCTGTAATGAGTAATCAACCAAAAGGCCCATCAAATAAGGATAACTACACTTCATTCCCAATAAGTTACGGCTGGCTATGTGAATTCTAATTAACTAGCCAGGTTATTCTAATTGAAACTTTTAAAATAATGCAACCTAACATATTCTCCCACAAAGATATTTAACTGCCTCATGCTCCCTTTTTTTGGAGTTTTTTCTGAAATGCTAATTACGTGTAGCACCTATTAATATTCAGCATAGAAATCTCGGTTGGTTGTTGGTTATCTCCTTTCTCACTTTTGCCTTGCACTTTGTATATAATTAGTGGAGTGTGAGTTAAGTGAGACGTGTAAGTTATAATACATAAATGATAATTTACATGAATATATGATTTTTAAGCATATATTTTAAGAAATGTGCAAGAATGTTAAAGACATATAATGTGATCTGAATATAGTAAATATGGACTCACTGGCTTTGGAAAATACTTTAAAAAAGTATGAAGACATTTTGATGACTAAATGAAATTGTAACTTGTAAAGCAAGTAGCCCATATGGAACTATGTAATGTAAGTTGCGATTTCAACTGTCATGGTCATGTGCTAAGATTCAAATGCTTTAAATGAACTATTTTAAATGTAAATGTAAATAATCAAACACATGGGCCAATTGATTCTTTGCCTAAAGATAGAGAATGTTGCCTATGATCTATAACTGTCTCAATCACCTATTTTATTTTCTTCTAAATTTATTTCTAATTGAAATAAATACCCAACAACTTGGACCTATCTAATTCCTATGACGTCTTCTTAAATTCCATTGACTTCGATCTTTCATTCGACACTCTACTTTATTTTCCCTTTAATAACACGAAGAATTCCTTTGTTACGCTCAAGGTTGGCGTAATTTAATTTGTCCTACTTTCTTAAATTGATAAGGCAAAGAGAAAAGTCTTGTTGAATTGGATACCTTTTGAGAATATCAATTTATAAGTTAGATCCAAACTCTGTAGTCTAGATAGCTTAATTGAATAATGTCTTAAATATGATTTTTATTTTCATTTTATGTCATCATATTTCACTGGTTGCTAAATTGAGAAAATTACAAAAAAAATCAATATTTGCAGTTTTGACACACTATAATATTGTTTCCTATAAAATTTTCAAAAATTTTGATCTGATATACATATATAATTTTGGGGGATGATAAAAATTTGTCATTTAAGCTAAAATGAAACATTAAGTTGGATTATCTATTAATTTAATATATCTTTTTTTTTTAAATAGATTTAATTAAATAAGGACACTGAAATGAATGGAGCAAGTGACCGTTTCATTAGCCCCAAGTCGGTACTTGGAAGTTGACAAATAGATATATATAGTTGCATTCTGTCTCTTTATTTTTTAACTCTTACTTGAGGTGGGAATGGGTGTCTAATGGCATGGTAGCGTGTTTAAGGTGTTTTTCCTTTTTGACTTTATCCTTGTACTATTTATAGGAAATTTACTATTGAATCTTGTGACATTTCATCCAAAAAGTTAAGCTATTAGATACTATCACATTTTATTTAGTTAGTCTTTTTAATGCGTGTCATTATCTGCGAGCCTGATTCATTAGTGGTAGTGAAACTTAAACTAACCACCTCAACCTAACTCCGATACCAAGCTAAAATTAAAAAATATATGAAAAATGTGGGAGAATTCTTTTCTAAAAGCATAACTTGTTAGTTATAGCTATTCATTTAGTCGCTTCAACAATTAGGATAACACCTTCTTATGCACTTTTCTTTATTTATAACTCATCTTCACGATCTTCAATGTGATTTTAGTTTACTTCATTGCTTTCCAACATCTTCACTCACCATAATTATATATACCTATGAACCAGTACATCTATAGGTCGATGCAGGATTTGTTCAAACCATCTCAAGTAACATTCTCTCATCTTATGTGATACTTGTACTTTTTGTCAAACGCGGTCATTTTTAATTTTAATAATATTGTGTGATCGCACAATCATCTTAAACATCCATATCTTTATGACACTTACCTTGTAGATATGTCGGACTTTCGTGGTCCAACACTCATTATCTTATAATAATATTGGTATTATAACTGCTCCATAGTATTTATCTTTAGCTTTGATATGTATTTTCTATCACATAGTACTCCGGTAGCACTTCTTCCATTTAATCACCCGATTTTAATTCTCGGAGTAACATCTTCTACTTTATTCCATTCTCTTGGAAGAACAAGCTTATATAACTAAATTGTTAACACTTTGGTACTGCAATTCTGTCGAGCCTTAGTTCAATTCTGTTCTTCTTATCTTTACCAAACTTGCAATGCATATATTTAGTCTTCCTTATGCTTATCCTAAAATCCTTACTTTTTAAGATGCTTCTCCATAGTTCAAGCTTTTGGTTGACACCCTCACTAGTTTCAACTAATACAACATATTTGCTGGATGTGAACTCATCTTGAATTGTACTGATTTTTTAATCCATAACTAGAGTAAATAAGTAATGCCAATCACTGGCTTGGTGTAGACCCAATATTATCAAGAACTACTTTAATTTGTCTCTCCTAGTAGTATTATTCTCGCGCTAATGACGGCTCATTTGTACATGTCATTTATAGCATTTATATATTTCACGTAAATTCATTTCTTTTTCATTACTCAACAAAGAACTTTTTGTGGTGCTCTATTTTATGTTTTCTTCGGGTCGAGTAGCATATTGTGCTTTTCTTTTATCCTTTCGTGATAAAATTAAAAAAATCCTCTTGGCAAGTCTACGCTCTTGATTTTAAACTGATCTCTATCACGTTGATTTCTATGCAGGCTCTATCACTCTTTTCATTGTATGAGTTATGAGTTTAATGTCGTGATAATTTAGTGTATTATCAATTATCAAAAATATTAAATAGGTACTCCTCTATTTCAATTTATGTAGTATTATTTTCTTATTAATCCGTTTGAAAAGAATGGAAGCTTTCTAAATTTGGAAACAATTTAACTTCAAAATTTCTACTTTACTCTTAATGAAATAAATTATAGTAACAAATGTCAATAACTTATTTTAAACCTTATTTTAAACCGCAAATATTAAAAGTCATACCTTCTGTTAAATTTTGTGTCAATTTAAATTTTACAACACAAAATGAGACGAGGAAATACTAGTTACTAGTCCCATGAATTCTAAGTTATCAAAAATAAAAAAGAGAGGATGAAATTTGATGAAGGTTTCACGTGCTAGTATGTCCAAGCCTTCATGTGACTATTATCGACCAGTGGTCCTATTTCGAGAAAGGCACGCAATTTCATCAGAGATTGAAGTGCCAAAGTAGAATATTACTCGAAGGAAAAAAATAATGTTTGTAAACAGAAAGGAAAAGAAAAGGATTTGATTGGTTGGGACTTGGGAATTGAGATTTTATAGAATGGATAAGCTGTGATGTAAAGTATCTCATTGAGAATGTGACCAAACAATTCATTATTGTCCTTGGTATATTCCACACTAACGGCTCATTTTCTGAACTTGCTGCACTCTGACACCGTCCTTAGGAAACAATTGTATTGTTTGGAATATATTTATAACCAAAAAAATATTACTAGTAGTTAATTAGAGCTTGTTTTGGTGAGCTTATTTTAAGTAGTAATTTATAAGTCAAAAGCGCTTATAAATTATTTTTTGAGAAGTTATAATTTTCTAAATTATTACTTTTAGCTTTTTTTTAAGTATATAAGAGCTTATAAGCTCATAAATTTTAAGTTATCAAACATTTATCAATAAGCTTATAAGCTTATAAACCACTTTTAAGCTCACTCAAACTGGCTCTTAGAACAATTTTATTATTCAAGTATTGATGTACATCACAAAGAAATAAGCATTCTTTATTTTCCTTAAAAATAAATATAGTACATTTAACCGTAATAACTACTTATGGGATTGTTTAGCTGGATCAAAACTTTAATAATAAAAAGAGACTTTTTGAAACAAAAATATAATATATGTAACATATCAAAAGTGATTTTCGAACTAAAATCTCGAATATTACATTCATGACTATAAGAGCTTATCATTAGGAGTAAACGAGAATTTACAGTTAGTAAGTTTCTAAATAAAGAAAGTTAGTGAGTAATATGAAACAAATGAAGTGGAACATATATAAGCGAACTGTTGGCCCATGGAGTCTTTACATCATTCACAAACAAAAGGAGTAAGATACCTCAATCTCAAATTAAACTTAGGCCATCATTCATCATTATTACTAATATAGTCAGTAATATTTAAAAGTGGGGTTTTGGAACTGGAATGTAGGCAGATTATACCGCCCCCAAAGTGATAAAATAAAAAAGTAAAATTTATTAGAACATCTCTACATGATTAAAAGTCTAATTTCAACTAATAATATTTTTTGTAAAAATATTTTTTTCTGAGTTATCTTCTATGTTTCCATGACTAGATCTGATTGAATTTCAATAGATGTATGTCTTTTGAGATAACTTTCTATGTGATTTTAGATCTCGCCTCTGTTAACAACTTCCATCTTATTGGTTTTATATAGAAAAATTGGTGAATTTGAAGACTAATGCAAAATACGATCAAACCATCTCAAATGACTTTATCAAATTTTATACTCAATCGTGCTACTTATATTTCTTGAAAAACATGATGCAAGTTTATTATCCTCGATAGTACCAAATACTTATATTTTATCTTTTGGAGTTCTTTTAGCAACCTGGTTTGTATAAACCATTCAGGGTGAACAAAGTAATCTAAATTTATATTTTCAGCAGTCTCTTATTCATTTTATAATTCTTATCCTCAATTTTAGTTTTTTTTTTTCATAAATAAAAATCCTAAATTTCAGCAATATATATCCTGACAGGAATAGAATGACATCACACTTCTGCTAGTTACAAGTCAAGATAAGTTAGCTTTCTGGCTTTTCAGTTTAAATTGGAAATGAAAGGAAAGGGAAAAGTTATACAAATTAAAGTTATCAACATAGAACTTTTAAGACATCAAAATTATTTTGTGATTGTAAGAATAAAATTTGAATATAACGGGGTTTTACAGTTTTCGTGATTCGAGCAACGCCCATTTGAGCATTGGATGCTTTATTGGAATCTACTTAAAGACTTACATTTAAGACCAAATACACCGTCAATCTCTTGAACTTGACACTATATTCCACTTAGACACTCCAACTAAAGCTTTTTTCAGTTGAGCACATGAACCTTTTTCAAGAGTGTCTATCTAGACACTTTCCACCCATTCTGTTGAAAAATCTATGCACATGTTTTCACATGAGTCTTACGTGGATAAGTGACACGTTTATAGGCATTTAAGAAGTAGGTTTGATTGATGATATAGAGACTTCGTTAAGGTTTCTTAGTAGAGTCGATTTGACAGAAAGAAGAATTGTAAGTTTTTTATTGTCAAAGTCCAAAAGACATGTTGAATTATGAGAGTTTTGGGAAAATGGATTGTGGGTTACCCTTATTAGGAGATATGGTCAACTTTTGAAGCGAGTCAGGTCATTAATTCATCATCCGGATGTAATGTGTGTTATATGATGTGTCCAATTATTACACATGGCAGAATATAAATGGGTCACTTATCCACGTAAGACTCGTGTGCAAACACGTGAATGAATTTTTCAATAGAGTAGGTGGAAAGTGTCTAGATGGATTCTAAAAAAAAAAAGTTTCAAGTGCTCAACTGAAAAGGACCTTAGTTAGAGTGTCTAAGTAGAATATAGTGTCAAGTTCAAGGGGCTGGCAATGTATTTGACCTTAGATAAATTAAAGATACATACATGTATAGAGAATTTAAAGACAACTAGGCGAACCACGTTAAAAGTTAATACCTGCACTAAATTCCTCACAAAGTTTATGCAGTGTTTGGTTTGTTTTGCAAGAAGGTATAAAAATCTGCACTAATAATATAGCGTTTGATTTGGATTTAGAAACCTGCACTAATAATAATATATGTATAAATTAATGAGGGAATCTATGTTTTATTTTGTGCGGTATAGGAGGTGGAATAATAATGCGGGTATTAGTTATATATGCAGGTATTAAAAGGATAAATACGCCCTCACCTCTCTTTACATTATACGTTTTCTATCATTCATGCTAAATCTACTGAAGATTAAATATTAAAATACATAATTTAAATTATAAAATATATAATAACTTTTTAATACAAAAAACTATTCATTAACTAAGATATAATACATGCATAACTAATACATGCATTAATAATACGTGCATTGTTCATACAAACTCTATCTCAACTGAACACACTAGTAAATGTGTAAAAGTAGGAGTGTATATAAACAAAATAAGAATATAAATGTGGCCCATATGGGACAATACCTAAGGTGGTGTTTCAGTCTGCCAATTAGCACGTGATGGTCATATGCTATGGGTACTTTAAATGAACTCTTTTAATAAATAAACAAGTAAAAAGGCAGTCAGATTCTTTGATCTAAAGATAGAATCTGCTGACTATGATTTAGTACAATTCCAATTTTAACTCTAAATTCGCACACCATTTCTTAAGGTTACCAACTTACCAGAAGTCTCCTAGCTAGTCCGTCTCTTTACCCTCTTAGGTTTGTCCCAACATCATACTGAAGGAAGGAGCACTACCAAATATAAACTCATAACACGTATTGCATTAAACTTTGCTCCAACATATTACTAGTTCCTTGGGCTACATCGAGCATACCATATTAACTTTATGAATGCTGATAAAACTGAGAACACATATCGCTCGAATGATTGTATAAAAGAAATTTGTATTGCGTTTTATTGAGATTACTAGAAAACACGGTGTCCAAATAAAATTTTATAAAAAAATGTACCTTATTATAAAATGATCAAGTGTAATGTGGGAAAAGGTGACAATACACAAAAAGCATACAAGCTTAGCTTTTCGACGCCTTGATTTGTGCATTGCTTAATTAATTAAAAACCCTTTTTGAATCGATGAAAATTAGGGATAAATATCCCTTTACATGATAATTTTATTATAAAATAAAAAGATCAAAATATATGTTTGAGTGAGTTTCACTATCATTTTGTTCATTCATGTATTCAATAATATCGTTGATAAATAAATAGAAAATACCTCTTAACACCGATTAATTTATAACATGGATAGATGCTATAAGTTAGTGCTTTATTAATTGATAAAGTTCTTTGGAACCACAGATCAGAAGTGCTTGACAATTGATGGCAGTTTCTTTTTAGGGTATTATTATTGCAAAAAAGAGAAGGGCACCATACTTCTTTTCTTTCACTTTGTTGTAGTTTTCCTTTATTTTAACACCTTGCTTTCTTTTCTTAGCACATGATTGCATAAACTTTACAAAGTCCGCGATTTATATTCTTGGCTCGAAAGTATTAGTACTATTTTACAAACTCTGCAATTTATTCTTTCTTGCTCATAGTATTGTCGATGTGAGTTCTAATATATAATTAGACATAAACAACTTCTTTCTGATGTAACAAGCAAAAGATTTCAATCCGTTTTTTTATTTTTGTCAAATGTCAACACAACTTTTTATATAAGTCGTTACTCAAACCACACTCTTCCTTCGTAATACAAAACATATTGACCAAATAAATCCATAAAGCATCTTGTAGAATGTATACATAAGCTTTCGAATAATTTATTTTTTTTATGTGTAGATTTATTTTACACCACCTCTTATAATGCTTCGATGATATAGGTGGCACACAGTAATATCACAGTTTTTTTCTTGTATAGTATTTTGTCTTACCTAAGTTTTTTTAGTGTTCTGTAAATAAATTTTTATATTTTATAATTATTTAAAAGTATTTCTGTTTTACTTACATTAAAAAGGTCAATAACCTGCATATTTATGTAATTAAATCACAATCTTAATGATGTGGAATTTTCGTGTGCTCCAATAGTGATATTATTTGCTTTGAGCTTAGACATGTATAGTTTTAACCATCATTATCAAAACCGGACATTACTTACTATTTATCTAACTTTTCTCTTGTATTAAGTTGATATCAGATTTTCCTAGGGCATCACATTTTACTTTAATGATTTGGATTTCATATGTATACTTTAGTAACCTGTAACTTAATTTAACCTATTGATGTAGTATTATATTTTATGTCACAAAAAATGTTGCTCCACCATTCCCCTAGCTAGTAGTGAAACACTGGTGGCCTTGGCCTTGGACTGCTAATTAGTGCTACTTTTTACAGTATCGCACCTTTTTCTCCATTCATTCCTTTTTAGATCTTAGTTAATTAGTTTCATAATGTTGAGATTCTCGTCATCTTACGTATTATTAAGATTAAAATATGTTTCATTTTTTTATATTTGGATAATCCTCCCAGCAATAGGAAGTTGAAGTTCTCATTTCGTTATTTTAATTAGTAGCTTAGCTTCATCTCAACTTCAACTTTAGGTTGCTTATGATGCTTTCTTCATCACCCCATTCTTTTTTAGTTCCGTCAAACTAAATTTGCATAAAATTAAACAAAGGGAATAACATTGACCACAAATTTATTTACATTATTAATACGGTTTAACTGGTTGGTAGCAAGTTATTTGCGTACATCAGTTGTTGCATATAATGTTCACATCAAGTTATGTAACTAATGAACATTAAGTCATTAATACTTATGTTATATAGTTTGCATATGTTAGTTTCACCATAAAATTTTGAGTTTCAAGTGAAATGTTATTTGGGCGTGTAGTCAAATTTAAGTGTTGAAGTGCATATCAAGTGAAATAGCATTAATAATATATTGTTATAACATGCTAAATAACTACGTTGTTTTTCCCAAATTCGCTAACTTTTTATTTAATTATTCTATATTCGGTACTTAGGAGTTCTTTATTTACATAATTCGAACCAAAATACCTAAATAATTATTCACAAATTCTATACATCTTACAGTTTCATGCGGTATATAAAAATTTCTCTATTCACGGACGAGAAACTAAGATATTTAGTTAAGACAGAAGGATTCCATTTGCCCTATCACATCGCCTAGCAGTTGCTATGATATACACTTACTTCGTCATAATTTATATGACAGTGTTTGATTCACGTGAAGTTTAAAAAGATATCAAAGTTTTTTGAAAATTTATAGTCTAAACAACCAATAGAAATTTGTGTGACAAAAATATGTCTTCCTCTTCTTTTTTTATTTTTTATTTTTTTGAATAACTAAAAATATGCTGTTCTCACAAGTGTTACTTAAATGAATAATTTATAGTAAAAAGTTATGCTGTTCTCACAAGTGACCAATAGTACAAGAATCTAATACACATGTACTCAATTTTTTTAACTTTTGTACAGGCTTTGGACAGTAAAAAACACACATACTCACACAGCTGACTTGGCTTCCTTCCATTGCCAGCTCTTAACGGTGATTCCCCCCACCCCTTACCCCCTACCTTCCTACTTTCTAAAATCCCACACTCAAGAATCTCTTTTTCTTTCAAGCCTTTTAACTTCAGAAAAACCTTCCCTTAAGCAAACCATAAACACATACACATTACAAGAATAGTTCTCTTCTTTGGTTTCATTACACACACACTCATACACACACTACTATGTGCAAGAAAATGATGCATTACAAGAGATATCAGCACTGGAGTAGAAAAGGAGGTGATGTGATTGTGGTGTGTGTGGATGAAGAAACTAATACTAGCCCTCTTGGTTTAGTATGTGGAAACACTGGTTACAATCAAAAGAGAGCTAAACCAAAGCTTTTTTACCTTCTTTTTCTTTGTCTAATCTCTTTTAGCTTCATTTTTATGTGTAAGTAAGCTGCTCTTTCTTTCTCTGTATTTTTGTTTTGTTTTTCTCAGTATTATTCATCAGCTAGGCTGCCTACAATACACCCCCTTCGGGTGCAACCTTTCCCCGACCCTGCATGGTCGCGGGATGCTTTGTACACCGGGTTGGCTGTCTTTTTTCAGTTGTTTTATTCTTTTCTTGTTTTGTGGTTTTGATTTTGTTTCTGTGTTTGCATGTATATATGCAGATTCATTCAGTTCTGAAGAAAGAAGAGTTGTCTCTAAAAGTGATGTAAATGCTTGTTTCTCTGTCTCTAACGGTTAGTTTCTCTTCTTTTTTTTCTGTGTATTGGTTTTTGGGTTATGTTGGGCCTTTTCTTCTCCTTCTTCATCATCATCTGTAGTTCTGTAATTTCCTTCTTTTTTTAAAAAAAAAAAAAAGATCTTTTATCAATCTATGTTCATATATTGTTCAAAATTTTTTCTTTTTTGGTTTTTACCACTAATGGTTAGGTGTTAAAGTATACCTCTATTCTTAACTAGAGGCTCGAATTCGAGCCTGATAATGGAGTGTTCTATGGTAGGGAGAGTTTTACTCCATATTGGGACTTTTCAGCTCGAATCCAGATTATTCAGCCCCAAAGCGAGTATTACCTCTGTTTTTGGCTTCCGTGAGATGATTTTGGAACTAGCGCCCCCCCCCCCCCCCCCTTTTCTTTTTTTCAAGTTTTGCTTCTGAACAGCATACCAAGTCACTGTTGCATGTGATTTTAGATTTATTTTCCTATCTGAAGGTTTTATTGGAGGTACTAATGACGTCATGTTTATGTTCAAAGTCTGGTAGTTTCTTTTATTGGTTTAGTATAATGGTTTTCTGGTTTTGATTCAAAAATCAGGTTGGAAAGTGTATAAATGTTCAATTTATAGGTTCTTCAACTCTCCAACTTTTGACAAATCCTTTTCCTTGAAACTGCAGGGTCAATTTGTTGTGAAAGAAGCAGTATTCGCTCCGATATATGCATAATGAAAGGGGATGTTAGAACAGATTCTGCTTCCTCTAGAATTACTCTCTATAGAGAATATGGTCATGGCGATTATGGTTTGCACAATCTTGATGAGAGTGATGAGGTACTTCAGCATGAAAAGATTAGGCCATATACGCGTAAATGGGAAAAAAATGTTATGGACTCCATCGATGAGTTAGACCTTGTTGTGAAGGGAGAACATTCTAGCATTCATCAAAAGTGTGATGTCGAACATGATGTTCCTGCTGTGTTTTTCTCTACTGGAGGATACACTGGTAATCTTTACCACGAGTTCAATGATGGACTCTTGCCCCTTTACATCACTTCTCAGCACTTCAACAAGAAGGTTGTGTATGTAATCCTTGAGTACCATAATTGGTGGATAACAAAGTACGAAAATGTTCTTTCTCACCTCACCGAGTATCCTATTATAGATTTTAAAGGAGATAAGAGGACTCATTGCTTCCCTGAAGCCACTGTTGGTTTAAGAATCCATGATGAGCTAACCATCGATCCTTCATTAATGCGAAACAATAAGACCATTAGAGACTTTAGAGACCTTCTAGACCGAGCTTATTGGCCTCGTATTAGAGGTTTGATCCAAGATGAGGAACGCGAAGCTCGGATGAACAAGGAAAAACTTGTTTCGTCACCCTCAGCTGAGACACAGATGGTGACGACGAAAGCAAAGAAAGATTTGAAGAAACCTAAAGTGGTCATAATAGCCAGAAATGATTCTAGAGCTATCATGAATGAAGATTTGTTGGTTAAAATGATTGAGGATATTGGGTTTCAAGTTGAAGTTTTGAGGCCACAACGAACGACAGAGCTTGCAAGGATCTATCGAGTCCTTAATTCCAGTGATGTTATGATAGGAGTTCATGGTGCTGCAATGACTCATTTCCTCTTCATGAGGCCTGGTTCTGTTTTCATCCAAATCATTCCACTAGGAACAGATTGGGCAGCAGGCACTTATTATGGAGAACCAGCAGTGAAATTAGGTCTCAAGTACATTGGATACAAGATTCTACCGAAAGAGAGCTCCTTGTACGATGAATATGACAAGAATGATCCCGTTCTGACAGACCCTAACAGTGTGAATGACAGAGGATGGGAATTCACAAAAAAGATCTATCTTGATCGTCAAAATGTGAGATTGAATCTTGGAAGATTTCGTAAAAGACTGCGCCGTGCCTATTATCATTCTGTTGCTAATGAGAAGGGCCGTCCTCATCTTCAGAGTCAGTAGTTTTTGCCCTTTTGTGGTTTGCCAAACATACTTAGTCTTATTGTTAAAGTGCTTAGAGTTGTACATCATGATTCAGAATAAAGAAATAAATCTAGTGGCAATGCCTTTTGTGTACATGAACTAGCAGAATAGTAAGTTATTCTTTGGTTTCTGATACCTTGCCTATACTTGAGCAATTTCTTTGTCAAGCACTAGTTGTAAAACACGACTGTACTCGTCACAAACATTTCCTACAGCCTTCCTGTCAAAAATCCCCTGTTTTCGACGGATTACATTTTTTACTAGCTAAACGTCCATCCAAAGTTCGCGTCCAACTCAAGGCCTGTTCCTTTTTCACTTACTTTTGTTAAAGATTAATCGCTTATATATCTTGGATCTGCCAATCTGACTTTTCCGTATGCCTTTGAAGTTTGTGTTCAGTGCACGATTGTAAATCTGTCTCTCATTTTGATCATTTTCTTGTGAAACCATTACCATCATTTTACAACAGGGAGGTCTGCTGCGCTAATAATTTTGATAGAGTGAACATATACATGTAAAACATCACTTAATTTCCACCAATATTAACATTTGAGCCCATAATTCCAGAAGTGCAAGAGGTTAATTCGGTGGCAAGAATCTTCCAGGACAAACCATCAAGTTGTCTTTCTAAATCCGCCTCTGTATATATGTTCTTGGATCATCATCCTCTGCAACATTGTCATAACTTGACAATGTTTTCATACCCATGGGTTTGCATTATAAGTGGTGAATAAGTGGGATAAAGATAATGGGAAAAGTGAGGAATCACTCTCTAGGTTTCAGATCTCAGCCGAGACGAAAAACGTTAAACCCTGGTGAATAAAGTTACTATGTACTTGTACTGGTGAGAGGTAACAGATAGTATGTGTTAGAACGATGTAAGCAAGTTGGTGAACACTAGTTATTTAAATAAAAAGAACATTGACAATCTTTCTCCAGTGCAACTTGCTAGTCCTAAGTTTTTCTACAGTAATGCACATGTTGAGTCAGGGATCTTGCTATGTCTGCAGTATGATTGGTTGCATCCAAGTACAATGCTAGTATCTACATTCTTTATTGGCACTCAAAGATCACTAGTCAACTTTTTTAACTACACACTCAATACGTAATACATTTTCTTAATCACTGATTCTTATCCAACTCATTTGCTATTAAATGCCGTGACCGTTGATGCACGTGACTCCGAAAAACTTGCTAGTGACCACTGCAATTCTGCTGCAGGTTTTTGAGATGTTCTACATTATTCACGTTTCCCTATGGTGATATTTTCAGTAACAACTGATTAATCTGGTAGTCTGTGGCGGACTCAACCTTAATTGTTTTTAAAATGTTCCACCTTATTGTTTTTCAGAATGGTGATTATTTCAGGACCAATTGATACATATTGTTATACTGCAATAGTCACCATGAATTCACTGACTTTAAATATTTGTTCCGATCTCTGATCGGATTTCAAGTAAATCCATACGCCTATGCTTCCAATATGGAGTTCTACTACTCCGTGATCGTATGTATAATAATCGTCTTCTGTAGCATTGTAATCACTTAACAATGTTTGCGCATCTAAGGGTATGGATTAGTTGCCAATGAGTGGGATGAAGATCATGGAAGACCAGATTTCGGAAACAAAAAACGTTTAATGTTTAAGCCCTGGTTTATACAATTGCTTGACACCTATGCTAGTGGGCGATATCAATTAGTACCTGATAAAGTGGTCAGTGTGCGCGCAAATTGGTTTGGACACTGCCATTGTTAAAAAGGAGAAAAGGAAAACTTTGACAATTCTCCTAGTACAACTTGCTAGTCCTAAGTTGTTCAACATTAATGCACATGTAGAGTCAGGGATCTTGCTATGTCCACAATATGATTAATTGCATCCAAGTATAATGGTAGTGTGCTTTCTTTATTGCCACTCAAAGATCATTAATCAACTCTTTTAACTACGTACACACTCAAATCTCAATACATAATACATCGTCTCAATCGTTGATACTAATATCCAGCTCACTTGTTATTAAATGCTGTAACCGTTGATGCACGTGACTCCGAAAAACTTGCTAGCAAATACTGCAATTCTGCTGCAGGTCTTTCAGATGTTCTACATAACTCACGTTTCCCGGTGGTGATGTTTTGTTATAGGGCAAGGTCCAAATTTGCTCATGCATTACCCAGAATTGCTCAATTTGCTCTTTGTTACGCTTTCGATCCATTTATACTATCCCTGTCTCTACGACTTTTTAGTAAGAATGACTTCTTTCAATATTTGAAAATAATTTAACTTATCATATTCAACCATTAATAAGAAGTTTTAATAGCCGCACATATTGACCACACTTAGCATGCTGAAGAATTACACTGGAGCTGCACTGGAACTACACTGGATCTTAGCTGCACAGGAACTACTAGATCTTAGCTGAAGTCTTAGCTCAGCTAGGACTTAGCTGGATCAGGTTGAGGAGCTGGGAGCTTGAAGCATTCTTAGCTGGAAGAGAAGACAACTGGAGAAGAACTTACTAGAAGCTTCTAGACACTTCTAGAAGCTGAGTAAGTTAAGTTAGTTATAGGTTATTTAGAAGATATTTTAGTTGGTTGGTTGGTTAGTTATTTGTCTATAAATAGTAGTCTTAGTTTAGCTTTGTAATCAAGTTTCACTTTCCATTTCCAATGAAGAAGAAAGCTCCATGAGCAATCTGATTACTCTCATTGTGTTCATCTCCACAACTGGAAACTTAACATGGTATCAGAGCCCACGATCGGGACTCATACGAGGTTGATTTGTGAGTTTTTTACTTCAGCTTAATTGTTACTTTTTCTGTGCAAATCGATTTTAGGGTTTGTTCTTCCCCAATTTACTGTAAAATCTTCGATTAAGGTCTCAAAATCTAAAGAAATGGCAAATCCAAACGTTTTTGGTTCATCGAGTGACAGTGTGATTGATCACAATCACCCACTCTTTCTGCACCCATCTGATACCCCAGGTGCACATTTGACCTCAATTCAACTGCGAGGTACTGAGAATTACACACTGTGGAGTCGTGCAATGCGCATAGCTCTACGTACTAAGAGTAAACTAGGCTTCATTGATGGGAACTGTAAGAAGGATAGTTATGATGAGACTTTGCATGAACAGTGGGAAAGGTGCAATGCCTTTGTCCTAAGCTGGATCATGAATACAGTTACTAAAGATTTGTATAGTACAGTAGTGTATGCATCAGATGCTTATCGAGTCTGGATGAATCTGAAGGAGAGATTTGATAAGATCAATGGTTCAAGGATTTATAACCTGCATCAGGAGATTGTAACTCTGAGACAGATGCTGACTTCAGTTACTGGATACTACTCTAAGCTTAGAGACTTATGGGATGAGTATGATGCCATGGTGCCATTGCCATCCTGTGGTTGTAATGAGTCAAAGGTGTACTTTACACACATGGAGCAACAGAGGTTGTATCAGTTTTTGATGGGTCTGAATGACTCATTTGCACAAGCAAGAGGCCAAATTCTTATGATGACTGCAGTTCCATCAGTTGATCAAGCTTATGGGATGATCATTCAGGATGAGAGTCAAAGAGCTAAGCCTGTTGAACCTGGTACAATAGAACTAGGGGGAAATGCAACAGTGTATAGGAACAGAAATGATTCAGGATATAATACAAAGAACTCAGGATATCAAGAGGCTGGGAACAATGCAGCAGGTTACAGGAACAAGAATGGATACAACAATGGAAATAGAAATTCAAACAACAGTTATAAGCAGAACAAGATGGGGAAATGGTGTGACTTCTGCAGAATCAAGGGGCACACTAGGGAAGAATGCTACAAGAAGAAAAGAATGATGGGATCCAACAGTGTGACAGCAAACAATGCTCAGGCTGGTGACTATGACACTAGTGCAGAACACAAGGAGAATACAAATCCAAATGCTGCAGTGCCTTTCTTTACTCAGGAACATGTGCAACAAATTTTGCAGATCCTGAATGGTGGGATGAATTCCCAAAATGAGAATGCAGCAGCAGCAAATGTGACAGGTACAGTTTTGTCACTCATGAGTACTGTCACAGGAAATAGATGGATTGTAGACACTGGTGCATCTAATCACATGGTCTCATACCTAGATATGTTTCACACCCCTAAAAGGTTGCATACCATGAAACAAGTACACTTGCCCAATGGTGCACTGAGTACAATCACACACACTGGCTCATGCTGTTTATTTAAGGATAAAATGATTCATGATGTGTTATATGTTCCTGACTTCAAATACAACCTGTTATCAGTATCTAGACTCACCAAGGACACAGGTTATACCATCACCTTCTTCCCTGATCACTGTGTGTTTCAGGACACTTGGAGTGGGATGGTGAAGGGGATTGGTAGAGTGGAGCATGGACTGTACATACTGGATACTCAAGTTGCTCTACAGGAGGAGCCTGCTAAGTCAAGTGTGAATTCATCTCAGGTTGTAAATAGAATAAATGGCCAATTATGGCATAGAAGGTTAGGGCATGTGCCATTTGATGTTCTTAGACTTTTTTCTGCTTTCAAGAGCACTAGAGTTGATGATTGTACTGAGCACTGTGATGTATGCCCTGTAGCCAAGCAAGCAAGATTGCCTTTTCAGCTGAGTATCAATAAAAGTGCAACAATTTGTGATTTGATTCATGCAGATGTGTGGGGTCCTTTTAAGGTCCCCACTTATGATCATAAATGATATTTCCTCACACTAGTGGATGATTATAGTAGATATACCTGGGTTTGCTTGATGAATACTAAGGATGAAACAGTAGTGGTATTGAAAAACTTTCTTAAGCTGATCAAGAACAAGTTCTCTACCACTGTGAAAACACTGAGAACAGATAATGGTGGAGAGTTCTTCAACACTCAGGTTAGAGAATTATTGACCCTAGAAGGCATCACTTATCAAAGCTCTTGTCCCTATACTCCACAACAGAATAGAGTAGTAGTAGAAAGGAGACACAGATACATTTTGAACACTGCTAGAAGCCTGAAGTTTCAGGCAGATGTTCCTATCAGGTTTTGGGGTGACTGTGTGACTGCAGCTGTGTACATCATCAATAGAATCCCTTCAAAGAACTTGCAAGGGCTGTCTCTATTTGAGTTATTCTTTGGCAGGGCTCCTAACATTGATCACGTGAGGGTCTTTGGGTGCCTGGGTTATGGTACCAATCTGAAAAGAACTGACAAGTTCTCTCCCAGAGCTACTCCTTCAGTTTTCATGGGTTATTCTATGCTTCAAAAGGGTTATAGGATGTATGATCTTCACAACAAGTGTTTTTATATCAGCAGAGATGTCACTTTCAAGGAGGATGTGTTCCCTTTCAAGCAGTCACAGCAGCCTAGTCCTACTGTTACTCTTGACATACCACAGTTCCTGGATGCTGAGGTTGAGCTACCTCTCTCAACTCCTGTGCCTCCTCCCTCAACTGATGCTTCAGGTGTCCTTACACCTATACCTGAGCAACAACCACCTCCACATATACCTGATGTCCCAGACTCAGCTCCATTGCCACCACCCAGGCCTCACAGACAACCTAAGCCACCTATATGGATGAATGATTATGTAGTACCACAGAAGTCTCACAGTAATTGTGCATATCCTATTTCAGCTTACCTGACATACACTAATTTCACAGAGGGATTTCAGCAGTGCCTGTTGAACCCCCAAAAATATTAACCCCGAAGGATTAAATTTCAGGAATATCGACAGGATGGACTAACTCTTTCGGAGTTTTTGGAGTCGCCACCCAATTTAAGGAAAACAGGGAACCTAATTAAGCAAATGCGTGCAAAAACTCCGTTTTTGAAAAAAAGGCAGTCTTTCAGAGATTCTAGAGTAAGAGGTTTTTCTAATTTCGAAAGAAGGTTTTTAAGGCACTTTCGAAATTCCGTAAAATACGGTTAATCCGACAGGTTTCCAAAATATTTGCAAAATATGCTTTTCTAGTAAATTTATCTAAAAGCAATTAATTGAAACAAAACTTGTCTATGAAAAATATTTAATCTGCACGCATTTTGCTAAATGGCCCCAGTTTGCAATAAATAAAATAACAACTTCAGGATTAAAGGTAATGAATATAAAGTAAATAAATAACTCAAATAATCAAATAATATTAATATCAATTGATTATTCTACAAACGAATTGTTCAATTACGAATTATATTAAGTATCTAACTAATTAAATGCAATACAAAGAGTGGGATTAAAAGATAGAACCCGAAAAAGCTTATGGCCGAAAACGCAGAATGACAAATAGCAAACGAAATCCCTCCTAGACGAACTGGTGTTAAATGCATTGATCTTGGTGAGGCAGCTGATGCTCTGAAGTCTCTATTGGACTTGAAAACGTTGAGCTTTATCCAAAGCTCAAGTCCCAGGTATATGCAGCAAAGATAAGAAGGAATTAGAAGAAGTTTGAACTTAAGTAAAATATTGAAAAAAGTTTAACTTATGCAAACACAAAGTTTCAAGGGTAGAGCAACCAGTAGAAAATTAAGAGCATCTTAGTAATGCTAGGCGTGAATCAAAGCTGCAAAATGTTCAACACAATATCACTTCATTCTATTTCAAGAAGAAAATAAGCAAAGATTATTTCATTTGAATTCTTATAAAAGTCATTAAGCCAATCCATATTTCCTACTGAACCACTCTTGGAATCAGGCATGAATTTAGTTCAAAATATATCAAGACATGGAACTATATCACTCTTTATGAAGTGAAAAATACAAACTAGATAGAAAAAGTTATTAATTTAGACATGTATCTAAACCTCAAATTGTGTTGAGTAAAGCTACCAACTTTAATCTCTTAGGAGAGAAAACTAGTGCATCAGATGTCCTAGAGCAAGCAACAAACTTGAGACTTTGGGATAAATTTACCAGCATAATAGCTAAACACATAAAGGAAAGGATTCAAACCTTATTACCAAGATGAGATTAAAATGAAACTATATATTTCATAAACCAACGATTAGGCATATTTCAAGAAAAATACATACTTTTTATAAGAAGAAAATTAATGAGGGACTGTATCCAACTTATCATAATTAATAGACAATTTCATATGGTTCAATGATGGACGGACATCAAGATAAGAAGGCCACCAATATGTATTCCTTTCTATAGTTTGCTAAAGGAAACTACACTTGACTAAATAAATTTGGAACCTCAAATAACTAGTAGAACTGTTCCAGCACAACAAGGATTATTTCAAATATACATTAAACTTCCCATGGCAAAGACTTTCTCATGAATCTATCATGTTCTAGGAATGGGATTAATACTAATCAAGATATCATTTTTATCCATCTTAATGCTTTCATACTGTTAGCGAGCAGATTTAACTTAATTACTTCTCAAGAAATCAAGGGTCATTCAACTTGAATCTCTAATCTGCCGAAAGAATACTGCAAATTTCCCAAATGGCCACTATGCTATTTCAATTTATGTCTAAGAACTTCACAAATGGGTTCAATATTCAGACAATAACTAAGATTAAATCTAACAGTAGTTAAAGCTAAGCAAACACTTCAGCGAATTATGATAAAAATAGAACCATCCAAATACCTTATTGATTTCCAAAAAAAAAAAAAAAGTTTGTAAACTAACCACTACAGATTACTTGCAATTAAACTACAAAAGGTACATTTTCCACTCCTTAAAACAAATTCCTACTTATATGATGCTAAGGAAACTTAGTACTAAACTTACTGGAACTAAAAAGGAAACCTTTTCCTTAGCAAAACCAGATTGTTGCATTAAAGAAGAGAACAAAGCAAATCCCTTTTCAACTCTTTTATATACCCTTTTAGCTGCTTTCAGGTGGCCAACAATTAGCTTTAATCAGGTCATCAATTTCAGAGGGATACTACAGTTGCTACTAAACAGACTCAGGGCAAGGCAAAACTAGACTAAGAACTGACCTTAGACACTTCACACTTCTTAACAGAGGGGTCACCAGAATCACCTAAATCTAAACAAAACACTCACAGACACCTTCCTCATAGCCAGGAAACACCACGATACCAACTCCATATCACCTATGAACAAACCTACCCTGCTACATACTCTAAAAATAATACCAGAAACAGAGAAACACCTCCTACCTTCTCCTGAAACACAGCACCCCTGCTTCTGCTGCTCCTATAGCTAAAACCAGGCTACTACCCTTCCCTTAGAAACAAACCAGATTGAAACTCCCTCTCTGACCTTACCAACCAGACCAGAAACAACAGGACCTGCAGCTCTCTTTTACTCACAGCAGCAACAACACTCAAAGACTGAATTAGAAATAAGAAATAACCTCTAGCATGTAACTTAATCACCTTTCTACTTTTCACAAATAACCAAAACTCACATCCCTTCACTGCCTAGACATCTTCAGAGACAACCAGAGATATAGAAAATAGAGCAAATAGGTAGGGTACATTCCATAACTTTACTAGAAACAGAAATCACTCTCATAGCACAATACATCTTGCCAGATGACCAATTTACACTAGCACCTATGTTAGTTACTTCATTTGACCAGCAAACATCACAAATACCATATTTTAACCAAGACTTTTGTTTTTTTTTAAAAAAATAATAATTAAACTAAGACACTTACTGTAGAAAGAAATCATAAAGAAATCGCTTTTCCAATGAATACAACTTCAGGCACATTCATAAACCTATAATCATCCAAAGGATATAAACTTGACAGAACAGTCTGAACTTTATTCTTGCTAACAAGCAACACAAAGAGGTCCAGGTCAACAGAGCTAAACATAGTGAAATAGGTCTTAAATTTTAAACACGAAAGGTGGAACAATCAAGATGTATTTTCAGATTTATAATGATAGGGGCAGTGCAAACATTTCAAATTTTAATGACAATACATAAGATGAACCACACATTGTCGAGTTGAGGTTATTACCTTTTGCGGAGCAGTGAAGTGAGTCGAGGGATCCGAAGCGATACCAACTCGACTAGGCGAGATCGATGACTCGAATAAAGACGCGACGACACCACCAAAAATGAAACTGAAGTAGGGACACTGTATTTTCTTATGAACTCCAAAGCTAAGAAAAATTCTGTGTGTTCATATATTCTGCTCCTTTTTACTATTCCTGGATGCTGGTTTTCACTCTCTAGAGCTCTTATCTTCACCCCTACTGCCGCTGTTAAAGAAAAATCCCCTTTGCCGCTGCTCTAGCCCCTATATTCTCCTTAACGGCTGCTCCTCCCCCCTTCAATATGACTTTAAACTTTGATTTTATACGGAACCAATTAGGGTTCTCGAATTGACAAAAGAACCCTCCAACGGCTCCTAACGGATAAGGTTTTGTACGAACAAGATGAGCTGGAAATTTTTGACTGTTTCTGATTCAAAATTTGGGGGAATGGGGTTAGAACTTGGGTCATTTGCGGGTTGAGAAAGGGGAAGACGGGCTGGGATTTTCTGTGATTTCAAATTGGGTTTTTTTAGTAAATTAGAATAGGAGATTTGCGTGGGTAGGTGGGAATTGGGCTATATTTTGCGATTTTGGCTCTTTTATACAAAAATTATCAATTTGACTACTTAAAATTATAAAATTGCCCTTTCTGACACAGCTTTTAATTAAACACACTTTATATTTAATATTAACTTAAAATCGGGACAAAATTGGGTATCAACAGCTGCCCCTCTTTACCCGGAAAAGGATGAAAGAGTTTTCAGGGTAAAGAAGTTGATATAAAGCCAATTTTGTCACGATAAAGCCAAGGACTTCTGATTCCATGGACCAAAAGGCGAGGCTTATGGGTATGGCCGAACTCCGGTTTCCGAGTTGCCTACATATCTCGGGCTGAAAGAGAATCAGGCCATATGTAGTTCGACGACACTTAGAAACGAAGACTCGCACGATTGACAGAAAAGACGCACGAATAGGAAAGAAACCAAACTGACACCCTAATCCGAAATGAAAGATTATGATAGACTTGCTTGTTCGAGTGCGATTCTTCAGATCCTCGTTGATGAGTAGCTCATATCAACGATTGCCCCAGTTCACTGCTAAGAAAGAGTTCCACGCTATGCTCCAAATGCTGCTGCGGCACTGCTAAAATCCTGTAATAAACTTGGCAAACAGTAAGCGAGTAACTGCAAATAAAGCTTAATAAATGAAGTAATAAATGAATAATGACAATAAAACTTGTAGATGCTGGTTGCAATATCAATGATAAGCTTGTCTCCAATCGACTAACGGAGAAATCCGGCTTTGTGAGGCAAGATGACTTCGGGACCGTTGGTAGACTGAAAATAAAACAATAAAGGAATTCAATCCATAGAAATATAAAGTAGACTTGAATAAAATATAAGGATAAAAATGCCGCCTTTCGGCAATGACTCATGATCGAGTCTCCAGTTGTCTACGGTAGGATTCATAACAATAGCGCCTTCGATTGTTTACGATAGGCCTCCAATTGTCTATGGTAAGCTTCATGATAATGACGTCTTTGCCTGTTCATGTTAGACTTCATAATAAGGCCTCCAATTGTTTATAGTAGGCTTTATAATAATAGCGCCTTCGATTGTTTACGATAGTCTTCATAAAAGGCCTCCAATTGTTTATGGAAGGCTTTAAATGATAATGACATCTTCGATTGTTTACGATAGACTTCATATTAAGGCCCCCGATTATTTACGGTAGGCTCCATAACAATAGCGCATTCGATTGTCTACGATAGGCTTCATAAAAAGACCTCCAATTGTTTATGGAAGGCTTTAAATGATAATGACGTCTTCGATTGTTTACGATAGACTTCATAATGAGGCCCCCGATTGTTTACGGTAGGCTCCATAACAATAGCGCCTTCGATTGTCTACGATAGGTTTCATAAAAAGGCTTACAATTGTTTATGGAAGGCTTTAAATGATAATGACGTCTTCGATTGTTTACGATAGACTTCATAATGAGGCCCCCGATTGTTTACGGTAGGCTCCATAACAATAGCGCCTTCGATTGTCTACGATAGGTTTCATAAAAAGGCATCCAATTGTTTATGGAAGGCTTTAAATGATGATGACGTCTTCGATTGTCTACGGTAGACTTGGTAAATGTGATGTCTCCGATTGTTTACGGTAGACTTCATAATAGGGCCTCCAATTGTCTATGGTAGGCTTCAAATGATAAGGCATTCGAATGTCTACGGTAGGCTGCAATAATAATGTCTTCGATTGTATGCGATAGACTGGATAATAAAACTATCATAATAAACCCGTTGAGATAATAAAACCGATTGTATACGATAAATCCGATATATAAAAAAAAAGCCGTTGGAATAAAATCACCAATTGTATATGATTGACCCAATATAAGAATGTTATTGGAATAATTCTACCAATTGTATACGATAGACCCAAAGTAGAAAACCCTTGACAGAATACCATCGGTTGGGGACGATGAATCCGATATAAAAGCCTTTGGAATAAAATCATCGATTGTGTACGATGGATCCGCAAAGCCATTGGAATAATATTGTCGATTGTGTACGATTGATCCAATATAAGAGGGCCATTGGAACAATATTACCGATTGTGTACGACAATTCCAAGAAACTGAAGCCATTTAAATAATACCATCGATTTGTGTACGATAGATGTAATATAAGAAACTGCTGGAGAAATACCACTGATTGTGTGCGATGATCCCAATTCATAAAGCCATTGGAATAATATCACCGATGTATACGATGATTCACATATAGTAAGCCATCAGAATACTACTACCGATTGTGTACGATAGATCAAAAGTAGAAAATCTCTTAAAATAATACCATCGATTGTGTATGATGGATCCGATATAAAGGCTATTTTCTTCAATAATAACATCCTTGATGGTCCGCGGTACCAATGATACCTCAATCAAGTGTCTATGACAAGTTTTGGTAACAATTTTGTCAAAATAATATCACGGGTTGTCTGCGGTAAATAATGACAATAAAGTGATGTCTTCGGTTGTCACCAATAGACTTGACGTTGATACTTGTAAAATAAATGGCCTGCAAAATAAAGTTTTCATTAAATTCATATAGACAGGAAAAGGTCAAAGATAAAGGAGATGTAAAGCAAGAGTTTAAGCCGTCCGGCTTATATTTGGTGACGCCATAAGCTATTTTCAAGATTTAAGAGTTTATTATGATTTAATGTCTAAGCGGTTTTAAAGTATAGTTCAAGCACTCATGTTTTATTAATTCTTGTTCCGGCCTTAGTGAGGGAGTCGATGATACTCACTAGGTGACGAGCGATGTGACGAGCGATTAGGGAGCCGTGACTGGCACCCTATGTCTACCCAAGGAAACTAATTAACCAAATACCTTGTTAGAAATAACTTTCCACTAACTGAAATAGAAATGATAAAATTTCTCCCCCCTACACTTGCTAGACTTAAGTTGTTCTACATTAATGCACGTGTACGTACAGTCAAGGGATCTTGCTTTGTCTGGATGACTGCATCCAAGTATAATGTTAATATATATTTTCTTTAATGGCACTCAGAGATCACTAATCTACCTTTTTAACCCCACACTCGATACAATCTACTTCTACAAAACTTGCTACTCCCTCCGTTCCTTAAATGTCATAGTTCGGATTACTAAGGTCAAAGTTCTTAATTTTAACCGCGAATCGAAACATAAATTCTTCATATTTTTTAAGATAAGCTTTGCATATTTTTGAACTATGTAATATGTAAATAGTACGTATAAATAGATAATAACTCAAAATACTAAAAAAAATATTAAAGAAACACTCAAGTCAAAGATTTTTTTTTTTTTTTTTTGAATCTCCAAATAATCACTATGATGTAAAACTGTCACGACCCAAAATCCTATAGACCATGCGGGCACCCAAATCCAACTCATTGGGCGAACCCCTCTTGAGCAACACTTGACTTGCATATGATAAACCAAATAAAAGAAATTATGAAAAGAATAGCGGAGTATGATATATAACCCAAATATACAACTAGGATCTTTGCAAACATGTTCTAAGTCCTCCCATGAATCATGAACATCTAAGGAGTCAATAAGGTTATACATCTCCGAATATAAAGAAATATACTCATTAATATTAACATAAAAATAATAAGGAAAGATGTCACCACAGGACAAAAGTGGTTCACCGTTAGATTAAAGGACGAGCAACTCTGTTTACCATAATGCTTAGTAGAACTCGATAACGAATCTGCCGAATATAAAACAATACGAAAAAAAAAACAAAGAAAGTGGGTGAGTCAAAAGGACTCGGTAAGTGGGGATAGGGCTCCAAGTAGTATGGGACTACACCATAATACAACAATATGCGCAGAACTACCTCATGCTACAATAATATGTACAGAACCACATCGTACCATAATAATCTGCATGGAATTACATCGTGCTATGATAATATGTACGAAACATCGTCCCACAATAATATGCACGGAACTACATCGTGATGTCATAATATGTACGGAACTACATCGTATCATAATAATATGCACGGGAACTACATCGTGCGATGATAATATGTACGAAATATCGTACCACAATAATATGCATAGAACTACATCGTGATATGATAATATGTACGGAACTACATCGTACCATAATAATATGCACAGAACTGCATCGTGCGGTGATAATATGTACGAAACATCGTACCACAATAATATGCACGGAACTACATCGTGCTATGATAATATGTACGAACTACATCGTACCATAATAATATGCACGGAACTATATCGTGCTATGATAATATGTACGAAACTACATCGTGCCATAATAATATGCACTGCGATGATAATATGTACGAATCTACATCGTACCATAATAATATGCACAGAACTACATCGTGCTACGATAATAAATCAAGAAATAGTAATGAACTGTAATTACACTTTTCAAAATAGTCTTGGCATAATAAGTATGCCCATTTCACCAGCCATGCATGTAAGGAACACATACATAGACATCCAATGTGGAGAAAGTCCACCAAAGAAGAGATGTAAACCACTTACCTCAAGCCGACGATTACTAACTAGCCCACGATCGTCTTTTCACGCCCAAATCCTTCCAAATAAGTCCACTTTATGCAAAATAATAAATAATACGTTCAATATAAGCTGCCCTACTAATTTTCATGACTGGATGACAAATGCGTCAAAAAGTCAATCCAAAAGTCAACCATGGGCACACATATCCGATTACCGGAACAAAATACATTTTAGATTACTCATTCACCCATGAGTCCAAAAGTGTGGTTACTTTCTCAAAAGTCAATCTACATCATCAAATAATCAATTTATCAATTTTCGGGTTTATGTTGAAAGTCAAATATTTATTAACACCTTAAATCTCAAATCCAATTCTACAATCATGTTACCCATTTGAAAACGAGTTTATACATACGAAAATCAAGTCAATCCGATATCGTTAACATTCCCAAATCCCCATATTATTCCACTTTAGAGTTAAAATTTAAGAACTTACTCTTTTCCAATTTCTCACAACCACCATTTATGACTGAAATAGGGTTATCAAATTCAACCTTAGATATATCATAATCTAGCAAAAACTCAATCAACTTCATCATTTAAAGCAACTCATGAAATCTAATCAATTTTATGAACTTCTCAAGAAAGACCCCTTAAACCTTCTTCACAAGAAAACCCCAATTTCATACTTTAGAAATCATAGATTAAAGCTTAAACCAAAGGAATGAATCAAAGGGAAATACTTAGGTTATGGTTTAGACCTTACCCCATAGAAGAACATCCTTGAATTCTCCCAATTCCAAACTTTCAAGATGAGATAAACTCCAACAACTTTAATAGCCAAAAATGCCTATTGTTCTGCCTTGTTTCTTGTACCAAACGATCCCAAAACTCATTTTGATGCCTCCAATAGATTTCTTGTAAAATTCCAGTCAAGTTAGGCTTTTGAATCACTCCATTTGACCTTATAATGAAGGAGATATGTTGGTTTCAATATTTGGAATAGTGCAGATTTTTAACTACGCAGTGAGTGGCAATTTCGTAAATAATCTGAAAATTCTGACAACCCAATTCTTAGTAATATTATCATAAATCCCTCATATGATGTCGAAACTTGATGATTTCAGTTTCTATGGTTTCCAAATTACGATACGGATATAATGGTTTAGTCGAAATACGAATCAAAGGCCGTTTGCTCAATATGGTAACTTTTATGCTCAAATTCTCAAATTTCATCGAAATCAAACCCAAACTTATCTAAAACTCATCGAAATTTAACCAAACTTTGTGGACATGACCAAAATCATCATACAAACTTATTGGAACTAAAAAAAATATATCGACATGCATATCAGAGCTTTGATTTACCAAAAAGACTGGGCGGGCCATCACAGAAACGGATGGAGTTATAAGTAGTATTGTTTTACTCTTTCTATTTGCTCCAAAATAAGCATTGGAAAATCAATTCAAAATTAATTATTATTTTATACTATTACCGTTGCAATTAAAGATGTAAGAGTTGATTAATTGTACTTAAATTTAGTCATCGAGATTAGTAAATTAGGTAAATGGAAAAGGCATTATTAAGATTTTCTTAATGGACATAAAAAAAAGTAAAATAAACGGTTATAATGTGACAGAAGGAGTAATAAATAGTGCAATTCTGCTGCAGGTTTATGAGATGTTCTACCATAGTCCATACACCTGTTACATCCCAAAACAGTCTCATCCATTCACATCACTTGGCTTGTAGAGGAACTGCAGGGGACATAGTGATTGTAGTAGTCCCTGTGAAATTTAGGCAGGGTAGCTTAGAGCGCTAATTAACGAATTGCCAACATTGCAAAGTTTTAGGTGAATAATTAAATTGTTCATAACTACAGGCTTTCTTGAAATTTAAAAAGCTATCATATGTTCTAAAACTCTGCAAATCTTAATAGTTCGTTGATCAGCACTCTAAAAAGTGGCTACTCGCATAAATTTCCCCAGTTCCCTCCTCAAGACTGCCTCTCGACCCTTCCATCTCCTTCCTCCTCATCCTCCTCACTTCAACTCTTTTGTTTTTTGGGTTTTATTACTAACATTATAGCAGACTTTCAAATACTTGAAAAAATAGCATACAAAAAATAACCAGTATAGCAGAAAATTAGATACCTAAATACATAACTATCCATCCATGAATTTAGCTAAAAAGGTAAATCACCTTTAAAAAAAAAAACTGCCGTCCATGATTTAGTGTATTCCAAAAATTATGGCCTACCATATATCCATAGAACCCATAAAAGTTGCACGGCATCCTATTAGCAATACATATGGCATTAAACTTTTTCATTATACTATAAATACACATGATATGTTTTATATTAGAAATACACATGGTATATTTTATACTAGAAATACACTTGGTATATTCAAAACACGTTGGAATGAATATATATTTTAAATATGTGTTGTTTATATCTTACATATACATCGTATAATGTATTAGAATTGGCGTAAATATATATTAAAATTACGAATCCTATAATGTAAAAAATACACATTGTGTATTTGAGGTATATTGAGAACTTAAGTGTATTTGATTATAAATCATGAATTATACCAGGAATATATATTGTACTAGATAGGTCTTGGCCCGTGCTAAACCCGAGCCCGAACTCAATTTAGGAGGAGAGTAACTATTTTTTAGATAATTATTTGTGACGACACTTGTTAAGCACAACTCTATTAAAATAATATTTGCGACGGAGCAAATTTGACAAGAAATAAGCAGACACAAGTTACTTGATATCCGATAAACCAAAATGACATAAAGTCTGTGAAATAATTTCAAGTTAAGATCATAAACTGGAAATGAAATTTTGAGCATTTTTGTGAATTATGAGCATATAACTTCATTAGTTACCGATAGAAACATTTATTTTTATATATATTTATTAAGTTTACTTACAATTTCATGAGATGGTTGTGTTCATGTTAGTTTACTGTGGCAATGTATGCCTGATTTTAGATGAACTTCAATAAGAACCTAGTGAAACAAATTTCATGAATCAATTTAGCTCTTCATGGGTATTTTAATTTGTAACATAAAATATTTTTTAGTTGACCAAAGCAGATATTTTAAGATATTTCTGACATATATAAAATTGTATGTAACCTTATAACGTTGTGTTCATTTTCAACACTATATGGTCATTACTACAATTGAATTAATTTTCTAAAAAGAAAATTCAAATTTAAAGTGTTCGGTAAAAATTTTTAAAAAAATTTAAACTACAACGTAAATAAATTTTTTGTTAGGTGGGGAAGAATCTACATTTAATGTTTCCCTATGTTCAAAATTCTCTTTCAATAAGGGAGATAGAAACATGTCACACTACATATGGTCATGGTTATAGATAAGATGTATGTCATCGTACCATCCGGATTTTTTTACTGAAATAATAATAAAAAAGAAATCGCAAATGAAGCTACTATCAATATTAAGAAATTAAATTATATCCGTTTACCATTTTCAAGCATAAGAGTAAATATGTAACTTAACATTTATGTTTCTTCAGCTTCCATGTACTTTCTACCATTTAATTTTTGAAAAACAAATCAAACTAAAAATATTGAATCATTTTCTATGACTTTGGTACGTGTATGAATATAAATTTAAGTTAGAATTTAGTTTGGATATTTAGAAAGTTTTTCAAAAAAAAAAAAAAAAATTGGTAGGAAGCGCCTCATTACGCAGTGCGAATCCGAATTAGTCGAGGCTCCAATGAGAGTACCGTGTAAAAGCAAAAAAAAAAAAAAACTTTTCCATACACATATAAGCAAATTTTATTTACTTTTTAAAATATTCATAATTTATTTATGAAACCTAATTTATTTTCCTTTAAATTTTGTGACATGTTAATAACTTTATACTATAGTTTATAAGAGCGAAAATGAGACTCAAATTTTATTTTCAAAAAGAACTTGCACTTTTTCATGCAAACAATACAAGTAGGTGAAAGAAACTTTTTTTTGGTAAAAAATTAAAAGGAAAAGTTGGACATATTGGCTATACCACATAGCAAGCCATGACAAATATTTAGACAGAAAATTGGGCATAGCAAAAGCCCTCAAAAGTTGGCTTTTTTATGGCAATTGATATAATTATGCAGAAGAACGGGGTAAAAAATCTCCACTGAAAATTGGCCTAAGAAGCATTGACACGTGGAAACTTCTCAAGGAATTTGGAGGGGTAGGAATTTGTTGTGCGGACTATAAAACTTGGGGTCTTCTCCTTTATTAATAGTAGTAATATAATAGTATGTGTTTATTCTTCTCGAAGATCAATAATGATTTAATACAAAATATACTAGGAATATATTTGGTATATAATATGTGTTTACTTTTTGACAAGTGCATGGATATTTAATAAATGTAGACGTATATAAATAATACACATTATGTATATATTCACAACTACATAATATATATTTAAAAATACACGTGAAAACTACATAGTATATTTTTCAACTCTCTAGCGCTTTTAACAATAATATACCTGGAATAAACATGGTTTATATTATATATTTTATGTAGTAATGACTACATAGTATATATTTGAAAATATAAGTGAAAACTACATGGTATTCTATTCTCACGTGCTTTTAACGATAACATACCTGAAATAAACAAGGTTTACATTATGTATTTTATGTATATTAAAAAACACATAGTATATTTAGATATATACGAGATATAAAAAAAGTTTTAGTTAATTATCAGTGAAATTGTCAATCTAGTAAATCGACAATTCCATTGATTCAGAATTTTAAAATAACAATGGAAATAATGTAGAAATTTTAGAATGTTAAATTTTGGTGATGGTATAGTATTGATGGGAAAGAAATACTCAAATATATGCGAGATAATGATTATTTCAGTACACTAATGGGAGAGAGGGATATGATAATGGAAAATCCCTTAATTACTTGGAGAAAATAAACCGAATATAATTTATGAATACTCTTATTTGATATTGATAGTAATATATCCCTAAATTAGTGGGTAGGTAACTACTTTTTGCCTTGTTGCTATTTCATTATTAAAGCTGCTCTTTTTGTAAAAAATCTGCTATTTTTGAATTATTCTTCTAACGCTGCTATTAATGTAATTATGCTCCTTTCAACTGTCTTGGGAAATTTTGATCACTAGTCATTTTTGGACGCGCTCATTGGGGACTATCCACAGTTTCAAAATCAGGGGCGGCCCGACAATTTTTGTGGCCTAAAGCCAAACTCTAATGAGAGGCCTTATATATTTTTTGCTCAAGTATGCTTGTTGTAAGAAAATGCTCCACTATTTTCCAAATCAATACACCAAAACTCCACAATAATACTTGATTTAGCTATTGCAAAATGAAGACTTTAATTAAAGAATAGTTCAAAAATAATGTATTGCACAAGTATTCTTTGCTATGAGAGTTGAGAGAAGTTGAGGAGTGAATTTTTTTTTATCAGTAGGAATAAGAAGGAGTTGTGAGAGGTATTCTTTATTTTAACAAAGACTTTTCCTATTCCCACAAAACAATTAACGAAAAAGAAAAAAAAAAGCTAACAAGTAAATCCTAACGGACAACTAGTACTGCCAAAGTGCCAAATGCCAATTGCCCAATCAGTCAATTTCTTTTTTCTTATGCTAAAAGTCTATATGACTTCACACTTAATGGAAAACGGGGCCCCCATCAATCAAATTTTTTTATCCTCTTTAAGCTACCTGCGTCAGCACTCCCGCGTCAGCAATTTTTGACTTTTTTTTTTTTTTTTTTTTTTTTTTACTTTTACAATATATAACTATAATACAAAATGGGGGCCCTCCACAAAGTGGGGCCTAAAGCAGCTGCTTTAGCTGCCTTAGGGGAGGGCCGGCGCTGTTCAAAATTCATTGAAGAATAGCCAAAAATTCGCGCGTACACTTAAGCTCCATTAGCGTTGGAAAAATACCCCAGACTAGTCCCATAACAAAATACTTGGACTTTGAACAAAAGCTTCAGTCTCATAACAAAATGCTAGCCCCAACATTTTGTTATGGGTTATGGGACTTTATATATAAAGCTTCAGTCCCATCATAAAATGTTGGGGCTTTGAACAAGTTTTGTTCACAGCCCCAACATTTTGTTATGAGACTGAAGCTTTATACAAAGTCCAATAACAAAATGTTGGGGCCTTGAACAAAACTTGTTCAAAGCCCCAGTATTTTATACTGGGGTTAGTTTACTGAAGCTTCTCAGTATAAATACTGGAGCCTTGTCCAGAGGTGGCTATTTCTCAGCAAATTTGTTTTTAACGGCTACAAATCAATTAACGCGCGCCAAACAGCCTCCTGCACGAAAGTTTTACAAGTGTCTTATAGTGTAATATTCCCTTGTTTGTTGTTTAACAATGTAATTCCAATTTTACCGGGGAAAAGTGCATAAATAGCCACTTTTATCTTGTTTTAACAGTTGGAGTCACTTTTTAAAGCTATTTAATTTTTAGCCACTTATTGCAAAGGGTTCAAAAACTGATCCAAATGGATGAAACTCTTCTTGTTATAAAACAGGTGGATAATTCCCACATTAATAAATAGAAAATGCTTAGAGAATAATTAATTACTCCATCCTTTCAATTTATGTAAACCTATTTGACTTGCCACAAAGTTTAATAAAAAATAATTACAAAAATATACAACCCTTTTGTAAATACGTAATTACATTTAACAACCATTTAGGTGGCTTCAATTACATTGTGGTAAAATAAACATTTATGTCGTATAAATACGTATAGAAGTGTAGATTTATCAATTGTTAGATATTTCATTAACATATTATATTAGCATACTGAAAAAAAAAAAGAATAACTCTTAAATAAGAAATTACATGACCAATACAATTAACCAAGCCAAGCAAGTTATGTCGACCGCTAGTTTAGACAGAGCCGAACTTGACCTAGCTTTAACTATCGAGCCGAATTTTGAACGAATTCCAGCTGATTTTGGAAGCGAGCAAAGCCGAGCAAGCTAAAAGCAATCCAGCAAAGCTTTGCTCCGAGCCGTCTCGACTCTACCCCTGGCCTAATTGTGCATAAAGCATGTGCACAGACTAGTCATAAGAAAACATATAACAAGGTATAAATTAATAAAACGGAGAAGGATCAAATCTACCATTTTACCTTACGAAATAGTTAAATATGCATTCTGTTCAAGTATCTGGCTATCTCTAATCCTAATGTTATACTTTTGCTCCAATATACCCTAAACCTAACATTGGATCACATCGAAAGCCATTAATATGTAGTATATCTGATCCATTCCACAAAACCAACTCGTTAAATAACTCCACCACTCAACCCATCTTATGCCAACTGCGTCCTCTCTAAAGATTGTCATCTACTCCTTCAGAGTTGGTTTAAAATTAGCAGCTTAACTAAATTCCATTTTAAATGATTAAAATACCAACCCATAATTCATGAAAATAAACTTTTCAAAAAATTAAACTAGCAAATTCGGATTTAAGGTATAATACACATTTTCTACTCCTAAATTTTGAGGATCTGAATCAACTCATTGCTTGTAAAATGAGTTAGTAACATATGGAATAAATTTTATCCCAAGTTGGTGAGCCTGAAGGGTTTTGCACGTTTCCTGAAATGTTAACGACGAAAATAATAAAAAAGACAACCGGTGACGATCTTTCGTGTATGGGTTTTGCATGACCCATAACTTGAATTTTGGAAACATCATTTTCCTTAAGGCGAATTGTAAGTAGTGAAAGAATGCTGATCGGATATAAATGTATTTATTAGTGAATATTTTTATGGGGGTGAATTTTTTGGTCGGGATTGTTTATAGGCTGCCTTGTTTATACTGGGAACATTATTGTTTTCGTTGGTAGCGGACTGGAATGGAGGTTCCCATCAGACATTATCGGCAGTGAAGTAGTAACAACGAAGATCGAAATTAATGTCAACTCAAGGTGGGTTTGAGTATTGTTAGTTTACAGTACAAGATGGGTCGGGTAATGAGATTATTTTATAGGTTGGCTTTGTGAATAGATCGAATATACTTAATTTATCTCTGGCCCTCGATATATCCCGTCGTTAAATTTAACGGAAAAGGCTCAAAATTGCCCTCGATCTATCAAAAATGGGGCACTTTTGCCCTCCATTAACCTATTGGCTCATTATTGCCATCGACGTTATTTTTTGGCTTAATTATGCCCTCCCACAAATGGAAAGACATGTAAGCAGCTGACATGGATTTCATTAATTAGTTGGCCTCTCCTCATTCGTCCACATGGATAACAACCCACTGAGGAAAACCCAAAAACAAACCCGACCCGAACCCATACAAAACACCCAATTAACCCATCTAGTTCCAACTTCATGATCAAGAATTTCATGGTTTTGTTGATCTTGGTGTTGAAGGAAGGAAGACATTAAAATGGGACAAAGCTATATTACCCATCTATCGTCCTAAGCTTGTCAAGTATGGAGGATCGACATCATAAGGAGCCTGGCAATATTTTTTTCACTAATAAAGTTTGCTCTTTTTGCAGGTTTTACAATGTTTTAGCATTGCTCGTTGCTAGTCTCAATTTTAGATTTTTGAGACATGGAGATACTGACTCTACAAGGCAGCTTATCTTTTTCTTCTTGGAGCAGTACGTGCATCGCTTGGTGCAGTGTGTGGGATGAGAAATTTCTTCCTTACACGCTATAAGCAAGCGTCGCTTGCCCATAGCGCGCCCTTTAGGAAAGCGTCACTTCTGCCACAGCCTTGCACAACCAATGCGTGATCAAAATAGACACGCGATTGGGCGTCGCCTCCCTCATAGCGTGGCTCAAACAATGAACTTAAAATCTGCGCACGCGACAGCCAGGCGTCGCATCTCCCACAGCGTTTCCAGGCAAAGGTTGAATACATGTTGGATGATCAATTGCTTTGCTACCTGTGGCGCACCACTGCTTTGGATTGTGTACCATTGCTCATTTTTCACTTTACGGGTGGCTCACCTTTATTCTTACGTGGTTTACCTTCGCGTGAAACATTCAGAGGCTTGGATACATGGACTCGCACATGAGATGCAAGAACAATTAAAGGCAGTGTGTCTCTCGCTCATGATTGAGTGGCACTTGTTAGGTTACATTGCTTTAGTTATTTACGAATTACTCCTAGCATCTAGTGTACCTTAGAGAGAGAAGTGTTATTTAAAGGAATGAAATTGGAGAATGTAGTAGTAATGAAGAAGATGTGTATGTTAGTGTAAAATTTTACGGTTTCTGATGGGTTAATTGGGTGTTTTGTGTGGGTTCGGGTCGGGTTTGTTTTTTGATTTTCCTCAGTGGGTCGTTATCCATGTGGACGAATGAGGAGATGCCAACTAATTAATGAAATCCATGTCAGCTGCTTACATGTCTTTCCATCTGTGGGAGGGCATAATTAAGCCAAAAAATAACGTCGATGGCAATAATGAGTCAATAGGTTAATGGAGGATAAAAGTGCCGCATTTTTGAGAGGTCGAGGGCAATTTTGAGTCTTTAGGGTATATTTGAACAAAAGTATGACAATAGGGTTAAATATACTCCGATACTCAAACGGAGTGCATTATGTAAACTATTTTGCAAAGTAGATGGGTAAATCTAACCATTTTCAGTTGGAAAAAATAGTGACTACATTGCAATTTAACAAGAAGCAAACAAACAAAACAAATACTTGGCAGGTACTTTCAGCTCAGAAAAATGTGGAAACCAGCAAGGCAGCAGAAACAGGCGGAGATGATGGCGGCGGCGACGATTGATATGATCGGAGAAGACCTATTAAACAACATACTCTCTCGGCTACCAGCAGCAGCATGTGCAGCAGCAGCATGCGTCAGCCGCTCATGGAACCTCATTATCACTCGTCTCCTTTCTCTCCCTAATCTTTCCTCCGCTCTTTCCCGAAACCCTTCTCTTCAGGTATCTCGCAATAATACTTTTGAAACTTATCGTCTAAAATAAGTCATAGATATTTGTGTGGTTATACATCACTCTCTTTAGGGATAAAATGTTAAATTTGAAGGTAAATTGTTTCTTAAAAGTAAGGGACTAGAATGTAGCATTTGGTATTTGAACTTTTAATCAAGCAAATTTTGAACCCCTTTACTACTACGCAAGAATTGTCAATTAGGGACAATAGTTTATATATGATGATAAAAAAAACTCGTTTTACGGTGTAATATTCCGACGGAAGGAGATTCAGTTGAACTCCCTCGCTATTCTTTTTGGAACAGAAGGGAAAATCTATGTTTAACAATTTGAATATACAATATTGAGAAGTGTTTAAAAACAGCATGTTGGACTTTAGGTAACAAAATGAGAACTATTTTGGAATAAAGAGAGTATCTTTCTTTAGTTTTTTGCAAAAAATTATTGGGTAATTTTTGGTGTAGGGTGCTGTGAGAGAGGTTGTTGACAAGGTTTTAGCGAGGCCGATTCGACCCCAGTTCGTCATTGCTTCAATTGGTCCTTCTTTTGACTTGGAGGAAGCTCACCAGCTCGTATGCACTCTTTTCTCTCAATTTGGCATTTATGGGTAGTAAAATTGTGACACAGCCGGATGAATCTGTTTCTTAAGTTGACTATAGTGAAATGACTCTTAGCTAAATATTCAATGTGGAATTGAATTAACCATCTTACTCTCTATTTTATGTTGTCTAAAGTAAATCCACTTTCTCTAAAAGGAGTTTTTTCTTATCATTCGGAATTTTTTTTTTTACTCAGTTTAGGATATTAATTTGACTTTTTTTTTTCCCCAAAAAAGAAGAAGATATTAAAGTAATTGAACTGTTAGCTTGATAGAAAAAACTTCACACCAAAATTTAATAGAATAATGTTATTATTATTATAATAGAATAGTGGCTCACATTTTGTAACGTCATCAAATTAGGAAGAGTTTCATATTAATTGGGACATATAGAGTATTATTCCATTATATAAGAGAATAATTTAACACCTCCATTTTGTTCTAAACAATATTTAAGTTATTCAAAGATCAACTTCGATCCACATTCAATTTAGTATAAAAACTTGAAAACTAGTTGCCCAACGGAATTAGAGACCTAACTGGTCAAGTAATACTTAATAGCTTTTTGAAGGGATTAAAAGGAAAAAAAGAACTGAGAAGGATGAGATAATGTGCAAAAGATTAGGAGAGTGAAGTGTAGTGATAGACCAGTTTAACCCTATATTGTTGAAATTAGTTGAAGGATTGTTGGGACCAATTTTTGACTTGAGAATTTTAGTAGAGATCAAGTAGTTGCTTAGTGACTATTTTTCATTAAAGTGAGTTAGGATACCTATAATGAATAACCGCCGGACATTTTGCCTTGTTTTCATGGCTATTGACTCCTTTTTTGTTGTTTCCATTAAAATGGTGTACTTTGTTGCAATAGCGATCTTAATAATATAATTTGCAGTCCTTTTAGTGTAGAAGAGTGGGTGGTGTTTGTATACCATATTTTGTTGTGAAGTCTTCCACTTTTTTTTTGGTATACTACTTGTATACAGGCGTTTTTGTTGCCCTTTTTATTTATAAAATGTGATTGCATCTACAAAAAATAACATCACTTCCACTCGCAATAGGATTTGTCATACATTGGCCACTGCTATCTATGCTTCTTATGGTGGATTTATTGTTCTGCAGATTACTGGTAGATTTGGCTCCCAGATTCCAGTAATTACTTCGATATCCCAAGGAATTTTTGGGAAAGATGCTACCACTAATGAGTTTGAAGAGGTGAGTCTAGTGGCTATAGTCCAGAATCTGTTCGGGATTGCATTCTGACTGCTTAATAACAAGAATTGAAATAGAGAAAAAATGATGTTTTTCCAGGTTCAGTGGGAACTGTCTGAAGATGATGAGGCTCATGAGGATCTTGGTAATGAGAACCAGGGAGTTCTATTAACTGTTGGTTTCTTGCCAGGATTGACAGTTGATTTAATCCCATTATCAAAAACTCGGGTAATTTGTACTCCTGGACAATCCTCACATATATTGCAAATATGTTTGCCTTATAGAGGGGAACTTTGAACTTTAACTTGATTTTCATTGCAAATTTATAAAGTTCTTACCCAGGATGTTGAAGAGGTGCCTAATTTATATCTACTAGAGAATTTGTGCTAACTTGATGTTAAAATGGGCTACACTGTGGGTGTAATAGCTTTACTATCGAACCAACAAAAAAAAAAAAACAGCTACACTAACTTGGGGAGAACAAATTTCAGGGAACTCAAGTACTCATGATTGATGAGCTCGTGCTCAGTATCAAGGAACGTTCATCCTCTTGCTCCGGATCAGCATCACCGATGGGGATTTTGTTATTTTCTGTAAGTCGTAAGTCTCTTAAGACCTGTAACTTTTATCTTATTGCTTGCTGTTTGTGGCAAAGCAGTTTATTCCCTACTTGTCAGGGTTATGACGCCTAATATTCCTTAAGACTGTGGATGAAGGGGATAAAGTGCCTCTTGGAATTCAGATTCTGTATGAGTGGCAGGTCTAATCAATTTAGACTTTAGAGTGAATGGGATTAAAAGCTGGAATGAACTTTGCGGGATGCTTTGAGTTTCTGCTTTTCTAATATCTTGAAATCAACCTTTGTTTTTCTCTATTTAAATGTAATAAAATCATTTTGAATGTTCTAGGACCAGGGCGCTGACATTAAACCTGTTCTTGAAAAGTTAGGTGAGTAAGCTTCACAATTTTCATTTATGCAAAACTTTATTTGCTCAAATTAACCTTTATAGATGTAGATTTGTTTTTGTACTTAATTCTGCGAGAATTAAGTTATATTTTCAGTCCCCTGTTTCATGTTTGTAGATTATGCTTTTCCCCGTGAGACTGTCATTGTGGGTGATGGAGGTTCTGAGTTTTTATACCGAGGTGAAACAGCAAGTAACTGTTCTAATAACAAAGCATCCACTTCTGCTGCTGTTGCTCTTTTATTTGCAAGGGACAGAGGCAAGCCCCCTGGTACGAGTTACTTTTTAACTGAAATATGCAGTTTCAAATGATGATTCTGTTTGTTCATTAACAAGAGCACTGTTTTATTAGGCATTCTGGTCAGAGAGAACCTTGCCACCAATGCTAGTCTGATATATTGGGGTGTGATTCCACAATATATGGAGCTGATATCTCATATCAATTAAGTTGTGTAGTCATCTATCCCCAAATTTTGGTTCATGAATACTATTACGGACTCAACTTTTGTTCAGCTTGGTGCTAACATCTATGAAATCCCAAGTCCATTGAACTTCATTGTAGAAGCTTATGAAACTACCACTTCATGTACAATTAAGGCATAAACTTGTTTTATCCACAACTAAATAACAAAATAGAAACAGGAAAGAAAGGAAGAAAACCATGATCAACTGATCCTACTACACAACCACAAAAGAAGATTTCCTGTGATGGGGGAAACCAGATTGCCCAGCTACCCGCCAGGGGTTTGAGGAGAGAAATTAGTGACATGAGTGATCTTAGTCTAAAAGTAGATGCAAAAGTGAACAAGATTTTAAAAAGAAGCAGATACCATGGAGAGATAGAGGAGGGGGCAGGAATAAATTGGGAGCACTAAGTATATTGCACAAGAACTTATTTGGTCATGATATGATGAGTATACAAAGTTTAACTAACAATTTTGGTCTTCATATGATGAGTATTAAACTTATTGTCAACATTTCCTTTTTAGTCCATTCCAGAAAAAAGGACATCTTTCTAAATTTTGAAACAATTTAACTGTGCCATTTTACCCATAAGGAGAAGTTTTATTAACCACACAAATGTTATGGAATGTTCAAGACCACAAGTTTCAAAAGTCTTATAACCACACAAATTATATGACATTTCATGACCACACGTTTTAAAAATCTTAGTTTTTCCTTAAACTCCATGCCTATTTGAACTTTGCCACATAAAATGAAATGGAGTGTGCTTGTGTGTATTTAATCTCTGTGCGTTTGCGTGTGAGTGAGAGAAAGAGAGAGAGAGAGAGGGTCAGGCTTGTGTCTTACTCCGTATTTGGCTTCTTTGCTGTTTCTACAGAACTGTTTGGTCATCAGATGATGAGTATACAAGCTTAACTGACCCAATTGTTGAGTTTGACCTTGCATTGAATTGTATATGATTGATTTATAGTTTGAGCACTGGGTAGGCATTTGACCTGTAATTGTCTGAATAACTTCATAAGTGCTATCCAACGTGCTTTCCCAAATGGAGTTCCATTCTATGTTCAAATTGTAGTTACACATGTTCTTTTAGGTCATATCCTTGGTGTTTTCGAAAATTGAGAGTAGTGTTTCAGTTTTGCCAATGCTTCTTTTAGGAGTTAAACCAGTATACATATCTAAAAATATTAGATTCCTCGTCTCCTACCTAACATTGTTGTATCTTAAGTAATCTAGTATATTATATTTCCAGGGAGTTTATTGTGGCAATCATTTTGTGGGACTCTGTAAACAGGTGTTGGGGAAACTCAGTTTCATGTAATGTTGTCCAGTGGAATTTCACACATTGGGCCTACATATAAAGCTGTCTCTGTCAGGGAGAGACCTAAGGACTATTCAACTTGGCTCACTGCGAAAAGAGAAGCAGTTCGAGAAAATCTGGATGGTCAGACTATTTTAGATCAGATTTATGATGAGGTAAGGTAGTACATCTTCTGTGGTAAATTGGAGTTGACGTTTCAGCACCAAAGTTTAAGTGGTTAGTATTTACACCTGGTTTGTTTAAAAAGGAAACTATCAACTACAAGATTTGTAGTGTAACTAGTCTCGTTTCCTGTTCCTCTGATTCCTTCCATCATAGTGTAGCCTTTTAAGGTCAGAACTGCAGGCAATAATTATTGTCAAACTCTGTACTCTTGCCTCACTTTAGCAGGGAATAGCATATAATGAGTTTAGCAAGATGCATTTTGGAAGATTGGACTTATTTTGATAATTAGAGTCGATATCGTTCTTTCTGGCTGGTTTTCAAATTCTATTTGTATATATCAAAGAATCAGAGCATCACAAATTAAGGTTATTAGAAGACTTTATAGGAGTACGTATATGATATCAAAGAATCAGAGCATCACAAATTAAGGTTATTAGAAGACTTTATAGGAGTACGTATATGATTGAGCTTTTGTCTCATGCAACAATTAGAAAGATATTTAATAAGAAAGAGTAATGATATTGCCTTTTGTGTGTGTGTTTGTGTGTGTGAAACCCATGAACATAATTCACATTCTTCTCTCTGATGGTGAGATGTTTCTTTTCCATGATTTGATTTCACCAGCTGGGAGGTCCTATCCATTGTCCAGCTCTCTATGTCGGAGTTACAAAGAAAAGGAAATGCTCTATTGGGCAGGAAAAACCAAGCTGGACAATTTTGCATGAATTCCATGAAGTTTTAAGGTGATTAATGCACCATCTCGCTTGATCATCTTTTTTCTGGTCTCCACTTACGGTGTTTGATTGTTCTACGAAGTGTCGTTTTCTCCTCTGCATTATTCCTACCTTTTTGTTTCCTGAGGTGAATGATATGCGAAAGCATGCTGGTAAAGAGATTATTCTCCAAGTTTCCATGGTTTGTGGAGAGATGGGGAGCCCTTGTCAAAGTTTGTTTCTGCTAATGCGGAAAAGCCTGTCGATCTAATGTTTAATTGAAAACATGATGGCCTTGTATTTTTTCCTCTTCCTCTTCCTCTTCCTCTTCACTTCTGTAATTAATTAAGATATATTTTCAGAGGTGATGAGGAGTACCTATATGTCCATGGTGTGGGTATCAGAAGTGGAGACTCCTTCCGGTTCTACGTTTCAAATTCTGATCTAGCACGTGCTTCTTGCAACAATGTTTCAAACAACTTCAGACGTTTGAAGCAAGATCTCAACTATAAAAGTGATGATCATTGTAGTAGTAGTAATGGTGTCGATATGCACAAGAAGTCTGTCTTTGGTGGTATAATGTTCGCTTGCTGTGGTCGTGGCAAGTCATTTTTCGATGAACCTAATGTAGATGGCTCACCTTTCTTGGAGAACTTTCCTGGCGTTACTTTCTCAGGAACTTATTGTGCCGGAGAAATTGCACGCAGCGATTTAAGCTCATACGAACAGGGGTCTCGAGAAAATAGCTCTGTACATTGCTGTTTGCATGTATTTAGCTGTGTCTACCTGGTTATGTCCTACACTCCTGCATTGCCACAGCACTAGATACTGCTGGTAACGGCTAAGGATTCTTGCTAGTTTCGGTAGAAGCTCTGTACTTACCTGATGTTTATTATGGTGGAAACTGGCTAATATTGTGGCTTGGCTGTGGGCAAATTTCTCATGTAGATTCTGGAATATTTTCCTACTAATGTAATGCTGTTTTTTAAGTAGTGGAATCTGTGGTGTATTTTTTTTTTTTTTTTCAATCTCGAAATTTACATCAAGATAAACTTTTCTGCATGTCAGACATTGGTGGGTTGGGGAGGGGGAATGGCTTGCCGATGAGTTATACATCAATAATAATACATGAAGTTTTATGTAGGGATTAACAGTCATTTAGTACATAATACATTTCTAATTAAATATTTGGTTCATTGTATGACAAATTGAGCCTAATAATGCAGTGAAGTGCCCAAGAAATTTCATATTAGCTACTAACACTACTGTCACCCTTAAGTATTGCATTATATAGGATGTATAATTTGAACCTGTAAGTAAACGTAGCTACCATAAAGTTGACTTAGAAATGGCATTGCAACATCAGAAATATAAGTAAAATCAGGAAAGAGTTGTGAAAAGAGAAAGGAGAAAATAATAACCTCAAGGGCAACTTTGTATTTCTATTCTTCCGCAGGTACACGTAAATGGAGTAATGAGTATTAATATACATATTTGGTATAAATATTTTTCTACACCGTCAATTAATTTAAAGCATATTACAAGCAAAATTTTCAGTATTCACACTTGTTTTAACATTCTCAAGCCTACAATTCTTTAAATTATTAATCTAGCTTAGAAAATTGACCAATAGTTGAGCCATGATTAAAGTATGACCTTCAAGAATTAGCAAAAAACTAGCATAAAGTTAGTATCTTGGACAATAAAAGACACCTTAAATCATTTGCATAATTAAAATTCAAATATAAATATTAGTAAAAGAAGTAAAAATACTTAAAATTTATACCATACATTAGTCAAACTCGATAATATACGGATATTGTGAGGGCACATGGGAAGGGAGGAGGGAAGAGAGTTTGGTAGGGGGCTATGTATAAATAAGTAAATATTGAGGTTTTAAAATGTAGTTATTAACACTAATCTTAAAAAAGATATCTATAGCTAATATTTAAAACTTGAGTCACCTAAAATATAATAGAAGACTCAAAGCGCACTAGTAATAAAAAACTCCTAGTATCTTGGACAATAAAAAGACACCTCAAATCATTTGCATAATTAAAATTTAAATATAAATATTAGTGAAAGAAGTAAGGATACTTGAAAATTTACTTATAGTAATATGTTTTAAATTAGCTGATATTGTAAAAAAAAGTTTATACCAAAAATGTATATTAGTTAAACTCAATAATATACGGATATTGTGAGGGCACATGGAAAAAAATATCACTTGAACATTTCCGCATCCGATCAGTTTTGGTAGTTGTACTACAGTAATAAAAACCAATTACGTAGAGGGGGGCTTTTGCAAAAGAAAGGCAGTCGGAGATGGCGATTGACGTGCTCGGAGAAGACCCACTATACGACATATTCTCTCGGCTACCAGCAGTAGCGTGTGCTGCAGCTGCATGCGTTTGCCGTTCATGGAACCTCATTATCACTCGTCTCCTTTCTCTTCCTATTCTCTCCTCCGCTCTTTCCCGTAACCCTTCTCTTCAGGTACTATTTAAAGAATCCGAGTTATCTCCGATGAACGCAAGTTATATACACCGTCAAAGAATTTTTTACACTTATCACAGTATAAAATATTTTACGCTATCAGGTCATAATATGTTATGTACACGTCAATATAATGAATTTTACACTATCTGGCAACATTAAGTTGTGTACATGTCAGTGTAAAGAATTTGTATACTATCCGGTCACATCAAATTACATCTAGGTCAGTATAATAAAGTTTACACTATCAGATCCATTAAGTTATGAATTTTTACACTATCATGTAATATTTACCTAGTAATCTGCCTTTTATCAAGATTACTAATATCACTTTCGATGGAGGTATATCTGTAAATTATCATTTGCATTTGTGTGATCTGATAGTGTAAAACTTTGCTAGGTTGACGGTGTTTTTAACTTAAAATTCTACAGAGTTTACGTTATATATTTATTATCTCACATTTTAAAGGAGGATTACCTGTAAATATTTTCTGGATGACTTATGGTGTAAAAAACTATTTATAGTGACAGTGTACAAAACTTAAATTATTTTTCCATAATATTTTTTTTAAACTATTCATTTCTTTGATACGGGAAATTCCCCAAGACTAGTGGCGCAAGATTTGAAGCTTGGTGGAATTCAGTTATTTAGATTATCTAAAGAATTTATTGGTTGGAATTGAGTACTTGGTGTAGGGTGCTGTGGATGAGGTTGTTGACAAGGTTTTAGCGAGGCCAATTCGACCCCAGTTTGTCCTTGTTGCCAGTTCTTTTGGCACTGAGGAAGCTCACCGTCTCGTACGCTCTCTTCTCACTTGATTTGGCATATATGTGCACTAAAAATCATGAATCTGTCTGTAATTTGTCTAATAAGAATGATTCTTGGATATATATATTCACAATGAATCGACTTAACCATCTTACTTTCTATTTTAAGTCCACTTTCTCGAAAAGGAAACTTTGTCTTATGCTTCTAAGTACTTTTTCACAGTGTTTGATGTATTAGTTCTTATGTATCATATTAGTGCCCATGGCGGATATGTTAGATAGAAAAAACTTCACATCAGAATTTAAATTTTGAATATTTAAATTACGTGAAATCTTAGAAGTTGTGAACATTGTATAGAATATTGTTATTATTAATAGAATAGTGGGAAGCATTTTCGACCGTAGCTAAGTTTCATATTAATTAGGACAGAGAGATTATTAATCTAATATATCAAAGAATAACTTAGGATCTCAGTTTTCTTCTAAGCAGTATTTAAATTCTTAAAAAACCAACCTCTTTGTTGTTTCATTTGAAATGTAGTACTTGTTACAGTAGTGATCTTAATATCATCGTTCCCACTTATGTATGAAGTATCGTACATTGGAATAAACTCTATGCGATTCTCATAGTGAATTTATTGTTTTACAGATTACAGGTAGATTCGGCTCCCGAATTCCAGTAATTTCTTCGATACCCCATGGAATTTTTGGGCAAGATGTTACCACTAATGAGTTTGAAGAGGTGAATCTAGTGTCTATAGACTAAAATCGGGATTGCATCCTGACTGCTCTTTAACAAGGATTAAAGTGGAGAAAAATGATGTTTTCCAGGTTATGTGGGGCGCACCTGTAGATGTTAAACCCCCTGCAGATCAGATCAATGGTTTTTTACTGACAGTTGGTTCCTTGCCTGGATTGACAGTTGATTTAATCGCATTACCTGAAAAGCAGACACTTCAGGACACTAATGAACTCTTGATTGATCAGTTCGTGCTCAGAATCAGGGAATGCTCATCCTCTCGTTCTGGATCAGCATCACCAATGGGGATACTGTTACTTTTTGTACGTAATAAGTTAAGACTTATCAATTTTATGTCATTTCTTACAGCCTGTGGAAAAGTAGTTTATTTCCTACTCGACAAAGTGATGACGCTTAATATTTCTTAGATCGTGGATGAAGGGAATAAAGTTAATCCTCATACAATTCATATTCTATATGAGTACCAGGACTAAGCAATTTAGACTTTAGGGTGAATGGGATTAGAAGCTGGAATGAACTTTGAGGGATGTGTGGAGTTTCTTGTTTTATGATATCTAGAATCAGCCTTCTTTCCTTTTTAACTTTGATTGTAATAAAAATCGTTTGAATGTTGCTCTAGGACATGGACACTGACATCAAACCTGTTCTTGAAAAGTTGGGTGAGTAAGCTTCATAATTTTCATTTATGCAACAATTTATTTGCTCAGATATTCTTTATGGATGCAGATTTGTCTTTTGCTTGATTCTGTGAGAAGTTAGTTACATTTTCTTTGCCCCATTTCGTGTTTGTAGATTATGCTTTTCCCACTGAGACTGTCATTGTGGGTGATGGAGATTCTGAATTTTATTACGGAGGTGAAACAGCAACTAACCCTTCTAATAATAAAGCACCCGATCCTGCTGCTGTGGCTCTTGTATTTGCAAGGGATAGAGGCAAGCCCCCTGGTACGAATTGCTTCTTAACTGAAACATTGTGATTTCAAATTGTGATTCTGTTAGTTCCTTAACTAGAGCACTATTTTATAAGGCATTCGGGTTAGAGAACCTTGCCACCAGTGCGAGGGTATTTGGAGTAAATTTTCAAATCAATTAGATTCTGAAGTTGTCAACTCCCCAAGCTCTGGCTCATGAAAAATGTTGCAGACTCAACTTTTGTCTGCTTGGAGCTTACATCTATGAAAAATACCAAGTTCGTTGAACTTTATTGTGGGAGGTGGGAGCATATGAAATTATCAATTCAAGTACCACTGAAGCATTAGCTTTTTCTATCCTCAAATAAATTATAACATAGAAATGAGAAAGAAAGGAAGAAAACAATTATCTTCTTGTTCATCAGATTTAACCTGCAACATCTTATAGCAGGAGCTGATGGTAAAAACTCCACTATTACTGGCCATCCTTAATAACAGCTGGGAGTTGGTCTTTGAGAGCCTGTTATCATCCCATAAATCTGTCCAGCTTATTTTCCTTCCATCACCCAGTTTCAACTTGATGGCATTTCTTAAGTCATCCCGTAGAGTCAAAGATGTGCTTTCAAACTGCCATGCAGAGGGATTACAAGCTACTTTGGGATCCTAATAACTATCTTTCGTCCACATAGCCTCCTTCCCTTCATTTAATCTCCATAAGCATTGACAAAGAAGGCTTATGTTATGTAATTTAAGATTCCTCATGCCAAATCCTACATCCTTTTTTTACTCTTTTTTATTCCGAGTCATGACATCCCATTTTGCTTTCTGTCCTCGTTCTCTTCTTGATTTTGGATAATCTCCTCATAAACTAAGCTATGTTATTTTCTTCTTCAGATTTATTGTGATGATTTGGATCTCATAAGATTGATTGCGATGAGTTGTCTACAATTTTTCTTTGTTTTGGTTAAAATGACATAATTACCTAATAGTATATGTTAAGGGACTTAAAAAGGTGACAAGTAGTTTAGGAAAATTAAAAATGGGTATGGTGCTAACCTACTACTTGTAGTATAGTGTGTGTATGTATGAGTGTGTGTGTGTGTGTGTGTATATGGTTGTGTCATTAGAACTATTTTGTCATCAGATGATGAGTATACAAGCTTAACTACCCAAGTTGTTTCAGAAGATTAAGATGAATTGCCTTTTTTTTTTTTTAAATTTATTCTGGTGTAAAGAGGTTGTAGTGGAGAATATAGAATCAATTTTAGAAGTGCTAGGCTCCTTGTAAGTAGATCAGGGATAATTTTTTATCATTGTCAGTTTTTGTAGAGTTGGTTACCAGCACAGTCTTTGTGCTGTGGATAGATAAAAAACTTGTTTTCTTCTTCTTCTTCTTCTTCAACCAAAAAAAAAAAAAAAAAAACCAACCAAGGTGTTGAGCTTGACTTTGTATGGAATTAAGTGACTTATTTATAGCTTGAGCACTTTGTAGTGCACTTGACTTGTATTGTCTGAATAACTTCTGTAAGCGTCTAACGTGCTTTGCCAAATGTAATTTCATTCTCTGGCATGATCTTTTAGGTTTATATCATTAGTATTTTTGAAAATTGTCAGTATTATGCTGATGCTTCTTTTTGCAGTTATTTCAGAATATAGTTAAAAATATTAGATTCCTTCTATTCTACTTAACATTGTCGTTTCTTTAGGTTATTTATTATATGTATTTCCAGGGAGTTCACCGTGGCAATCTTTTTCTGGGACTCTGTAAACAGGTGTTGGGGAAACTAACTTTCATGTAATGCTATCCACTGGCATGTCACCGATTGGGCGTACATATAAAGCTGTTTCTGTCAGGGAGATACATAAATACAATTCAACTTGGCTCACTGCTAAAAGAGAAGCAGTTCGCGAGAATCTGAACGGTCAGACTATTTTAGATCAGATTTATTATGAGGTAAGGTATACATCTTGTGAAGTAAATTGGGGTTGATGTTTCAGCAGCAATGTTTAAGTAGGTAGTTTCTGAAGGAAGCAATTTACGCCTGGTTTGTGTTGAAAGGAAATTATCAAATACAAGATTTGTAGAGTAACTAATCTCATTTCCTTTCCTCTGATCCTTCCCAACATAGTGAAGCCTTTTAAGTTCAGAAATTCGAGGAATCATGAATTGTCAAAAATCTGTATTCTTGCATCACTTTAGCAGGCAAAAGTGCATTTAGTAGTGGAAGATTGGACATATTTGGATAATTACAGTTGATATCGTTCTGTCAAGCTGATTTTCTAATTCTATTGGTAACTCCCAAAGAATCTGAGCATTAGAGATTAAGATTATAAAAGACTTTGTGGAAGTATATGTATGATTGATCTTTTGTTGCATGCACATTCCAAAAGGTATACAATAAGTAAGAAATAAAACTTTAATCTTGTATAGTTGTCCTTAATGGTCTTTATCCAAAAGAAAAGATAAAAGGTTGTCCTTAATGGTTTGGTAATCTGCTGTAATGCCTGACCTAAAAGTGGAGTTTCCTGTGAGATTGAGATGTTTTTTACTTGATCATACTTAGAACTTATAAGCAGTCAAATTTTATGAAATATTTCCCTTCTAGTATATATCTTCTGGTCATGTGTAGTTCGTGTGTATAAGCCATCAACATGATTCACTCTTCTTCTGACTTGATATGTCTCTTTTCTACGATTTGGTTTCACCAGCTGGGAGGTCATATCCATCGTCCGGAACTCTACATTGGAGTTACAAAGAGAAGGAAGTGCTCTATTGGGCAGGAAAAACCAGGCTGGATAAATTTTCATGAATTCCACGAGGTTTCTAGGTGATTAATGCACCATCATGGTTGATTATCCTTCTCTCGTCTTTACTTGTGATGTTTGAATGTTGTACACTACATGTCGTGCTCTTTTCCATTTTTAGAATCCTTTTTTTTTGGGTTTGCGGAGAATACGGAGTCCTCCTCTTACCTAAGTTTGTTTCTGTTATTGTGAAATAATATAGTAATGTTAAATTGAAACCACTATGCTTAAGGACTTGTATGTCTTTCCTCTTTCTTTCTCTTCACTTCTCTAACTAATTATAGAAATTTGCAGCGGTGCTGAGTATCTAGATGTTCATGGAATGGATATCAGTAGTGGAGACTCTTTCCGGTTTTACCATGCCAATTCTGATATAGCACGCGCTTCATGCAAAAATGTTTCAAACAACTTCAGACAATTGAAGCAAGATCTTAACTACCAAAGTGATGGTCATACTAGTAGCAATGGTGTAGATATACTCAAGAAGTCTGTCTTTGGTGGTATAATGTTCCCTTTCTGTGGTCGTGGCAAGTTAATGTTCGGTGAACCTAATGTAGATGGGCTGCCTTTCCTGGAGAACTTTCCTGGAGTTACTTTCTCAGGAACTTATTGTTTCGGCGGAGAAATTGCACGTTGTGATTTAAGCTCATATGAACAGGGGTCTCAAGAACACAGCTCTGCACATTGCCTTTTGCATGTAAATAGCACTGTCTACCTGGTTATGTCATATGCCCCTGCACCACCACAGCACTAGATATTGCTGGTATTGCCTTTCACATTCTGGTGGCTCTTTGCTAGTAGTGGCCACTGGCCAAGGATTCTTGCTGTTTTTCAGTGGAACATCTGTGTTGTAAATGAACTCCCTGCAATAGATGTTCTATTCGTTTTTCCCTTAATTTACATCAAGATAAACTTGAATATTCTGCATGCCAAAAGCATAATCGGTATCGATTCATGCCGAATTGCTCCATTTATAGACCCTGAACTACATTTTCTAATTGATCTTGTAAAAGATCCGCTACAGAATGAATACATTTATCTTTCAAATGATTCATATCGCCAACCACGCCCATTCTAAATTTCAGCCCAATCAAATGATCGATGGCTGCCAATATATCTTGTGGTAACAAAGATGTATTGTTCTGGGGTTTATCAAAGTTCAGTATCCGTCCTAATTCACGTCTTTGTTGAAAGAATTTATTGTTTGGTTATTTCATGGTAACAAAGATATATCGTTCTAGCATTTAACAAGGTTCAATATCCTTTCTAATTCATATCAAGAATTTGTCGATTGGTTTGCTGACATTACAACATATGGATGAACAATCACTTGATTAGTAGGGTACAATTTTAAAATTTGTTTGGTTTGAAAGGTGGATAAATCTTTGTCATAGTGATACCGTTGGACTTGTTGATATCACTTGTGTCTTCATCAAACATGCAAAGGAATACTTTGTTTCTACTGGTCCAATACAAACAAATATGCGGTTCTTATCCCATCCTATACTTTGTTTCCGCAGCTCTTTACGCACTTGTTGCTCCAGCTCTGCCCGCATCTCCTGGAAAAGCTTGGCGGATGTACTGACTAAGTTCTTCACTTAATTCTTGTCGTAGCTCCAATAGTTGTGTCTCTTCCCGTTGTTTACTTCTTCTCGATTGATAGACCAATGCGCTACCTGCTATCGTAGAAAAGACGAAAAACTGGGCTGCTCCATCTATTACTATCTTCTAGTCCTTTTGGTTTCTCTGAGCTACTTGGGAAATGAATAGTTGCAACTTGGGATGCATGTCAGCACCTTTTCTCAGGCCGGAAGCTATAGGCCTTGATATAGTCCTCAACCCAAGTTCACCAACGACAAGTATTGTCTCTATCAGTATCATGTTGTTTATTGTCAAGACTTGTTTTGGATGACCTGTGAGCAAACGCAACTAGAGTTGTGATGTTGGGTGGATCGGCTAGTTCCAGAATCCAACCTTTAATATTCAATTTATAAACTTGCACACGACTCCAAAGGTCTTCCAGAGTTTGAGTCCTAATTGAACTACTTCTTGGATAGATGATATCTTGTTTGCCTTATCTCAATCTCTATGCAATCTTTTCAATCTCTTTCTTATCTCACCATCGTGATGGTGACGATTCTTTCCAGCGTAGAAGAAGACTTCCGGGCTACCTTGTGAAAGATGAGGAAAAAACCTTCCATTGAGAGGACGAATGTCGCTCCAGTTTTATAAACACCTCTGCCTGAGAAGGTTGCTGTAATGCAGGAAGTGGCATCTTTACCGAGAGTTGATTGTACAGCCTGCATAGTTATCAAAGATAATTATCATCCCAACATGAAAAAATTTATAATAGACTCAACATGGAATATTTTGTTTCTATTTGGCCATATTTAATATCATCACTCTTTTCCCATATTTAATATACAACCACAACCTGCACAGTTGATCTAGAATCGGTGTTACAGTAAGTCCTTAAATTGGAGCAAACTTACTGGTGTTACAAATAAGTTTGAGAAAAGGGAATTTTTATTCTTATACTAGCATTTAGGTTGTGACTGGAGAAAGCTGAGCTTTTAGACATGCTTAATCACATTCTAGTTGACTCTTAAATTTGCTTTTCATCACAAGCTGATGCTCAATTGTCATGAGAACTTGTACTAGAGAAAGAAAATGTTATACTTATATATAGCACCTAATTAAGGAATTGATGAAAAGAACTTCCATTCAGATGTCAGGTTTTGGATTATATACAATAATGTTTTTCTATCCGTGTTAATCATGGTTAGAATAACAAAGATTTTGTATCTTTTTGGCCTCTCAGTTCCTGTGGTCTGCCTCAGTATGTACAGAAATGTCATGTGTTAACAGCCTAATACATCTAAACTTGCAGCGAGTATCTGCAGCATATAATCGTGGCATCAGTGTTAGCCCTAGGTCGATGTCAAGTACTCAGTATGCCAAAGCTGAAGCACCCCATTGACTGATCCCTACAGCCAGCTCCCTTGATGTTAACTGCTCACTGCTCCTTATAGCCACCTCTTTGTTAACTTGGCTGAAGTGTGCGATGGAGGAGTCTTGGAATTTCTGTTTTCATTTGCACCTGTAAATTGAGACGATTCTGTAAATACTACAGTTGGTAGTAAAGTTTGTAAGATTTACTTTTTATTGTACTTACAAGAATCAGGTAAGCTCCCTCCTCCAAGTGAAGATCTCCTCGACGTGATTGGTGGTGGAATTCCAGTTAGGGATTGTCTTCTTAGTGTCCTTGCATTAGATGCCATCGGTGACTTCACCTCATTTTGGTAATTGAAAGGTGATAGTGGAGCTACTTCAGTTTTCTTCTGTTGGTTCCTGTAAGTTATTACAAATCAGTAAAACACAATTCTGCATCGACGCAAACAGAGTTATCTCAGGCAACAAAATCACACAGTAGAACTTCTGAAATTCTTAAAAGCATTTATAACAACTGAAATTCGATCAGCCAATGTCACTTACTTTCTCTCCGAGCCATTAATCAGTTTCCCTATAGTGCGAAGTGATCTTCGTATTTGAGATCCCTTTCCATGAGTACTGCTAACCAAAGCAGGTGTGTGGAACTCGGATGATACTGTGCGTTCACTTTGTATTCCTCCCTTAGTCTCATTTATAGAGGTTATCAGTTGCTCGGGTGTTTTCGGCAATTGAAGAGTAGGAATCCTTGTTCTGTTATCTGTTGTTTTCACCCCTTGGATTTTAATTAAAGCACTTGTAGGGCTCCTAGGTGCATTGCAGCTCTTAAAAGCATAAGTTGGACTCCGAGGAGGCTGCTTGAAACCAGAAATTGGACTTCGAGGAGGCTGCTTGAAACCAGAAGTTGGACTTCGAGGAGGCTGCTGGCTTTTATAGGCTGAAGTTGAATTCCGAGGAGCCTGCTTGCTTGGACTTCGAGGAGGCTCCTGGCTATTAAAAGAAAAAGTTGGACTTCGAGGAGGCTGCTGGCTTTTAAAAGCAGAAGTAGGACTCTGAGGAGCCAGCTGGCTTTTAAAAGCAGAATCTGGACTCTGAGTATTCAAGGAGCTACCATTACCAGCTTGATCATCTAATTTTGTGACATCATCTCCCTCCTGAAGCTGGCTAGATTGCTGTAAGCATACAGCTTCTGGCTGTACGTGCTTGCCTGTGGCTTCCAATGATTTAATTTGTTCAAGATTCTTGCTGGCTAATCTTGGCCCTTCTAAACTTAATCTTCTTGACCGAGGTTTCACAGCTGGAGTTTTGGATCCCTTTTCATCATCAAGGTTGGCCGTTTCTGTCCTCATGGTGGTGCAGTTTTCTATGCTTAATCTTCGAGCTCGTGGAGTAGGTCTCTCAGCCATTGCCTTAGGTTTCCTAAAAGGTGTCATTGCTGCTTCCTTTGGTTTGCTAACTTGAGGAGTTAATGTTTCTTTTTTACCCAATGCCTTTTTGAGCATCTCAATCTGCAGTCACATTTGAGAAGTTGATTGGTAATAAAGAATAATTAACTTTCTAAGCCCAAGAAAGATTGGCTTTTTTCTTCCTTGTAACAACATTTGAACCGCTATAAACTCGACCATATAATAGCATGAAATGAATGTACTTTACCTCTGCCTTGAGCTCTAAAACTTCAGTACTCTCTTTGTTTAAATGAGCTGCACCAAGTTCCACACTTGAAGCCCTCTGTGCGAACTTCAGAGTACTAACTGTTTCTCCAAAGGAATCACCTTCAGGACTGACATGAGCAAACATCAATGTTTTTGCATGACCGCCTGAAAGACACCATAAAAAGCATTAGCAAACTATATAAATGGTTGTAATTGCCAAAGTTTCTAGTTGACCAAATCATCTTGTCTACTTCAGTGATGTAAGTTGCTATATGTGGAGGAGCATGATGAAATAATGAAAGCTTGAGCTAATTGCATTATCTTGTACAAACCTAAAGAGTTCTGCAAGAGTAATGTGAGCTTGCTGTTTCTATAGGGAATGTGGGAATTCTTCTGTGCCAGTGCTGTGATTACATCGCCCAAGCAAGAGAGAGATTTATTAATATGCTGTGCCTCTTTGAGGCCGTCTCCAGTAACTTCCGACTTGTCAACTCGTTCACTACCAGCAAGATCCACCAAATGGAGGCAACTATGGATTATGTTTCCAGATGTATCTTCGCCATGCACGTGTACAGTCAGCACACTGCAAGTATTTTTTGTGAACATAAATAAACTTAAGGAACGTATTAACTCTACTAATTGGCTCGATGGAAAATGAGTAGAAGTTGAATACTATTTAGCCTTACCTGTGTGAACGACTACTGCGGTTGTTCATGGCAGTACATCCAACAGCACGGTTCAAGTCACCAAGTTTCATCAGGTTCATAACATCTGTAGCACAATTCACTGGATGGATGCTAGCATCAGGTAGAGGCAAACCGTTGCCACTCATGCAGCTTCTAATCTCTAACTTATGAACAGTTAAGGATGCACAAAAGTTATTTTCCGCTATGATGAATCTCAAATTAACTCATGAAATCTGAAGTAAAGTAGGGAATAATCAATGAAAGGATATTTGGTAAGTGAAGCATCGTTTGCAAGAAGATCATGAATCTGTTCATTGTATATCTCAACCATTTGAACATGGATCTTATAACTCATGATGTCCTTCCTTTCATCAGACAGTAGGAAGAGATCATTCAGAGCCAACTGATTGATTCCTAGTTCTGTTGTTGATCCACCTCCAGGGCCAGACTGCCAAGAGAAATATCAGATATGAATTTTCTGTTCAATGAAAGAGATGATACAGTAGCTAACAAGCAATGCAATTTACAGAAATATAAGGAATTTGTTTTAAAGTATGCCTCATAAATGCTCTTACCATAGTATATGTTTTCCCGGATCCAGTTTGACCATACGCGAAAATGCATACATTGTAACCATCCATCACAGATCTTATGAGTGGTTTAGTGTCTCGGAATACGTCTCCTTTAAAATTAAGAAGTGTTATACGGTAAAAGTTATTAGAAAATAAAAGATAGAAGATGTATTCAACTCTACTAGGTTATAGTATCAATTACCCTGAGTGGCAGTTGGACCAAAAACACGGTTGAACTGGAAAATTTTCTTCCCATCTTTCCAGAATTTTGATGGGTCAATCACAACCAAAGAACCATCTTCTCCTATGAAATCTATGACATTTTTCGCTTCTGTACTGAAGGCAGGCCTTATTCTGCAGTAAACTCGAATATTGCCTAGAAAATAAAGTAATACATCAGGATAAGAAAGCTTTTGTTGAACGAAACTTGGTTCCTACACATTCTTCAATAGAGGTAGCAATTCAGTATTTTACTTTCAGTTGATGGTTCTTTAAATTCAGTATTTTACTTTCAGTTGATGGTTCTTTAATAGACTTTATTCGATTCTGTAATTTATCTTTTTGAATTTTCTCTTATCCCAAAACAGTAGGAAGGAAATAAAAAGAATATAAACCATTTATCTTTATTTTTGTTATTTTGGGCACCAATTTTGACACCATAGATCTGTCAAGTCCTTTTCACACTGATAAATTTGTCAATGACATCGTCGTTGAAATACCTTTAAGATCCTGAACCATGTTATACAAAGTTCTGTTTTCCTTCATGACCCTATGATATCCAAGAGCAGAAGTAGACATTTCCTGTACTTGAACTCCTGAAACCATGTTAAATCAGATTTCAATTTAGCTTTCAAATTAAATGTGACATTGCAGTAAACGAAATCTATGTTTGTTTACAAAAACCTTACCAAGTTGGTTGAGATCACTTTGTAGCTGAGACTGCAGGTCTTGAAACTCTTTCTTCGTACTTGATAGCAGGACCTTCAGATTCTGCCAGCTTAAAATATTAGTCATCCATGACAGTGATTTTCAGCAAATCAAGAAAGTATTTAGCAAATAAGCCAGTGTTGAACTGGAAAGAATCTTGAGCAGATCAAAGAGAACGAAATTCACCCAAGTGACGCACTTTTCTTAACATTCATACTAGGACAAATCACTAATAAAAAGCAAAGGTAGGTTAATAGTAAATTTTAGTATTGTTCAAGAAAGACTTACCGAAAGTTCCTTTTCTTGCATCATAACTAGAGTCCAGTGGTTACATTTTCCCTTGTTTATGCAAGCTCTGCAACACTGAAAACCAGGATTTACCTATCACCATGAGAAGTTGAAGTGCTACCCTATCTAAACAATGTGCATAGACATTGATATATTCACGTAAAAACGTACAATGTTCTACTCATTTGGCCTTTATATTAATGGCAATTGAGAATTTCAAATAGACTGAAACTGTATATACTAACACTTAATTCAAACTGACTTTTATTCATCCCAAATAGTGAAATCTCTTTACAAATATTGTGTCAAAAAGAGTCAAAAACATATATATAGTTTGATAATAGATGTCCAATAAAATTCCTTCCAAATAGTTTGCATGACCTGATAGACGTTTCTTCTCATCAAACTCAATATAAAGAAAGACTCAGATTATTTACAAGTACTTCCATAATGGCAAGGTCGATAAATTGGATGCCTCGGCATCACAAATGGGGAAAGATGCTTAAAAGTAAAATAAGCTCACCTTGCGGTTTCTAAGATTAGATAAATTTTGGAGTGGTATGCATGTGGAGTTGTCTTCTGAGCAGCTCATCTCTTTTAAAGGATCTGATGGATCTGATTTCAACTGCATGTGGAGGAATGCAAACTTTATTATCTCATGATCTCTTTGGTGCAAATAGATAACATATGAATCGTACAAAAAGAGTCGGAAGGAAAATACTATCTAGATTTAAAGCAAGTTAGCGCACAACTCTAACAGTTAAAATCATTTCAAACAAATTTCACTTAGGTTTTATGCATCATTGGTAGGCAAGCTGCATTATAATCCAGTCGTAGCTTGAAGGATCGCTTCAAAATATGAAGTTACAGATTCTGCCTATCCAATTATGTAGGAGGGATTCTCATGGAGAAAAGACGGGTACTGTTTTACGCTAATACATGAGTTACTACATATGTTTGAAAACAATAGTCAAATAAACAACTTTCTAAAAAGTGCAGATTAACAGCTCATCAGTATATCAAAATCAGTGTCCTTTTTCTTCCTTTGTTTACTTTCTCTTCATTTCTGAAAACCAAATGACTAAAAGAAAATGACGTGCATAGTTTGGTTATGCAATCTAGCTCAAAAGATGTGTCAAACAAAAAACTGAACCTATCCACGAAATGGTACATAATTCTCATTAGATGCATTTGGAAAATGGAGGAGATGTGAAGAAAACAAGGAAAGTTTAAATGTCATGAAGTAACCCAATTACCTTCGGGAACTTGTTTTGAGGTTGTTCCTTGAAGCAACTAGACAAGATCCTGTTGAACAATTCAACTTGGTTCTGTTTTGGAGAAAAAATATATCTTCAAATATAACATTGATCATTGACTCTGAGAAAAGCTGCAAACGGTCAGGACCATACATACCGTATTCCCATTACGAAAAGAAGCAAAGAGGTTATTGTCCATGTTTTCCTTCATGTCCACCATTCTTTCAGCTAGCGCCTTGACAATTAGGTCTGAGAAAACAAGTAAAGAAACCAGAATAAACATCAATTTTCCATGTCAACAGAAAGTCAAACTAACTGCAAAATAAGAATGGAGTGACAAAATTAGTTTGTTCATCAGTCTTATATAAGTGTGGTTCGTGTGAGTTATAAAAGAATTTCAAGATTTATTGTGCAAGAAAAGTTAATTGCGCATCCAATTCAGAATCGGCTCTCAAGAACAGTATTTTTGCAGCAACTCAAAACTAAACCTTTTGATATTGACTATATCTCAACAAAAGTTGCAACTCCATTTTCACACTTGAATAAGCAGTAATATTGCTTAGCACGAAAATGTTATTTTTTTTTCATGTGGACGTAAAAGAATGCAAAGAAGACCTTCAAGTTTCTGAACTTTATCCTCTGCCAAAGATTGTTTTGGACAGGTAGCTGGCATTTCCAATCGCCTGCGACTATCAGAATTGATTGTCACGTGTGTTTGTGCTTGAATCATTCCCCTTGAAGGGGTCAAGAGAGGAGACCTTGCAGGCTTATAACATCCAATGCCTCCAGTCATTTGCTTCCACTCATGGTATGCTTTGAGTTCCAAAATGCAATCCACAACCTTGGTTGATGAACCAGCCTCTATATTATCCTAAATGTGTAAAATCAAATCAAGATGTTGGTATCTGTTTCCAGCCTATATATAATTATAAAACTTAAAGGAAGATAAAATGAGGTAGCTATAACTTTACCCTTTCAAAAACAGATGCCTCAAAAGCTGGTAGCTTTAAATCCTCCACAGCTACCAAAAAGTTCCGAATGTTCTCAAAATATTGATATGCTGGCAATGGCTGAGAATCCCACATGATTGACTGTGAAGGTGTGTGGTTTTCTACAACCTAAATACAAGTACCACACGAAAGAAATAACTAATTAAAAGACAAATGTTGTATAAAGAGCAGCTTTTCGCATACTAGAGAGGGATGTACCTTTGGAACTGATCCTGGTTGAACTTGGTTGATCAAATTGCAAAGAACCAAACCATTTCTCAAGCAAGAAACAAATTCTCTCTCAGAAGGCTGACTCGATATGCCTAACGGCCCGACGAAACATTCCAACCAGTGGGTTGCTTGAAATCGCCTCAAAGCTACAAATACAATAAAAAGTGAAAACCCAATAAAAATCCCAAACATCACACAAAACAAAACCCAAAAATCTCCTCATTTGCCACCAGAAACAAACTAATAAAACTGTAAATTCGTTCTTATTTGGACCATAGCAGTATAGTACTACTTCAATTAAACACTTAACAAATACGTATACTAAAAATAGTACAAAATCAACTAGACTTCAGTCCCATATGAGTTGGAGTCGACTATATGAATCTTGACTGACCCGTTACTACACTCAAACTCAATTCATGCCAATATTATGCAAATAAAAATAAAAGTTCCCTTTACTTTCTAAACGAATAAGTCTCTATAAAGGTTAAACCACTCTCAGAAAGCATAAAATCTACAGTAAAAAGTGCATGGATAGTGAAAATAATAAAAAATGAAACCTGCTTCTTCAGCTTTCCTCCAAGCCAAATTAAATTCATGTCCTCTTCCTCTTGTTGAATACTCCATCAATTATCTTTTTCAACTCTATCATCACAGAAGAAAAAAAAAAAGAACACATTATTCTCTACATAGCTACACAAACACATTTCAAGAAAATATTTACACACAGTAGAATGTGTTCTAAAACCCTTATCAAGAATAAATAATACTAGTTCACAATTAGTTTAAAGAAAAAAAAGATTAAACATTATTCCAAGAATCATTCAAGAACAAAACTAAAATGTTACAGTAATTTCAACATCTTATAAGTGAACCAAATACACACTTTCAAGAATGTATCCTAAAACCCTTCGACGACGACAACAACAACAACATACCCAGTGTCCCACTTGTGGGTATCGTAAATAAAAATAGTTTCAAGAATGTACTATATAACTAAGCCCTATATATACTTTCAAGAATGTATCATAAAACCCTTCGACAACAATAACAACGACATAATCAGTATGATCCCACAAGTGGGGTATGGTAAAATAAAGATAGTTTCAAGACTGTATATAACTGTAACCATAAAATACATACTTTCAAGAATCTTATCTCTATCTCTGAATGATTAAAAAAAATTAGAACTTTTTTTCTTTTTAATTTGGCATTAGAGAGTAAATGGGAAAGTTTAGAATGTTTCTAATTTTAATTTGGAAATCAAAGTGAAAATTTTACTATGGAGCTAAGAGTGAAAGTTATAAGTGAAATGTTTAGGTTTGGAACCGAACCTAAGGTTCTTGAAATTGTGACGTTACTTCCAAAAATTTGAATTCAAATTGGTGGGGTATTTAATCTGGACCGTTGGTTGTTGCTACGTGGCATGATAAGAGCTTATGGATTGGAGTTCTTTTGACTTGGATATTGGGATCTTCTTTTTACATATATAGGATTCATAGTTTACATCAATCAAAAGTGAAAAAGGATTTTTTCCACTTTTAGCATAGATTATGTTTGTAACATGTTTTTTCCTTTCCAAAAATATTTATGACCATGTTCTTTTTTTCATTTTCATTTTAATTTTTGAATATAGTCAATATATTTAGTCATATAAGAAGAAATAAAGAAGTTATTTAGTCAACTACATAGATACAGGGAATCGATAAGAAGCTAATTAGTCAATTACCTCAATTATTGTAAATGATTTTCTAAAAGAGTTGGCTAAAATTTTAAATGACATATAAAATGGATCGAATGGAGTATTTACTCATATTAAACACCAAGAAATGATATTAAGAAGGCAATGCATGTTTAACGTTCAACTTTTTTTTTTTAATTACTCATCTAAGGAAGAGATAACAGGTGATTTAGTGAAATATCCATCATAATCAATTAAATGATTATTTTAATCTGTATCCTAAAATTTTAAATGACAGGTTTAATCTTTTGGTTGTGCTAGGAATGCAAAGCACGAAGCTGTTAAGCAAACATAAGTGAGATTGAGAAAAAGAAACAAACTTCAAACTTCTAATCCAATCCAATCTTGAGTGATCTAATTTGATTTTGGGACCAATCCTATCCAAGTTTTAGTTTCTCAAAATATGTAGTAATAAACAAATATCAGTTTCTAAAGTTGTCAGTATCAGCCATGAATTATAGTCTCTTTACGAAGCGCACATATGTTTTGGTACGAACTTGATTTCAAAATGCTATATTAGTTGAGATTATTGTCATATCTAGATTTATAAACTGTTGATACTTTGTGTTATGAATCAACCCCATCAATATGGATATCAACAAGGATGTTACACAAATGGAGCCAGACTTTCACAAAGGTTCAACTGGCTGATAGACACTTTGTATTTTCATTAAATAGTGCAGGATTTCACTATTAATAAGCTAACATGAATTATGTGCTATGACATTTCTGTGTTTCCCATCCCTATTTCTCTTTGTAACTCTCATCCCCTTCTCTAGGTCTATTCTATATCCTCTCACCCCCTTTCCCTAGTTCTACTTACCTACATTATTCTTCTACTGTGCGTAATCTCTTTTCTTAAATTATTTCTACAACCAAATGATATGTGCCTAAATTGCTTAAATTTGAAAGTTACTTAAGAAAAGGTTGTTAGGATCCAAACGATGTCGTTTGGAAATAAGCTGCAGCAATAATAAGTCCAATACTACGTCGTTTAGATTAGTAGAGTTAGTTAGAATTAAAAAGGGTATACGACGTCGTTTTGTACACAGGAGCAGAGTTAGTTAAACAGTTGTTTCTGTTAGGCTACCTAAGCAAGGGAGTTAGTTAGCAGTTAGGGTTAAAATTGGGGAAACTCCTTCTTGTAAATCATTGTGAATTTGTGAATGAAATTGCTGAAATCTTTCCTCTTCTCTCTCTCTCTCTCTCTCTCTCGATCTCTCTCTCTCGATAACCATATCACAGTTAATTCCAATTTCTGTTCAGGAACTTGGTTAGTTCGTTAGGAAGTTGATTCTTTTCCTCCATTTTCTTAGCTCAAGAATTAGGTTATATCACCAAAGCTTCCCCTTTTAATTTGTGAGTATTTGGAGCAGTAATCATTTCACTTTATATGACAAAGGTATAGTGAGTTGAGAGGAGATTTTGTGAGGATTCTAACAGAGCTACCACGGAGCTGTAACAAAAGATGTTGTCATAGCTTATGCCTATGATATTTCAGATAATATATTCATTAGAGGTTCCTTGATGCTAATATACCTCATATTTAATTCGGGATTTTGTTATTTACTCGAGATTTAGTTTGAATAAATTTTATGGTTATGTTGTTTATATTAAGTTAAGAACTATAAAAATATTTAAAGAGAGAGAATATAGTACTTTTATGAATTGATTTTAACTAACGTATGTTGAGCAGCTTCGACTAGTGAACGTGAGTTTACTATAGGCGCCAATAACGGCCCTCAGCTTGGGAATTGGGACCTTGAGTCTGATAACTATCAAATCAAACAGCCTAGTCCTAAACTCAACATCAAATATTCTACACACACAATTTACACCCTTGATTATCCACTCCGTACCTAAGAATATTTATTTTCTATACCCTATGTCCCATTTAACTTGTTGGGATTTGCGCTCATTTAGAAAATCATTAATAAAGTATTTATTTTACTTATATTTAATAATAATATTTGATGATAAGGCTTGAGTAGTTTAGTAAATGCTAGATGTGACGTCCCTGACAGATGACAGAATCATTAGGGCGAATTAAGTAGGACTAACAGGCTTCAAAACATGTATCAGAGTCAGTACTCCCTCATTATGATGGTAGGCAAACCTCAGCGAGGACAAACCAAGTTCACATGGTAAGCATATTTTTAAGGCTCGATATGGCGTAGTCCGAACGACAAACCTGTGCAACTCTAGATCGACCCAATGCGGACACTACTTACTGTGGTTTTGGGATGTTTGTAGTATCAGAGCTAGTATTATTCAGTTCGATGGTGGGGAAAACGTCACGAGGATTCCGAGTTCCTAAGGGGGATGATTGTGACGTCCTTGATAGAGGGCGGGCTAATGAGGGCCGATCAAGCTGGATGGGCATGTTACTGAGCTGGCAGACTTCTATAGGTGAGGTGTACATGTGAGCTTAGGCGAATCGTGCATCAGAATGGTTGAGGAAAGTGTAGGACTTAATGAGGCATATTCCAAGCTCACATGATACACGCGTTTTTACGTCCATACATCGTAGTCTGAACAATAAATCCATGCAGGCCTTGGTCTAAAGGTATAATACATAACATGGTTTTAGGGACTGTGACACTAGGTACTTAATGATAAGGGTATAATTTTAAAAAAATATATTATTAATTCTCTCTTGATTTGGTAAAGTGAATAAGTAAAAGGAGAAATTTATTTTTAATTTACTGGAAAAGTAAATAAAATTAAGGGAGTAATTTTTAAATAAAAAAATATGTTGTTGTTTCATAGTGAGAAATTTCATGACTCTTGAATATTACTTTATTGAATTTTGCATAACCTTTGATATTACTAATTTATAACTTGAAATTGGTAAAGCTTATGTGCAATTCTTTATTTTAGACGGTTTTTATATCTAGGATTCGCCCAGGGATGGAGGTGGGCCAAGATTTGAGCTCGGTAAGGACACCACTTAATGTAATATAAATATGTCAATTATCTAGGGTACACAGTTCAAATACTTAATTGTTGAGGTATTTATATCTATATATTAAAAAAATTTGTCGATATTAGCAGGTGCTAGAGCACCCATACTCACCACATAGGTTAACGTCTGCGTAGGGCTCCTTCTTGCATAGAACACTTGTAAAATGCCTTGAGGCTTGCATGTGGGTTTGGTTATGTTAGCCTTACGCTTCAAGCGCACAAATGTACTGCTAAATACACATAATGTTCAAGTACGAGGGTCGACCACCAATTACTGTGCAGGTCATGTGTCAATTTTGTTCGTTTTGGGCTTAGGCCCACACACATACAATGTGAATTTTAGTTATGACTTATAAAGTCCTTCACTTTCCTTTCCATTCTGATGTTGAATTTGCCTAAGGTCTCGTGTAAACCCCATCTTAGAAGTCTGTCAGTCATGTTTGACTGATACGATCCGGATTGGCACTTTAAGCCGTGGAGGGTTCATGCTCGGCTTCCGGAGCTTGGAATGCTTCAAAAGGGCTTGGAAGCCAATAATCAAGCCAAAGGGTTGGCCAAACAAGCAAATGAGAGCTTACTGAAAATTGGGTCTACGCGATTGCGAGGAAACATACGTGATAGCGCAGAAGCAGTCAAATCCATTGCGTGATCGCCAGACACTCCACGCGATCGCGATGAAGCCTCGTGAACATATGGCGCGATTGCGACATCCAAGACGGGGTCGCGATGAAAGACGGCTAGGCCAGATTTCTAGAATCAACAATATGGGCTTTTTAGTCCATTCCCTCATTGTATTTAGTAACTACTATAAATAGTCTAATTTAGGGGTTTAGTTGGAGTTAGGGATTTTGGATGATTGAGAATACTCTTGTGAGAGTTTGTTTATGTGTTGTACCCCTTATATTCTTCTTGGATTCTCTTGTATGAGAGATCCATTGCTTGAGTTCAAGTTTTTTTCCCTTGGATATTGGTCTTTGATTGTATTCGTATTAATTAGGGTATTACAATTTATTTGTGGCATTCTAGTTTACTTACAATTTTGGGATTGATTCCTTTCTTTCTTCTATCTTTTCCCCGATTCCCTTATATCATTTACTTTGTGTTGTTTATTTTATCATTTTGTTGATCGTTTCCTATTCTTAGCGTTTAGGATCATATCATTGACCCACCCTCATTAGCCCGCCCACTGTCAGGGGCATCAATATCATCTCCACATTAGGGATTCAGCACCTTTGACGAGGCTTTCCCAATTCCATTATACGTATTATCCGCTTTGAGCCTAGGTCCACGTGGATTTATAATGCGTCAAAAAAGATCTAAGACTTACTAACTTATATAACCAGCATCTTTCTTATGTTTTGCTGATGTGAAATTTTCCTAGCTAGGGTGTCACATACACTTCTTATTATGGACTCAGTGTCCTCCGGCATTAGATTAGCTCCACTTTCCTAGGATTTGCCTAGACCTACCACTGAGATTTGGCCTGCCTTACCGAAATTCACCTTAACTCAACTGAACTTTCTTCCACCATCCTACTGAGGGAATATTGGTCCGAATACTATATTTGTCACCGTCTAAGTCGATGACACGTATTAGCTAGCTCGATCTTTAAACCTAGCGCTTGTAGTTAAAAAATATTGAGTTTGAACTAAACTCAAGAGTTCAATATTTTTTATCCTGAAGTTTAAAATTTTTTAGTTGGTAATTGTAAATATCGATTTTTAAAAAAATCTGAGTTTGAAATTAACTTCACGTATTTTATCCTAGAGTTCAAACTCCTTTCATAAATTTTGGAGCTTATAGTTAAAAATACAAACTTACTAGAAGTTTTATATTAATAATATTTTTAAAAAATAGAGAAATATTAAAATATATAAATGGAGAATAAGGATTTGGCGGATCTAAGTTTCTACAAAGAGGAGACACTACTAAAAAAACCGGGATTTTCGACCGCCCAATCGGTCGAAATTCGGTCGAACTATCGACCGTATTCCGACCGATTGTGGTGGTCGACCAAATTAAGGTCGAAATTCAACCTTCCACCGACTTTCGGTCGAACGTCGACCGACATTCGACCGAAAGTCGGTCGAACAGGATTTCGACTAAAATTCGGTCGAACAGGATTTCGACTGAAATTCGGTCGAAAGGCTGGTATTAATTTTTGACCAACTTTCGACCGAAAGTCGGTCGAAAACCTGTAAAAACCTGCAACATAAAAGCTGAAATTAGCCCTACACCACCTGTAAACACGCAGAAAAAGCAGTCACAAGACATTCATAAACGCTATTCAAACAAGGCTAACAAAGCCAAACAATAGAAAGGAGTCTTTCAACATTCGTTCAAGTTTTACAATATTCAAACAAACTAAACAAACAGTTTAAAGTTCAACTTTCACTACTAATGGCTAGAAGCCGAACTAGACCCGTCATCAGACTGAGAGGGTGAATGGTGGCGATGTCTGCTCTTGCTCTTTCCCTTTCCCGAGCTATCACGCTTTCCTTTGCCTTTTTTTTGGTTCCTGAGGAGCTCTTGCATCATTTCATGCATTTCTCTCTGATGCGCCTCCTGTGATGCGCGCATCATTTCATGCACTTCTCTCTGATGCGCCTCCTGTGCTAAGCGCATAGCTTCATTTTGTTTTCTCAGTTCTTCGATCTCCGCTTGCATCCGAGTCATTTCTGGAGCGGGAGCAGAGCTTGGAGGAGCACTTGAACACGAGCCCAAATAGTTCGATTTTAGCTTGGCAGATGAATACAGAGTTCCAATGCCATAAGCTGACCCCTTCTTCACCCCTCCGACCGCTTCCAACCATAAGTTGGTTTCTTGCTCGAGCGTTAACGGTACTGGGGTACTGCTTCCGCATTCAGATTGCTGAGTCGCGGTCCAGTCCTCAAGGGCCTTTGTAGCTTTTTCCTGAAAAACATAAATATATCAACGGTACAACTATGAAGTTTTAAACTTGAAGGATTGGCGCGACTTTAGTTTAAATTTAAGTACTTACCCAGGCCTCTTGTGCTCGGGGCTCGACCCATGTTTCTCCGCCCTTTTTATCTTTCTTGATATGGCGGATCTTGTGCATTTCAGAGAGTGGAATAGTCCGATTTTGTTGCTTTTCCTACAAATTAAAGAAGAGAACAAGTTAGATAGAAAATAAACTATTATAGTAATTTTTATAAATTAAATTACTTTACCAAGCGCATCTTCTGCGTCGCAGCGCTAACTGCGCCACCGGTATGCAGCGATCCACCCTTAGTAGATGCCCGAGCTTTCTTCCCTTGTTCGCTCTTCTTCTGAAATTCGGGAGTACCCCAATACTGCAGCAGCTCTCTCCATTGATGATCATAGAGGAAGCCGGGCATTTTCCCATTTTTGCGCGCATTGTACATTGCGTTCTTGTACACATCCGCGCATTTCTTAGGGATGTTAGAACGGACTTTATAGTCCAGAGCCGGATGCCACTTACACTGAACCTGCAATATTCATCAAAATATTTTATTTAAACATAATCATTAAGAAAACCTGCAATTAGTGAAAAACCGTATGCATATTTATCACCTCAAAAGCTTGCATTATCTGTTGCTTTACTTGAGGGGGCACAGCGCCCCAGGATGGCCATGATTCCTTCCATTGAGATTTCATGCATTTCGTCAGCATAGGAGTAGCATCAGTGTTGGGGCAAAAGCTACGTAAAAAAACAGACGGGTTAATAGAAATACTAATATTTAAAAGCTTACTGCTAAATAGATAAGAACTTCATAAATACTATACTTACCTCTTATCCCCCTCGGGATAAATAATCAAACGCCCGTCTTCCCAAGTGCCAGGCTCACCGATGTAATATGGCGATCTGGGATCATAGTAAGGAATCTCCTGCTGTACCGAAGGGCAGGTAGGGCTAGATGGGTCGGAAGGCGGCTGAGGCGGCTAAGGAATTAATCATTGTGTTAGTGGAATTAAGTTGGAAAAATACTGCAATAAATATATGGCAGTTGTTCAGTTACCTTAGGAAGCTCCCTGACCCTGTCCCATATCTCGATGCCTGATAACCTGCGCGGGTGCTCCTCAAAATCAGCCTGATTCTTTATAAATGCGCTAGTGTTACTCCTGAAAGGATGGTCCATTGGCAAGAATCGACGGCAACAGTCGAACCATGTGCATTTGCCTCCATATTTCAACGTGAAGGCTTTTGTATCTTCCATACAGTAAGGGCAAGCGAGCTTACCTGCTGTGGACCACCCAGACAACATCCCATAAGCTGGAAAGTCATTTATAGTCCACATCAAAGAAGCACGCATTTGGAAGTTCTGTTTGGTTGATATATCATAAGTCTCAGCTCCTTCACGCCAAAGTATCTGCAACTCATCAAGCAAAGGCTGCAAATATACATCAATAGAGGCTTTCGGGTTATGTGGACCCGGTATTATACAATTCAAAAAGAGATAAGGACGGGTCATGCACATTCCAGGAGGCAGGTTGTAAGGAGTGACAAATACGGGCCAACAAGAATAGGGCGTAGAAGAGACATCAAACGGGGTGAACCCATCAGAACATAGGCCCAACCTTACAGTCCTTGGCTCACTAGCAAATGCCGGATACACTTGGTCAAAGTGTTTCCATGCCTCCCCATCAGATGGATGAGATAGAATACCCGGCACCTTGGTACGGTCATGATGCCATCTCATGTGTGGAGCAGTACTCATCGAAGCATACAACCTCTTTAACCGTGGTATAAGGGGCAAGTAATGCATCCACTTAACAGGCTTCGGCTTCTTTTTAGGATCAGGCTCAGGCTTGTACCGGGGCTCCTCACAAAATGTACATGTCTGCAGGTCTGCATCATCCTTGTAATACAACATGCAGCCATTAACACAACAGTGAATCTTCTCGGCAGAAAGCCCCAACGAGGAAACCAACTTCTTAGTGTAGTAATAAGTAGTTGGTAGGGCCATATTTGTCGGATTTAGTTCATTCATAAGGGCAATGATGGAATCCATGGCAGCTTGAGATATACTAAAATCTGATTTGATACTCATCAGTCTAACTGCAACCGACAACTGGGAATGCACCGAGCCCTCATAAAATGGACGACTTGTTTCCTCAAACCGTTCATAGAACTGATTTGCCTCGGCATTGGGAATGTGCTCAATGTTTGGCTGTGATGTATCCGGCTGAAGGGGATCATTAGCCGGGTACATCCCAAAAGCATCATTCACCATATCTTCCATTCTATACCCGGCTGCTTGGTCTGGTTCCACAACCGGAGAACTCCTAGCGCCATGAATATTTTTAAGATTTTGAATTTGCTGCTGCATGTCCCAAGGCTCTCCATGATTATACCAAATGTAATAATTTGGCATAAACCCCTTCTTATACAAATGTAACTCGACATTCTCCAAATCTTGTATCTTTACACATTCGCATTTTTCACATGGACACCTAATTTTGCCATGCCTTAAATAATCGTCTGTGTTGCGGGCTACATCAAGAAATTCCATAACACCCGCTACAAACGAAGGCCTCAACCCCCGCCGCTCGGGAAAGTTTCTATTATCCATCCACAGACGACGACGATTAATGTCCATATCTACACAAACATTGCAAGATTGAGAAACAATATGTATGATTTTTTATATTAGTTTGTCACTTGTTTTTGTAATCACTTTAGCAAGATTAATGCCGTCGGGTTTGTTAATGCAAGCAACTTGTTTGATGAAATGCCCCAAAGAAACAATATTATCTAATAACACCCTATTAATTAATATTATCAAAGCAATTCAAACAAACAAAAGATTATTCGTTTTAGGCATAACATGTTCATCTTCTCAACAATACTAAGGCAACAACACATTGCAAACAACACTACCAAACAATACCAACAACTACAACAATCCCAAACAACACAAACCTAACTTTGATAATAGCTAACAACACCAAACAAGTTGTTCAACATCAACAATAACTACAATAAAGTTTGCTAACTAATAATTAACTAAATATGCAACATTATAGGCCAAAGTTAAAAAATAATTAAAAAATTAATTAAATTCGGATTAAATAAAAACAAAAAAAAATCGTACCTAGACGTTGATTTATGCTCCTATAGCACCTACAAATGATTCCCCACTTGTTATATGCTTCAAAACTACAAAAAAAATTGAGTTAAAAAGTTAGGGTTCAAGTTTTACAAAGTAACAAAAATAACCCTAAAATTAAGAATTTACCTTGAATTTGATGTTATGGGTAGTGATTAGGAGGGTAGATTGTGTTTAAGTGTTGATTTTGGGGGTGGGTTATGGTGGATTTCGTGTATGGGGGTTGGGGAGGGATTTAAAGAGTGTAAAATAATTTTGGGGAAGAAGGAAATGAGGGAAATGAAGGTTCTGCCCGACTTATTAACGGGCCTTTCGACCGCCTATCGACCGAATTTCGGTCGACAAGCCCAACAGGAATTTTAGCCCATCGACCGAAAATCGGTCGAACCACAATTTCGACCGATTTTCGGTCGATATGCGGTAGTCGAAAAAAACTGTTTTTTTAGTAGTGAGATTTGGGAGGTGCGAGCTAAGAGAAAATTGCCCAAATACTATGCTAACACATAATCCAATGGTCAAAGTTTGAGACAATAGACTTTCGAAGATTTTTTTTTTTTTTTTTTCGGATAGAGGGAATATATGCTTAATTACATGATAATCTCTCTTTCTTAGAAAAGAAGAAATTAAAAGACTTGCATATTATCAATCCGGATTTTCACAGTTCCACATATGATCTCCTTGATAGAAAGATAATGATCAATGTCTTAGTTTTTTAAGGGAATAATACCATTTTTGGTCCACTTATGGTTGGCAAATTTTAATTTTGGTCATTTTGATGCATTATTATGTTTATTAAACCTTTAATTTATTTAAAATGATCTTTTTATCCCTTCAGGTATGAAACAAGTTAAAGTTAGAGTATTTTCATATTAGGTTTACCACAAAACATTAGTACCAAATCCTCTCGACACACTTTGAAAATATGGAAAACTTATGTTCTTTAAGCTAGCTCTTACATACATCTTTGCTTATGTGGCACGAGCGTGTTTTATACACGAGCGAACAAGAAAAAAATTTTGTTTGAAGCCCATTTCGATGCCACATGTCCAACTTTTTTTTTTCCAGTCAATCTTATTCACAATCACAACAACGATATGTCCAGTGTAATTTCACGAGTGTGGTCTGAGGAGGATGAGGTATATACAGACTTACCTGAGTAAGGTAAAGAGGCTGTTTTCGATTGACCATCGGCTCAAGAAAAATTTATTTGAGAATAGATATGAAAAACGATAAGATAAATATACAAATTATGGAAAGTACTGACATCAACAAACTAATGCTAACACAATAGTATATATAAAAGAATCATATAAATGCTAATATGACAGAAATTGCTTCGGTACCTCCTAATCTTCTACCTAATTCTCGACCTCCACACTCTATTATCAAGATCATGTCCTCGGTGATCTGAAGGGGTATTTGTGTCCCTATCCTCTATGTAGACCAGCACTGCAAACGCCTCGCATCTCCTCATCTGGACATCTATATATGCTCCTCCTTTTTATATGTCCGAACCATCTCAGCTGTGCTTCTCGCATTTTATTCATCACTGAAGCCACTCATACTTTGTCTCTTTTAACCTCTTTCCTAATCTTATCCATCCTAGTATGCCATATATCCATCTAAACATTTACATTTCTGCTATTTTCTTTTTCTGAATATGTGTGTTCTTGATCATCTCCATAAATAAAACTCCATTTTTCTCACAACAAGCTTTAAGAATCATGCTCATCCATAGCAGTAGGTTAATTCACTGCGATTTCCATGAAGCTTCATAGATGTGAATCCGCTATTGATTGCAAAGTTATTGGCTTTTTCAATATAATTATATTGAACATCTTTAGTTGCAATGTTCTTGGTTTTAAAGTTTCACATGTTCATAGTCATATTTCTCGATTTCTATTTAAACTTTTTAAATTTTTTTTATTATGTTTAGTTTTGGATCGGAATAATGGTGGAAATGATAAAAGTGGTGGTGGGCAGGGGCGGATCCAAGAATCGTAAGTACCGGGTGCCACTTGACTGTTGATGTGTTGCTGTTTATAGAGCTCAAAAAGGGTATTTTTTGGTCGGTCTGATTAACTTGGGGTTTTGGTTCGGATTATTCATTATTTTATTTATATAAACAAATCGACCGGATTAAATAATATTATGATTATGCCATCTTATCATAAATCGTAGAAATTTAGACAAATAATACTAATAACATAAATATGCACAATCAATTTTTTATATCCAATTCTAAAAAATATCAATAACACATATGTGACGGATGGAAAAAGAAGGAGAGATAACACTGTCCCTACGTAGTGGCAGGCTGTAAATTCAGCGAGCTAATCAAAATCGTACTTCAGCAAGCTAAAATTAATATCTTTGATGCCACCGGGATTCAATCCCGAGTGCCTTGGTCAGAAGGCTTGACAGTTTGCTATTGGCACCAAGTCGCCTCTTGTTACTGTGGGTGCCACTTAATGAATATACAGACATTTCAATGTGTATATATATGTATACACAGTGTATACGCAGTGGTTTAGCCAAAGCTAGCGGGTGCCGTGGCACCCCCTACCACCTTAGTAGATCCGCCCCTGGTGGTGGGTGAGTATAGGGCCAAGAGAGAGATAGTTGGAGTTGTTTAAGGGAAATTTTGATGCGTAGCCATTTTTGGACGCGCTCAATGAATTTTATCCACCGTTTCAAAATTAATTGAGAAATAGCCAAAAATTCGCGCGCACACTTACACTCCATTAGCGTTGGAAAATACCCCAGACTAATCTCGGTATTTTATACTGAGACTTTGAACTAACATGTTCAAAGGTCCCATTATTTTGTTATGGGACTGAAACTTTATATATAAAGTCTCATAACAAAATAATGGGACCTTGAACTAACATGTTCAAAGGTCTCATTATTTTGTTATGGGACTGAAGCTTTATATATAAAGTCTCATAACAAAATAATGGGACCTTGAACTAACATGTTCAAAGGTCCCATTATTTTATTATGTGATTGAAGCTTTATATATAAAGTCTCATAACAAAATAATGGGGCTTTGAACTATCATGTTCAAAGGTCCCATTATTTTATACTGGAGTTAGTTTACTGAAATTTTATATAAAATCCCATAATAAAATACTGGGACTTTGAACATGTTTTGTTCAAAGCCCTAGTATTTTATCCTGGGATTTGTCCGGAGATTACTATTTCTCAGTAAATTTATTTTTAATGGCTACAAATCAATTAGCGCGCGCCAAACAGGCCCTTACACAAAATTTTTATGTTGTTTAATGGGGGGTTTTTCAGCGGGGTTCTTCGATGGAGGGGGTAGTGATAATGAAATGATAGTTGAAGAGATTAGAGGGGGACTGGGAGTAGGGGGCATTTCTTATAGCCTGTTTGGCATTGCTTCTCCAAAGCCAAAAGTGCTTTTTTTTCAACAAAAGTACTTTTTTTAGAATTTTGAGGTGTTTGGCAACTAAGAAAAAGTACTTTTAGGTAGAAGCAGAAGCAGTTTTTCTGCTGTTGGGGAGAAGCTACAAATATCTGCTTCTTCCAAGAAGCAGAAGCAGAAGCAGTTTATGAATTTTTTCAAGACAGAAATATCCTTACCAAGAATTCATATTTACCATATTATTCCTTATAAATTAACCATATCTCTCTCAAAATACAATTATATTTTTCTTTTTCCTATTTTTTTCTATTATGTACTTTTACAAATCTTCTTCCTCCAGGACTAATTTTTATTTCTAGGTATTACTATCAACCGTATATAGGATGTCCTACTCTTTAAATCATCTTTTAAAAGCAAGTGATTACTAGAAATTCTTAATTCCGATATCACTTTGATTTAACTATATTTTATGTTGTTCAATAACTTAAATTTATATCTTTTACGTTATGTTTTACATTTAACTAAATAAATTTTCTAATTAAAATCTTTTATGATAAATATTCAAAGTTATTTTTTTTTTATTAATCCAAATGTAAAATGAACTTGGATGTCCTTTTCGTAATTTGACACTGAAAAGTACTTTTCGTAACGATTAACCAAACACAAATTATTTATCAAAAGTACTTCTCCAATGAGTTGTCCAAACACAAACTGCTTATTATCCAAAAGTACTTATTTAAAAAGTACTTATGCCAAAAGTACTTCTCAAAATAAGCAGTTTTTGGCAGCAATCCCAAACAGGCTATTAGTTGGGTTTTTAATTTTATTTTAAATTCGGTGTTTATTTTAAGTATCTACTACTAGTATTTCTTATTGGGTTATGACACATGCCACATTTTAATTGGCTCACGTGTTACATTCTTTAAAAGGAAGTGATCCAGCATGGATGAGGTGTGTGTATTAAACACACTTGGAAAAATATTTGATATGTCATATGTTATATGTGTTCTCAAGGTGTGTCAAGGGGCATTTGTGCGTGCAAAGGTTCGACGGTAAAGGATATGTTAAGTCTTAAATGTGGAGTAACAATACAAACTTAGCATGACAGATAAAGAATTAAACGGTGTAATGTTAGTGATTAGGTAAATTTGTGAAGATTCACAAGTGAAAGAATGAAAAGTATGCTACATCTCAATTAATTGAAGTTTAGACGTGCTTGTTCAGATAAAATAAGGAGTAGAATAAAAATTTACCAACACTTGAAGGACTGAAGCTCGAAATATTCTTCTTACAATGTTATGTCATTTTTGTCTACACGCTCGCCATCTTAATGAAGCATAATCGTCACACGTGCATGCATTTTGTGTTCATTATGGTATTGCCATGAGCAACGAAAGAAATACAAAAATCTTAATCTTTATAAAAATAATTGATGACTTATATATTAAGGAGAACGAAATGGAAAGACAAAATGAAGGTGATGAGCTTATTTGAGTACACAAGGATACATAATATACACAAAAGCTTTAACTTAAGGAGCCCGTTTGGGTGAACTTAAAAGTGACTTATAAGCTCATAAGCCCATTAATATATATTTGGTAACATCAAAATTTTTGAACTTATAAGCCATAAGTTGCTTAAAAGTCACTTTTTAAGAAGTTAGGAAATCCTAACTTCTCAAAAAGTAGCTTTTAAGTCACTTTTTGACTTATAAGCCACTTAAAATAAGCAGCTTTTAAGCCCACCCAAACAGGCTCCATCAATTTAAGAAGCAGAAAATGAAAATACAAGAATTGGACAATAGATGGCCAACCTAAATGCTAATCAGCATGCCTATTATAGAAACATTCCAAAAGAGGGAAACCCCCTAACCAGCAAGAAAAATGGCAAAGCCATATTGATAGTACATTACTACACATGGAAAAATCATTATTTCCTTTCCATATTTCCCTTCCAAATGTGGTAACACTTTCCATCCTTAGACCCTTCAAGAATTCAACATAACTATATAAGACATGAATCATCCTCATAAGAAAATAAAAGGTTTCTTGTTTCTTTTTATTTTCTCAAATCAGAAGGAAAAAAGAAAACAAAGGAAAGGGAAAATGGGGAGAGGGAGAATTGAGATCAAGAAGATTGAGAACACAAACAGCAGGCAAGTTACCTTTTCAAAAAGAAGGCAAGGGTTGCTAAAGAAAGCAAAGGAATTGGCTATTCTTTGTGATGCTGAGGTTGGTGTTATTGTTTTCTCCAACACTGGCAAGCTTTATGAATTTGCTAGTTCCAGGTAATTAAAACTCAGATTAATTCATCTTTATGGTGTTCATCTCTGTGTGTGTGAATCTTGTTAGTACATAGGAGGACTTCTGCCTTTTTCTTTTTTTCTTTCTCCCCTCTGGCTTTATTCTGAGTTGTGTGATATGTTCGATTAAATTGTTATATTTTTTAATGCATATATTTGATGCGAATCTCAATTAGTCGGTTTAATAGCAAATATTCGATATGAGATGAAGTGATTATATCATTTCTCGTTTGTAGAAATTTCAAGCGAACACTTTTCCAAAACTCAACTTTGACACCTTAATTTATAATCCAATCACATATTTAAAAATTGCTACTTATCCAACTTTGACAGAGTTAACACCTTTGGGAGTTTTCTTCTACTTTTGCTTTTTCTTCTTAAACTAATTTCCTGGGGGCAATTAAGATGCAATTGGAATAATTTCTACATTGTTCTCGTATTCTTCTTATCATAAATTAATTTTGAAAACTTTTATTGTAGCTTTGAAATGAAAAAGAAAAGAAAAGGAAAAGAAAGGAAAAGTATAAGAAAATACACTTTTCTTCCTATTTTCGTCCTTTGCATGATGAAAATAAAAAGTTTGATTATATTTGAAATAGAAAGAAAGTGTTTGAGGAGAGGAAGTTATAAAGATGCATAACAAATAGTGTATTTATAGCAATGATGTGATATGGAGCCCAAAAGTGGAAAGAAATACTTTTATTTATGTAAGAAAATTCTAAAAGTTGATAGGTTAGTCAATTCATTGAATGACTTGTTGTTGGGATGAGCCATAAAAAGTAGGATCTTCACAGATATACACATATATACATGTTACATATATAAATAAATAATCCATATATTATTATACATTTCTCGACTATGCTTTGTTTAAAATGTTAGTGAGTGTTTTTTATAGTGTTTATATTACTTCCCTAAAAAGTAGGCCAGGTTTAGTTCAAGTATTTGAGCTCAATAGATATATCTTGTCTCCGCTCTAGAACTCGTTAATTATTTGCCTTGAGTTTAAACACTTTTTTACGGGTGATTTCTTTTTAAATTTTTTTGGTTATCTGCCACGTTTCACCAACAAATGTATGTTATTCACCAAGCAATTGAACTCTTTTCTAGTATTACCTTTTCTCTTTCTTTTTTTATAAAATCAAAATTATAAAAGCTCACTTTGTTTTTTGAAGCATGGAACACATTCTAGCGAGGTACGACAAGGCTCCGGAGTCTTCTGAGCTGACGACAATCGAAACTGTGGCAGCAGAGGTAGTTAACACTTCTTTCTCACTTATATTAATGAAAATAATTAATACCACTAATTATTTTAATAAAGCCTTTCGAATTTATATTAATGTTTCAATTTATTAATTTAAAGATCTTGATTGTGTTAAAGAAGCATGGGTCGCAGCCTGAAGTGAATGCTTTAAAAGCTGAAGTTGTAACTCTACGCCAGCTGCAACGGTACACTACGTTTTCTTTTTCTTGAAAATAAAATACCTTTTGCCAATTCTCCTTAATGCATACAGATGAATGTGATAATAAAAGCAGATTTTTTTTTTGAGCTAGATATAATTAAATATCTATAACAAATATGATGGTAGTATTTTTGATGATATTGATAATGTTTCTTTTATTTTCATAATATATTATTATTTTGTGAAGCCGGCTGATGGGGAAGGAACTTGAAGGTCTAAACTTCAAAGAGTTGCAGCAATTAGAGCATCAGCTAACTGAAGGCATGTTAGCTGTTAAGGATAAAAAGGTATATATGTTAATTGTAGTAGTCATTACATGTATTTCATAAAACAGCGAATTGTCGTGACATATTACACATGAGAAGTAGAACTAGTTACGTACTTAGAAAATAAAACATCAAATTGCTCACATATAGTATTAAATTGTACTGATATGATATGTGTATGGTGTAAGTTTAATCAAAGAAGAAAGAAAAGGAAGCATTTTACGGTTCTTGAATATTTCTTTTCTGTATATTTCAGGAACAAGTGCTGTGGGAGCAACTTGAAAAGTCACTGCTGAAGGTATACTTTTGTGTTAGAAACCCCTTATTTTGATTGTTTATTGACTTATCAAAAACATTTTCTTTCTGACTCCTTAAATTTGCCTATTAGTCCTCATTTTGATTTATAGTGTTACCTAGCTAGTTTGACTAGGTAGAATGTTCAGAAAAGCATTATCAAACTTTGTGTGGTTATATATATTTTTTATTTTATAATTTTAAAAATGGTAAATATTTGTGTGATGATCTCATTTTTTCGATGATGATAAAGTTTACCATCAAGGAAAATATAGAAAGTTTATATTAAAGTATTTTCAAATGTATCATTTTTTTTCAGACATATAAATAAGAAATTGTGTCTTTCTCATATAAATAAATAGAAGATAATTTTATTTTTTAAAAAGGTTGCTCATCGAGTATTCGGTATCCAAATTAGAATCCGATTAATTCAAATTTTTCGTCAAAAATAAATTTATTTCCGAGAGTCTTAAGTCATAAACAAAACCTCTGATTAATAATAGGCGAAATACTTGCCACGTGCTGCAACCTTAGGTGACAACTTTGACGGTTATCAATATATATAAACATCTTCCACTAATAAATTTCACCACTTTCTCATGAACAACTCAATTTGAAAGAAAGTGTCATTGGGAAGTTGGGAAATACTTCTAAAGATCTAATATTTTTTTGATTAAAAACAGGAAAAGCTAAGCTCGTTATATAAAATTCAATCCAAAGTAAAGCAATTGAAAGTGAAACATCAAATATTTAACCTAAAAATTGACTTAATAGATTAAGAAACTGAAATTATTTGATTAGGCCACAAGTAATATAATCGTATCAACAGTTTTTTGGCACATAACTTAATAGCAAAAAAGTAAAAGTATGTAAGAGAGAGAGAGAGAGAGAGAGAGAGAGAGAGAGAGAGAGTATTTGAGAATAATACAAGTGATAGTAGTTGTTGTCAGACGATTTACATGAGGAAATGAGGAGGCGGAGGGGTTTATATAACAATTATTAGGCTTAATGGCGTGGATTTAATGAGAATCAGCATTTACTTCCTCTAATCGTAATTGTTGGAGCTGTGATTGTGAGTAAATAATAGCAACTATTGTCTTATAATATTCTACCGTTAAAGATTCTTGAGTAGCCGTTTGACATGAGAGGGGTTGTGGCCATAATTTGATAACTATGGTTGAGTGTCCGGAGATACCAATAGCTGTAGTCAGATTGATTTGGTTGTTCGCTCGTTGTGACCAAGAGATTAATCCTCGAGTTTAACCTTATCTTTATGAGTCACCGACTCTTTCATGCCACATGTCGTACTGTGAGGTTGTGCAAGTTTTTACCCAATACAAATAGTCCCCGCACTTTCCAATAGGATCTCGAAAATTGTTGATAAGTGGAGAAGCTTTTTAGTGGGAAGGTTGATGTGACCGCCGCCCTCATTCACTTTAAAATTACAAAATACTTTTGTTTTTTCATTTCTATATCTTCCTATATGGATGGTTATGAGCCAATTGTGCTTTTGAAACGTTCCCCCGGTCATTAATATCTTTCTTTATCTTTCTCCTCTTTTTTTAATATTCATATGCTTTCTTTCTTTTGCTACCACAACTGCAAAAAATTTTATTGACATTTTCTCCACCATCACATCATCTTTGTTTACAACATTTTCTTCCCACAACGTTGATTCTCAGCATATTTAGAAATCTTCTGATCCCCACACCCCATAGGAGGTTCACCCTTCAATAGCTAAGGCCACAACTTCCATAATCAAGAAATCTTCTTTTAAACTTATAAAGCAAACCAAATAAGAACCGTTTTCCACACCTGGAGGAGATCCTTCTGAATTTCTTCCTAAGACTTTAGAGCTCACCCTTGATCGTGGCCCTTTGAATTATTTTGAAGAAGATATTGATGTCTTTACAACGACCATAAACGATTCAAATTTATCCCAAGTTTGGTCAGACTGCAAATGGGATAAAGATCTTCGTGCCCAGAGTGTCGGTCTATCCATACACATAGGAGATCACATCCTGGGTTATCTCTTATTTACATATAACAACCCAGCCTCTAGTGATATCTTTTGCTTTGGGCCTAGGCCCACATGGGTTTAAAATGTGTCACGAGGGTCTAAGGCATACTTACTTATATACCCAACATCTCTCTTATGTTATGTCGATGTGGGATACTCCTAGCTGGGGTGTCACATACACCCCCTCTTATGGACTCAGCATCCTCGCTGAGGTTTGCTCTGCATACCAGTTAGTCGTCTAGACTCAACATTGAAGTTTTTCCCCACGTACCCCAGATTCGCGTAAACTCAGTTGAAGACATGGACTGGCTCTGATACCATCTGCAACAGCCCACTCTCTAGTGATATTGTCTGCTCTGTGCTTAGGCCCGCATAGGTTTAAAACACTTCACTAGTGTCTAAGGCGTACTTACTTATATACCGAGCATCTCTCATGTGTTATGCCGATGTGAGACACTCCTAGTTGGGGTGTCACACTACACCTATCCATTCTTCCTCGGGCTCAACTTCTCTCTTGACCTTGTCATCCACGAGACGTGTCACTGATACCGTATCTTCTTAGCATACATAGGCCCTAGGATATCGAGGGTAGTTATTTGCTTGAAATATCTTGCCACCTTGGTGCAAGTCCCTTTCTCTTTATGTTTATAGTCCACGACTCCTCCCGGAGGTATCAAGATTAACTTGGCCCGAGCAGATAAGCTATCATAACTTATGCAGATGGAGACAATAACCGACTATGGCTCAGTCAATTTGTACGGGTTCCAACTGTCGTTATATCACCTTGGAGATCGGACCTTTTTCCCGAGCAATGGAGCCTTTTTTATAAGTCCCCGTTTGTTTGCTAATTTCCATTTTTCTATATTTTCATTTTACCTTACTTTATACATGTGCATCTTCTGTTGTCGAGGTCTTAAAGGTCAAAGGTGCTTATGGATAGGTTATGCGAACCCTTGACATTTCTCCCTCATCTTTCCCTACATTCAAATCTATCTCCACCATGAAGGGGATCAAGTTCAACCACCACGGTACATCTCCAACAACTCCTCTTTCTTTGTAAATGGTTAACTTTCAAGCCTATGAATTTTTGTTTACGGCATAGACTTGCTATCTGCTATTCGGCCAGCAACTCACCTTTCTCATATCCTCGAAATTCCATTAAACTCCCTAACTTGGAAGAGGCTGGGGCCAACCTTGCAGCGCTCTTACCGTGTCGCTGGGAAGAGAAGGCTGCCAGCGACTTTTCAAAGAAGAGAAAAAAATGTTCAGAAGTGGAGAAAAATAAATCTAACACAATTGATAGTGCCCGTAGGTTAGAGCTCCCTACATCTTCCTAGGCTTTAGAAGCCAGTAGCTATAAGAGATTCACTCCAGTCAATATGCATCCACAAATAATGTGTGTAACACTATGGTCACCTCACCCCCAAGGCTTTTGCGGAGGAAAGGATTATTTCTGCAGAGAGGGATAGCTGCAGTGGAAACCCTCAGGCCTTCTACTATAGAACTGGTGTCATCTCCGGTACCCGCAACTTCATTATCACCATGCCACTTGCTTCTCCCAAAGTCAACATGCATCACTATTCTGTGTCGATCCCAGAAAATGTCACTTTTATAGCTAATCCAACTCGAGTCACATAATATCTACCTTTAATATTGGGTCTTTCGAGAGGTATTGGTTAGCAGATAGTCATTTGATGAGCTTTGACCAAGCTTGCTTCTTCTTATTTCTGATATTTTGCCTGCCCTTTTTATGTCTCCCTTATTTGCATTTCTCCTTTTTCTTTCATTCACTGTTTCCTTTTTTGCAGTAGCACATGAGGTTAATGGATATCATAAGCCGAATTTTTTTATTTTCATACGAATTTATCCACTCTTTCGGCCGGTCGTGCGACACTTCGGACATAAGTTGTAAAGCTGAAGGCTGAAAATTCCATTATCTCCGGAAAATCTAGCATAAATGCAATGGAGGTACAATGCCTCAAGGAAGATCTATAACATGTGAAAGTATCATTACCTCTGAGCACTCCAAGTTTGAAAAGAAAGCTCAAAGCTGGCAAGCCACGCTCTCTAAAGTCAAGCAGCGGAAGCTCTGGCTATGCAAAATTTCAAGTTGATCGATGTCGAAAAGTGAGATTAATGAGCTTAAGATTTCTCTGTGAGATGCTTCCAATTTAACGAGGGTTAAAGAGGTCGAGATGCTTGTTTTGCAAAAGGAAGCTAGCAATGCCTAAGATGAGTTGGAAGACCTTCGTAGGGACATTAAAGACGCTGAGCTCCAAAGGGTCATAGACGTAAACTGGGCCTTGGTGAAGACGTGCTGGGAAGTACTAAGCAAAGTGAATTCCAAAGACTTCGACCTTGCTCGAGAGCTCAAAGAAGCAAAGAGTGCTTATAAAGCTTACAAAGACCATGTCTCTTCTTCTTTAAAAGACACTTAAAGTAATTCTGAAGAAAGATTAATGAGCATTGGTAATCTCGTTAAAAAAGGGAGTTTGAACCTTTCGAGTGATGCTCTTTGCATCTTCCCTCAAGAATATCATTCTCCTCTAAACTTTTAATGCAACACTCTCTTTCTTTATTTGAAATCTTATTGAACAATGGCCTTACCGAGCATTTACTATCTTGCGTTTATCTTTAAGCCTCCGAATTAAGTTATCATCGTTCTATAGCTTTCTTGCATATGTTCGCTTCATTTTTAGGCATTTTTTGATAGCATGTTTTTACTTGCTCCAAGGTATTTTGATATTGGATAGTTAAGTAGGAAATAATATATAAAATACGGGCCTAGAATAAATGGTAATGAAGAATTGCATCTCGCCTTCATTAAAGCATGGGCGAAAGCTAAGTTCCAGATTAACAAAGTAATGTACAATTAGCCAAAGTTAAATTTCATTACCTATATTTTAAGCGGCCATTTTCGGGAAAAATACATGATAAGTTGTAACGACATGATCATTGTAACAAAGTATGACTTATAAAAAAAATCTCATTTCCGTTACATGAAGTCGCTTATTGGAGTGTAGAAGCCAGTTATTGGACTGTGGTTTACATTAGAATTGAGCTGCATCCGCTTTACTTTCTTCTTTTCCTACCCGAATCCTATGTATTGTAATCTCCCCAATACTTGAACTTGAATTATGATAGGTCGGGTATTGAAATGTGTCATCAGTCCCCAAATGCTTGCTATAGTACACCCCCAATATTCGACCCTTCTCTTCATAAAAAAGAGATAATCAAAGTAGAAATGTGGAGGTCGAGGTTCAGAAGTAAAATCTTTTCATATGTGAAACAATCCAATTGTTTGTTATTGTTTCTCCTTCCGGTGACTCTAACTGGTATGCCTCTTTTCCAATCACTTTGGCGACTCGGTAAGGTCCTTACCAATTTGGTCCTAGTTTCCAACGTTTACTTGTTGCGTACTTTGAGTTTCCTTCCGTAACGCAAAGTCTCCGACTCTGAATTGACGAACAATGGTCCTCCAGTTGTAATATCTCCATTTGCTGCTTCTGAGCCACTATTCGAACCAACACTATTTTTTGCCTTTCAACAACGAAATCTAAATTGTCTTTTAAAGCCTCATCATTCGTCTCCTAACAAGGGCTTCGCTCACCTATGTCGACCAGTATACTGGCTTCGGCCCTGAAAACTAGAGAGAATGGCGTCTCCCACGTGCTTGTCTTCGATGTCGTTTATAAGCCCATAATACTCCCGGCCACTCTTCTAGCCATCTTTCCCTAGCCTTTTGAAGTTGTTTTTTAGAATTCGACACAATTATTTTGTTTGATGATTCGGCTTGCCCACTTGTTGTCGGGTGGTACAGATTTGAGGTAATCCTCTTGTCTTCCACTTTTTGAAGAATGCAGTGACTTTGGACCCGGTGAATTGTGTTCGTTGTCACATGCTATCTCGTAAGGTGCTCCAAACCGACATGTGACATTTCTGCAAATGAAGTCGATGACTTCATTTTCTCTCACTTGTGAAATTGTGCTTGCTTCGACCATTTCAAGAAGTAATTAGTAAGAACCAATAAATATCGTACCAGTCATTGTGCTTTGGGCAGTGGAGAAACAATGTCTATTCCCCATATTATAAAGGGCCATAGTGACAAGATGCCGGTTGATATATCATATGTGCATATCGTTGGCACATTTCATTTTTTTTTCACAAAATCACTGGCTTCTTCTTCCATCTTTGGCCTACAATAGCCAGTGCAATACCAAGCAAGTGTACTACTAGATTGCCATCCACGTCGACTATGTTAGAAATAAAAGCAAGATTTGCTAAAGCATCAGCTTCAAGGTTTTTTCCTCTTGGGATTTAGTTGCTTTCCGCTCCTAGAACTGAGCTAACAAATCCATGACCCTTTCCAAGTACTGTTGTATTTGTAACTCACGGTTCATGTATGTCCCATGTATTTGGCTAATCACCAGTTGACAATCACTTTTCAACTCAATTGCTTCAGCTCCAAGTCTTTGTGCCAATTCGAGACCTACAATTACATCCTTATATTGGGCCTCATTATTAGCTTTAGTAGGATAATTGATATGTTGGCGCCTATACTTCCTTTGTAGGTATGATGAGCATCATCCCAAGGCCTGACCCCTTCACATTAACTAAACTATCCGTAAAAAAAATATGTGTTCTAATTGCCGGGTCAAAGGACAATATGATCTCTTTCTCGGCATCTGGACGGATCCCTATACTAGAGTCGGCTACAAAATCTTCTAGCATTTGAGATTTTAATGGTTGTACAAGGTTGATAAGTGATGTCGTGCTCACTTAACTCCATATCCCACTTTAACAACCTCATTGATAATTCAGGCTTGTGCAAAATCATTCGTAATGGAAACATAGTGACCACTACTCTCAGGTGACTTTGGAAATACGACCTTAGATTGAAGCAATTACAAGTGCTAATGCAAGGTTTTCTAGATGAGGGTATCGCATCTCAACATCTAGTAAATTATTACCCTCGTAATTGTATACCTTTATTTTCTTGTACCAAAACTGCATTTATCACTACCTCAGGGATCGCCAGATGAGTAACAATTGTTCTTTATTATTAGGTCTATTAAACAATGGGCCACTGGATAGATACTTCTTCTGCTCTTCCTTTCAAGTCTTTTGCCTTACAGTCTATAGACCTTACTCAAAGCTTGCTGACACTCTATTATTCAGTCAAAGTCTTTTTGCTTTTTTCAGTACCGAAAAGATTTTTGTGACTCTTCTCTAAGGACCTTGAAATAAATCTGTCGAAGCCGTCAACTGACCTATGAGCTTTTGCACATCTTTCTTGCTAGTCAAGACGTTGGGGATATCCTCAATAGCTTTAATTTTGCCGGGGTTGACCTCTATCCATCTATTAGACACAATGAACCCTAGAAATTTTCTTGATGAGACTCCGAATGAACACTTTTCTGAATTCAGCTTCATATTATATTGCCTCAAATTTGCAAAGGCCTTTCACAAGTGGTCAACATGATTTCGGACATGGCGAGATTTCACTAGTATATCATCCAAGTATTCCTCCATTTTAGCGATGTGATTTTTGAACATCTGGTTAACCAGTCTTTGGAATATTAGGCCCAATATTCTTTAAGCCAAAAGAAATTATATTATAGCACTAGGTCCCTCCTGAAGTTATGAAGGACGTCTTCCGTGGACCATCTGTTTCATCCGTATTTGATTGTAGCCGGAGTAAGCGTCGAAGAAACTTAGCATCTCATGCCCTGCGTCTACAAGTTGATCTACATTGGGAAGTTGATATATATCATTCAGACATATTTTGTGTAATTCCTTGAAGTCTATGCACACTCGCGACTTATTGTTCTTCTTTGGCACCACGACTACATTAGCTAGCCAGTCCGGGTAATGGACCTTGCGAATAGAACCAATCTTCAACAACTTCTCAACTTTGTTATATTGCCCTGCACTGACCCTTGATTCTTTATTTTTTGTTTAACAAATGGATAAGTGGGATTAACATTGAGAGTATGTGAGAATATTTCAGACTAAATCCCTGTCATATCTGTATTTCTCCAAGCAAAGATGTCATGGTTAGCTTGTAAGGAATGTAAGAATGTACCTTGGCATTCGACTGTGAGTTCAGATCTCAAGTAAAATTTTCTCTCGGGATTCTCTAAGAAGAGAATTACTGGCTCCAGCTGATCAACTGTTGATTCTTCGGGGCCGGGTTCATCAGGTTTGAGGGGCATCTCAGGTGCGTCTGGGTTGTCATCATCATCTTCATCCACATTTTCCAGCATCTTTTCCGACCAGGGCTTCATTTGCTGCCACCTTGGAGGTTCTACATCATCCGTGTTCTCAACACGACCATCGAATAGCAACTGTGGGCCGCTTACTGTTCTCCATGTATTTCCATAGTTCCCCATTTGGATGGGAATTAAACGACTTGATGGAATATCAATGGAACCTTCCTCATCGCGTAGATCCACGACCTTCCCATAACAATGTTGTAGGCCAAGTCCCCGAGTATCACCTGGAGAGGCCTTTCTTTTATTAACCCTTTCACGGAAACAAGTAGTGTTATTTTCCCTAGAGTGACCCGGCTACTACCAGAAAACCCTTTTAACTCTGGAGTCCTTTTGACGATGTCATCCATTAGCTGAAGTTCCCCAACAATTTCTTCCTGAATCAGATTCACGGGACTCCTCGAGTTGACGAGGACCCATTTGATTATGGAGGGTGAGAACCAAAGCATCGATGTGGGAAGAGTAGGCCACTTGCATATACATCATCACAGGTTAGAGTGCTATCGCTTTGAGTTCCATAGTCTCATTTCTTTCGTGCTGTGGAGATCTTGATAGACTTTTTGCACATGATTTCATTGAGTTCGAACCCTCTAGTGATTACGTTAATAGCGGAGTCAGCTCCTATCATGACGGAGGATTGTGGAAAAAAAATAATTGAAGAATTAACGAGGTCTTGGAACAATTAACAATTGCTTGGCCCCATAGTTGTCGTCAAACTGTTTAACCTAAAAATTGACTTAATAGATTAAGCAACTGAATTTGTTTAATTAGGCCACAAGCAATATAACTGTATCGAGACTTATGTAAAAATAGTTAAATGAAAGTAATAATGTTAGAGTAATTGAATCTAAATAAATGGAACAGCTTATCTGTGTGCCCGGGGAACACAGTTTTCTGACATAGAACTTAATAGCAAATAGGACAAAGTATGTAAGAGAGAGAGAGAGAGAGAGAGAGAGAGAGAGAGAGAGAGAGAGAGAGAGAGAGAGAGAGAGAGAGAATTGCTTAGAGAATAATACAATATATAGTAGTTGTTGTAAGATGGTTTACATGAGGAAATGAGGGGGTATATATAACAATTGTTAGATTTAATGGCGTACATTTAATGAGAACCGATATTTACTTCATCTAATTGTCACTGCTGGAGCCATGATTGTAAGTAAATGGTAGCAACAGTTGTCTTATAATATTCTACCATTGATGATTAATGAGTAGCTGTTTGACATCCAGAGGGGTTGTGGCCGTAATCTGAATAACTATGGCCGAGTGTCTGGAGATCTAGATACAATAGATGTAGTCAGAATAATTTGACTGCTCGCACATTGTGACCAAGAGATCAATTCCCGAGTTTAACCTTTTCTTGTGAATCACTAAATCTTTTATGCCTCGTGTCGTATTGTGAGGTCGTGCGTGTGAGTTTTTACCAAATACATCAAGCATATTGAAGAAATTGATTATTGGAAAACATCTTTTGATAGTAAAGCACCGTAAATTAACTTTCTTGCGGAAAAATATATAGTATCTTTTAAAATGACTGTTTTACCAAACATAATCTAAAGATTCTGTTTTTCTGTTTCTGCATGGCAGGAGGAAAAGGTTTTACTAGAAAATCAAGTCCTGCGTGAAGAGGTAAGTTGGCTTAAGTCTAATTCTACATTATCATTGTGGCTAATAACAATTTTTCCTTGTGGTGGTATGTTATTACTACATTTTTTTTTTAGTTATTCTAAATATGCAATAATTTCTTTGTATATTCAGATAGACGAGCTAAGACGAAGCTCCAAAAATTCTCATGAGAGTGGTTTAGCTTTGATGAAGAATCCAGTTTGTGATTCCGACACTTGCTTGCGCTTAGGGTAATTATAAACTGTATTTACCTTTTAATTTAATTTAACTATTAGTTTTTAACCTTGTTACTTCTTCTTGAATTCGGTTTACGTATTTACGTTTTATTTAAATAATAATTTTTTTCTTAAATAAAAGAAAGAAATTCACATGCACTTGAGGGCACGAGTCATTTTTTCAGAAACATTTAACCAGCTTGAACATTGGAGACCCGCCTAAATTGCTGCATTGTTTTTTTCTCTTCTACGTACTACTTACTTGGTTGGAACTCTCTAGGAATTTTAACATCAACTTCTAGCCAAAACTCATCTGTTAAAACTGCTGCTTCTCTGCTACGTATACTCCATATATAGCCTTCGCTCAACAGCTACTTCAACCGTTTTTGCACCATTTTTTGAAGGCCTCCGCAACTCACCTTTTTCACCTCTTTTCTTTGATGGTACTTTTTTTTTTTAAGTACATGTGGTTGTTTCTTATTCCTTTTACGGTTCTAATGGTGTTTGAAGCTTGTAGTGTATTCTAGTAAGTGTAATTGGGTATAAGATTTGTATGCACACTACTTATAAAATAATTATGCACTTTATGCACAGTAGTGACTGCGACATATATAGTGTAACTGTGTAACGTATACCCATAACACAAACAACATATAATCTATTTATACTTAGTGTATATAACACACTGGATATACACTTATTATGTGCACTGGATATACACTTACTATCACAGTGTACTCAGTAAGTATATAAGGATTATACAATGTTACCAACCATTTGATTGTTGATACGAAGGAGAAACCGTGAAGAACGCAAAAGAATTTGAATTGTGAAGATGGTGGGAAGAAAATATAGAAATTAAATAAAGAGAGTTTGTTAAGGAATTATGGGATTTGTATAGAATAAGGATGAGCGTAGCAGAGTAAAGGAAATTTTGGCTTGATAAGTGTTGTTGGAAAATTGTGTTTTGTTTTGTTTTTCTTTTCTTTTTGATAGAAAAAACTTTTGGGTGAATGAGTTGTTTCTGGAAATGAGGAAGAGATAACGAAGAGGATTGGACGGGATGAGCTACCCACTGAAGCAGGTGTCAATTGCCTGGGCTTTTGGCTAATGTATGTTTAATTGGCTTTGGGGTTAGGTGGCTCTAACACTAGCGTGCCTATGAAAAGTTCCCTTTTAAGACTTCTACCAATTTAATTTTTTATATTACTAGTCATTACAACATACCTACATCAACATATTCAGTGATATCCCATCAAAGTATGGTTCAATAACTAGTCTATAAATCTAATAATCCTTAATAGTACTACTTATTTTATTTTTAACTCCAAATTATCATGCCGCACAACAAAAATAGCCTGCACAACGTATTGCACTGTGAGCCTTCTGATTGTCTTCTTATTATTTGACATTGCATGTTTAGTAGTATATATTTAGTCTTTAATGTCAGTAAATCATAGTTTATTCTTTCTGTCCTTTCAATGGTCAAAAGATCATTTTTAAACATGTTGTGAATTGTGATTCAACGACTTACGATATGATGTCCTCCTTTAAAATATACTCTTATATTCTGTGAAACTAACTTGGAGGACGAATTTACATATGTTAATCCATTATTTATTTCTTACAGGCTACCAGTTGATACAAGTCAGAAGAAGATGATAATACCAAAGATGGAGAGCACTTCCAATGATGCTCAAAATCCAATGGTCATAGAGTGACATTTTCTTGATGAGACATTTCTCTATCATCGTTTCAAATTAAGACTCTTTCTTACATTTATTGGTTCTTGGCTATTAGCCAAGTTTTATCAAGTCAAATATCATTTTTTTCACACATTTCTTCTTGTGCTACGTCAATGTAATGACTAGAACTTATTGCAGAAGTTGGTAAGGCTCAGACCTATCAAAAAAAATTGATTTTCTAATTTATTTAGTTTTAAATACTCTTACATGTCATGTTTGGTTAAGTTGAAATGCTCTGGTGGTTGTGCGGTGGCCACTTTCATGTCACAATCTAATATCACAAGAGCTATAGTTTATGAAGGTTCAGCAATGCTGATACAAAATCCACAACTCGTCTTTTTTGTTCTCCTAGTAAAGGATCAAATTTGTTCCTATATTATCTGAAATTAACTAACTTTGCCTTTTTGTTACAGTTTGCTGTAATATTAGGTTAACCCTAATAGAGCTGTGCATAATTGTAAACAAAGTCAAAAGTTGATGCATGAGTAGAACTTGTTGCAATAGGTGGTATCAAAATACAAAGGACTTTACGTTAATATGTTTGTTTATTATTTTGACTCGTGCGTATATGTCATTTTTGGTTAAGTTTGAAACGCTATGGTGGTGTCTAGTGGCCACTTTATGTCACAAGTTAATTTAATTGGAATTTGGAGTTACATTTGCAGCGGCTGAAAGAGCAATCTACCGTTTTTTCTCCTCAAGGAAATAACAATTCAATTGAATAGGAAATGAATCACGGAGAAATCGCTTGTACCTACGCTTGTTTGATCCTCAACGATGAGGATATTCCCATCACAGCAGAGAAGATTTCTAGTATTGTAAAAGCAGCAAATGTAACAGTAGAGCCATTCTGGCCTATATTGTTCGCTAGGCTTGCTGAGAAGAGAAACATCTCTGATCTCATCATGAATGTTGGTGCTGGTGTCGGTGGTGCTGCCGTTGCCGTAGCTGCCCCCACCGGTGGTGCTGCCGCAGCTGCTCCTGCTGTTGAGGAAAAGAAGGAGGAACCAAAGGAAGAAAGTGACGATGATATGGGATTCAGTTTGTTCGATTAGACACACTTTTCAGTATGATCTGGTTCTTTTTTTGTTTTTGGAAAAAACTTGACTATGTTTTAGTAATTGATGTTTGATGAAAGATGGTTTGGAAAGTGTACGAGTATATGTATTCTCAAGGTTATGAACTCCTGTTGTGTTAGTTTGAGCCATTTTTGGTCCAAAAAAAAAAAAAAAAAAAAAAAACTTTACAAAGGCTCGGCAATGCTATATAACTAACCCGCAAAAATATTTTTTCTATTAATGTGAGACAGCTTATCAATTCTATAATTTCATATCAATTGAAAGTGTTCCAAAGAGTAAAGGGATTAAAAAGAAATTGATAAACAAGTTTACAACTTGATTTATTTTTCAGCTTAATGAACAGTACATAATTACTAATTAAAACTACACATGAACTATATATGTCCCATATTGTGTTGTATCTTCCATAAATACGATATGATTATTATTTGTCATGGTTAGATTAAACATCAATTTGTGGATTCCATTCTCCAATATTTGACCGATGAAATCATATATATTATATATACGGAGGAATTTATTTTCATAAAGAAATAATTAAAGGGCATCATTCTATCAACCAATCCACATTTATGTCATCTTTACATTGTTTTACTTTTAATATATGAGTTGCATCAACCCGTGACATGGTGAAGATAGAATAATCACTAAGTGCCTTCTTTCTCTACATTACTTCTTTATTTTTCTTACAAAAGAATTAGGACACCACAAAAAAAATAAAAAATCTATTTTTGTGGTCACCCAGCTTCATTTTAGTACACATTATTCTTTAGTAACAGAGTCTTCTCTAAATTAAGTAATACTAGCATATTAGCATGCATTAGTCTAATCATGACTTTGTTAGTCGCACAAATGACGAAGAGTTCGATACATTTTTTCATTAATCTAATTATAATTCTCTTATCATGATTGCATGGCCACTTTATTATATTGATCTCTATGAAAAAATATATTTGGTGTCGTACATCAATTCAAATATATCCAACTTTTGTTTATTAAGTATTACCTATGATATCTTACTTTGAATAAACATGGACTTAATTAAATGGGAGATGCCCATTCTTTTAGTTTCTCTTTCTTGGACCACATACTCTTTGCCGTGCAAAATAACATACAAAATTCCTCTTTAATCGTGTATAAATTAAAACATGACAAAGTTATTTAAATAAATATCAGTTTGTTCCAAGATTTTAATATTTCCACCCTTGAATTTTGTAATTAGAGTACTCAATATGTGATCGGAATATTCTAAGAAGTAAAAACAAATCATTTTGCTATAACTTTGTGTCGTTTAACACATAATCTTTGGAATGTGGAACAAAATAGTTGTTTAAAGGTGAAGGACCAAATTAATTTCTATAATACCAAATTGCGCTTCTTTTCCTCAACAAATACTCACTCGCACAAGATATTACATCAAATTATGAAATCAAAAAAGTTAATATTATTAGTTAATAGTAAGAATTAGTGAAAATATATATCGCTTAACCATAATTAAGTAATGAAATATATATATATATATATATATATATATATATATATATATATATATATATATATATATATATATATATATATATAATACAATACATATATATGTATTTGTATTTTTAAATTTGGTATAAACGCGTCGACATATGTAAGATTTTCTTATATAAAAAGATATTTTATTTCATACTAATCGTAATCACTACAAAAGGGGATAGATCTAACAATGGTTGTTTTTAGGCCAATCACTGTTAAAAATATGAAAACATGAAACAAGCAGTAGTAAAAAGCTTTCAAAAGATTGGAAATAAGCAGAGCTCCCGAGATGCTAGATGTTAGACCCTTGATTTTGTAGGATGCGGCTATGGCACGAGTTTGGGCATGTTGGCTCGGTCATGGGCAAAAACGGACGAAAGACAACATGATTGACGAACGGTTGGACAAGTGCGGGCTAAATGTGATTGATTGGATCAAGAACATGTGTGGGCTGATTGTCTAACGTTTGGTGGCACAACGGCTAGGCAGCCTTGTGTCTTGTGGTTGTCTAAGTGTGGGCAATGGATTGAACGGTTTCGGTTGTCGGGTGGCAAACGAACGAGACAGTGAGCAAACGACGTTGTGGGCAACGGGGTGTCATGACTTGGTGTTGTGATGCCAAGGCAAGCATTGGCTTGGCTAAGTGTGGTGCGTGGCACTTGGCCAAATTTGGGACGTAGTGTGCTGAACGACAAGGCAGAACCGGCTGAACGATGAGCTGAGTCGGCTGGACAAAGGCTGAATGCTGAAGGCATGTGCAGGGCACATGAGCGGGCGGTTGGGCGCTGAAGCATGGCTAAAAACGTGGCTGACATGGCTGAAATCATGGGAAAGTGGGCTGCCAAGTGTCTTATTTCGTCCCTATCCTTTTGTAATGCCTTTGTGGCTGATCCCCTTTGTATATAAGATTGTTTTATTCATTGTAAACAACTTAGATAGAAAAATGTAGACAAAACACACAATAAAACGTCCTCCTTAGGGAAGGAGACGTTTGGCCATGGCTGGCCGTTCCTTTGTATTTTCGGGTTAATATAAAGGTTGGGAATTGGTTTCCCGTATATCGTTGTGTTCCTCTTTTACTTATCTTGCTGCCTATGTATGTGCTAAGTACTTAAACGAAATCAAACAACCCTATTTTAACAAAGTGTTGGAAGTCGGCTGAGCCAAGTGGGACTTGACTGCCGCGCAGGGGCAAACCTCGGCAGGTTGTATTGTCAAAATCTGCCCCTGTGACAAAATGGTATCAGAGCGTGCAGGTTCGTTTGGTGGCTGTAACGGACTGATCAAGACATCAAGAGAGGGCTCGGGATGGCTTTGATTCAATGGGAGGCCGTCTAGTACTTGGAAATGGCAAAACAAGTAAGTAAACGTGATTTTTCTGTCTCAAGTGGGCTGATTTCGGGATAAATCAGTGTGGTTGATCAATTTTTGAGCATGGAAACGTGTTGGCCTTGTCAAAACGAAGTAGACAAGATGAACAAATGGGAGAAACGTGTTGAATTTGTTGTGCACGAATTGGGGCTGCATTGGGAACGAATTTGACACTAGACTCAAGGTTGTTGGCTTGTGATTTCTTTGCAAGTAGCGGACGTATGTGGGCTGTTTGTGGTGAACGGCTTGGAGGGCTTGACAATGGCGCTGCAACAACATAAAACATGCAAGGGAAACGGGCAAAGGCAAGGTAAAAACGCTGCACATGGAGGAAAAATGTAGCAAACGGTTTTTGTGACTTTGATGGCGTTTCGTTGCATTTGTGGGTGTTGTTGAATCTGTTCGACGAGGGCGTCGAATTCAGGTGGTGCGGGTGGTTTGTTAGACCCTTGATTTTGTAGGATGCGGCTATGGCACGAGTTTGGGCATGTTGGCTCGGTCATGGGCAAAAACGGACGAAAGACAACATGATTGACGAACGGTTGGACAAGTGCGGGCTAAATGTGATTGATTGGATCAAGAACATGTGTGGGCTGATTGTCTAACGTTTGGTGGCACAACGGCTAGGCAGCCTTGTGTCTTGTGGTTGTCTAAGTGTGGGCAATGGATTGAACGGTTTCGGTTGTCGGGTGGCAAACGAACGAGACAGTGAGCAAACGACGTTGTGGGCAACGGGGTGTCATGACTTGGTGTTGTGATGCCAAGGCAAGCATTGGCTTGGCTAAGTGTGGTGCGTGGCACTTGGCCAAATTTGGGACGTAGTGTGCTGAACGACAAGGCAGAACCGGCTGAACGATGAGCTGAGTCGGCTGGACAAAGGCTGAATGCTGAAGGCATGTGCAGGGCACATGAGCGGGCGGTTGGGCGCTGAAGCATGGCTAAAAACGTGGCTGACATGGCTGAAATCATGGGAAAGTGGGCTGCCAAGTGTCTTATTTCGTCCCTATCCTTTTGTAATGCCTTTGTGGCTGATCCCCTTTGTATATAAGATTGTTTTATTCATTGTAAACAACTTAGATAGAAAAATGTAGACAAAACACACAATAAAACGTCCTCCTTAGGGAAGGAGACGTTTGGCCATGGCTGGCCGTTCCTTTGTATTTTCGGGTTAATATAAAGGTTGGGAATTGGTTTCCCGTATATCGTTGTGTTCCTCTTTTACTTATCTTGCTGCCTATGTATGTGCTAAGTACTTAAACGAAATCAAACAACCCTATTTTAACAAAGTGTTGGAAGTCGGCTGAGCCAAGTGGGACTTGACTGCCGCGCAGGGGCAAACCTCGGCAGGTTGTATTGTCAAAATCTGCCCCTGTGACACTAGATATGGTTAGCCTCTAACAAGAAAACCTGCAATCCAAAAATTGTACTAAGTTTTACTCCTTTTCCTTGTCGCACCCTTTTTATTTTTCCTTAAATCTCTTGTGAAATCTATAACTATTAAAATCACCAAACTGTAAACTAGATCCTAGACTAAGGAATTAAAAAAGCTCTTATTAGAATTTTGTGGAATTTACAGTCTAGGAGGTGCAAAATTAGTATTTCCTAGTTTCATATAACTTCGATTTTTTTTTCTAATCTTAAAGTTGTTTTAGTAGATATACCAATATCTCAACAATCTTAGTAATCGTTAACTGCATTTAATATTAAGTAATATTGGAATCAAGAGACAACAACTTAAGCATGTAACATGATCATTACAACAAATTGATAAAGCTAAAATTTTCTCAAGAATTAATAAGTTAGATAATTAATGAACCCTAAAGGTCCACTTAAAGTACAAATATTTTGGGGCACCATCATTTGCCAATTCCGCAGAAACTTAAGTTCAGTTAGACATCTCTATAATAGTCATATTCAAAAATATTTTAATATAATCACCAACTTTTTTTGTTTAAATTGGTTTTTCATATTATACGTTCTCATAACACACGCTATAGCAAAAAGGAAAAATAACCGAATAAACCTGTCATTTTAGAGGTGTGAACTCAGAGGCGGACCTATATATGTTGATTGTGCGGGTGCACCGACACCAGGTAATATCGACAAAAATCTTATATATGTGTGTGTGTGTTACTAAGGCACCCTGACTAATTAGCATGTGTATGTTAAATTTAGTGGTGCCCCATCATACTTAAATTCTGGATCCGCCTCTGTGTGAACTGTATAATGCTTTTGATTTCTCTTTCTACTATATAAAAAGATAATTTCCACAATAATTTTCTCTGTTATTTTATGGGATTATTTTATATATGTTGATAGAAACAAAAGGAAGATAGTGATGCAAAGGAAGATGTCACATGCTTATGGACAAGAAAAAAGATTAACGTCTGCTCTCAATGAAAGAGTCAACGTGTCAGGATTAAGGGAAGGTCAATATAATCCCAGCCGTTCAATTGCGGGTTAGGCCACCAATACGATTAGCCACAGCACCCAAACAACACCCTGTTTGGAACCGCCCGAAAAGATAAAGTAAAAAAATTAAGTTTTGTTTTATATTACAAGACTTATTTAACTAGTACCGATTTTATTAAGATCTTTAATATAGGAGAGCTGCTGAAGCTTTACATGGAAAAAACAACAATATGTACGTATTACTTCTTGAAGATGAAAGAATTGAAGCAAAATAGTGTAGCGAATGCCTTCGCTCTATCAATAAAAAGAAAAAAACAACAATTCAATTTTAAATGGTTTTATGTAGTTTTCTTTGAGTTGTAAAAGAAATCAACATGAAATGCTTTGTCTCTCTATTTCACAAATCCTAAACAATCAGCCAGTATTTTGTATAATTATATGAATCTTCTTTTAAGAGATTGGTAAAATATAACATTAAGTCATAAGAAGTCTTAATTTGTAGGATCTTTTATTTAATTTACAAATTATAATTAGGGAATCATTTTCTCTTTCCAATATAACATAAGATATAAATAAATATAACATCGAAATCTTTCTAGGACATTATATTCAAATTGTAAACTTTTGTAGGAAATCTTTTACTCTTTTGAGTATAGAGATTTTAAACAAAGTAATGCACTTCACTCTATTTTGCATTTTGATTACATATGCTTATACCATCAAGGATTGCAGTGAGATAGATATATAAGAATTCTTCACTCTTATTAAAAATCTTAGGTTCGAACTTTAGGAATTGATAAATTCCTGATAGTCAGCGCTTTTTCAATAAAGATATCATACACCTATGGAAAGGAAAAAAAGAAAAAGAAAAAGAGGAACAACATCTGCATGCTCTCGCCCACAAATTCCATCTCTTGTAGAAATTCGAATCGACGCCCCTTTTGACTGTGTTAATTTGCACCCCTTAACAACCTAAAGAGGGAAAATAAGGAGGGGGTGTGGGCTGGAAAAGGGAGATGAAATAATAAAAGCTATAGTATGTTCACTATATATCAAATTTGAACTTAATTCACAAAGACCATAGTTGATAATTCTGTTTTTTTATGGCTTAGTAGCAGTAATTAAAATAAAAAATTATTCCAATTTTGCATACTTATTGTAGTACATTAATAACGTCAAAAATCAACTTCATAACAACCGGACCACCAATAGCAAGAGTAGTCATTTAGCTGGCGAAGATACTGTATATATTAATCATATGATCATATAATTTACTGATACATTAATAAGAGAGTAGACATATTGTGCGTGTCGTCCATATGTAACATATACATAAACACATAAATATATTTGTTCAATTCGTCGCAGAAGTAGCCTAGCACACCTTCTGCATGCGCAAATAGATAATGAGAAATACTGGTACCCAAAGTGCAATATCACCACCACTCTCATCTAATGAGAGTATGGAGGGCTAAAGAATGGAAAAAGATTTAATTGTCTGGAGGGTTATTAATTCTTCCTCTGATTAATGGTTAGTACTTAAAAGTTATACTTATAATAAGTTTATTTTAATAAACTTTTAATTTCATCTTTAAACAACTTTTTGAGAACTTCGTGTGTTCCTTCATCAGCCTATCCTGGCCGTTCATTTTATATTCAAGAGTCATTTTGTCAGAATCACGCTTGATAGAAAGGAGGAAAGCTTTTTGGAAAATAGCCATCAAACGATCGGCTGCACGTGTAATCTTTATCATGCTATGCAGGACCACTAAATCATCACCCCTTTTCCCCCTTAATTAAAAAAATAAAATCAACTTTGTATATAAATGAGAGAGCATGAATACATGAAATGATCACAATCATTTCACAAAACAGCACAAACCTCCATAGTATCCCTTTATTTTAGCCACCCTTCAAACACTCATCATCACTTTGTCGGCCTCTCTTTCTCTTCATTTTCTTTCAGCATATTACTATTAACAACCAAAACCTCCTCTCCTTTCCACTTATATAGTATTGTTTTCATAGCAAAAAGGATCGTTGCTTGTCATTATTCCTTGTGTTTTTTGTTAGCAAAATCACCACACCACTAAGGCATAGAGCATATAATTAGATTATATTGGTGAAACTTTGACGAAATAAGACACCCTTTTTATCTCTTTCCTTTCATTGCTTTGTACTAATAACTTGGCTTTTGATCATAGCTAAACTACATGCCCACAAAAATCTCTTTTTCATACTAGCCAAAAATATACCTCAAAAGCTTTTCTTGAGAATTGAGTGATATCCTTTTCCTCATCCTACACCCACCATTTCAATTGTAGTAGTAGAAAACAAGCTACTACCATATCCTTATTCTTGATTATAGCATCAACATCTTTTTCAATACACCTAAAACCTATAGAGAGTTTCTCTTTTGTCTCATTTTCTTTTTGGTTCTTTCATACAATGAGACAAGGACAAGGACAACCTCAACCTTTTGCTGCGCTTCCAAGAACAAGCAGCTGCAAAAGCTCCAAGAAAATAATTCCTTCTACTTATCTAAGATCAACTTCTATAACCCATGATCCTAATCATGAGAGTTTTTCAGATAAATCCCTTGTTCCGAAAAATGGAACTACGTCATCAGCTACTTTAAATCGGCTGACCAAAACTCGGATGGGAGTTTCCACTCTATTGAGGTCAATACTCAGCATTATATCATTTCCCACTATACTCCCTACTTGTAAGTGGCTAAATCTCCCTACTAATTTCTCCGTTACTCCGTCCTTGGGACGGAAATTTACGGGGACCTTATTCGGTCACCGGAGAGGACACGTCAGCTTCGCCGTCCAGGACGACTCCAAGTCGGAACCCGTCCTGTTGATCGAGCTGGCAATTTCCACGTCATCATTGGTGAAGGAGATGTCGTCGGGGCTGGTGAGGATCGCGTTAGAATGCGAGAAGATAGTGCCGCCGCCGCAGACGGCGGCGCGTGGTGTTGGGAACCGGAGGCGCGTGGGACTATTCCAGGAGCCCATGTGGACGATGTACTGTAATGGGAGGAAGTGTGGGTACGCTCAGTCCCGAGCTTGTACGGAATCCGATTGGCATGTGCTTAGTACAGTGCAGAGCGTGTCCGTTGGCGCCGGGGTGATTCCGGTGGTGGACGACGGCCGGAAAGCCAGTGCGGCCGAAGGTGAGTTGCTGTATATGAGAGCTAAGTTTGAACGAGTTGTGGGGAGTCGTGACTCGGAAGCTTTTTATATGATGAATCCTGATGGTAATGGAGGTCCTGAACTTAGTATTTTTCTTCTTAGGATATAGATGAAAAAGGAAAAAGACTATGGTAATTAAGAACAGAAAAAGGAAAAACGATATATTTGTAATAGTTTCGAGTTCTTCAGTTTGATTTATAGTGTGTTTAGTTAGTAATATATGCAATGTGTTTAGTGATTCTGTATTTCGTGTAACTTCTCTCTATGTATATTGCATGACTATGCCTGCTTTCATTTTGTTTTTCCCTCCCTTTAGTTTATGGTTTACGTTGAATATAGACCACTTTGATGTATGAAAAATTGAAAACCATGAGGAAAGATATTTAATTCTGGCATTTGAACAGAAAAAAAGTTACATTCGTTGGTGCCTCATACTAATTAAGAGCTCGTGAAAATATTCAGTAGTAGTACTCATCTGCCTCTTTTATATGAAAATATTTAAATTGGTACGGAGCTTTAAAAAAGATGAAAGTTTTTAAAATTTGTGATCATAGACATTCAATAATATTTGTATGTCTATAATACCTTTGAAACTTATAGTCATATACCATTTTGTATGCTTATAAAACTTTTGACATTTATGGTGATAAATATTCATATATACAATTATATGAATATTGCACATAAAACTGAAATGAAATGAAGAATTAATACTAAGTGCATACTATTAGAAGTAGCAAGAAGTATGAGTTTGTGGAAGGACTACTTGGGATCCCTCCAACATTAAATTCTCAAAAGATATCCCGGTAAAGAACCTTTTCGTATGAAGCATTCAATTATTGCAATTACATGATGCATGGTTTGATTAAAAAAATAGAAAAAGTTGTATATATAATACTGCACTTATGTGTAGTTGCTGAGTTCGGTTTATTAGAAAAATTACTACATAACTTATTAGGTAGTGTTAGGCATGCAAATTTCTCTGGCGGTACTATATTATTTCGAAATATGTTTACACAAGTCGAAAGTTCTAGGAGTTGACATCTCTTGGTACTTTATTTTTTGAATTTAAAAGATGGATATACTGTATGTTGTTTTAAGTAAATCTGAAGCTCTCTGATGTTTATACTAGTTTATATACATAAAAATCAAGAAAAGATACCACTGAAAGTGCTTATATGTAGATCCATAGTGTTCATACTAGAGTTATTATTGAATGTGGAAATTATGTGTTTCAAGATGAACGGTCCTCTTAGCTAAAGCAAATATTTATTTGTACGTTTATATCAAATTAAAGTACAAGTACCTTTATGTGGGGTGCAATATAATTTTTTTTTTTTTGGTCTTTTGCTTTTTAATCTGTTTCTCTCCTCGAGCTCTGGTGATTGCAAACGTATGGTCTAGATGTGTAGAAAAGAGGAACTTGAACTTTGGATGGGATTCTATTCGAAGTTATAATTAGACAAACCTTTGTGCTAAATCAATGTTATTATAAGTGAAGAAAACGCGGACGATCGATCATTATAAAGTGGGGTTCATTATACCTCTTACAAGCCAAGAAAAAGTTACTAGTTGATGCTTACTAATCAGCCATCAAAGTTAAAACGTATATAGTTAGGTGATATCCAACAATGCCTTGACATATGATAATGTACTACCTTGACCCTTGCTATTTTTGCTTCGTTTATACAATGCAGAAATTGATATGACCTTTTCTTTTTCTTGTTTGGTAAGACAAATTTAAGGTAGATGAAGTGTTCTACTGTGGACTTTTTGAGGGTAATCTATTGTTATGTTGGACTTTCCTCAAAGTATGACCAAAAAGCCGGAAAATGCTGCTTTCATTTGCAGCTGACACACATATATTGATGAATTCTGACATGATAGATAAGTAATAGTAAACGTTGTGGAAAATCTTATCTCAAAGAAAAGAAATCAAGTAAGATCGAGAAAAACATTATAGAAAATAGTTCTTCCATTGCAAAATCAAAGTCTACGTAATAGTTATCCCAGCCACTAATTTATCAGGAGCAAAATGAAAAGAAATCTCGTTTGTTTAAAATATATTCCAGAAAAAGACAGTTTGTAATATTGTATGCACCTTCAACCCATTCCCACGTAGTCAATACACATTTGCATGGAATCTTTTTTTTTTTTTTTTTTTTTTTTTTTTGACAAATACCGGCACACTCCACAGTGAACTAGCTTGATATATGCTGTTTTCAGCCTGCACCATATGCATATATTGGCTTAAAAATAGTTTATAACTATTTCTTTATAATAACGATGTAGATCTTTACCAACTTACACACAGTGTGTATTTCTTAGTTAGAAGCTTGCTACCTAGCTCTATTTGTACGAGTACTATAGATAACTTTGCTTATCAAAATTTAGACAAGTCAAAAAACCACCTAATTAGAAGCTTTTTGGTCATTGTTTTGACCTTGATTTCCATGAGTTTCTGAAAAAGTCGAACTAATTAAGTAACCATATATACAACAAACATATCCATTTCAACTTTCTTAAATTTTTCGAAATTTGTTATTCTAAATTCGAAATTTCCTCCATAATTACCAAATTGTATCAAGGCTAGCTTGGAGGTGAAGATTTTTCCAGATATTGTAATTTGTAACTATTGTACGTGCTTATTAATTAGGTTATCGAGTGAATAATTCTGTTTCTTTTCTCGATCAGCGTTTCAAGAAAAAATCGTGGCGAAGAAGTGGAAGATGGCTGGGTTGCAACTAGCAAGCCATTACATGTAGGGAAAGTGAAAAAACACATGGAAAAGGGGACGTTTCTCTTCCTACTAATAATAACTTTTCCAAGATATCCGCTGCAGATATCCGTGAAGATAATGCCAAAGAATTCAACGGTTTATGATTCTATGGAGAAATATAAATGAAAGAAAAACAAAAAGATGAGGAAGAAAAGGAGAACTAGTTTCATATATAAATTTAATTTACTTTTTGCTTAGAGGCGCGTCTCCATCAATTTGCATGCATTTTTACTAGTTTACCTCATAACCCCTATTAACCGGTTGCACTTCAACATTTTACATGCACATGTTACCTCCTATCATTATACATGCATGCACTAGTAATTCTATCAACGTAACTTTAAGATAATTAAACACCTAGCTTGTTTTGTTTATACTGAAATTTGAATTATAGTCTCTTATAATTAATGATTATCACTCAATTTAATTTCGCCGCCCATCATAGACCACACTACAAGATGCAAGGAATACTAATCGAAAGAAAAAAAGATACTTTGATCAGATATTAAATGGAAAGAAAAAATTACGAGGCATATGATTGGTAGTTTTGTATGAAATGCATGGAGATAATTGGAACCGGCTCCTCTCCATTTCACCTCCCTCTATTTCGTCAAGCACACAATTGGATGAGTTACATGTGTTTTTTTTTTTTATATTTAAAGGTATAGATTATATTAACTTAACCATTATTCTAACCATGATTAAGTTTCTACTTTTGGTAAGAAAAAGATATTCTCCACTAATTTTGATAACCATTAATATCCTTAATTAATTATATGTGTTATATGCAATAGTAAAATCATTATTCATTGAATAAGTTAAGATTTGGAAGAGAAAAAAAAAAGACACAACTTTTTACCGTATGATCAAAATTATCATTTCAAGATTCTGCAAATACTAGTGAGTAGTTGTTTTTGATATAAAATAAAACGATCATATCATATATCAAAAGTACTAAAATTTAGTTGAAAACACATATATAAAGGGAAATAGGAGCGTACGTTTTACAAAGTGAGAAACTTTTGATCAAAAATCACTACAAGAAAAAGGCTTATCAGGGACCAATATTTAAGGACGAGGTTAAAATCTGGCCCCTAAACGACACTTCTTGGGACGAGATGTTTGACTGGTCTTTATCTTACAATTTTTTATTTATCCAGCGACGAGATTAAAACTGGTCCACAAAAATTATGAAAATCTGGTCCTTAGTACTCTAATCTGAGCGGAACCTCAGGCGCCAACTAATTTTAAGTTTTAAAAACAAAACAAATAAAGAGAAAAAGACCAATAGGGTTTCCGTATTTTCTCGCTGGAGACTAGCCACCCCTTTCAGAAGCCCTAACCCATCGTTATTTTCTTGACAAAATTGACGATTTCTTCTCAGTTTCTGCTAAACTCTTCCCCAATTTCTGGTGTTTCTCGCTCAAAGTGATGATCTTTTCTATCTCGTTTGGAGTTCTTTCGCCAACCAATTGTGGATTTATTTTTCTATTTATTGCTCACTCATAGCTTCTCACTGCATATGTTCATAAAGCAACATATCGGAAACAAGCTTCAATGGTCTGATATAGCAAAAATCAGCTCAAATTGAAGCCCGGAGAGTCGCAATTTGGTTTTTAGATTGCAAGCCCTAGAAAATTGAAATAAATACTTGCCGAGAATTGGAGGAAATGAAAAATTGAAGGGCTTTGGTATATCGTGCTTTAACGAGTCAAATATTGAGTATATATATCAATTTCTAAAGCTCTACTATGAATTGTGAAGGAGTTATGGTATTATCTATTGCTTATGTTGATGTTATTGAGTTTTTAGAAATGGAGTTATGGTAACAATTTCTAAAGCTCTACCCATTCGTTGTTTGTGTTGCTCTGTTCACGTTAATTACAAGTTTGGAAAACTTTACTGGACGTAAATGTGAACTGAATGTAATCATCTATTTTGATTAGTAATGTGTATTGAGGTTTAGAACAAGAAATGCGTAGACTGGCTCTTTAAGATTGTGGCATTTCTGCATTTTGCTTTGCTGCGCTGTGCAACTTAAACATTTCTGATTTATTTATGACACTTTGTTTTATGGTAGATGTGTTTTTGGCAGCGAAAATAATACTAGAGGTTTCAGGTAACTATTTTGTTTTTGATTGTTGTGCTTATAACTACTCCGTCTTTCATTTTCTTTTAAAAAATAATTTATTCAGTCCTTTCTTAAAATCTAGTACTTATAACATTAATTTTTTTTGTTTGCAGGATTTCGCAGCGTGCACGTCTTGAAGACCTACAAGTGTCCGTTTGTTGGAGTTTGGGCAAAAATATTTTTATTAGTATAGGGATGTTAGCTAGATATTTTGCTAAATATTTTGTAAATAATATTTTGACTTAACTGATGTTCATGCACTAACAGATTGTAAACACCTTTTGTATTTAATTATTATATATTATATTTGAAATCATTATTTCTCTTTGTGTTATTTTTTTGTCATTCGAATTTCTAGTTGTAAAGCAAACTGATGACCTAAAAATTGTGTTGCTAATTAGATTATTGTATGGACCATTATGAACCAGAAATTGGGTCCTTGAAGTGTTTTAGGGACCAGAATATAAGCAGGCCTAAGCCTTTATGGGCTAGACTTCCATGTTTGAAAATCTCAATTAGAGACCAGATATATGGTCCTTAAAGTATTTTAGAGACCAGAATAAAAGCGGTAGTGGAAATGACCCAAAAACCGAGAGAATAGCGAGTCAATCATATTAAATTATTGATTGGAGCCTTTTAAGGACCAGATTTCAAAGTCGTCGCTATAACCCTTTAACCACGGAGGCTTTAGGGACGGGGTCTGGTCGTTATTGACTTTTTAGGACCATAATTTGACCTTTAAGGACCGTTTTCTCGTTCCTAGAAGCCAATTTTCTTGTGGTGAATGTGCCAGTAAATTTATATAATATGTAAAATGTAATATTTTCATGGTTTTGATAGAACCCTTTATAATAAATAATTTATATAATATGTAAAATGTAATATTTTTATGGTTTAGAAAGATCCCTTATGATAAATAGATAAATAAGAACTTGCAAAGTCATATGAGATAAAAAAATTAATTCATATATAAATTAAACTAATACTACAGTTTTAATTTCAAAGACAAAATGAGTGACTTATTTGTGATTGCTCGTCATCTCAATTACTGGAAACGACTCTAAAACTTTTGGCTATAAAAATATTTAAATTAAGGATATTAATTAGTACTAACTACCAAAATTTGTGTAGAATATCTTTTTCTTGCCGGAAAAAGATTGTTTTTCAAACTTATCAACTGAACCATGGCTAGAATAATGGTTAAGTTAATGTAATCTAGACCTTTAAAAATTAATCAAGACACATATCACTCATCTAATTATGCACTTGATGAAATGGAGGGACCGAATAATGGAGAGGAGCCAGGGGATCTTTATATAAAACCGCAGACAACTGTTTTTTAATTAAATATAAAAACAACAATATCTTGGATTCAAGAGAAAGATGGTTGTGAAATGTAATGACATGGAAATATAATGAAATTTTGGAAACACTGCATGGAACCATATATACATATAGGTAAATATTCACTTTGATAATTACTCTAGATTGAACCTTGGCTCGTTTCACCCCTTTTATTGTATTGGTGTATTTTCTTACTAGCTTGTCTTTTTAGAGTCAATTATGACAGTAACTGAGAAGATTTGTTATGTAATAAATAGATAACTTCATACAAAAATCTTTGGGTAATAGGAAATGAGAGAAACTGATTGTGCTAATGGGTTCAGCAAATTTGACTTTGATACCAGTACCACCCAGCAAATTTTACATTGAGTAGACCTTTTTTAGTCTTCCTAACATAAAATGGATACATTATTCATTATTTATGTTATCTAGACATTTAACCATAGGCATTCCACTTATTATGGCTATTACTTCTCATATCATACTTACCTAGTTTAAAGCCTATATTTGTGGGATTTTATGGGTAATGACAGTTAATATTCTGCATATCCACTTAAAGGTTTAAATCTAATTAATTCTCACAATCAATTATCTCCTCTTTTTAAGGTGATACCCTTGTGACAACCCTGACTTAATTTGCTTGTTACAGCCTGAAAAAGGAAAAGCACCTTCATGTTTATGCAGTTCGTACTGCAGGATTTTGTTTCAGATTAAGGCGATGTAAGGAGCCTTTATGGAACCACAATACAAATGATCTCCAATCTTCGTAGCGCTTGACACAAACGTTGTGTCTCGATCATAATAGTGTTCGACTGGATTTCCTTCTAAATCAAAAGATACAACACCACCATTTTTCTCGTCGCCTTGAGGTTGACCAATATACTTTATGATCATAGCCAATAACTTTCTGATGAATGGGTACCTTTGTACCATGTCCCATAAGTATGTCTTCTCCTGTAAAGTTATCAGAAGAAAAAAATATAAGATTGGACATCTCAAGAGATATATCTCTTTATCTCTTTGAATATTTCAGATGTGGTATATTCGAGATATATCTATGGTATATTCAAGAGATATTCATGGTATAAATAGAATATGCAACCACATCTGAAAACTAACAGTGTATGTATTCAAGATATATTCATGGTATATTTGCAAGCTAAGCAAAGAACCATATTTATGTTGCCAAAGAACCATCAATATAGCCTAAGCAAGCTAAGGGCATCACTCATATTTATGTTGCTGATGTTACTTGGTTTAAGTTGAAGAACAATGTTAGGCCAGAAATAACAAAACGTCCCGTTCTTTATCTCTTTGAATATTTCAGATGTGGTATATTCGAGATATATCCATGGTATATTCAAGAGATATTCATGGTATAAATGGAATATGCAACCACATCTGAAAACTAACAGTGTAGGTATTCAAGATATATTCATGGTATATTTGCTAGGTTAATAATCATATGTGGTAATATCTTTGTTATCCAATCCTTTCACGCAAAAAAAATATTTAATGATTACAAATAATTTTGGTGGAACTAAATATATATAACCGTAAAAAATTTAAAAAAAAAGAAGAAGGAAAATCGAGCAAAGAAGATGATTTGGATGGAATAGGGCTCCATAATTTTCTCCTTATTGGGTGGGAGTTGAGCTCCTTAATTTTCTCCTTTTCTTAACTACTTTTTAGAAATAGAACTTAGACATATTTATATTGGGTAAATTTTGGCTAGCATATGTGAAGATGTTCAATGGCTATTTGAATGTAGGGCCATGGTATATATTTGGTTAGAAATGAAATTTACCCAAATATAAACCTGGCCGCGTGTTACCTTAATTAATTGCTAAGAGTACTATAAAATATAGGGAAATTTAAGCCTCATGAATGTTGACCAAGAATAATTACTTTTTTCTGTACAGCTTTTCTTATTTCTTTCTTTCCATATACATTTTACCATTTTTAAATATATTTTAAATATGTATTTAATATTTTAAATTTGATTGATATATATTTAATATTTCAAATATATATTTAATATATTAATATTATTGATATTTAATATATTTAATATTATTGATATTTCATATTTTAAATATATATTGAATATATTAATCTTATTGATATTTAATATATTTAATATTATTGATATTTCATATTTTAATATATATATATATATATATAATATATATTTAATATTTTAAATATTAATATATTTTAAATATATAATATATATATTTAAAATATATTAATATTTAAAATATATATTATGTTGATAGGACTCTATCATTAAGTCTAAAATTGTGCAACTACCATATTTAATGGTAATCTATTTTTTTTTTTACCATTGATTGTTTCCTTTAATTAAGGGAGTTAAATATCATACTATTAAATATTAATATTAATATTAAGAAATATATTTAATATGTATTAAATTTTTGGATACAAAAAGTTATGGACACCTAAAAGTAATTATTTCTTGATGGACGGATATATATGTAAAGAGCCCTATAATATATGTAATGGTACTACAATGTACAACTTAAGTAACTCAAAGTACAACAATATACGTCACTAATTTATTTTAATTTCCAACAATGGGTCTTAGCTCTGTCAATATTTTTTGAAGGGACGCTGCTAAATGGGGGAAGGGCGGAGAATACTTAACAAGTTACTACTGGTTGATGGAGTACTTAATATCATCTGTTTGTCCTAATGGCGAAATCTCCATTGACAACGCTGCATATTATATTACAAGCCCATCTCCATCAAAATCTCTTCCATATTGAATTAAACTATTGAAGTCATGAAATATTTACTTTATTTTGTTTTTATATATTTTTATATCTAAGCACCAAGAAGCAAGGGTTACGTAATCAATAAATTATTATTGTTTTTTTTTTTATGTCCATAACTAAGTGAATAAATAGATAGAACCAAGAATGCTTCACTGACCTACTCACTTCGTGCCAATTTATGTCTATCATGTTTGGCTAGGCACATAATTTATGAAAGAAATGAGGGCTTTAAAAATTGTAATCTTAAGCAAAAATATTTATGTGGCTATAATTTTTTTGAAATTTGTGATCTTGAATATGTCATATTGTTTGCGTGTCTATAAAAATTTCTCATTAAGAATAAAATAAGAAGTTCAAGTTACTAGTTTTCAAATTTAGAAAGTGATCATTTTTCTAGGACAGATTGAAAAAAGAATTATTATCACATAAATTAGGACGGAAAAAATAGTAGGTGTTACTTTAGTTTCCCTTTTACATTCTTCATTTGTTTTCTCTTTCTTTCCGTCTTTGATAAAGTTCATCATTTCCTTCAAACTCACGAATAGGAATTTTGGAGCAACTAATAAAATTGTGTTGGTGTGAACTAAATGTCACAGGTTCAAGTCGTGGAAACAACTATTAATACTTGCGTCATGGTAGGCTGCGTATATCACACCCATTAGAGTACGGTCCTTCCCCAAACCCTACATGAGTGGCATGCTTTGTGCACTAGGGTGCGCTTATTTCCTTCTAATTCTAACACATATATATTTAAAATATGAGATCTTAGACCACATGTAAACGTCTTTAATTAGACTGCAACACTTAGAAAATGCAATAATGGTTTTGTGTTAAATCAAACAATCGAAAGTCCTGTTCTAATCCTAATTAAATCAACTTCATCTAGATGGAACATTTCCTATCAAAATCAACCATTCTTGCGATAGGAAGGGGAAAGTCAATATGGAGTTTCACAATCACAAATGCCTTTCATATGCATCAAATGGCCCGTTGACAGTTAATTGGCAGACGAATAAATAAGTTATTTGCTACTTTTGCATATGCAGGTGAAGAGATTGATATTTCATACCTTTTTCAAATAGCAAAAATTCTGCTCATAATTAATTTAGAATAAACTGACCAAAAATGACATCATTATTTAAAGAAAGTTTATAAAATTGATTACAATATTTTTCTCCAAATAGACCGCACTTAGGATCACTATTTGATAATTAAGAAACAATTGAACTTTTGCATTGGCAAAATACTTAGTTACACACTTAAACTTGTCCCGAAAGTCCCCTGATACGCCTTAACTTTACGGACGACCTATCACCCCCTTAATATGTTTGAAGCGGAACTAACACCTACCATAAAATATATAACCAGTTGCACAGTGGAATGTGGAACACACTCGCCTCATGGATTTGCCACGTGGCAATATATCAAATACATATTTATTTTAATTATTTTTCCTTTTTTTTATGGTTCTCTTATTTTTTTCACACTTTTTCAGTTTCTTTTCCTTTTCTAATTATTTTTCTTTCAATTCTTATCATTCTTTCTTCACCCACTCTTCTCCGCCGCCGGTGGCCAAATCTCCGACCAAAATTTGAACATCAGGGAAACGAAAAATACAAAAATTGGTTTGAAAAATAGTTGAAGATTTGAACTAAAGTTTGATTGACCATGATTGGGGACAATCAGATTGTTGTTGAGAAGCTTTAATTTGAATTTCAAGTTCTGTTCCCCTTTCATTTCTTGTTCTGCTATGTATTCCATTTTCCCTTTTAATTCGTCCAGTGCCATTTGAATTATGTGGCACTTTGCTTGATTGTCTGCAGCTTCCTTATCCTTTCCATTCCAACAAGACATTCACAACTTAGTAAACGCTTTGAAAAATATATTGTGTAGAATTTCACCTAATAATCTTCACCGATTTAACCTGCTTTTGCGCTGAATCTTTTGGTAATTGCAACTTGCAAGTGATGAATTTTCTCATCTTGTTGGGGTTGAGGGCATCGAAACAGGAGGAGAGATAGAAGTTTGGAGAGGAAATGGAATAAGAAGAAAACAAAAAGCGAAAAGAAAAAGTAAAAAAGGAATAGATGTCCCACAAATAATTAGTGATATGTTAGTTATATTATGACCAATTTATAAGTTTGACATGTGTATAATTTAATTTAGTTTTAACATGTGATTTTGCTCTCCACTCGCTATAAAGAAGATAAAAATATTTTCTCTGCCACGTCATCATTTAGGGTGGTATGAGTTCCACTTCAAACATATTAGGAGGGTGATAGGTCGTCAAGTTAAGGTGTGTCAGGGGGCTTTCGGGACAAGTTTGAATATGTAACTAGGTATTTTGCCCTTTTGCATTCAATAAACATGTGAGACAAATCATTGAAATTAAGCTGGCGTTTGGACATAGATTCCCAAATAGTTTTTGGGAAACACTTTTTGAGTGAAATTTGATATGAAAATGAAAATGTGTTTGGACATACTTTTTGGTAACAAATTTTTTGGCTGAAAAAGAGCCTTTGAACTCTTATAAAATAAAATTTGAGATATAAATATTAATTTTTGAGAGTTTTTGGAAGACTCTTTGCTCAAATAGTAAACTTCAAAAAAATATTGCCAAAAACTATAAACAAACGGGGCTAAAGTTATTTGCACATTTTTATTATGCGGAGAAAATATACACAGTGCCATAAAATCATCCAAATTGTGTCTGACTGTATACCATATTTGTGCAGTGCCAATATTCAGGGTTTAAGCAAATCTCTATGAGTTTCACACACACACACACAGAGTGACATAGTGAAGATGAAAGGATGTTTGGGGGAAATGGGGTTGAACAACATAAATTGGTATCCAGGTCATATGGCTGCTGCCTCTCGTGCCATTCTCCACCGCCTTAAACTCTCACACCTTGTCATTGAAGTCCGTGATGCTCGTGTATGTTCATTTCACTTTTCTTGGACAAATGTGTTACATTTCACCTAAAGAACTCATTTTTATGCTGTTCTTGATTAGTCTAAAGGAGTGATTTTTTTAGCTAATTCAAAGAAAATCTTTTATTAGATTATTATGTGCGTTTTAGCTTGTGATATGCAAGTTTAGGCGCACTTCAAGGGAATTCTATGTGGTTTTTAAGTTGACAAGGGTAGAGGTGCAAACCCATTGTCGACATAGCTTTGAAATGTGCGTCACTGGCCCTCGGGGACTTCTCATTTATGAAAAAAAAGTGAATTTTACGCGTGATAGTCTGTGTTAGAGAACTCCTAATTTGCCTTGCAAGATAAATTATTAGTATGGCAGCTTGGTGCACGAAGCTAAGCATCCCGCATTTAGGGCTGCACTTCAAGGGGTGTTGATGTGCGCAGCCTATGTTGATACAATCATCAGTGCCTGTTTCCACGGGTTGAACCCGTGACCTATAGGTCACATGGAGTCGACTTTACCGGTTTCTTATTTAGTAATGTAATGAAATAGAATAGGACGAATAGAGCTGGAAAAATTTAGTTGACTCCAACTAGTTTGAAATGAGGTTTAGTTGAATTCAGACCAAGCAGGCTTTGATTTTTGTGGGTTTATGCAGATACCATTGTCCTCGGCGAATGAAGACTTGCAGCGAATGCTTTGCGGGAAGAGGCGGGTGATTGCTCTTAATAAGAAAGACTTGGCAAACCCCAACATCATGCATGTACCTATTCTCTCTTTTGCATCTCTTTATCTCATAATGTTTATATGGAAATGCTAATCCTTTTGCAACCCTCTTTTCTATAAGCTCCTAGGGAGTTCACACTTCTGTAGAATTATAGGATTATCAGCTTTTATCCAATATCTCTTGTCTCCGCAGTTGTATAAATTTAAGTACTTTTGTTAAGTGGGAAAACAAAATAAAGGTTCTTTGGTCCTCAAACACTGGTTCTTAATGGGATTTGTCTGTAATTTCTTTTGCATACTCCGTCCATTTTGATTTATGTGTCTACGTTCCTTTTTAATCTTTTTCAAATAGTGTGCATATTTGTAGATTTAGTTAGTCTCAATTCCACATTCCATCTAAGGAGATTTTAAGTGGAAAGAATAACATTGATATCTTAGAGCCTGTTTGGGTGGGCTTATAAGCAGCTTATTTTAAGTGGCTTATAAGTCAAAAAGTGACTTAAAAGCCACTTTTTGAGAAGTTAGGATTTCCTAACTTCTCAAAAAGTGACTTTTAAGCCACTTATGGCTTATAAGCCCAAAAAGTTTTAAGTTATCAAACATATATTAATGTGATTATTAGCTTATAAGTCACTTTTAAGCTCACCCAAACGGGCTCTTAGTTGTTGACTTGTTGCTCTGTGCACTTGCGTCAACCGACATGTAAAATTGATTCTTAACTTCCAATAATCAATTTTTTTTTTTAATCAGTAATGAAGAAGTTTATTAAGGAGAAGAAAAGCACTAAGCTAGTGCTACAAGCATATTTACAGATTGTGCAGCTCTTCATTACTATCTAACAAGGCATCTATGCCCTGAAGAGGAGCTGCTTAATCGATATTTATCAAAAGACCATTTCATGATCATCTCTCACATTCTACTTTTAGTATTGGTGCTCATCTATCAAATATCCGACCAAACATGGGAAAATCATCTACAAAATAGTTAATCGAAGGAAAATTGCTTTTATCCTCTTTCGAAAACGTAATTTCCTTAAAAAATGTTTTACATCATAACAAACTCATCCAAAATATTACTCGTCAGAAGTATGCTCTTTCTGTGCTACTATATCTCAAAGCTATTGTTCGATATGCATGCCAGCTTCATTGCGCTAACGTCTAACATAACTGATTAGTGTTTGTTGGACTGCTTTGTCTTTCATATGACACAAATAGCATGATGTCTCTTTCCTTAGGCCGGTTCCTTTTCTCCCATTAACTTTAGAAAATTTTGCTTGTGGAAGGAATTCTATATTTTTATGACAGAGAAGTCCATCTGGGGCCAAACCTTTGGACCCACCACCCGCGGCTCGAACCTATTATTAGCACATTACTGTCATAGTTAGTGTTTTTAATGGTTTTGGTGGTGGTTGTATTTTCAATATTATAGGAGTTTGTTATTTTGTTTCCTAGATATCTAGTTTGGTTCCACCATAGGAGGAGTTGTCCTACTGGAACTCTATCTTTATCTTGTGTATATATTCAAGTCATTGTTAATGAATAAATCAGCTTTTGCTTCATCTGCTTAGTTCCTTTATGGTATCAGCGCATTTACATTGACTCTCACGAGTTTTCTTCCGATCCTCTACTCAACCTTATAGGCTTATACTTCCAATGGCCACTACCATGTCGAACGCGGACTCCACTAGCAGTAACACTAGTGTTATTGTTCAATTCAATCCCGTGTCGCAGCTGCCGATAAAGCTTGTTGGCAGCCATAACTTTGCAACATGGAAAGCTCAAATTTCCATGCTCATGCGTGGTCACAATCTGTTCGGCCACCTTGATGGGTCTTCTCCAACTCCTTCAAAAACTATCACAGAGAACAATAGTGAAGTAGAGAACCCAGCCTACAGCGTTTGCTTCCGCCAAGATAGGCTGATCCAGAACGCCATTATGGCTTCTGTCGATCCAACAATTGCTGCAACTGTCGCTGCTGTATCCACTGCTAAAAATGCTTGGGACTGCCTCCACATGGCTTATGCCAACAAGTCCCAAACTCGAGTTTTCAGCCTTCGCGACCAGCTCGCACGCCTATCCAAGGACTCTCATCCAGTTGCTGATTATCTCCATCAAGTCCGCTTTCTCTACAACGAGCTCGCCACTGCAGATGCTCCCGTCTCTAACGATGAGTTGATCGTGAAAATTCTGAGTGGTCTAGGGTCAGATTTCCGCTGCAATTCGAGCAAGAGACTCCATCATCTCCAATAAGGAATTGTATTCAAAATTAATTGATCATGAGCTCTTCCTCAAGCATGAGGAATCAAAGAAGGAAACTGCTTCAACTACTGCTGCTACCCAAGTCACGTCCCTCAATCTCTGCCACTTGCACTAAGCTCTTGGAGCTTGCAGGAATTCTAATCTAAGTAGGATTAATTCAAAATTACTTTATTTTTTAAAAAATAACTTAGGTTGGTTCAATTTTGGCGCTTTAAGTTGTAAGAGTAAAACTTATAGTTTTAATTCTACGCAGAGGTGGATTCATTATTTCAGAATGTTCACTCGTTGGAATAATGCTCTTTCCGAGCTGCAAAATCTCAAAGCTATTGTTCAATATGCATGCTTGCTTCGTTCTAATGTGACTGATTCTTGTTTGCTGCTTTGTCTTTCATATGAAACAAATAGCATGATATTTCTTCCCTAGCGCTTGTTGAAGGAATTCTGATTTAATTAGAGTTGGTTCACTTGGCGGCTTAAGTTGCAACAGTAACTTACAGTTGTGATTCTATGCAGAGGTGGATTCAATATTTCAATTCATGCAAACAAGAGTGCCTCCCAATAAATGCACACAGTAGAAGTTCTGTGAAAAAGGTTAGCTAACATTTTATCCATCCCCGATCAGCTAGAAGCTTGTGGTATCATGGCTTTGTATATCGTTTTGTTTGTCAAAGATGCAGCAACTATTGGCTTTGAGCGCTCTGTCACATTTATCAGTTGTAATGAATACTTCTAGAACTTTCTGTTAGTATCCTCAGAAACTTTTTTAACTCGAAAGTTACTTGTCAAGTACAATATAAATGCCTGAAATGGTATATGATTCTCCCATATTTTAGAACTAATAGATTCCCACTAAGTGAAAAAACAAAGAGTGGTGGTCTGGTTATCAACCAAAAAAGAAAAATTGTGGTGCATCGTACAATTCTTGCTGATGATTTGACTTCTCCTACGCTTAGGAATGAGAGGCATACTTTGTCCAAATGTCTAAGATCTTTTTCTTTCAAAAGAAGTCAGTGAAGATGAAGTGGTATGAACAAATTGCCCATTATATAATGCCATAACAGTAGGAGACCCGTGTGAGAACAGTAGGAGGAGACTCCGATCACTTCTCGGTCGAGATGGGATTGCATCAGGGGTCAGCTCTTAGTCCGTTCTTATTTGCTCTGGTGATGGACGAATTGACACAAGGCATTCTAGGGGAGGTTCCATGGTGTATGTTATTTGCCGACGATATAGTGTTGGTCGATGATACTCGCAGCTGAGTTCATGATAAGCTAGAGGTTTGGAGGCATACCTTAAAGTCTAAGGGTTTCAGGCTAAGCAGAACGAAGACAGAGTACATGGAGTGCAAGTTTAGTGATGCGTATCAGGAGTCAGAGGTGGAAGCGACGCTTGATTCTCAGGCAATCCCCTAAAAGAGGAGCTTCAATTATCTGGGTTCAATCATTCAAGGTAATGGAGAAATTGACGATGATGTCACCCACCGTATATGGCAGGCAGGACTCGCGTCCGGTGTCCTATGCGATAAGAAAGTGGCATCTAGACTTATAGGTAAGTTCTATAAAGCGGTCGTTAAACCAGCTATGTTGTACGACGCAGAGTGCTGACCAGTCAAGACCACACACATTCAGAAAATGAGCGTAGCAGAGATGCGTATGCTTAGATAGATGTTTAGATGGATGTGTGGGCATACGATGTTGGATTAGATTATGAATGAGGCCATTCGTGATAAAGTGGGAGTGACCTCAGTGGTGGACAAGATGCGAGAAGTGAGGTTGCGATGGTTCGGCCATGTGAAGAGAAGGGGCACCGATGCGCCAGTGAGGAAGTGTGAGAGGCTGGCTGTGCTGGGTCTGCGGAGAGGTAGAGGTAGACCAAAGAAGAAATGGGCGAGGTGATTCGACATGACATGACTCACCTCCAGATCACCGAGGACACGACCCTTGACAGGAAAGCGGTGAGATTTAGGATTAGGGTAGAAGGTTAGGTAGAAGGCGATTGATTGTTGACATTTTAGCGGTAATATTCTCTTGCATAGTAGTTTTATCTTGTCCTTTTCACTATTGGCGTCTTCTGTTTGCCCTGGTTATAGTAATTTTTATATGAGAGCTTGAACATTAATGGTGTTTCTTACCTTGTTTGTTTTTATCTTATTTTAAAAAAAAAAATTAATTTGTCTTCAAAAAAATTTCAAATGTTTTTTAGCCGAGGGTCTATCAGAAACAACCTCGCCACCTTGGTGGGGGTAAGGTCTGCGTACATCTCACCCTCCCCAGACCCCACTTGTGAGATCACATTGGGCATGTTGTTGTTGTTGTTGTTGTTGTTGTTGTTGTATATGATGCCATAACACCTAAATATCAGCTTTGTATTCCCCAAGTGGACCAAACCGCTGAACATAGTCAACAGTAGCCAGATTTCGTGAAGGATCAACTACTAAAAAGGTGTTTTTGATTTTAGTTTTAGGACGCCAGATGTAAAAAGGATAGGGAAAATCATTCTTTCAGGTATCTTGTTCCAAAATTGTCGTTCTGTTCCTGCTTCCTTTGATGTAATAACTTTCTATTGTCAAAAATTTTAAAGTTCATACTTGCAACATTTAAACTTGAAAATTACATGGCAGTGCTAACTGCATAAATGAAGCTTTAGAAAGTATAGAGGGAGTCCTTATATAACTGTAATCAATCCTATATTGTTGAATAAAAATCTAACCAATGAAGAATTATTTGCCGCTTGGGATATGAAGGGTGTTATCACCTTAATATGGTCGTCGTGCTGTAAACTGTGACTCTATCCAGCAAAATGCTTTCCCAAGGCTATAATTGCAGTAAAGTTTTCAGGCATGCCTTCTGTTGTATCTACCCAAAGATTATCTGAACTGTTCTTTATCATTTATGTGGTCGAAGCTTCTCGATCTTGTGGAGCTCAAACTGAAGGAAGTTATTACGAAGGAACCTACTCTTCTTGTCATGGTGGTCGGTGTTCCTAATGTCGGAAAATCAGCTTTAATCAATTCCATCCATCAAATTGCTTCATCTCGATTTCCGGGTGAGACATTTGTTTTTGTTAGTTATTCTGTTGTGTGCTTCTGTAGGGCATTTTTGGGTTGTTGACAGACTACCTCAAGCATTGATGGTTTCCTTTGTCTTAGTGCAGGAGAAAATGAAGAGGGCTACAGTGGGGCCTTTGCCTGGTGTTACTCAAGATATTGCTGGATATAAGGTAAGATATTATGCTATGTTATTCTTAAAAATAAGGTCAGATAGTTTTATTTTATTTTATTTTGATAAGGTAAATTGTTAGTTGTTCAGTATGGCTATAACTCTCACTCTATGCTGTTGAACTTGAAGGGAGCAATTTATATGAGATAAATGCTGCACTATTTCATTGTCCATATTATACATTGTGCAGTTGCTATACTCCGTTCTTGTTTGATTAGGGAAAATCATTTATTGATTGCTGCCTATATTCTGCTTCACATAATGGCCGGTTTTGGTACTCTATCAGGGTTTTAGATAATTTAACAGAAGCAGAATGCATGTACTGCAGTGTGAAACCCAACCATTAATAGCTATGAGGTTCAATTGCTTCTTCTCTGATACGTTAAAGCCAGAGCAGCAGGGTGCAGCTCTGCAGCTGTCTCCTTTCAAGTCTTTATGCTGCTTTTGCAGTTTGAAGAGAAACCAGGATATATGCACAGTTTAGTTTAAGAATATGCATTTTTTGGTTGCACAGTGATTTTCCTGATAGAAGATGTTCAATTACATCCGAGTGTTCAAGCATATTGGCACTAAGAACAGACTGAGGAAGTGCACTTCATCATCAGACAGCAAACTACCTTGTGTGATGGGCCAATTTTACATTCTCCGAGATATTTATAAAGTTTAATTGATCTCACCTCTGGTCCTCAACAAGAGGAGAGACAGACCTCTTCCTCAAAACAAACAAGAAGAGAGAAAGAACCTTATACTTTTAACTGCCAAAAAAAGTACAAGATCATATATGCCATGATAAGAGTAAAGCTTATAGAAATTCCAATTTAGATGTAGAAGTCATACTTTTCTGATTCTTCTTGATATAAGGAACCAAAAGCTGCACTTAATATGCAGAACCAAAAGCTGCTTTTCATGGCCATAATTTTCATTAGTGAAGTGCTTTAAACTACCTTCTTGATTTTATGGTATATGTATTCAGCGCCATGCTATATTGAATTATCTGCTGTGCTTATTACTTTTTCTGATCCTAATGCATCACTGTGCACAGATTGCACATCAACCTAGCATATATGTGTTAGACACTCCAGGAGTTTTGGTACCAAGTATTCCAGACATAGAAACGGGGTTAAAGCTGGCTCTGGCAGGTTTGTTACCTTTTCAAGTTTACATTCTATTTGTCTGCAGAGTTATCTTACTAAAGAAACCTTGAATTGGGATTAAAGATTGTTTATGGCTAGGGGCAGCAGATCTTCAAGCCTAGTACTAACAAATTGTTATTGCTTGAATACAAACATAAATGTGTTTACACTTTCCCTAAACCAGCTTCATTCGGTTTGTTTGTACTATGTCATTGCATGCTTCATTTCTTCTATTATCTAGCATATAAATGTCCCTGCACACTCTCAGCAATTCCAACAGCACAACTTGAAGGGATAATAGGTAATTCTGGTAATCTAGCCCTTGGTCTTTAAAGTTCTCCAGCCCATTGCTTTCAAAAAAGCAAATAGGGTTTATATCAGCTTTAGGCAACTTGGTTTGATTAAATCTTAATGGCTGGGAATAGTAAAGGTTCAGTGAAATGCCCACCATAAATGAGATAAGAATGCACCAAAAGGAATTATCGTGAATATTTTGATTATTTAACTTTGCTGAGTCTCCTACTGTACCTGTATGATTGTGCAGGGTCTGTCAAAGATTCAGTAGTTGGTGAAGAGCGAATTGTTCAATACCTGTTGGCAGTTCTAAACACTAGAGGAACTCCTCTTCATTGGAGACATTTGATCTGCAGGGACTCTGAGGGCCTTCATCATGAGTTGGATGACAAACCTGAATATAATCTCAAGGATCTTCTACCAAAAAGAAGGAAGCTGCCCAACAAATGTGATGTCTACTATATCGAGGTGATTATGACTTATTTATTTTGTTAGATTATGATGTTACCTTTTTACCTCATCTGAATTATTTTTTAATCCTATTGAATATCCCTGGAGAATGAGAAGAAATAGACAAAGTTAATTATTCCAACAAACTGGGAATTTATAGTAGTTACAAGCCTGTAAAAATTAGGTGTGTGCGTTATTACAAAATCAATTCAATTCCCTAATGGAATCCCCACTCACACCAACCTAACTAATGTAAATCTTGTGCTAATCTTAAGACCCGCCCTCAAGTTGGAGTGTACAAATCATAAGCATCAAGCTTGTTATGTATTCAATCCAGGTTTTTTGAGGAATTTAATAAGGGCCTCTTCTAGTTGGTCATTCAAGCTGTCAAAGCTTCCATTCATTCTTCAGTCAAATGAAATGACAGCACACCTCTTTGTCTTCATTCAAAACTGGTGTTGAGGCAATGTGAACGGAAGCTTGCTGAATTCGCAGCAGAATATCTGATCCACGCTCAATCCTACACCGTTAATGGTGAGGGGCGGTCGTCAAAGTATAATACCCGATGTGAGTCGAGGTCGATTTCCAAAGGGAACTAGCTCGTCAAGTAAGAGAGCCGTCAATAGAAATTCAAATGAAATTTAATATTGAGTCCTGTAAGAAGGGTTTGATTTAAGTAACACTACAGATGACTACCAAGCATACAAATTTAAGCGAGTAAGTTGATTTGATATTACGAGACTAGGAGTGTAAACTGCTATTAGCAATTTCCAATCAACGGGTGTAATTACTTTACATTCACAACATAAGTGTAATTATGATTGAGTCTTCCTAATATTATCTCTAGAATCCTTCCGGCCTAAAAGAGATCTATCTCAACCCGTTAGTCAAAGCCTTAGTTGAATGTTTAAAGTACTACTCAAAGACCCGAGGAAAGGAGGCATCTTCCGAGCGTAACTCCTTTTAGTTGGGTTAGTCTATAAAGATAGCCTATAAACCCAAATCCTCGCCAATTCCACTATTCTACGCTAACTAATCTCTCCCGAGTCTTTAATTAGCAAGTAGACAAGAAATTCCAAATATCATGGATTTTGGAATTTTGATGTTATTGCAATGAGGAATTGGATAATCGATACTTGTGTTATGGGTAATAAAATGGAACAACACCTATTGATTTTCTATCGCTATAACATGTTTACACTCCTATTTATGAGTTTACCTACTCATAATTGGGGTTTGAATCAAAGCAATCAAAATATAATGAAATGATGAAATGATTTCAAACATAGATCTTGAATTGAGATGTGAACTAAGATTCAAAGATACAAGTTAAGAAGCTTACAAATTGATGTTAAGACTCCAACTTAGCTCCCCCAAATCGCCTCAAATGAGTAGAGTGTGTAATATCGAATTAGATAGTGTTAAAACCCTAGCTTTTGCTACTTATACAAAGTGAAAATCGTAGGTTCACATGCTTAGGTGTAGCACCTCAAAGGCTAGGCGGTCCGCCCAAGCCTGGAGCTTCAAAATCATGGCTCACTGATCTTCTCCTCAGGCGCTCCTCCTAAGATCTCTGACGCTCCTCCTCTGCTTCTAGGCGGAGCGCCTCAAGCTGTGACACAATTCTTGACTCTTTGGCTCCAATTCTCGCTCTTTAGCTTCAATCTTCAATCAATGCTCATGCAACTCATTATAACCTGAAACTAAGCAATTTACGACATTAATTAACACCAAACGTTGCCTTTGGATCCAAAGACGAAAGCTTAAAGTAGTCTTTGAATTGGTAAAATACCAACTTATCAACTCCCCCAAACTTAAGTCTTTGCTTGTCCTCAAGCAACTTAAATTCAAGGATGTCAAAGCATTTTTACATTTAAGTTCAAAGTCAAATTATGTTCCACAATTGTAATCACAAAACATTTTGCGTTAATAAATTAGTTGGTACTAGCTAGTCACACTTACTAATATGAACAATTGACAAGCAACAACATATTTTTCTTAGACCTGGCGAAAGAAAACACATGAGCATCTAGAATTATCTCACGGTCATCGGCTCACTTCATTTGTTCATGCGCCTCACTATGCATTCAAACCTCATACTCGAAAGTTACTTGCTAATCCTCAAGAAAAGAATGGAGTCCTTCACTACAAAAGTACGCTTTTTTTCTTCTTTTTTTTTAAAGGACAAAATCGGACACCAATAATTCGAACTCTCACCCTCACAAAGAAATGCTCATGTATGCTTCTCAAAATTCGAAGACTTGCTCTTCTTGTACTTCTCCACTAATGTAGGAACACTTGGTTAGAAATCAATTAGGACTTGATAGGGTTGTAATGTAGGCTTTTGGTTCAAGGTGTGGTATATTTGGCAAAATAGTGACTTGCACCTCCGTAACACTACATCATCTTAATTTCTTTTTGTACAACTTTCCTTTTCTTTTCATTTCGGCTCATTCTACCTTTCTTTGAAGACGACGCTAATTAATCCCTTCTTTATTCAACATTTTTCCTTTTCTTTTCCTTTAATCCCTTCGTACATATTTATCCTAGTTAACCCCTTCGAGCCTTTACCTTTCATTTGGCAACCATTAAAATTGAAAAACCGAGCCAATTCTTGTGTGCTAAGGCACCAACCCTCTTTTTGGCTCCTCCATGTGTGCATTTGAAAAAAAAAAAAAAACGTGCAACTTAGGCAGTTTGGGGGAGATGGTAAAAGCTTGGAATCCCGTTGTGAATGTCAATTGAAGTATATATTAAAAAAAAGAAAAAAAAAGAAAAAAAAAAGAGAAACAAAGGAAAAGAAAAAGAAAAGTGTTGAATAAAGAAGAGATTAATTAACGTCGTCTTCAAAGAAAGGTAGAATGAGCCGTAATGAAAAGAAAAGAAAACTTGCACAAAAAGAAATTAAGATGATGTTGTGTTACGGAGGTGTAAATCACTATTTTGCCAAATATACCGCACCTTGAACCAAAAGCCTACATTACAACCTTATCAAGTCCTAATTGATTTCTAGTCAAGTGTTCCTACATTAGTGGAGAAGTACAAGAAGGGCAAGTCTTCGAATTTTGAGAAGCGTACATGAGCATTTCTTTGTGAGAGTGAGAGTTCGAATTATTGGAGTCCAATTTTTCTCCGTTAAAAAAAAAAAGAGTACTTTTTGAGAGAAGGACTCCATTCTTTTCGTGAGGATTAGCAAGTAACAGTAAAGCTTGATTATATCCTCACGCTTTATTAGTTGGTGGGAGTTTATAGTTACAAGTATATACAGTTTGGTAAATGCATGATTACAAATCAAATCCATCTTTGATAAATTTCCAGCAAGGTAACTTGGACACTTTGATAGATCAAGTCATGTCATTTAGCTCAAGAGAACTTATTATATCTTCTTTCTATTCTATGGTTGTTATTGTGTTCCCTTTGTGTATAGGATATGGTCAGCGAAGTCCAACGAGCACTTTGCACCACACACAAAGAGTTCAATGGTAGTTTGGAAGATGAAGGAAACTTGGAATCTTTGATAGATCAGCAGTTTGAAGCACTGCAGAGGGCTTTGAAGATACCTTATAAGGCATCAGAGGCTCGCCCAATGGTGTCGAAAAAATTCCTAACTCTTTTTCGAACTGGCAAACTTGGTCCTTTCATCCTGGATGATGTTCCTGATGCATCTGATTCTGCATCTTGAAACACCACATGAAAGGTATCATCAGTGTTTAGTACGATAGTTTTGTACCATAATCGTTTTGGATACTTCACCATTTATCAATACTTGCTCAGGTTAATGAATCTAGCACTACTTTTTGATAGTATTCCTCAGTAGAAATATCTGCAGTAGGTCTCCATGTTGTATTATTCAGGGTTGCTACTTGCTAGTATAACTATTTAGTCATGCAGATGCAATATCTAAACCAGAAGTGATCTCAATGTTTGGTTTGTGTACTCTCTCAGATGGTAATGTTATTATATTATTGAAGTACTCATTACAAAGTCAACATTTCACCTTGTGGTACCTATAGTGATCAGTGGAGGGAGAAGTCCCCTTTTTGAGAAGGATACTTTTTGTTTTTTTAGAAGGTATTCGTTTATTTTTAAATAAGAAATCCTAAGTTCCTAACCTAAGAGAGGTATCACATCCCTCTATACCATGGTTACATAGATATATATGGATATATACTACCTCTGCTTCGATATATGCATTGTTTGGCTTTGCATAGAGTTTACCAAAGAACTTGTGGTATTACATCAGTAAACGTAAAAGGGAGACTTTTAGATACATTATTTTCTAATACGAAAATGCTGCATTCTTTCTAAACATGGTAATAAACAAAGGGTGTGCATAAAATGAATGGAGTAGATAGTTGGAAAGAAGCTTGAATTTGTATATCGAAATTACTTATTTCAGTATATAGTGTATGTTGTAAAATTATTGACACAAATGCCATCCATTCTGGAGAGTGGAGATCTCGCCATATTGATTGTAATGTGGAACACAAGATCCCCAAAGATATGTTTGTAGGCAATGGGTTCGTAGCTTTTGAGATCATACTGCAGTCGAAGTCTCAGGTTTCACATTGCGCGAACATGTATTACAATCTTGTGAACATTCTCCTCAGTGGTTGAGTCGATAGATACTACTTTAATTTATAAATAGCGTAATGACAACGACTATTATAACAGAAAAGGAGAGAAATAAGTACATAACACCCACCACAGATAATTGCAGAAACTGTAAAGGACATCCTCCTTAAAACAGACGGCCGAAAGATACACTTTATTGAGTACTTTAGAAGTTTGTGACTAATCGAGGACAGATGATGTACCATTTCAAGTAAAAATTGAGCTAAGACAAATCATAGGTTGTAAATGAATTGACTAATCAGGGAAAAATTGCTTTGCAGACCATAATTGGAGAGAATTGTCTGGGAATATGAGTGGGAGAAAAAAACAAGAGAATATCCTTTATTTATTTGCTTCAATCAATTCTCTGTACTCCCTCTTCATTTTAACACCTGATACGGTCCTGCATATATGCAAGCAGCCAGAATTAGAAATTTGACAAATATTACTCCTTCCAACATTCTCTCAAAAGAGAGAAAAAGTGGCAACAAATGAATGCTGCCCCCTTTCGAATGGATTGGATCCATAGCCCCATTGATCGAAGGCTGAAGACTGCAATACAGGAGAATGGAGATGGATGGTACTTCTAAATTCTAATAGCAAAAGGACACTTAGCAAGTCTGGCATATAATGCTAGTAAATTACTGTTACACAGGTAGACCTTGAGGCAGCATATGGTCGGCTGAAACACTTTCCCCAAAATAGGCGATATCTATTAGTTGAAAATATGTTTGTCACGTTAGCATCATTAACTTGAGATGATTTTAAATTGAGTAACATGATCAATGAAAATTCATATAGCCAATCCCTTCTTGTTTAAGATTGAGGCTTAGTTGCTGTTGTAGGCTCCCCTCCCCCCTCACCCCCACAGGAGGGAGGGAGAGAGAGAGAGAGAGAGAGAGAGAGAGAGAGAGAGAGAGAGAGAGAGAGAGAGGAGGGGGGGGGGGGGGGGGGGGGGCAATTCGATCATAAACCAAAAAGGATGATTTTTTGGCAACAATGGAAAAATAAAATTGAAACTGTGAACTTTTTTGAAAAGGATGTCTTGAAGGACTTGATGTAAACTAAAAAGTTAAGAGAAGACAGACAAACTGCTGTTTTCGACAACACAACATTAGACAGCACGATATGCAACTATGGAGGATGAGTTTAACCAACCTGAGCATTTCCTTATTCTTGAAAATTTGTACGCATGGAGTACCCATAATTTCAGCTGCCTCAGCAATCTCTGGATCTTCAGTAATATCAATTTCAACATAGTGGACATGCTGGTCAAATTCATCTATAACCTGTTCACATGCACACATTGAAGCATGTCAGTTTCAAGTACCAAGGAAGTTAGTAGGGATGGGGACATAGTTGTTGTATAAGTTTAGCATGGGAGCCAAAGGAAACAGCTCAGTGAGCAGAAATAAGATTATGCAAATTACCACAATAATAAAGAATTTTGCAGAGGAAAACAAACCCTTAATCCATTTCTTTTATAATCTAAGGGAAATGATTTTTTCACGTGACAAAGAATTACTACATCTGTCTTGGTGTTTGTTCTTTGTCCCAGAAGTCTTCCTAATCCCACTGGTGTAAATGGTTAGAGCATTCTGCTGATTTAAAAACCGTGTCACTGAGTGATAAATTAAGTTCTAGTGTCTGCCCTGTAAGTGCTGCAGAGTTTTTCCTTCCCATTTCGATATACATAGCCAAGGAACTTGTCGATACAATATCCAATTGCTAAGTACCACCGGAAAAAAAAAAAAAAAAAAAAAAAAGAAGGTACCACCACAAACAATGATCCGATCGTGTAAGAGGTATGCAGCATGCTGTGTAATATGAAACCTGTATGCTATACCCTAAATGACTAAAGTTATTCTGATATTTAATCTTCTGGAATCAAACACTTTCTTGGTGCGTTTACAATAATAATTCTTCATTAATTTTAAACATGAACAATGATGTTTATTGAGATTTCGGAAGTTAGCTTTCTTCAAAATGATTAAGGATATAGAACAAAAAACTTAGGTATCGATTCTGAATCATAATATCTGAAAGGACTGAACAAATATTCAAATATTCACATATTGGGTCACTTATCCTGGAATAGAAATGTGATGTAGGTTACATAGGAGTACATATCCTCTGGCAAGATGAGTTGCATACCTTGCTAAGAATTGGTTTCAAGGTCCTACATGGACCACATGATGGCGATGTATATAGTACACACACAGGCCTTGGGCTCTCGTGGTACAATTTCCGTAAAGCATACTGAGAAAGAAAAACAATAAAATTTAAGCAAAGATACCATGATTATCAGATAGCCATTGGCTACATTAAGGGGCCATTCAGAATGATATTTACAAAGATTAGCTTCCTAATTCTCATACCTGGCCCTTGTGCTTTGTATGTGTTATATCAAAAACTTCTTGGACATCTCTCTCCATGAGTTCCTTTCCAACATCTTCAGTTTCGGACTGATGATAGAAAAAAGTTCAAGGAGATCAATCAGATAATGAACTATTGGTTTCCAAGTAAGAAACCCGTGTGTATATTCAAGGATGTCGGAAGGGAATTTCCCTTCTCTTTTTAATGAAATGGATGTACGTTAAAGACTACTTTTAAGTTGACAATGTATTCAACTTGATTAGTATCCACTTGCTAACATAACAGTGCAGAAGTATAAGACGATTTCTACAAGAAATATATAGCATCATAAAATTAGTTCCTCTTAGTCAGATTACCTGGTGGAATTCAACCAGAAGATTTTTGCTTGTGAGGTATCTCTCCACTGATAGAGCAGCTAGACATCCTGACCCAGCTGCTGTTATGGCTTGCCTCCATTCATGATCCTACATACAAACAGTAACCATTAGACCCCTAGACCAAAGGCTTTCGAGTGAGCATTCTGTACACTCAAAGGGGAACAAAGACGCACTTAAATCCACCCATGGTTCTTATCTCAACTTCGTAGGAATGTATAAAGAAATGTCAAGAGCCACTATCTAACTATAATTTTCATTAGATAGCTCTCCCTTTCTCACCAAAAAATACTTAAAATCTAATTTCTAATAGACAAGAAAGTCCAATTTTTCTTTCCACCATCCTGCTAAACAGGGCATGTATTCTTTAGAACAATCTTTACTTAGGATGTTTCAAAGTACAGACTAGACTCATACAGCTGTAGTAGACTCATAGAGGAAAATATCTTAAATCTCTGGAAATGTCATAAATAAACCGGAATATTCTCGTGAGCACAATCATCATTTGGAAGAATAAATCAGCGTACATACCTGGATATCTCCAGCTGCAAATACACCTTCAACAGAAGTTTTTGCAGTGCCCTCCTTGACTAATATGTAGCCTGCACTATCAAGTTCAACTTGGCCTTCCAAGAGTTGACTATTTGGAGAATGACCGATACCATAAAACAGGCCTTTTGCCTCGAGCACAGACTCTTCCTGTGTATCAACTCTTCTGATCAAAATGCCTGACATCTGACCTTTAGGGTTGCTGACAACGTCAATGGTCTCGGTGTTGAAATGCACAGTGATGTTAGGATTGTTCAAAACTCTGAAACATTCACCATAATCAACCTGTTAATCAAACATCCAGGGAGAAGAAACTTGAAATATACGACGCACCACTAATTTATGCACATTCTTTTATATTAGGTAAACAAGTTTTAATAACAGGAAGGGCATAAAACGCCCATATACGAGGAGTATACCAAACAACATAGAAACCTAACAGCAATATATGGTTTTTTACTAACAACACCCAATCGTCTATACTAAGTCTAACAAGGATCGCATAGGTGCACCAAAAATAAAGGGTTGAAAGGGTATTTCTCATCTGTACAAAATCCCTCTCTATACCCTCAAGGGCTAGTCGTGTATAGTTCGAAACTTGATGGATGATGAGCCCGCCTCTCTACCCTTTTTCACTTAATACTAGGCTTTTGTGTGTGGGAGAATTCAAATTTGTGATGTGCGCCTAATCCACACATCATAAGTTACTAAGAGTACTTGTCCCTCATCTATCATATCATGACTTGACCTCAAGGTTTTGTGTGTCCGTCTGTGTTTATACGCACGCGTATAAACCATAAACCATTTGAGCAGTTCCACATATTGGAGAGTAAATGACATTAGCAAGCTAGTAAAAGTTTCAGAAGACTTGTTTCATCTTCCAGAACTACTGTCTAACTCTTGAGGACAAGAGCATGATCGGCTGTTTTACATTATCTTACACATCGTTTAGAACTTCTGAATAGGTGAACACATCAATGGAGAAGGAGAGTGTAGTTTGTGCCAAACAGCCACATACCCTCCCCTGGTGCACAGAATGAACAAAAGTAGATTACAATGTTTTGATTTTAAGATGAATTCCAATATACTGTGCTAAACCTATTAGAGGGGGATCACGAAATGAGATCATAAAAAAGTTTATTACCTGTCTTGCATTGCCTTCGATGCCCTTAGTTGGTCGCTCCTGACAAGTAAATGGACATGGCCTGCATACTTCGTTAAGTATACTGCTTCCTCTGTAGCTGTATCACCACCTCCAACAACAGCAAGGACCTGACCCTTGAAAAGTGGTGATGCTCCATCACAAATTGCGCATGCACTAATACCTCTACTCCAAAATTCATCTTCACGAGGCAATCGAAGCCTTTTAGCTGTGGCTCCTGTTGCTATGATAAGACTGTGACACTTTATCTGTAAACGAAGGAGTCAGTACTAATCTAGTATAATGAACTAATATGAGAATGACATATAGGCTGGACTATTCCAAAGTTAATCTTTAATGAATAGCGCAAAAAGGCAACACTTGGGCTATACCCAACATCTCTGAAAAAAAATTGAGTGCAAATGTGGCTCTCCAGAAACTCTGCATTTCCACAAGCTGTTCATGGCTGCCCTAAACAACTATGAAGGAAACCACAAGCTCTCCCTTTCCAGGAAGAGGCAATCAGAGGAATGCTAATACACATCATTCTTGATAGTCACCATAAACAAGAAGCTTGTAAGATTTCTAGTGGGAACAGAAACTGAAGTTGCTTTTCTTTACCCATGTCAAAGTTACTGAGAGTCCTAAATATGAGAATTCTAACTTCTTGAGAACAAGTCACACTCTCATATTAGGGACTTACCTCGAAAGCTCTGAGCAATTTCAAGTTAGTTCTCTCGAAGTCAAAATCTCTAAGAAATTCCTGAAGTAAGAGAGCCAAAAGGAGAAGATACAAATTGCAGGGTTGCACTTACTTAATGCCGCTTCTGAAGCAAACACCAACTAAAAGTCTAGAACCAAAAGGCTGATTTGGCGGTGGAGTCAAATCGTCTCTTTGCTTGAAATCTCAAAGATAATTAATGAGGATACTCTTCTACACCTTCCCATGAAACAGAGCTAATGTAGTTTATCTAAGAAAGGAGGACTTGCATGCACATCTAGGTCCTCTTTAGCTTTTACATTGGAAAAAGAAAATGGTTTTTGTTTACCATCTCATGGCTGCAACATACTCTCAAGTTGTTTCAGAAGACAATACGTAATATTTTGATGTCGTAGAAACATGTTAACTAATTCAATGTGTGACCAATCTCAGAGACACTCTTGAATCAGAGAGATGTAGAAAACTCGGCCATTGATAAAGTCAGGCCAACTAATGTTTACTGGTTCAAATTAGCTCAAGATCAGTACATCACATGGAGCTGTTTGACGAAGATCTAAAAGATTGAGGCTACAGCTAAGACAAGCAATCACTTATTGGAGAGATAAAGATAGGTTTGAGCAGCAAAAATAGATGGAAGCATCACCTTACGTTCACTACTTTGTACAATAAAAGGAGTGCTGTTCACATCAATAAATTCCACATCTTCCTGAAACATTTCTGCTCCCCATCTCTCAGCTTGCCGACGCATCCTAGCAAATTACATATGGTCAGGATTCAGACCTTTTAGCTTATAACCAAGGAAACTTGGAAAGTAAACAGCCAAGGCCTTTCTTGTACCTTTCCATTAAGTCAGGCCCAGCTATCCCATCTGGAAACCCAGGGAAGTTTTCCACCTCAGTCGTTGTCATCAGTTGCCCTCCTGGAACACCACCCACTTGAAGCCCCTCAAACACAACAGGCTTCAAGTTGGCCCGTGCAGCATACACTGCTGCAGTATATCCAGCAGGACCAGATCCAACTATTACCAGGTTCTCAACACCCTGAGCTGCAAGAACATAAAAACTACAGAAATTAAGTAAAATCACAACTACTGTAAGAAACTAACAAATTATGGAGAAGCCAAGTGTTGAGATTATTGCCTGATCTTGTATTATTCACATCGGTTTAGTTTCATTTAGTTGCTACAATTATGCATAGATTGTGAATATTAGGGGATGTAATCTTATCCAAAATTTATAGGTTAACAAATATGAAATTCATAACCTATGTAATTAGTATAAATTCTCAACCAAGCTTGAGGGTATAATCAATAATCATAATTCTACTTATAAATAACTATTTTCAAGCTGCAACAGCAATTAGAAGTGACTCCATGCGATCGGAACTCAACAGTGTCTTTTGTCCAAATCAAACAAAAAGCTAAAGATGGACTGGAAGAACACCATTACGCAAGCCCTTCACTTTAACATGAAAGTGGAAGAGGATCTACTCCAAAAATGTTATCTAGGTGCTCCATTTTGATTAACTCTAGAAGTTTTTCATAGTAGTGTGTGGTCTCTGGAGAGACAAATGAAATATTCCATTAGAATCTACTAATGGAGTATACTTTCAAATTACAGTCCTGGTCAAATATGTTAAAATGATCCTCCTTGCTTGTCATAGTACAAATCATCTTTGCTTGCTCTAAATCAAAATTATCAGGGTTAGTGAGCTTAAGTGTAGATCAGATATAAAGCTTTCTTATACAGAATATCAAGCTCAACAAAGATCAACTATGATCCATCTTCTTAAAACCTATGCTGCTCGGACTCTACAAAAATGTAGGATGTGTGTCAGATCCTCAAAAAGTAATTTTACTTTTGGACGATCCGACACGAGGCAATAACATTGTTGAAAGATCCGAACAGTCTTAGTTTATTTGAACTCCCTAAATAACATTCATTGTCCAAAAATGGAATACTTTACGATTTTATGTAATTTTTAAGATACTACAGTACATCTGGACCCACATGACTTTAGAAAATGTGTCATGTCGTTCAGTACTAGCAATATGCATTTAATGCACGTATGTATATATACATACATATATATGAAAATATTATATGTACACAAGACTAATATAGACCTGAAGAAGTAGCTGGAACTTGCTCGCCAGTGGAATCTTCAGCAAATGCTCGGATGGACGAGAAATGGCGACGAGTTAAGCAGTCAACTCGGCTCGAACCGGAGTTAATGACAAGCGAACCGGTTGGAATGCGAAGAGCGGTTGATAAAGTAGTTGAAGATAAAGAGCGAGGAGTTAAGTATGTAGAGATCCCGGTTCGGATTCCGATTCCAGTTATGTTGGGAGTGGTAGTAGTTGCCATTGGAAGTCAACTCACTACTCTCTCTCACACGCTGCCACAAACAAAAATTGTGTGGTGTTTTTTCTGTTTTAGGACATGGTGGACCAATAGCATAAAAGGTGCTATTTATACCAATTCGGACAAATTTGTGTGCGCGCGAGAACAAGTAGTACAAGTATAGCTTATGTGGTAGTGGTATTTAAGGTTACTCCAGTGATGAGTATTTAAAACCCTCCACTTTGTTGGTAAAGGTTCGAATTCGTGTAGGGACTATTTACTGGACTCTCACTAGGGGTGTTTATTCGGTTTTGTTTTTAAAAAATTGCAATTCAATTCGAACCAAAATAAGTTTGGTTTGGTTCAGTTTGATTTTCTTCGATTTGGTTTTTCGGTTTTTTCGATTATGTCATATAAGATAAAACTTGAAAAGCATATCAATACATGTCCAAGCGTAATAATATAAAATTTGAAGTCTAAATCATAATCCGAGTTGATAAGAGAGCTTACAAATCAAGAAATAAATGTTGATGGAGGTATCATACATAGTATATTGAAACTTTAGACAAAAGCTTCACAAGTGTTATATACAAAGAGGTGTGATCATGAATGAAGTACTGAATACAAAAAATATTGAAATATTCAGACTTTACACTCTTAAAAGTACATATTTAATATATATAATTCATTTTTTGATTTTTATTTATTGAAATCCGAAACCAAACCAAAAAATCAATATTTAAAAATCTTCAATCCAAACCAAACCAAACCAATTAATTAAAAAACCAAACCAAACCAAACCAAACCAAAAAAATAATTCGATTCAGTTTGATTTTTCAGTTTAATCCGAATGATGCACACCCCTAACTCTGACGGTGTCATCTAATATTTGACGAAATATGTATATATTAGAATAAGCAAAACAATTACTATGAGTAAAAATGTATAAAATGACACCATTGGAATCAAAAGGGCTCGCTAGCTTGATGATAAAGGTGAAATTTTGATGTGTAGTTATTTTTGGACGCGCTCAATGAGTTTTATCCACTGTTTTTAAATTAATTGAAGAATAGCTAAAGATTCGCGCGCACACTTACACTTCATTAGCGTTGGCAAACATCCCAGACTAGTCTCAATATTTTATACTTCGATTCATGTACCTGGAGCTTTATAAGTCTCAGTATTTTATACTGGGACTTTGAACTAAAATGCTCAAACTCCCAGTATTCTATACTGAGACTAGTGTTTAAGTGATCCCAGTATTTTATACATGGGATGTTCAAAGTTCAGTAAAAATACTGGGACTTGTCCGGAGATGGTTATTTTTCAGCAAATTGATTTTTGATGGCTACAGATCAATTAGCGCGCGCCAAACAGGCCCTACTTGAAATTTTTACATGATAAATGGCTAGAAATAATGATTTGGAGGTTGCAAGTTTGAATCTCACAAGAGGTGTTTATCAACCTTTTTAGCTTTACTAAACTCTTTTTTAGATTTCTTTAAATTTTGACACCATCCAAGAAAAATTTTGCGTACGCCGCTAACTCATATCCCCTTTTCCTATCTTCTACGTAATTATATTTTAAAAATTAAAAAAAAAGGTGTACGAGCTCATTTGGGGTAGCTAATTAAAAGTAGCTAATAAACATCAAGTACCGAAAAAACGGTTTTACACACTCAAACTTACTTTAAGCAGTTACATGTTTTAATAGAATTATTGCATCTGATAATAAATATTTGGTGTGTTCGATAGAGAAATGCATATACAAGGAGAGAATAAAAAAATACACAAAGTATTAGAAATTTATACAAATACCATAAAGATACAAATTTGAAAATTGTATACAACTTTATTTATTTTATGTACACACGTATACAGATTTATACAAGTTTATACACATTTATAGAAGTGTATAAAATTATATAAACACATACAAAAAATTTTATACAATATTTTTGGCAAATCTACATATAAACTTAATAAAAAAAACCAAGTTTTATACAAGTTACTACAAGAAAAACACTATATCTAGACATAAAAAAAAAATCCAACAAAGAACTAGTAGTTCTCGTAATTTTTGAAAGAAGTGAAAAAATGAAGGAACATGATAAACAAACCCTCACCAAAGCTTTGGCCGGAAGTTACTTCAAAAAATCATCTTTATTTTTAAAAAGTAAAAAAAAAAAAGACAAAAAAAAAAAAAAAATAGCAGCAACGGGGGAGCAGGTACAGTGGTGGCGGCTGGAAGGAGATGCAGCGGAAGCAGTGGAGAGTGGTGGCAGTGGCAAATGAGTTTTTTCTTTGAAGAGGAAGGAGAAAAGTGAAAATGGTTAGGGCTAGGTTTCGTTGGTGGATGAGGAATAACACTAAAAAAAAAAAAAAAAAAAAAAAAGTGCTAATGGCAAGTTGGGGCTAGGTTTCTTCTGCGGATGAGGAATAACACTACAAAAAAAAGTGCAAATAACAGCGATTGTAATTATAGTTTAGCGGCGATTTCAGCTGCCGCAAAAAATATTTTCCAGCAGTTTAACCACCGCAACCTAAGAAGTTGTGCTGAAACTATTCCGCTACAGTTTCGAGCGCCCCCGACCCAAATCGCCGATATTACATACTAGCAGTGCTCTGAATGATTAGCGGCAGTTTTATAACCGTTGTAGAATAATTTGTCATCAAAATATAAAATTGAGCATTTTTATGTATAAACTCACGGTGGGCTATCCAGACCTATATGGTCAAATTACCATACTTCAACCCTCCGAATGGCAGACTAACTTTACCTTGTGACAGCAAAAGCCCCACATGCCTGCATGTGAATTCAAATTATCTAGCTGCCTATTTACTTATAAAGCGCAAATAGTGATGTTTCATAGTCGATATGGGACAACGAGAGAAACCACTGCCAAATATTAAAAACCGTCGATAATTCTGACTTTTGATAAAACCGCCCGATTGTAACCAAAACCACTGCAATTGTAACTTTATCTGGAGTGGTTGTCTACAAACTGCCGCAAAATCTTCTTTGTTAGTGACGATGAAATTAAGTGCTGGAAAAGTTCAATGTTTGCGGCGGTTCACTTATCCGCCACAAAATAACCGCTGCAAACTACCTATTTCTTGTTGTGTAAACGAGCTGTTAGGGTTGTAATTAATGTTTCAAAACATGGCATTTAAAGGTCTACTCGGGTAAAATTCTCAAATAATGGCCGATATTGATAATTTTTGTTGGTTCCTTCCTTCTTAGTGTAAAATTCCCAACACATTATCGGTTTAGACTATCGGTTGTCAGTTTGTAAAAATATTAAATTAATAACCGAATCAATAAGGTATTAGTTATTGATTTTCAAGTTATTCATTTTTTGCTCTAAATAGTTCGATTATCGATTAAATTATTAAAAAAATTGGGTCTAGCGGTTAGCCGCATCTGAACTTTGTTTTAATTTCATTGCTCACATATATATCAAGTTTTTATATTCTTTATTTTAAAATGGCCAAATACATTGACAGGCCCTTAAACTTGGCACAAAATTTCATTTCGGCACCTTAACCTTCCCTTTTCCCAGTTAGGCACTCCAACTCCAATAAAAGTGTGTCTTTTAAGCACAAAACGATGACATGGCACATTATGTGAGTTTCACATATATTGGGCGCGTGAAAGAATGAGAAAGATCTTTTCTTCTTTTTTTTTTGCTTTTTTTATTTTACTTCACTTTTCATTTCCAACACCAAAATAACAATTAACAGCCACCCACATCCAACGTATGACCATCGAACCACCGCCAATCTTTATCCATTTCAGCCATTGTTTATTATATTTCTCCAAGAATCAGTTAGGGACAACTGGCCTTCATCACCTCCATCTAGACCTCCTTTTTTTATCCTCTGTAAAATACTATATCTTTAAAAATAGAGTAAAAGAATCACACTGATCTTCATCTTCTTCCTCGGCATTTTTCATTATCATAGAGGTCAAAATTGAAGGAAAGCCAAAAAGAAGCTAAAGCTCAAAGTACCGTGCATACTTCAAGAGCATGTGCCATTATACCATGAGAAAGCAGCTGAGGACGAAGAGATTGCTAACGCTATCGATCTGGAAATACATGGCTAGGCTTTAGTTTTGGCAGAATAGGCAAAATGACACTTCAACTTGTCTCTTTTCTATTCCCGGCCCCTGTACTCTACTAAGTCTCATATAGACACCTCAACTTAACCCAAACACTACTCTTAAACGCCCCGTTTGTACTTATGACTGAACGTGTATATCACTCTCGCCACATATGTTACCACGTGTATACCACGTCGGATAATATTTTCCACCTCAGTATTATTGTTCCTCCTAAACCAAAAGGCACCAAACCATTTTCCAAATCATTTCCCTAATCAAAATACCCGTTCAGTTCGTCGCCTCTTTCTCTTCCTCTTCCAAATCATCGCCTCTATCTCTTCCTCTTCCAAAACGTCGCCTGAATCATAACAACTCCTACAATGAAAGAAAGTCCTGTTGATTAGTTGTTGTACCCGTTTTAGTTCTTACCCGAAAAATCATCATTGTACCCGTAAAATTCAATCTTGTTGTCTTACTATTTTCTTAACTTCAAGAGGAATTTGTCAGCCTATTCGTTGCATATAAGGTAAGACATAAGTTAGTTTATTGTGTATTGCATGTAGTGGTTTTGTCGATATTTTGGGGAATTTTTTAGGGTTTTTTAGTAAATCCAAATAGACCAATTCTGAATAGCCTCTATTGAAGAATCTTTGAATATTGGGACCAACTCCAACAGTGCATGGCGGGTTTTTGGTAGATAGTGATATAAAATTAGGGTTTTATGGGAATTAGGGAAAACGACAGATTTTGATTTATTATGTTAAATTAAGTCAATATAATACTAATTAACTATTTTTAATATAGATTAACTGATTATTATATTGCTTTTCCATTTTGTAGGTCGAATTTGATTGATATGGCTGCCATTTGGGTAAACTTGCAATTACACCATCAAGGTGCTTTTGTCTCTGACCCTGAATTAAGGTATGCAAATGCAGTAACTTATCCTCAAGTACTCACTACCGATGTAGATGAAATGAATATAATCAAGTTTAATAGGTGGGCAAATTTGATAGGGTATTTGAAAGTAGATAAATTTGCTTGTAGAATTAACAAAAGAGGTGTTTATCACTTTTTAAGTACTGATGCAGACATTTTGAACTTTGTTCCCTACTTAAAGCATAAGGACCATGTGGATGTCTATGTGGTCCATACAATAGAGGGGAGTCCTACTGGACCCACAACTGGCCTTCTTGAGGGCCCTATTGAACCAACTGGTGTTGAGCCTACTGTGGAGCCTAGTGGGGAGCCTAGTGGGGAGCATAGTGGGGAGCCTAGTGGGGAGCCTAGTGATTTAAATACTAGTGAAAGGGAAAGGGTTGGGGATAAAGGTAAGCAGCCTGCTGAACCTACTAGTGAAGGTGAGGGAGAAAATTTATATGACTTCTCATCCTACTATCTTCAAACATCTGATTCTGAAGATCTAGACTATAATGAAGAGTCTAGTGATGAATCAAAGTATGGTAGTGATGAGGATGTTTCTGATGATGAAACTGGTTTAGAAGAGGAGTTTACTGCTGCAAGAAAGGCTAAAATAAAAGATAAAATCAACAAGAAGAAGTCTGCACTAGATAACTTAGATGAGATACCTACAGGGCCTGTGGGTATAGATGATGGGTTTAAAGATATGTATAAAGACAAGAAGAGGAGATATGAGGGAAAATTAGGAGGGGATGAACCCTACTTTGATAGTTCAGATCCAGGTAGTGAGGTAAGTGATGAGGATGATTTGGTTGGTGAAGATGAAGTTGTTTCTGTTAAACCTAGAAAGGAAAGTAGCAAATTGTACTTTGATCCAACTGCCAAGAAAGTATTATTCCAGCTTGACATGATTTTTGTGAATGCAATTCAGTTTAGAGATGCTTTGCAAACTTATGCAATTCAGAAAGGTGTGCATGTGAAGTTGAGGCCTAATGAGAGGCATAGGGTAAGGGCTAAGTGCATGAGGGAAAAATGTCCATGGCACATCCTTGGTAGTATAGAGGGCAGTACTGGTAATTTCATTGTGAAGACCTACTACCCTGCTCATTCATGCAGCAGGTTGACCAAGAATAAGTCCTGCAATGCAGCTTGGATTGCAAAAAAATACAAGGACTTGATTATTAAAGTGCCACAGATTAAACTTAGAGAGATTCAGGCACTTCTTCAGAAAAAATACAATGTGTATGTGAACAAATCTGCTTGTGCTAGAGCTAAAATGATGATAATGAAAGAGCACATAGGAGATTACAAGCTAGAGTTTAGCAGACTGTATGATTATACAGACATGATAAGAAGAACCAACCCTGGCAGCACTGTTGTTATCAAAACTTCAAAAGAAACACAGCCTGGTAAGGAGGTTTTCATGGGAATTTATGTATGCTTACATGCTCTTAAAACAGGCTGGTTGGAGGGGTGCAGAAATATAATAGGGTTTGATGGTGCTTTTTTTAAAAGGAGTATGTAAAGGAGAGATCTTAGCTTGTATTTCCAAAGATGGAAACAACCAAATGTACCCTGTTGCATGGGCTGTGGTTGACAAAGAAACCAAAAACACTTGGTCTTGGTTCCTTAGGTGTCTTATGCATGACTTGAATCTGACAGAAATTCCTTAGGTCTATTTTTTTAGGACTTTTATAGACTAAAATTGATTGTTTAACTTTTTTTTTTAAATCATGACAGAGGACTGCTGGTGGAACCACTGCTGGAACAGGTGTTTCTGCACCTGCAAACCCTTTACAACCATCTCAATCTACCTGTGAAACTGTTGCTGCCATATCTAGGAGAAACCAACCAAAGAAAAGGGCTTCACTTCAGTTGGTGGAACTAGTGGTCCATCAACACAACAATCTAGAGTTACTTCTGAGATTGCTGCTGCTCCTGGTCCTTCACAACCATCTCAGTCCAACAATGCAAATGTTGCTGCTGGTGGAACTAGGAGAAACCAACCAAACAACAAGGGTGGTGAAAATTCTGGGAATAAAAGGCAAAAAACTGCAGGATTTGGTGTCCTATTTGGTAAAAGAGGAGTTGTTATTCAAAGGTTAAGTAACGATCTCCATTAATACTAAGTACATGTTATTGTTGGCCTTGATTCATCAATTTAAGTTGGCGTGTTTTCTGTGTTACAGTCTGGTCTGAGTGATAGGATTGTTCACAATCCATCTAAAATTAAGAGTGCAGCAGCAACCAACATTGGGCTTAGGTTCAGGCCACCAGGACTTAAGTGGAAGGGCAGGGATGCTATTACAGGGTCACAACTGCAACAACAAAGAGATGCTGCTCGTTCTAAGACAAGTGCAACAACCCAAGCTTCTGGAGAAATTTGAATTACTAGGCATCTGTTGCTAATGTATTTTGCTACTTCAGTTATGCTACTTTGATTTGCCTTCTTTTGTGGCCTAATATTGAACTTAAAGGCCATTTAGTTACTGATGTTTTGTGAACTTAAAGGCCTTTGATTTGCCTTCTTTTGTGACCTAACTTGTTAACATTGACATGTTTATGCTCATTCTCAGTTCATTTAGCTACTGTGCCTTGTTTATGCTTAAAGGTTCATTTAGCTGCTCCTTGTTTATGCTTAAAGGCCATTTAGTACCCTTCTTTATGTTCAATATTGTTGCAACAACAAGAAAATATCAACATCAAAAGCAAGCTCATACATTCCATTATTGTACAACATTGGATTAAAATAAAAGGCAGCTTGATAAATTAACTAAACAACCCGAAGTACAACACTAAGAAGCCAACAATAATGGAAAAAATACATAAATTACAACGTCCCTTTGACTGTTTGGCACTAGATTCTCTTTGTCCGTGATCCGCTTAAGCAAACCATTAATCACACACTTGTAATGCTCATTAATAGGAGGATCAAACCACATGAAGAAGTTACACCCATATCCTATACCATAATTTTGGCAGCCAAGAAACCTCCTCCCAGGGTTAGTTGATGTCCAAGATGTTCTAAGCTCAGCAACAATACCACAATGGCACACATGCAGCTCCATATTTGTAGGTGGTGCTCGATCTTTATAAGCTTCTTAATCAAAATACGGAATTGTATAAAATATGCAAGGTACTAGATCTTTAGAGAATAATAATATTATGGCCTTACATATTTTTGGGTTCAAGAGAAGAAAAAAATGGATTGTGATAGAAGAACCCCAAAATTTAGTAGTAACAATGGAGATTTTGCAATGGAGAAGAAGGAGAAAGAGGGTTTTTAAAGAAAAAATATAAATCTGCCCGTTGGGGCCTTTTTTTGTTCTTCTCACGCTCCAAAAATGTGTGTTATCCACGCCCTTTGTACAACTCAGCAGCTTTGACTAAGTCAGCGGTCGGGGGCGTTTAAGAGTAGTGTTTGGGTTAAGTTGAGGTGTCTATATGAGACTTAGTAGAGTACAGGGGTCGGGAATAGAAAAAGAGACAAGTTGAAGTGTCATTTTGCCTATTCTGCCTTTAGTTTTTTATTTCTTTCTAAAATGTCGTTATGTCTCTCTCTCTCTTCACCATATTCTCTGTAGGAATTTGGGGAAAAATTTGACTGGCGGGAAGGAATGTTGTCCTGAAAACAAAAGAAGAAAGGGCAGGTTTTTAGGGAAGAAGACGATACGGGTAGGCCCATAGGGGTGGGATATGCTTTAACTTGAAGAAGATAGCGGGGAAGGGGTGTTCTGGAGAACATGATCGAAGAGAGGGTGAGGCTGCTATTCCTAAATAGCTAGCCACGTGTTATGTTTTGGTTGGTGGATTTTTCCATATGTTAGGCGTTTATTGCCACGCACTCTATAATTGTAAAGTGTATGAAGTGAGGGGTCGTTTGGTTGGTCATGGGAATGAGTTAATACCCACATTAAATCTAGCACTAACTAATACTTTGTTTGGTTGTTGGTTTGATAGATAAAAACTTGCATAAGTAGTACAATGTTTGGTTTGTTTTTGGGCATCTTTCATATTAATACACGTATTAAATAGTGAGAAAATCTATGTATTATTTTATGCAGGGTAGAAGGTGGAATAATAATACGTGTATTAACAATACATGTATTAAAATTTAAAATGACAATATTAACCCTCATAATAATAAAGATAATTTTAAATTATATTTAAGGAGTAACTAAATATTTTAAATTATAACATTGTACATTAATTTGTAATATATTAGTGATTCAAGAAATAATTCCTATAGCTAATATTTACATTACTAATACCCACATTATTAATACCCGCATTACAAATACCCGTATTATTAATACCCACATTGCTAATACTCACATTGCTAATACATACATTACTAATACCCGCATAAACTCTATCTCAACCAAACGACCCGTGAGTGTTTAAATGACACATTATGAGGCCACTTTAAGTGTTAAAATGAAACAAGGCTAAGAAGTATACACATAATAGTCAAGCTTAATATGAAACAAGGCTAAGAAACATGATTACAATGTTATATTCAAACAACAAGAACTAAGAAGTATACACATAATACTCAAGCTTAATATACATAGGTCAAATTCAATTGTCCAAATATAGTAGTAAGTAAACTAGTGTTATATACGTAAGGGTAAAACAAATAAAATAAAAATGTTATGAGGTTATCGATTTAACCAATAAAGAAATGGAAAAAACTAACATCCGAACCGATATGCCAATAAGAAAAATGAACAAACCGTTATATAATTGATAACCTAATAACCCAATACCAATTACCCAATAAAATTTGGGGCATTTACAAAAATACCCAATGAACCCTAATTATTTACATCACATTACCCATTACATTTTTGCCCACTACTTATTTACATTGTATGCCCATTCCACTTAAAACACCTTCTCTCTCCCCTGTTACCATCATTTTTGCCTTGTTTCTTTCCCACAACGCTATTCTTCAGCTCTTTCTCCTAATTTCATGTGATTTGTTTATTATTTTTCAATCTATTACTGAAATTGCCAAGAATTCTTCATTATTTTCAAATCGTATCAATTATTTTAAAAACTGAACGTGCTAATTCACTATATCAAATCCTCTTTTTTCAAATTGTAGGTCACATTTGATCTGTGTGGTGCTATGTTTCTGCCTTTTGTAGTGGGGGGTTGTGTGTGTGTTTGGATTTGTTTCTTGTTTGATGGTGTTATTCGTGGATCATTGCCCTTTTTTGTCACAGGTGGTCTCTGTGTGTGTCTCTCTTTAATATCTACTGGTGGTGCATACATAACAGTGAATTCAAGAATTCAAATGAGAGCAACGATGGGAGAGGATTAGGGAAAATTTTAGAGTCTAGATAAAGCTAGTTTATCCATGTGCTTTTTTAAATTGTATACCCTTTTTGTATACAGTATACAACAATGGTATACCACCTTAATTGTGTAACAGTAAGTATTTATGTTTTCAATTTTTTGTTGTGTTCCATTTTTATGAGTTATATACAAACGCTTTGAGCTTTTTCTAGAAATATTTTCAATCACACATTTCTTGATATTTGAGTGGTGTTGACTCGCTTATTCATTACATTGTTGACATATGCTAGTCTTTCAATATTTTGTTAAGTGAGGGTAGCCAAGGCGAGTGGGACAAATTAAAAGAGTATACCATCGGGGTATACTGGATACTATAAGGGTATACAAAATAAAATCTTTTCTTTAAATTTTTTATTTGGATTTTCTTCTGTATACCTTTCTAGTATACAATATACCTGAATAGTATACTTATTTAACTTGTGTAACTAGGCTTGTCTGCTAGGTAAGTATACAAACACTTTGAGCTTTTTCTAGAATTATTTTCAATCACAAATACCTTGATATTTGAGTAGTGTTGACTTGCTTATTCATTACATTGTTGATGTTAGTCTTTCAATATTATGTTAAGTGAGAGCAGCCAAGGCTAGTGGGCCAAATTAAAAGAGTATACTATTGGGATATACTAGATACTAGAAAGGTATACAATATAAAATTCTTTTCTTTAAATTTTTTATTCAGATTTTCTTCTGTATACCGTCCTAGTATACAGTATACCCCAATGGTATACTTATTTAACTTGTACCACTAGGCTTGCATGCTAGAAAGGTATACAAACACTTTGAGTTGTTTCTAAAATTGGTTTCAATTATACATTTCTTGATATTTGAGTGGTGTTGACTTGCTTATTCACTACATTGTTGACATATGTTAGTCTTTCAATATTTTGTTTAGTGAGAGTAGCCAAGGCTGTTGGGAAAAATAAAAGAGTATACCATCGGGGTATACTGGATACTATAAGGGTATACAAAATAAAATCTTTTCTTTAAATTTTTTATTTGGATTTTCTTCTGTATACCTTTCTAGTATACAGTATACCTGAATAGTATACTTATTTAGCTTGTGTAACTAGGCTTGCCTGCTAGGTAAGTATACAAACACTTTAAGCTTTTTCTAGAATTATTTTCAATCACAAATGCCTTGATATTTGAGTAGTGTTGACTTGCTTATTCATTACATTGTTGATGTTAGTCTTTCAATATTCTGTTAAGTGAGAGCAGCCAAGGCTAGTGGGCCAAATTAAAAGAGTATACTATTAGGGTATACTAGATACTAGAAGGGTATACAATATAAAATTCTTTTCCTTAAATTTTTTATTCAGATTTTCTTCTGTATACCGTTCTAGTATACAGTATACCTAAATGGTATATTTATTTAACTTGTACCACTAGGATTGCATGCTAGAAAGGTATACAAACACTTTGAGTTGTTTCTAAAATTGGTTTCAATTACACATTTCTTGATATTTGAGTAGTGTTGACTAGCTTATTCATTACATTGCTAACATATGTTAGCCTTTCAATATTCTGTTCAGTGTAAGCAACCAAGGCTAGTGGGACAAATTAAAGGAGTATACCATTGGGATATACTGGACAGATTTTTTTATGTATACCTTTCTAGTGTATAGTATACCCTAATGGTATACTTATTTAACTTGTGCCACTAGGCTTGCATGCTAGAAAAAGATACAAACACTTTGATTTTTTCTAGAATTGTTTTCGATCACAAATTTCTTGATATTTGAGTAGTGTTGACTTACTTATTCATTACATTATTGACACTCTGTTAAGTGAGAGCAGCCAAGGCTAGTGGGACAATCTAAAGGAGTATACCATTGGGGTATACTAGGTACTAGAAAGGTATACAAAATAAAATCTTTCCTTTAAATTTTCGATTCAGATTTTTTATGTATACCTTTTTAATATACAATATACCCCAATGGTATACTTATTTAACTTGTTCTATAAGTTAATATATGTATTGCATCCTTAAAATTCAAACCAAAATTCAATTGTACTATGCATATACAAAGAAAATGATATGACTAATAGAATCAAAAATTGAAATAAAAGTTTTTATTTTGCATACCTTTTAGTATAGAGTATACCTCAATGGTATACCTTTTATTTTGCATACCTATTTCAAATCACATCATTTTTCAAAGGTATAAATAACATTGTATACTGTAAAAGTATACAACATACTCCAAGGGTATACAATACTGCTTCAAATCACATCATTTTTCAAAGATATAAATAATATTGTATACTGTAAAAGTATACAACATATTCCAAGGGTATACAATACTGTTTCAAATCACATCATTTTTCAAAGATATAAATAATATTGTATACTATAAAATTATACAGTATACTCCAAAAGTATACAATATATTCCAAGGATATACAATGATAACAAAAAATTGAAGTATACTATTTCAAAACATAGTATTATTTAAAGAACAAATAACACTATATACCATGAAAAGTATAAATTGAACAGGAAACTCTCTTTCTAGTACTAGACGTGCCAATGCACATGTTAAGCACTAGTTCAACAACTTGAAGTGGAGTACTGATCAACTAAATCTTCAAAATAGTCCTTCTAATCTGCATTTGTTTGTTTGGCACCTTTGATAGAGAACCAGCAAAAAACTTGAATATCTACATAAATTGGACAAAGAAAGCTTATTTAGTCAAGTGAAACGTTTAATCAAGACATGAGTCAATAAAAGTAGACCTAGAATTGTTAATAAAGCAGAGATTAAGTTGAGACATGACTTCTAAGCTAAATAATTCACAAGAGGAATAAAGATTGCAACTTCTAAAAAGAACTCAACAGCTATAAGTGATAAATTATGGACAGAAAGAGTATCCTCATGCAGATTTCTGTACACAAATTAAAACTCAACAATATATACCACACCAAAATTTGAAACTTGAACAATGTCATATACTAAAATTGATTCAATATGGTCGAAAAGATTCAAATTCCAACCTTGAATGAGCAAGCAAATGCAGAATATAGTAAAAGTATTTCTACCATACCAACCAAACTCAGTGAAGATTTATTTTTTCTACAACACTTTCAAAATTTAATCACTATGGCTTTAACCTTTTAACAGAACAATATCTAGTATCTAGCCAATGAAAACAAGAACTTGAAGAAACATTTTAAGAATGATGATAACATATACACAACAAAAGAACTAACTTTATTTTACCCCCTTTCTTTGGCATCAGCTGCAAAGCAACACAGAAAGAAGCACTGTAAGTATTCAAGTACACTTGGCAGGACCATGATCAAGAGTAGGAAGTGATAGAGGAAGACCCCACTCATCAATAACGATACCACAAACATAAAGGAATTATCTAGCTTGGGCTAATAGAATATAGACAAACAGATACTCTAAGGACTTGCAAACTTTAAGATGCCACTAAGAACCCTGTCCCCCCTTCCCCCCCCCCCCCCCCCCCCCCCCAAAACCACAAATCTGGTAGGTATTGACTTGAGGATTTCCCTAACTTTAACATAGATTTTATTGCCAAGTTTTGGAGCACAACTTGCTAAATTTCGGCATGTTAGTGATAGAAGTACTGTTATTCAAAGTGTAACTTTGTTTTTCTAGTTTATCTTGTCACTTAGCAAGTTGTGAATGGCATTGGAATCTTCCTTTCTCTTGTCCAAATAATAAATAGAAAACCGAGAATTTAACAAAAGAAACAACAACATTCTTGAATGTTCCCAAGATATTAGGATTAAACACACATCTGCCTCTGTAACAACTTTCTTTAGAACTAATATGCATTGTCCAGCAGCAATTGAAGGATAAGCCAACAACTCGCTTATCAATGGTAAGAAAGAAGGGGTTAGTGTCCAACATCCTCTTCATAACTCTACTTAGATTCGACAATATTTTCTATCCCAATTCATTGTCTAATGTTTGAGTCAAATGCTCAAAGGAATCCCCGGCTTTAATAACAATTGACTTCGCCGCTCCTACAACATTACAATTATCAAGATCATATGAGGAATCCTTATTTCTCAGTTCACAAAACAGTGAACTTAAAATTATACGTAACTGGTTAAGAGTATTATATGAGAAAAACCAAGCAACAAAGTTCTTATTAATATTTGACATATTATCAATTAATTTCATTCAATTAAGCTATTCAGTCGCAGCAATTTGGTGATGCAACACTGCTATCAATTGAACTCATCCGCTATCAACATACTAAGAACTCATAGGGTAAGTGTACATGCCTTGCCGCACATGATCGTCAGCAACATGGACGACAACAGGAACACCATCATAGCAGTGGTGGAATCGGAAAGATGGAAATAAAAATGGGAAATAGAACGAGGCACTGTGATCGGAAACGAAAAAATAAAGGGTATTTGGGAGGAATTACCTTGAGAAATGCATCGAGGAGAGCGACGCGAGGCCGTTGTTGTAAACTTTAGCCGAAAAACTTAAGGATCGCCGGAGTTAGGGTTTGGCTGCCCTTCTAAACCTCGATCTACACTAAACCAGTAATTCTTTGGGAAAAATAATGCCATATCGGAGAAGAGGATGACAAGACCATTCTGGGAAGGTATAATTTAGGTGGAGAAAGTGGCGGTCGACGGTGGTCAGCGGCGGAGGGACGACTGTTTAACTGTGGTAGGCGGTGGTAGCTAAAGTTTCAGGCAGCTGTGAAGAGGTTTAAGGGGTGTGAGTAAAAAATGAGAGAATAGAGTTTATTGATCATTCAGTAATTGGGGGAAATGGGCATGAAGTGTAAATAACATTGACCGAATGGGTATGGAGTGTTAATAAAGTTGACTGCATGGGTATGGAGTGAAATCAAGTTTAAAATGGGCAAAAATATGTAATATTTTATAAATGATGGGCATGTAGCGTAAAAATCCCATAAAATTTAGGGATGTTTACGAAAATACCCATCAAAATCAAAATATTTACCCACCTCTACCCATAAGTTTCATATTTACAAGCTCTACCTATAAACCATTTACGTGTCCTACCCATCTAGACTTGTATACTAGTATTATTTATACAATATACCTTAAAGATATACACCCATATCTAGACTTGTATACTATTATTTATGCAGTATACCTTGAAGGTATACACTCATAAGGTATAACAAAGGTATACAGTAATAAATTGGTAGTTGGGTAAATACTTTTAATTTCATAGGTAGTATAATTTTTAATGGGCATGACTTGTAAATACTTTAAATTTCATGGGTATATAGTGTAAAAAACCCTAAAATTTAATAGGCTAGATTTTTGGGTTAAAATAAAAAAAAAGCTTAGCTCTAAATTACAACCTTAGCAGCGATACTACCATTTCTGTTACTCTTTTCTTTGTCCCCCACCCCCCCCCCCCCCCTCCAACCGCAAATTCTCCTCCTTCTACCTTTTTTTTCTCCTTCCAATTCTTCTCCTTCTCCTTCTTATTCGTCATTCTTCCCCATACCTCAAGATGTTATATTTTCGTTTTCATAGATTTGATCCCAAGGTCATCCAAATGAATTCATGAAAATATTGTAATGGGTTATGTGGTTGATCCAAGTGAAAATAAAAAAGGTTTAAGTATTTCCTTGATTTTGGAGCTTATTCTCCTTTTCTTTTCCACAAAGTATAAATTAATAAGATTGCTAAAAAAATGACAGTATAAATTTTCTAAATAATGAGAAATTTAAAATTTACTTTGATACTTTAAAAAATATAAAAGAACATAATTAGATATAAATAAGTAAACAACACAAGCAAGATTAGCTCATTCGGTAAAACTTTTGATCAATTTAACAAGATGGATGAATCAACACAATATCAAGTTTAAATTGAACAATCAAGATTTTTCAATATAGCAAAAATTGTAAATAATTTAATAAGATGAGTAAAACAGTACCAAGTTTTTTCTATTTCAAAAAACGTGTAAATAATTGAACAACACAAACAAGATTTGCTCATCTGACAAAACTTGAAGAAAAAATTAAGATTGATATAACGAAAATAGTTTCAAGTTTTGCACAACATTGGCAAGATTTTCCAATTTAGCAAAACCCGTGACTAATCTAAAAAAATATAGAATTAAGATACCATCAATTTTGACCATCCAAACAAACTTGTGAATAAATAAAGAAAAAATTACACTACATGACAATCCTAATAGTTAAATTACAAAAAATAACAATACTTTTATAATATTTACAAAACATACCAATAGTTACACTTAATTATCCAACATACCTTTTTTTCATTTACCACTCTCCCAAACTCAAAACCCTCATTTCTTCTCGTCTCTCTCTTTCTCTTCCCTCCCCCACCTATCTACCCACCCACCCGATGTCCCCCTCTCATCGGCAACCATCCCCGCCGCTGCTGCTGAAATGATCCTAACTAGGATTAGGAAAATAACAAGAAAATAAATTGATAAAAGCAAGACCCAATTTGAATTGATTTGGAATTAAGGAAGTGGATTAGGGAAAAGTGGCCTAATCACCCCCTTAGGACAACAACAAAAAAGAACCTATACTATTTAGTCCTCAATTTAATCAACAAATAATTGCAAACCAAGGAAATAAAGTGCTCAAGCAACATGCTTAGCCATTGTTCTCTCACATTCATATTCATCATCAAAGTCTAACTAATGAATAAACCCTTAATTAGCCTATTTATAGTAGTTACTATACAATGAAGGAATGGTCTAAAAAGCCCCTAAATGCTGATTCTGTCAAGCTGCCCAGACGTCTTTCATCGCGATCGCGCCATGGGTGTCGCGATCGCGCCTTGTGAGCTGACGCTTCTTCGCGATCGCGACTTTGGTGTCGCGATCGCGTGGGGTGTCCCGCGATCGCGCACTGGAGTAGATTTCTTCTACGCAGTCGCGCCTGTTGATTCGCGATCGCGTAGACACAGCTTCCAGTGAGCTCTCATTCGCTTGTTTGGCCAGTCCCTTGGCTTGATTCTTAGCTTCCAAGCCCTTTTGAAGCATTCCAAGCTCCGGATGTCGAGCGTGAATCCTCCATGGCTTCAAGTATTCCACCGGATCGGATCAACTGTTATTCCTCCGGCGCAGTGGATCTGCTGCCACTGCTCGTTAATTTTTCACAGCAGCTGCTGCCACTGCTCTATCAATGGAGTGGCGGCTGCTCTGTCTGTTCCAGATCTGAGTTTTCGCTCCGATCCGGAGCTGCTACCTCCGATTTGTTCCTCCGTCATTTTTTTTATTTTTATTTTTGTTTGTGTATTTATTTGTATATACGTTTATAAGGTTTGTATTTATGTGTATGTGTGCATGTTTTTAGTGCATAGATACATTTTAAATATTTTTGAATATCTTTGTATATTGTTGTATGTTTTCTGTATTTTTGTATTTTTCAAGTGTATGTTTGCCAAAATTGTGGTTGTGTATTTTGTATATTTTTGTAGATACTTGTATTTATCTGTATGTGTGCTTCATATGTATTGAATAAGTCTTTTGTATATCCATAGATTCATTTCTATGTCTTTGTATGTTTGATGTATATAAGTGTATAGTTTTTATATTCCATTTTGTATAAGTGTGTATCTTATATGATTGTGTAATTTGTATGTTTTATGCATTTTTTTATATATTTTTCCAGATTTTTTTTAAAAAAATTCGGCGACCTACCGGCGGCCGGCGACTGGCCGGCGGAGATCAGGCCACCGGCGGCACATCTGTAACTGGAGCAGTGGGTGTGGGATGGAGTAAAGTTTCATTTGTATGGTTTCAATGAAAGTTGTATATGATTTGTAAAAAAACTATTGATATGTTTTGTAAAATGGTACTATTGGTATTTTTTGTATATTTGTGTAATTCTCCCATAAAGAAATAACATATGTATAAATTGTTCATACAAATAAACTTGTGACCAATTTAACAGCACCAAATTTTGATTTTCTAGCTAAACTACTGAACCATCCAACATTTTTTTTTTTAATTTTAGATTTTGTAACGCAAAGGTTATTATTGCACCTTATGAGGACCTATCAGCTTATATTTGAAAATCTCTTATCAACGAGGGTCGCATTCTAGGGGTTGCGATTTACTTTTGTTTTTGTTTCTAAATTTCAGTTTTCGAGTTCAAAACGTTTAGAACAATATGTCTTGAAATTAAGTTTCTTAATTCATAAGTTCGGACAGTTAACTACTGGCTAAAGCCTAAATACTTGCACTACAGAGTGGTTAATCATGTACTACACCTATCTCACTAACAAAAAATTTCACTATGTGTCTTCCATAGGGACTGGGTTTGAGAGTTTGCTCCCATCTACAAATATTTTAGCAAAATACTCTCTTATGGTCCGGAGCCAACGCTTCAAGTTACCAATTTGCAAGTGTTATATTTTAAGGAGAGGTCTATTTGGAGAATACAAGAATAGATTAGAGGGGGGTAAATGCTGCCCAGATAATATTTTTTCTAGGAGATATGAGATTCAAGGGCAAGTGTTGCCTAAGAAAAATGAGACAAAGGCAAGTGCTGCTTTTTAGACAGTACTTATGACCAAGTGCTGCCAAAGCAACATTTTCTCTAAAAGAATGTGAAATTCAAGGAGCAAGTATTGCCTAAAAAAGAGGGGTCAAAGATAAGTGTTGGCTCCAGACCATAAGATTCATACGAGTATTTCCGTCCGAAATATATTTATTAAATTTAGTGGGGCACATTTTTACAAACTACAGTCATGTGGAGGTAAATAACAAAAAACCATTGCTTATGGTGTCATATTTCTTTAAATGATCTTATCACTTAGGCCACAAAGCCTAGTGGACTTCAGAATAATAATTGGGAGATTTACATATTATGACACTGGAGACAATAGTTTTCTTTTTTGACCCCGTTTGTAAACAACTGTCATGTGGAGGCAAAACTTTCACTATATGTATCCGCTTATCCTTGGTTATAGTTTTTTATCCACATTTAAGAATGGTTAAGCAAAATGGCCTCGAGGGGCAACACTTCAAGTTATAAATTGACAAGTGCTACCTCGGGGGCAACACTTTAAGTATGAATTGACAAGTGCTGCAAGTGCTACTTGCGAGGGAGCACTTCAAATATCTGGGAAGAATGTTGAAAAAGATAAAAGGTCAAGTGCTACCACGGGGCAGCACTTGCAGCACTTGTCAATTTATACTTGAAATGTTGTCCCAGAGGTAGCACTTGTCAATTTTATAACTTGAAGTATCTCCTCCGTGGTAGCACTTACTTAAAGTTAGTCGATGCCATTCTTGCAAACTATTTTAAACGAGGTCAGTTAGGCAAACGATTGCCTAAGGTGTCATAGTTGTGTAATTCACCCAAGAAGAAAAACCATTGCTTATGGTGTCATATTTCTAAATGATCTTATCATTGAGGCCAAAAGGCCTAGTGGACGTCAGAATAATAATTGGGATATTTACGTAATTATGACACCGGAGACAATAGTTTTCTTTTTTGACCCCATTTAACATGATTTCGCAAAAATGATCATTCGCCGTTAATATTGTACGAAAATACCCCTAGATCTACACCTAATTAATGACGCACGTTCTTCCTCCCTCTCCAGATAAATGCCTTGAAGTCTTGGCAGGGCAATACTTGTTATCGACTCCTTCCGCTCGTGTCCAATTAAATTGCTTTGAAATCTTGGCAAATAGGCAATCCTTGAAATCTTGGCAAAACAACACTTACCCTCGGCCCATTCACCACGTCTCCAACTAAATTGCTTTGAAATCTTGGCAAATATACAATACTTGCACTCCACCCCTTCTCCTAACTAAAAGTGCGTCTCGACGCCTTCACCCCTTTTCACACACTAAATTACCTTGAAATCTCTGCAAATAGGCAATACTTTCCTGAAATCCTCCATCCCCTCCCAGCTAAATTGTGTTGAACTCTTGGCAGGACAACAATTGCCAAGCTAGAGGTTATTTACATAAATTCATGAAAATTCTGGACAAGCCCTAGAAATTAGTCAAATTAAAGGGTCTCAGGTGAAATTAGAGGAGAAAAGAGGGAGGAGACAAACAAGTGTTCGCACTTTACTTTAACTATCCAACATCTCAATGTCAATGCCCGATTAATTTGAACTTATGACTGATAAACTCACGAAGGATAAAGCATTTCTACCAAAATGTTATCTACTCCTAGAGCTTGACTCGGAAACCTCTCGCCAAATAAGCCCACTAAGTTGGGTCTTGGGGAGAGGGAAATAGAGGAAGAGGAAGGGGGTGATGGTGGCGGATTAAACCGCTCATATTCTATTTAAATAGCTCGTTCTATTAATGATTGAGCATTCTAACCAATCCACCCTATTTTTGGTGACTCACTTTTATTTCCCTACAAAAGGTCACATTTAATTCGACTAGAAATATGACTTTATTTTTTGTGTAATTTATCTGTTGTATATTTATTTTATAATATTGAAATTACATGAACGTGATATAAGCATTTCAAGGAAAAATTATTATCCTTGTCATGAATTGTCGACGGTGTCAATTATTTCTTATAGTAGAGGTCATTAATCTTAACTCTTGAAAATAGTTAAAACTATTAAGTTGATTATCTAACTAAAATTTAAGAAACGACAAAAGGTCAAAGATCCACCGAACTACTGTAAATGGTCCAAAACGCCATATGTTAACTCATCGCCGTGAGCCGAATGGCTCATATATGCCATTTTGCCCAACTTTACACTAACAGACTTGATTTTAAACTTTTAAAATATATTTTCTCCATTTTTAACTATAAGAAAAATCACATGGACCTAATTATGCTTTGGGTTATTTTTTACTTAACTCTTAAAGTAGTGAGCTATTTTATACTGCAACCATTGATTATCAAAACATTTATATATGGAGAAAAGAGGGCGGGGGTATTTAATTGGAGTCCATTTGGTTTTTTTTATTAATTAAAAATGGATAAAATAAATTTTAAAAATTTTAATATAGGTCCATTAGTGTAAAATTGGGTAAAATTTCACATATGAGCCATTGGCGTCACGGTGATGGCATGATTTGGATAGTATTTTAACGGTTGGCATTTTTGGTAATTTACGATAGTTCAGTGACATATTCGATCTTTTTTTTAAAGAAATACTGTAATAGTGCACATTACCTAATTAAATTAAATATAATTAAAAGCATAATTATATTTCCAATTCTCAAGAAAAACAAGTAAACTATCACGAGTAGGGCACGTCATTTCTAAGAGAAAGTGATGGGACAAACAACAGCAGATCTAACAAGAAGTTTAGAAGGTACTCTTTTAAATCGAAATTCATAACGTGTGATTCTAAATTCATTATAGGAGACAAGTCAAGGGTGCTAGTAGCTTTTAGATATGATTTTGATAGAATCCAACAACTTTAGTTAAAATTTTAAATATACATTAAGAAATTCGCTAAATAAGTATAGAATTAAGTCCAAAACTCAATTAATAGCATTTGAGATTGCTGCCGCAAAATTATATAAATGTCAAATTCTGAATCCGGAGACAAATGGCCTCTATTTTCTGTAATGGAACTTCTATTTCGTATTTTACATGAGAAGCCACAGCCGAAGAACTCCTTTCACACCTTTCCTTGTTTGCAAGAAGGCATCCATCCAAGTGGGAAAAAAGGAAAGATGGTGGTTGGTGAAAGGCAGGAAAGCTATTGAGACAAAGAAATTAAACAACAAACATGTAGATAAGTAGTAATAAAGAAAGAATAATTAGAGGAAAACAAGTGAGTCTAGAACAAAAAGGAAGCGATAGTGTGGGGTTTAAGGGGATGGTGGGGGGTCAAGAAAGCTCAGCTGCCCAACCAAACTTTAGAAACTTCCAATACGTCCAAGTGCCATGAATCAAATATTTTTCAACATCTTGTTTTTTTGGTTGACGTGAAAAAGATGTTAATCTGAGGACATGGTAAAAATATACTACTAATTTAAGTTTTACTATTATAATACGCAGACTTGTAGCACCGCGTTCTAAAGTACCCATGGTCATGAATTCGACTGTAGCTCTGGCACCTTACCAGTTACCACCAGTCTTCTCGCCATTATCCGATAAGTTTTAATAGAAATCACGGCGACTAAATTTGGCTCCGATCAACATACATTGTAAGCTAATAGTAAAAATATATAAGTACTGGGTATTTATAAACTCATGACACATATTAATAGTTTTGACACGATCCGAAATCCGGTTAGGCCGTGCGGGCACCCGACATCTTCCCCTAGACCCGTCGGGCGAACCCTTACCAATTAAATTAGGAAAATAAATATAATAATTCATAAATAAGGACAAGACTTTAAAAAAATTTACAGACATACTGATACCTCTAAGCTGTACAACAGAAATTACAGCTGACTACCCAATATGCTAGGTTTAGGGCTATCCAGACCAGACATCTAAGAGTACAAAAGAAGACAAATACCTCCTGAAGGGAGCAAACTGCAACTGAAATGATAACCAATAAACTGGTGGCCATCCGAAATAAAAGCTGGCTCACCCTGACAGCTGAAGTTGTCTACGCTCCTTCACAACGTGGCGAACTCAATCCTGGAGCGAACCTGCCGAAACGAAATAGATAGACAAGAAAGAAACAACAAACAAGGTGAGTCAAAGGACTCAATAAGTGGGGCAGACTAGCCACCTCAAAAAATAGGATAACTAGCCAGGGAGAAAAGAAACAGATAAACAAAATTCCTTTTATTTAAATTATGAAAAGGCAGAGCCAGATAATAACTAGAAACACGTATGGAATCACAAACTCATTAAAACCAGGAACGTAAGATAGCCAGAACATAGAGGTATCCCGAACATATTAACAATCAGAAATACATCCTGTTGCGGCGTGCAACCCGATCCATATATCCATCATGTTGCGGCGTGCAACCCGATCCATATATTCATATTGTCGAGGCATGCAACCTGATCCATATATTCATATTCCCGAGGCGTGCAACCCGATCCATATATTTATACCGTTGCGGCGTGCAACCCGATCCATATATTCATACCGTTGCGGCGTGCAACCCGAGATACGAGCCAGACAGATATAGGCAAACTGAGATACGGTATACATACCGCATATATAAAACACAACACGATAGTCACACAATAGTCAGCACGCGGTGCAATGAAATGGGATGAATGCAGTATGATGCAATGGTGTCACATGTGCCAAATAGATGGAGCGGAATCCTCCTGCTCCGGGGGCGGAATCCTCCTACGCTCAATATGATGCAATGGAGCGGAATCCTCCTGCTCCGGGGGCGGAATCCTCCTACCCTCAATATGATGCAATGGAGCGGAATCCTCCTGCTCCGGGGGCGGAATCCTCCTACCCTCAATATGATGCAATGGAGCGGAATCTTCCTGCTCCGAGGACGGAATCATCCTACCTTCAATATGATGCAATGGAGCGGAATCCTCCTGCTCCGAGGGCGGAATCCTCCTACCCTCAATATGATGCAATGTGCATACAAATGCAACACGATGTAATAATAACCCATCACCAGCGCGGGACTCTCATCGACAGCCGGGAAGTAGATGCCAACGCACAACCAGAGTACAATACTCAGATTCTCAATGCAATACCAATAACAGGACATAACATATAATATAAAATATAAGTTCAAATCTAAGGCGTAATGAATACGCCTATCGGCAGCTACACACGTAAGGAACACGTGGTAGAAAATCCACGAGGCCAGGTGTCTCCAAAGAAATGGATATAAATACTTACCTCTTCCAAAGTTAACACTGCTGCCCAACAACCGCTTTATTCTTTTGGATTCATTGCCAAACGATCACACTGTGTTCAATGAGCAGAAAAATATATCAAATAGGGATAAAGGCTTCATTCCTCACATCTTAGGGCAATCCGGGTAGGAACCTGACACCCTATTCGCATACGCAATACGCAGGCCAGGCCTATGTACAGGGTTTATGGTCACATAACCAAACCCCAAATAAATTACATTTATATGTTGCCCATAATGCACTAAGTACGGATATATAATTAATTCCATTATCGGGGTCCATTTGACCCTTTAAACTATCAATTTACGTCATTAGGGCGATGTCTAATATCCCTATTTTTACCGTAAAAATATATTCAAACATATGTAATAAACTCAAATAACATATTAGGATCATTACCTGAATATTTCAGGGTGAAAATTCTACTCTTTTCCGGCCCCTTTTCTCATTTTTTGGCATTTTCCCCTCACTGACGTTTTTACATTTCTGTCTGCTTCTGCATCACTTTTCATTCTGTCCGTACTTAGCTACTTAAAGTAGCATATATAACTTTATGCCACCGCCATTATTAACTTTTGACTTTTTCTATTTTTTTTGTTTTTTTATATTATATTTTCTTTTCTTAACGAAAATTGAAACGGTACCCTACAATATTCGAAATAATTTCAACTTTTGCATACAAGTTATACAAAATATATGTAACATACTCGCGAAGACGGATCTCAAATTGGACACCCGAAACTCAAGATGCGAATTTAAATAAAAAGAAGTCAAATTATTTAACTTTCGGCATTTTAGCGGAAACTAGCCGAACAACATCGAAATTCACTTTCGAAAGTTCACAAAAATCACAAATAATCATACGAACCTAACGGCGCTTTCGGATTTCGAATTGGAGCTCATTCGGCAAAACCGAGCTCGAAAATCTCTTTTTAATATTTATTGCCAATAAAAACTGAATCCTTCTTCCGATGCCTACCAAACGAGGTCTGATTTAGCTCAAATTTTACAGACAGGTTCTAATTGACATTACGAATATTTTAAAATAATCGGCACGCCAATCGGAGTCCTAACTTCCGAAACGACTGACCGAAGTCGTTTCAAGTTTGGGGTAAGCACTTGATGGTGATAAGTTTACACCATGTATGTGTGTGTGTGTGTGTTTTTTTTTCCGATTAATTTACGTAGTTAAAATAATAAATCTAGAAGCCTTAGAAGAGTATCTAGCATGATACTCTTTACTAGGGTTTTACCAGTCTTACTCTGAACTCGTCTCAATTCACTTACTTAAAATTAATAAATATATTCCCAATGAAATGATGGGGGAACTAACATTAATAAACAAACAATTAAAATAAACACTAACAAAAGTAAGGTACATCTCGGTACGATTTCAATATGCCAATATTAAATGAAAATAGCTAAGGTGTGATAGGCAGCAATTAGTACTTTATAATAATAATGGTGGAAAGTTAATTCTTTTGGTGAATTATTAGGTGTTTTAAAAAACTTTAATAGTTTTAACTACTGTACTGTGCATATTGCGTCCTAACTTGAAGAGTCGTTTATGACTTTCAACATTATTTTTACGTAAAATTAGAGAAGCACAAGAAGTCAATAAAGTCACTTTGTTTCCAACGGAAAATCCAAAAATATATTACCAGGGGAAGGGAAAAGCCATTTGCACGTTAGTTGTTAATTTAGAAATTTTGAAATAAGGAAAAAAATGTATATTTCAGCTCCCCTAAGTTGAATGCATAACGTAACAAACAAACATTGGAAAGAAAATATTTTAGAAGAAGACAAATATTGCGATTTTATCCCCTTTGGCATAACTTTTTATAGTATGATATTACTACTTGCTTCCTACTATTGACTGGTCAATAGTATAATTTTATATACTGTACTAAATTGAACAACACCAATATTCTTAGTCATACCTGTGATGTTATCTATTCCTCGTTTTGAAAAACATGGATATGTCGAGGCCCTACACGTACACAATTACTATAGATTATCAAGGAAGTCCACTTGATGGTAACTTGAATGGACTTGGGATTTGATTTTGGTTTTATAATTTTTAAAAAGAGTTGTTTCTTATGGGAAATAATACTCCATAAGAGTGTGCTTGGACGAACTTTTTTCCAAATAAATATTGTTAGAGGACATTTCTATTATATATTTTGAAACTTTCCTCTAATTTGTTTTTGGTATTCCAGAAACATATGGTTTGATTTGCCGATCGAACCCAAATTCTTTATATATAGAAGAAATCTAAGCGCCACATTTTGTTTGTGTGAAAAGAAAATAGAGACTTTTGTGAATTGGCCTTTTGTACTCGTTCGTCTAAATTTTAAATAAATTGAATAAGATGAATGTAGCAAATATATATATTTTACACAAAAGAAATTATTGTTTCTTAAGAAAACAAATATTGTTCTATAGTTTGGGGTTTTACTTTCAAATTATATTGTTGATGAACTTGCATTTCTTTTGTTGGTGCTGATATATGTCGTCAAACTTGTTTATTATACTTGTAACTAACTGGAGCATGAATTGGTAGAATTAATATCATACTCTCCTTCAGTAGATCAAGCAATTTTAACAAAGGGAGGTAAAAAGTTGAATTTACAACCTAAAGAAGTTTCAAAAGTAATTTTTATATATACAAAGAAAAATTATTTTTAGCTTAGCTGTTTATACCTTACAATTTTCCAATGAAGACTGTTCGGATACATGAGCTACCTCCTTTGGCTGCAGTTCCCCTTCCCAGGATAATATAAAAACTAAAGAAACATAAATAACAGAGTAATTTTATTCTTGTACAGTCCTAATTGGAACCTTCCATCCTAACTCGACAATATTTGGTGTTAGAGTCGTGAAACAACATTCTAAACCTAAAAGTGGGAACAGTTTGAAGAACTAAGCCTTATAACTACATTAATTAGCTAGTCTCTGTAGATTAATATATACGGAATAATATGCACACACATTGTTTAGATTCACACGTTTGTATAGACAAAGCGATACACGTAGCATTGTGGTATTTTACACAACGAATACTATATATTATCCATTTCCAACAAAGGGTCCAAGTTAATTAAATAAACAAACATTTAAATTATAAACACTGACCACATAAATAACTTTACACAATCGGTTCAATTTGATGTTGTGACAATCAGTTATTACTGTATTTCCAAATGACCACCACATTCAACTTGTACGAAGATTCTCTTGTTACATATCAACTTGAGATGTAGTGAAATAAATCTATACACAGCAAGTGTACGTAAATAAAGTTCTTAATTAAATAGTTACTTTCCCATACCCCATTTATTTGTGGGTAGCATCGCACTAGATATGTTGTAATTAAATAACTCCCCTTATTTTAATTCATAATTTATCTCTCTTTCTATTTTAGTGGATTTATTTTATTTTCCATTGGTTTCAAACTTCCTTTTCATATTTAGTACTCCCTTTGTTTTTGTTTATGTGGCTGCATTTACTTATTAATTAGTCTATTCCAAAAAAATAACAACAATTTAAATTTTGAAATAGTTCAACTTTCAAATTTCATACTTTATCTGTACTAATGATTTATAGTCATACAAATATCTATAATTTATCTTAAATCTCAAATTTCAAAAGTCTACATTTCTTTTCTAACATTTGTTCTAATTCAAACTATGTCACATAACATGGAGAAGAGGAAATATTAAAATTTTAATTGGGCATTAATTTTAAGAATGAAATGAAATGACATAACATGCATATACAAACTTTTAATTTAAGACTACGAGATTCGAAGGGATTCTTTATATTCTTAAATTTCTTACATAAGCACATTAATTAAGACACACTATATTCTTAAATTTCTTACATAATCACATTAATTAAGACACATTTAATGAAACGAGGGAGAATATATATGACTTTCTCCTTTCTGTTTTTTCTTGTTCAACTAGTATATAAGATGAGGTAAGCACAACATATGCGTTTCTATCTTTCATTTATGTGAAAGAAAGAAGGAAGAAAGAGAACAAAAGTTTGAAAAAAACTCTCTTGCATTTCTCATGAACTGCGGTGTCGTGTTGGGTTTCTACTGCTGGGGTTGGGAGTTCTTAACTGCCCTTCTTCTCTTCTCCGCCCCCTCTTCTATCTAGCAATTTTCTCCAAATTAATTTTGTAGATTTTTTTTTTCAAACAAGAAAAAAGGGTTGTTTCTCTTCTTTTTTAACAAAATTCTTGGAACTTTTTTTTTTTTCTAAAAAAATAATGATGGAGGTACTAGAAGAAGAGCAAAGTAGTGAGAGTAAGAGTTTGTTAGAGTATGTGAGAAAGTCATCACCATCACCATTCTTGCTGAAAACATACATGTTGGTGGAGGATCCGGCGACGGACGACGTTGTTTCTTGGAACGCCGATGGGACGGCGTTTGTAGTGTGGCAGCCAGCAGAGTTTGCAAGAGACTTACTTCCAACACTCTTCAAGCACAGCAACTTTTCCAGCTTTGTTAGGCAGCTCAATACCTATGTATGTTATCCTCCTCTTATTCTCCCCCTCCCCCCTCAATAAAAAGCTTATGTTTGATTAATGGACTTAAATACAAATAACCGTTACATTTTAAGAAGTAAGAATCTAAAAAGGTAAAGAAAATTTACTTAGTATAATAGGTTAAAAAATATTATGATATAGCGTAATTTTCTTTTAAAATGTCATTAGTATTTATAAGTTAAATTTTAGAGTAAATCAGATTATCCTTCATAACCGATATTAATTAGAGTATAAGTTATACACATCATTAGTGTATACACCGGGTTACCTTTAACTATTGGTGCATGATATTACAAACTCACTTTGTATTGAGGATTACCTATAAATATCTTCTGAGTAAATCTTCTGACGGTGTGTATAATTATCATCAATTAAGTAAACATGGATATAAAAGAGTCAATACCAATTAGTTTAAGGTTGAAACTCAGGGTTGAAGTGAAAAAGAATTAGCGATTTATAATCCCTTCTGGTGCTGTTACCACTTTTGGTAATCGTTTTAGTTTGTTGTTCACAAACAACTGCTTACCTCTAGTTGCTTCTAATTCTAAAACAAGAAAAAGGAAGACAACAAAATAAAGAAAAAGAAAGACGATATATCCTTTTCAGACACATGTAGCTTGATGAATAAGTCAATTTGTTTGATTATGGTTAAATTAAACTGTTGTTTAATCTTTTTTTTTTCTTTTAATAATTCTTGTTGGTGATACAAATAGACAAAGGATCTTTTGTGGGCTCAACTAACAGGACTATAGTATAGATCATGATTTTGGCGTAGACATTAAATAAATGATTATATTAATGACATATATATCCTACTTAGAACTTAGGTTATAATTTTAGGTTATCAAGATAAGATGTAAAGTTAGTTGTCAAAAGCACATGCAAAGCACTCACAATGGTTAGCTAGCTTAATCGTTTGAATTAATTAAGTTGTCTTATTTCTACACTTTTCAATTAGCATGCGTAATAATAGTATCTTCACTATTTATTACCTACTAATTACTCATGTTTTCACTAATTAAGTGGAAACGATAGTGCCGTATACACTCATATATTCTGGACACAACTATGATTAGGCAAGAAGGACAACAAATTCTTCTTGTACTTGTAGTGACAATCATCTGATCATACTAATGGAGATTAAAAAGTATAATAAATATTTTCATCGATTCAAGAGTTCCTCATTATTGATTAAACTTGTGAAATTTGCTTTCTTCTGAAACAATTATAATCGATTTATAAATTATTTTCTCGTTTGATTATTTGCTACATATATTGAGCTAGATTAAGTTCGAGACAAGTTGCATATGACAACGTAACATTTTCAAATTTTGAACAATATGTTTATTTGCCATGACATAATTCTTGAAATTTATTTTAATATGATAATCAACTTTGAATGATACTAGGGTTTCCGTAAAGTTGCAACAAATCGATGGGAGTTCAGCAATGACAAGTTCAAAAAGGGAGAAAAGGATTTACTATGTGATATTCGTCGAAGAAAAGCATGGACAAACAGGCAACAGCCAAATAACAGCAACAACAATAACGGACAGAACCAATGTGTCAATAGTAAGAAAGAAACAGATGAAGATCAAAGGTCATCATCAACTTCATCATCATCTGAATATAGTGTCCTTGTTGATGAGAACAAAAGGCTGAAGATGGAGAATGGAGTCCTTAGCTCTGAACTTTCAGTCATGAAAAACAAGTGCAAAGAACTAATTGACATTGTTACCATGTTTGCCAAAAATCCTGAGAAAGAAGAAAAAGAAAAGCAACAAGATGAGAGGCCAATGTTGTTTGGAGTAAGGTTGGAAGTTCAAGAAGAGATGGAAAGGAAGAGAAAAAGAGCTGAAATTACTGAAACAGCTAGTGTTTTTCTCTCTCAATTATGCAAATGAAGTAAGAAATATAGTGCCACTAAAACCCAATTAGTGGTTAAAAACTTAGTAAAATAATAATGCGTAGACTGTTTTTATATCATTTCATGCATTGTAGAATAATTAGCATGTAGTGACTACTGATCAACGGGATCGGAGATACTTGATCCCTAAGTTGTAAAAATTACAAGTGTTATATATTTCACGTGAAATGTTAACACGACATATAATTAAAAATGCATTTATTCCTATCATTGAAATTATATATCTTTTTACCATTACCATCCTTTCCAATTTATTGCTTTAATTTATTCGAACATGTTGACGTAACACGTAGATATTGTGTAATATCATAAAACTCTCTCTCAAAAGAAGAAAAAGTGTAGTTGTATGATATAATTTGTGGAATTAGAGATGGTCAAAATCCTGGAGATTCTTCATTAGAGACTCAAAATTCAACTTTATGTCGGACAATGTCTTAGATCTAGAAGAGGAAAGTGACAAGACAATGTTCAATGAATTGAGATATACAAATACAAACATGATGTTACATGCATCTTTACATATGATATAGAATTGCATGTTGGCTATGAACGACAAATATTTTTAAATTGATTTGATTGATGAATTAAAGTTACTTTCAATAGCAGCAAAAGCTTAAAGGCATTTGTAATATAATCAAAAATTGATTTGAAGACTTGACTATTTCGATCCTACAAGAAGGAAAGAAAGAAAAAGTGATTTGTAACCCTAAAAAAGACGTACTCGAATGAAAGAGTAGAACTTTGAATTAAAGAATCTAAAGTCATGACAAGAATTTTCAAAAGTCGGCTGAAAAGTAAAAGCATACATATATTATTCACATGAAGATCATAACAAAATTATTTCACTTGTATAAAGCGTGGGAATTACTCTTCCATCTGTTTACCAACAGTGATAACTCTATCGTGTGTGATTGATTTTGAAGATTGGCTTGTACTCTTATGAATGTAGAAGGTTGCACATATATTATAGCTTCAAAATATTTAATAAACCATTAAGCCATTTAATAACGAGCAGACCTATAATTGGTGAATAATGTTCACCAAATAATTATACTCAATTGTATATATCGGTTAAATATCACTTCTTATATACACTAGTCGATACCTATATAATCATTCTTCAGAAGTCGATATATCATTATAATCTTGGGCTCTGTTTTTTTTCTTTTTGTTTGTGTGTGAGTGTTTTTTTTTCCCCCCTGTTTCCTTCTCTTTTGATCCCTTTGGCTTTGATCACCCTCTGTTTGGCATTTAGGGAAAGAAGTCAAAAGGAAAGCGAAGGAAAACTAGTTCCTACTTTTTGTTGAACAAGACAAAGGAGAACATTTCAAATTAATCTAACGCTTTTAGAAGTTGTCTGTATAATAGCGTTCCAGTCAAATACCCCATCAATTTCAATTTATATGATCCATTTTGGCTTCTGCATGGAGTTTACAAAATAAATGAAAGCTTTTGCAATGTGTGGTAACAAATCTTATTGTTTGTGTGATAATACAAATTTTGAAATTTGTGATATTAGACATGCCATAACATTTATGTTGCTATAATAAACTCTTATTAAGATTGAAATGAAAAATTGAAGTTAAGTTATTTAATTTTCAAGTATAGAAGTGCGTCTTTATTTTTTGAATAGTTATTAAGAAATAGTAATGACATATATATTGGTTCACTTACTCAAACTGACATACATTAGCCTTTTACCAACTATCCTAAGGTGTAGAATCTAGATATTGAAGTGTGAACTTGAGGACGAAAGTAACCTCCTACTATGTGAGAAGTTACTTTCACACGGTACTGATTTTACTTTTCATTATATTGCTATGATCAGGTTTCATCCAGTATATTCATGACCAATGAAAAACACGTTTTGTTACATATGACTAATGGTGTTCACGATTTGGATAAAAACCGAACCAAACCGAAAACCAACCGAACCGATAAAAAAGACCGACACTTTGTTGGATATGGTTTGGTATGGTTTTGAATTTTCAAAAACCGTAAACATTTGGGTTGGTTTGGTTATAGGAAAAAAAAAACTGAAAAATTAACCAAACCGAACCGACAATTATAAATATAATTTTTATAATTATATACATTAATATTTAATATTTTATATAAACTTTTTAAGTATTTTATATATTTTCAAATTTCAATGATAGTTAACGTGTCTGGACTAGAGTTAGTGTGACAGTTTTGGAGAACCCTGTACCTTTAATGGTCTGAAGAATCAAGTCCAACAATTAATGGTGAACTAAATCTTAGCAGTTAGTAGTAAATTGCTGTATTTTTTTTTAAAGAAGTGCATAACCTATTTTATACTTAGTACTTGTTCAAGTACTTTAATTGAGTATATTATAGTCTGGTGGATATAAAGTACTAGTAGAAACTACAAAGTACCCTTTTGTATTTGGAGATTGAGAAATAAAAGAGAGGAACATGCATAAGCCCCTCTCTAATATGCTAATGAAGATATGAATGTCATAAAAGTAAAAATTCCCAACATTAGCAATTCAAACTTTGACAAAGGCCAGATTGTTGAAGCTGTAAACTTTGATGACGCTGAGGTTGGTTTTTGGAGGGCGGCAAAAGTGTGCTTGCTTTTCTGCTTCTACTATTTAGAAGCCTCTTTGAAACAGGACTATTTGATCTGTTGGACTTGTGTAACTTCCAGGGTATTTGAATGGCTTAGGAACCTTAAGGCGATCGAGGGTATTTTCACTTTTGGTTATGTATGATTTGAAATTTGGCACACTACTTCTACTTTGTACATTGAAGCCATAATTTTATACACACTTATCTATCACATGTTGTAATCAATATTCAAGAAAATTCCAGCTAGTCAATGATCAATTCTATATACAAAATAAATCACATGTCCAACAGTCATTGTGATTTGTAAAAAAAAAAAAAACCGACTAACCTAACCAAACCGACATTAACCAAACCGATGGATATGACTTTTATTAGGTTTGGTTTGGTTTTAAGAATTTAAAAACCGAATATATTGGTTTGGTTATGGTTTTAACCAAAAACCAACCAAACCAAACCGTGAACACCTCTACATATGACAGATAATAAATTCACTGTCGCTCTGTCCTTTGAATTTGTCAGATATTGCGTATGAGAACAAAAATCCTTCTCTTAAACTTGTCTCAGCCCCACCTCTGTCTCTTCAACTCATGCTACAACAACACCATCTTATAAAATGAAACAAATTAAATATTTTAAGGAGTTAGATTGTCTCTATTGTCACTCAACTTTGGGTAATAGGCCACCATGATCACTTATATTTGTTTTGTCTTTCTATGGTCACTCAACTTTGGGTATTAGGTAATCATGATCACTTACATTTTTTTTGTCTTTCTATGGTCACTCAACTTTACCCAGTTAACTCTCATGGTCATCCAACACAAAATTCTACAAGCCTCTGTTGAATATATGCTGACGTGACAACTTTATTATTATTTTTTTAATGCAAACTACACCAACCACTTTAGACCCCACCCAGCCCCTAACCAACCCAAGAATTGAATTTAGCAGAACTTTCTTACTGCAAAACAACTTGTTTTTTTTTTCTGTTTCTTTTATCTTTTCCATATTTCATCCTAATTTAGCAGAACTTTCTTACTGTAAAACAACTTATTTTTTTTCTGTTTCTTTTATCTTTTCCATATTTTATCCTACAAATTATATGTAACAGTTATCGTACCATTACAAAGTGAAAGGAATAAAATAAAGCATCAAACAAAAAGGAAGCATATATTATCCAAAGCAAAATGAAGACATCAAACCATTGTAAAATTATTTAAATTCTTCAACGGAAAATATAACCATTTTAACCATATAATTAACTTATTTACAACATATCCTATAAAACTGCTGTCTATTACTTCTTCTTCCAAGGGATCATAACCATTTTAACCAGCAAAACGATATGCTATAGTCAGTTCATTTAACATCAATTTGAAGCTATTATCATATCTGCTAAATTGATATCAATATCAACTATAAAAAACATGTATATAAATAAAAGCAGTACTACTTAAACAAACGGTAAAATATCTTTATAATTAATTAAAAATATACGCCACTTAAATAAAAAATCATGCTTATAAAATGCATGAATGCAGCTAACTCGTCAAGGTCAGACAACCAAGTTTAACTCGGATTGGAGCTGGGTGGGGTTTAAAGTGGGTTGGTATTTTTTTTTTTTCATTTTTTGTAATTTGCATAAAAAATAAAGTTGTCACGTTAGCATATACTTAACGGAAGTTTGTAGAATTTTGTGTTGGATGGTCATGAGAGTTTGCTGGGTACAGTTGAGTGACCATAGAAAGAGAAAACAAAGATAAGTTACCATGATGACCTATTACCCAAAGTTGAGTGACCATAGAAAGACAAAACAAAAATAAGTGACTATGGTGGTCTATTACCAAAAGTTGAGTGATCATAGAGGCAATTAACTCTATTTAAAGTTGACAAAATACATAGATAACCCTTTTAAGGTTGGCTCCAATTACCACTTGAAAACTTCAACTTTCCAAGTGATCAGATAGACACTTCTCTTAGTTCCTATCATGTCTCTGGAACACACTCGCATGTTAAGTTTGCTGCGTGAAACCCAAACGATGTGACGTGTAAAATATGACCAAGAACTATTCAACACATCATATCCATGTTGGCAAATAAAACAAATAATAAAAAGTGAAAAATTGACACATGCAATTTTCTTAGAGAAAAGACATGATTAAAATTTAATTGAAAAAAGAAAAGTAAATAAAGAAAAATCCTTCCCCCTTCTTCCCCCAATACAATCTCGTTGTTGTTGTTCCCAACCCCCCACCACCCACCTTCTTCCTCTACTACAATATCGCTGCCCGTTGTTCCCACAACCCCCTCCTTATTCTCTATGGGTGGAAACACGATTCTCGGTCCGCCTGCAATTACATGCATTTTCTCGACTCTTTTGTTAAACTCATAGAAAATGGAGAACCCAAAATTAGTGCTTAATTCGGCTCCGGTCCCTTTGAATTCTGGTGACAATCACTCACCAGAAAACATGGTTGATTCTTATGCTTTTGCGCGATGATGACTAGTCATGCCGCCGGATTCCAGTGATTGACATTTTTCACAAATCCATTTTTTCCTTCAGTCTAGTGTTGATTCTTAGTAGAATTCTTTGATTCTTTAGATAAGTGTTTTTTATTGTGAAAATTAGTGGCAATTGTTGGCGAAGAAAGATGAAGGAAATGGTAATTTTGAGCAGACACACGATGGAGAAATGGAAGAGAAGGTGGAATCAAAACAAGGTGCAACTGGCCTCACTTGAAAAAAAGGTTATTTAATTTAAAACAAAATAACATACTAAGGGTTAGGGCTGTTCATTTTTCGGTTTAAACCGATAAATCGAACCGATAAAAAGTTAATGGTTTATAAATATTGGGTTATCGAGTTATCGGTTATTTAACGGTTTGCAAAATTTTTTAATTGGGTTATCGGTTCGGTTGTCGGTTTTGAACATTTTCTTATTGGTTAAACCGATAACCCAATAAGGTTTTCAAATTAACTATATTGCGCTTATGTGCATAAAAGTAGTATACTTAATTACTATTAGTTGGAACTTGAAAACCTCAAACCCTAGTCTTCTTTTACTTGTGTAGCTTTCAAGTCGCCCCATCCATTTCAACCACTGATTTACTATTTCACTCCTTGCCTCCTCCATTAGTTTATAGAATAATGAAGTATATTTGAATCTGTTCTTGATTGCTTTTTTGAATATGGCGAATACTATAAGAGGCATTTGAATTCGCTGTGAAAATAAAGCCGATTTTGTATTGAATGCAATCATTTAAGAGGTATTTTTTAACACTTGTTAGGCCTAAGTTTCTTAACAGTTAAACCGAAAACCGAACCGATAAGAACCTAAAACCGATAACCCGAAAACCGATAGCTTATTGGTTCGGTTATTGGTTTAGCACTTTTAAAAACCGAAAACCGATAGTCCAAACCGAGAAGGTGCAAAACCGAACCGAACCGACCGATAAGCACCCCTACTAAGGGTCCTAACACGCTATAATTTAAGTGAAATTCACACATATTGCCACGTCAACATTAGGTATGCACGAGACACAGTTTTGGCAAGAAGAAGTGTGCATATGATTATTTGGAAAGTTGGAGTGTTCAAGTGAGAATTAGAGCAAACTTTAAGGGGTCATCTATACATTCAGCCTTTTAAGTTCGACCTCTACTTTAAAGGGTCATACAATACAACAATTTCGCCTTAGCTCTAAACAAGTTAAAGTCGATTGACTATGTAAATCCTCACTTACCATGTTTCACCATCTAAATTCATCAGCCCAACACTATACACAATAAAATACAATAAAAAGCACTAAAACTTATATATCTTCTCGCATGAAAATCTTTGATATTACTAAAAAAACGTGAAGTAAACATACCAACATGATTTGAAACATATTACCAGGTTGAGGTACTTGACAGCCAACTATGAGCACCATGCCTTTTTAAGTTTTCTTGGGAAAGTTTCATAAAAACTACTCCCTCGACACACCTACCGTTTAAGCACTTCCTGTATTCACAACCCAATGTCTGCCATAAACCTGTATTTGCTACATGCAAGACCAAGATACAAAAATCCTTTAAACAGACATGACTGAAAGCACTTTCGACTACCATAGTGGGCTCTATAAGAGGACGACACACATTAAGAACACGGCCAATTAGAGGGGATGAGATGTTTCAATCATCAAAATGTAAGAAGCGATGCCTATGAGGTACACTATTTTTTTAAAAAGGCACTCAAGACCAGCTTGCGTATACCCTTTGACTATTCCATCAGGTACTTGCCACCTCCCGTCAACACGTATGGGATAACTCCGCCCAACAAGGCTTAGGGGAAATTAGGGGAAAAAATGACAGACCGGTGCACAAAGCATCCCGCGTTCACGCAGAATTCGGGGAAGGGCCCCCACCCAAAGAGGGGCGATGTACGCAGCCTAACTTGATGCAAGCAAGTGGCTGTTTCCACGGCTTGAATCCATAACCTATAGGTCACACGAAGACAACTTTACCAGTTGCACCAAGATTCCCTTCCCAACAAGGCTTAGAAAAATGCAAAGAAATCACCGCGGGCTTGCAAACACTTGAAAACTAACAGATTTTTCTAAGAATGAATTTGTGTAGTACCAGGGAGGGACATGAAATTGATATCCTTGAGCAAGGTGGCACACATCGCACTAGCCTGTTTAAAGCTAAAGAGTAAAGCTACCCACAACTGAGGCAAGGAAGTGACCAAAAAATTTTCGTTCCCCATCATTCCAAACTCATGATACTGTACTTGAGTAGAATAACGTGATGCTGCTGAAGATGCTACATTCAAAATGTGTTAGGATAAATGTATAACTACTGTACAAAGGGAAAGAGCCGTTACATGTAGGGAATGACCATGGTAACACATGTAGGCCATAAACAGTCTGTTATGGGAGCATATTTACACTTCCTACGTCTATGTAGCTGGATAATACTTAGAAATATGTCAGCTTTCAGAATAAGCAGACCCTCTTCAAACCGGAAAAATCAAGAGGGGAACAATGCCACTGGATGTGGTAGTATTCAGGAACTTGCTGCTAAATGATTAAATATCGATTCAAGTGTAGATTGCCCGACGCTGTACTCGGATATCCCTAGTTGGTTTCTGTTGATTCCAATAATTAGGAGGTTGGTGAAGCATTAGATAAGTAAGAACATACATTGTAAAAGAACTTCATATAAAATAAATCGTACCTGTTCCTTTCTATGTACCCGAAAACGTCAGCAAGTGAAAGACCTTCTCCGCAAGGCAACTGAAATTTTAAGAATCCATCAGTGGCTGAAGATGATGTCCACATGCAAAAGTTATATAATAACTGTCTCCAAGCTTTATCTATTAGAAAGTGCACACCAACACTTTGTACATTGTTTTTGTTTTGGAGATGTAAGCACATTTTCTGGTATGATTCATAACATCCCCGTCCTCATTAAGATATAAGTTGGACTTTTAATCTTATTGTTGCTGCTGCAAACACTTTGGAGCCTAAGGAATATGAAGCTATTAAAGCTATATGAAGATGGACTAATTGTGAAGTGTAGTGACGAATTGGGCTTAAAGATTCAACCTACGCATAAAATATCAAGTATTTACAAAGAATTTACTTATACTAGCTTCAATTTAATAGATTCACATAATTGTCTATATATACTCTTATATTACGACATACCCCGTAACATTTATTAGCCATATCCCAAAACTCATACCCATACGTCGATCTGTACCCTGAATCCTAGGATTTAGGTAATGAAGAATAGGACATCTAGATCTATACTCCTATCACATACGTGCACCCATATCCATCTGCATTTCTAGTTGGATGCAATTTAAAATCCTGGAAAAACAAGAAACAAAAGGTGGTTGCAATATCCAGTGTTGAAGGCTTGAAGCTGAATATAGAGCCATGGCCGTTGCGACCTGTGAGCTCATATGGATCAAACAACTACTGAAAGGCTTGTTTGTGATAATCAGTTGTGCTCTATGATGCTTCTAATGTGGTTATCCATGAGAGGAGCAAGCACATAGAAACTGTCACTTAGTTAGAGAAAAGATACTCTAAGGAGACATTGTCAGAAGATCTTTAAAATCCAATGATCAGCTTGGAGACATATTTATCAAATCTCTCCCGAGTTCTCAAGTTGTTTATACACATAACAAGCTCAGCACATACGATGTGTAGCACCAGCTTGAGGGGGGTAGTTAGATAGGATATAGCATTGAAATAAATAGGGTCTTAGTCTTACAATGCCAAGTGTGGAAGCACACATTGTAATACATCTATATAAAGAGATAGAAGCATAAGGCACAATAGGCACACACCCATAAACTCTTTAACCTAGTATATTATATATCTCAGTGTATCTAAAAAAGCTTGTTATAAACGTTTTTATACTCCAAGCTTCACTAGCAGACAAAGATAATTAGCCTGGACTCTTATTGGTTAAATGTCTCATATATCAACAAGTGAGGAGTTATGGATGGCATAAGACTGGCAGAATTCACAAGGCATTACCTGATACTTAACACTCAATCCATTGCAACCTTCAAATGTCGCACCAGGAAATGAAGACTGAATGAATGAATCAATTTTGGAAAACTTCTCCTTAGCCAACCACCACTCACAGAATATTGGCAATGGGATTCCACCTAGCATGATTCCAGAAAGAACCAAGCAAGTAAACAAAAACTATTAATTCTCATAAGATGCAATTATCAGTGAAGATCATTTAAAGAAAAGCAGCAGAAGATTTTATTGACATAACGCATACGAGACAATCAAATTATGGTGAAAAATAGTAGAGCTCCAAAAGCCAAGAAATAGAATACAGGAGAACAACAATGTACCATCTCACCAAGTTCATGCACTGTCAAAAGATGTGATGCAAGTAAAGTTAATTTCCTAATAAGAAAAATCTATTGATTAAAATAGAATAGTTACTTATATTATTTCCTAGCATACTAGTGCCAACCAACGTAGATGATCATCGAGAAGGCTTTTCCAGCTGAAATGTACTTATTAAATAGAAAAATATTGAACATATCCCAATGTATTGCATTTTAAACATGACTCTCTCGAGTATGCATCTAATATCTCGGGTTGTTATTTGTTGAAATGTTCAACATTTTGTATATACAAAACACGGACCGTTATCAATAAATAATCTTCAATATTAGATACATACTCAAGAGAGTCGTGTTTACATTTTAAAATTGTTAGAAAGTCTAAGTTGTATATAATAAGTAGGGCTGTCATTCCTGTCCCACATTGGAAAAACATATGTAGTGTATCATGTCTGATAGTAACAAATAGGACTCCTTGTAATCACTATTTTTCATAATATAAGAAATAATATTTTCTTCCCGTGCTTTCTCACATGGTATCAGAGCCAGACGCATCCCAATTCTTTGCTCATCAATGTTGGGCCCCCATATTATGTTGTCCACGCACCAGTTGCCAAAAAAGGGCTGGGCGTGCGGGGAGGGGGGTGTTGAGTTCCCACATCAGTAGTGAATGTGGTATTGGCCTCCTTATATGGTCTTGGGTAATCTTCACTCCATGAGCTATCATGTCTCTTCAAGAATGTCTAAGGCAATGTTTTTCTCCATGGTGATCTTAAGGAGGAGGTTTATATGGAGTAACCACCTGGTTTTGTTGCTCAAGGGGAGTCTCGTGGTTTTTTGTGTCAATTGTGTCGGTCACTCTATGGTTTAAAACAGTCTCCTAGAGCCTGGTTTGGTAAGTTTAGTACAATTGTTTAGAAGTTTGGCATGACTCGTAGTAAAGCTGATTTCTCTGTCTTTTATCGGCATCTGCTCCAAATCTATGCATTTATTTACTGGGCTATATTGATGATATTGTTATCACTGACAATGATCATAATGGTATCACTAGATTGAAGCAGCATCTCTTTAGGCACTTCCAGACTAAGGATCTGGGCAGGTTGAAGTACTTTCTAGGTATTGAGGTTGCTCAGTCTAAGTCAGGTATTATTATTTCACAAAAGAAGTATGCCTTATACACTTGAAGAGACAGGAACGAAAGGTTGTAGGCTTATTGATATTCCTATGGATCCGAATGCTAAGCTTATGCCATGACAGAGGGAGCCTGTTAGTGATCCTGCGAGATACGGGCGGTTGGTTGGTAAGTTAAACTACCTCACGATGACTCGACTTGACATTTCCTTTCCTGTGAGTATGGTGAGTCAATTTACGAATTCTCCGTGTGATAGTCACTGGGTTGCAGTTGTTCGCGTTCTTCGGTATGTAAAATCATCTTCGGGCAAAGGATTGTTCTTCGAGGATCGAGGCCATGAACGAATTGTTTCAGATGTTGATTGGCAGGCAGGGTGTACCTATGATAGACGTTCTACGTCTGGTTATTGTGTTCTTGTAGGAGGTAGTTTGGTGTCTTGGAAAAGAAAGAAACAAAGTGTGGTTGCCCGATCTAGTGCAGAAGCAGAATATCGTGGAACGGCTATAGCTACTTGCGAACTAATTTGGATCAAGCAGTTGCTCACAGAGTTGAAGTTTGGAAAATTCATCAAGCTGCTCTTCATATTGCGTCAAACCCAGTGTTCCATGAGAGGACTAAGCACATTGAGATTGATTGTCACTTTGTTAGAGAGAAGACTTTCAGGGGACATTGTTACAAAATTTGTGAAGTCATATGATCAGCTTGCACATATTTTCACCAAGTCCCTTACTGATCCACGTATTGGTTATATTTGTAACAAGCTCGGTACATATAACTTATATGCACCAGCTTGAGGGGGAGTGTTAGAAATTCTAAGTTGTATATAAGTAGGGTTGTCATTCCTGTCCCACATTGGGAAAACATATGTAGTGTATCATGTCTGACATTATAAATAGGGCTCCTTGTAATCACTATTTTTCACAATATAAGAAAAAATATTTTCTTCCGGTGCTTTCTAACAATAATGTAAGAAGAACATATGCAAGTTCCTGCTCTAATGAAAGGGGTTTCCTGTTGATCAGCGGTTTTTAGATCTGGATCTTTGAACTACTCTACAATCACTACCTGAAGATTCTTCCTATAGCATGGTTTCATTGCTTAACATTCCCCAGTGACACCAACAATTTAAAAAAATATTTACTTCCATGAGCCATAAAATACAAAGAAGAAACACAAGATAAAAAACGCATGTGTTGAAGGCAGCTAAAGGATATCGGTTGATGTACCATCACGGACCAACTGCTCTGCCAACTGGTCACCAAAAATCTTACAGGACTCATCATTTGCAAATACCAGTGCTTTCACCCTTTCTTCATTGCCAAACCACTGTCCAACTGCCATGATCATTTCCTTTGATAAACTTATTTCTGCCACCGATGCGTCTTCTGAGGCTACAGAGTTGGTACCTCCAATGCAAACTTCAATGTCATTTAGTATACTCCTAGAATGCGGACGGACATCAAATAGCTTTTCTTGAATTATTAGGCAGAGATTTTCCAGATCCATACAGCTAACTTCAACTGGTTTAACCTGAAGATAAAAGATACACAACAGATGTAAATATGGTGATGCTTGAAAATGAGTGCGACAAAATAAGGGCCACAAGTACCTCTAGTTCAAGATGATTTCCAAAGCGAGTTTTCAAGTGCTGAGAACTACCAAGACACCTCAATCTGCCTCCAACCTTGGGATAGCAAAAAAGAATCATTGAATTAGGCTTTCGGAACATGAGATATATCTATTCAAGGTAACCACACTGCTCAGATACCATTATCCCAATCCTCGTGCACAGAGCTTGAGCTTCATTCATGCTATGCGTAGTTAAAATTACAGCTGTCTTTCCTCGTCTAGTTGACAGACGAGATATAACTTCCCACATGAAACGCTTGGCAACAGGATCCATACCTAGAAAAATGACAATACAGAAAAAGATTTTGTAAGAAAAGTATCTAAATAAAGCTTATTTAGGTTACAGCAATTGTAAATAGGGAAGAGAGCAGGTCAGGGGCTTCTGTAAAGTCAAAAATTTAGAGGTCTCCCATAAGTTGAAATAGCTCCTACAAAGTCCTATAAGACTCCTAATGAAGTAAACCAAGCACTGTAAACTTCTGGTCTAAGACTTGAGATGTAACATCTGCAAAGATACAAATTCAATGCCAATCCAAAGCCAGTTTAAAGAGGAAAATGCTTCTTTTACAATTTATAAAGTGATTCTATTAAACAGCTCTTTATAACAACTTTAAATTAGATAGAAGTATTCTTTTGATAAGTGTGATCCTTGATCTTATTTATAATCTAAGAAATTTGTTTACAAAATAACATAAAAAACAAGTTTTTTTTTTTTTGATAAGTTAAACAATTTTATTGATATTGGGAAAAGCTCCCGTATACAAGAGGTATACCAAAAGATAGAGAATCTACATCAAAATATAATTCTCTACAAAAGACACCCAATCATCTATACATATTGGAATCTTAAGGGTGCACCAAAAAGCTATCAAAGACATAAGACTATTTCTCAAATGTACAAAATCATTTTCAACACCATCAAACGCTCTCCTATTTCTCTCTCTCCAAACTATCCACATAAGAGCTAGTGGTGCGACCTCCCATGCCCTACATTTTCTTCTCTTGCTTCTACATGCCCAACTATGTAGGACATCTTTAACACTATGTGGCATGACCCATTGCAACCCGAAGAAATTCAATACCACCCTCCATAGATCCGACGCTATCTTGCAATGCACCAAAAGATGATCAACGTCTTCTCCCGAGCATTTGCACATATAGCACCAACTGACATAAGTAATATTTCTCTTCCTCAAATTCTCAGCCGTTAGGATCGATCCTTAAAAAACAAGTTTTAACTTTTAATAGTTAAAAACTTAAAGTTCATGAACGCTCCGGTTATTTCTTGCTAGTTGATTAAGAAGCATTGAGAAACATACGCAAAAAGAAGGGCAGACGTGGTCAAAGGATGATACAAAAGAACCTGCATGAAGATTCAGATTCTTTTATCTTCCTTTTCCTTCCTCTGCTCCTTGACAGAGGAGCATCATGAAGATTGAATCACTCACTCCAAATGTATGTATTTTCTATAGCCGAACGTAAAAGTGCAAAAAGGTGGAAGAGAAACTGATGGTCTCCTGCTAGGATATGTAATCATCTATTGACAGATTGAATTTCAGGAGGACGATCAGATGAGGGGATTGGTAGTATTAATCACTCTGTTATACATAGCAGTCATCACTAAATATTAGTATAATTACAGAACGTTTTTAAGTGTTCTAAATTCTCACATGCTGAGAAGATTAATCCAATTGTATGACGATTTCAATGATAAACCTTATCAAGCATGTCTGTGAGGTCTAGATGTATATATATGTAATCATATACACATGCATGAACACATTGCACATGTACCTGTATTGCAATTAATTGCCAGTATTTAGTAAAAATGCAAAGATATCATTACGTTTAGTTAGAGGCCAGATCATGAATGAGATCCAAAAATAGAAGATGAATAATGACAGAAGGATAGGAAACTAAAGGTAACTTGACCACCTGTAGATGGCTCATCAAGAATGACTATAGGCGGATCTCCAATCATTGCAATTGCAACAGATAACTTGCGCTTGTTTCCTCCGCTCAAGGCAAAGGATGGTTTATTTGCATGCTTCATCAGGTCAAACTCGGCCAACTTTTCCGTAACAACCTGTCAAGATCGACTAGTGTAAAAGACTATTTGATGGTCAACAAAGACCACTTCAGCTAACAGACAAAACAAGCTTGTCACTCTCATTCAAGTGCCAAGTTCACCGTTGGAAAGCATGACTAGTTTGTGGTCATGAAAGTTAGCTGACTCTTTTCGCTGTCATCCCATTTTACATATTTTCTTTCCTTGGGATAGGCACATGAACTTTCTTCAAAGTTAAAAGAATAGAGCTAGAATACCTCTCATTGGTGTATCATTAGATGATTACACAAAGTAAAATCAATTTCTCCATGATAAGAACATGTCTTAATTACTATTTCAACAAGGAGAAGTGTAACTAAATTACATAATAAAAGAGAACACGAATCCTAGAACTTACATAATAAAACACAGACCCGAGATACAAGGGTTTGTTTGGTATGGTGAAAAATGGTTTCCTAAAGAATGTATGCTGGATGAAAGTATTTACTTATACAATCACTTAAAATGAATTAGGCCATTAGTGGGCATAAGTCATTTTCATCTACAACTAATTTAATTCTATTTCAATGTCCCCTGTTTCAACCAACGAAAATTGTCGAGCTTTAATATTCAAAACTATGCCAAAACAAGGGGCGGCTCCATTGCACCCGAGTTTAGAAGGTTGTGATTAATCCTAAGGTTTGACTCCAGGCGGATTCATGGTTGTCGTCAAAACATTATTTTTTTTTTAAAAAAAAAGAACTATTCTAAAACACAACCTTTATGTTATATCCCCATCATTTGAGTGTCAGTATAACAACCTATTTTGGTTCCAAAACAAAAAAATTATCTGAAAAATTAGATTTTCAAGGAAAAATATTTTCCTTGCACAACATTATGCTGCAAACAAATCACACCCTAAAACTTTTTTAATCACAAGCACTATAAGTGGACATTGCTAAGAAGGAAATTATTAAGATGGCAACAACCCATTCCTTGTAAATATTGAAAAGGTTTAGAATTCTTATATTTTTGCAATTAGGAACAAGAATTACTTTACTTTCCTTCCTTTTCTAGGAATACTTCTAAACACTATATAAACCCCAAAAGCTAGCCTGTGAGGTAAGGATTACCCATGACCCTATAACGAGAGAACAATGCATTCCCTCAACCAATGAGGGACACCTATCACCCCTCCACACCTAAGGGTGGACATGTGGTGCATGGACAAATAACATGGGGGCCCAACTTCCGACTTGGTTAAAGAATTATACCAGGAACTATAATAGCGTCAAAGTACACTTTGAACACATAGAATCAAGAGAGACATACATCTTCCAGATCATACTCTGGTACTCCTTTAATTCTTGCATAGAGCTCAAGATGTTCTTGGACGGTCAGAAATTCTAGTAAAGCATCAAACTGAGGACAATATCCAATCTGCATGGAGAAGAGATATAAAGTATATTAGCTATATAGATGACATTTTATCAAGAAAAAATTCTAGATCTAACTGCTCGATTCAGTTAACTTTTTCTTTTTATAAGTAAATTCTTTGGCAAATTCTTTGGCAGCAAAAAAAGAACTGGATTCACTATACAGAAAGAGTAACCCATACATTTCTATGAGCAACCCTGGGATCTGAACGTATATCTTTACCAAAAATGAATGCCGTTCCATCACTTGGGTTTTCTTCCCCTGCAACAGTAAATTATAAGAGAATATAATCCAATGTTGGTCATTTTTTTAAAACGAAATGAAGAGAAGTGGAAGCACAATATTGCAGTTGGAATAGAAGAAGAGCTTCAAGCACAGACATAACTTGTCAGAATGAAATTCCCTACATTTTTTTTAACATCGGTAAAAATTAATAGATAAAAGAAATTCCCTGAATGCTTTACATCATAATGAAATCCCGACAAGCTTTGCATCATAAAAAATTGACTTGTTCAGGAAAGAGCATATGATTATCTGAAGGACAATTAAGAAATTTAAGCCAACTAGTTACTGAAAGAGACAGATAGTCAACAGCCAGGTTGTCTTTCAGCAATTTATGATGTAAATACTATGTTTTTCTGTGAAATTGCTCTATTATCACTAAAATGCACATTCTCACTGCTGGATGCAAAACCATCTCACAGATATAGCATTATGTAATGCTGCAGAACTGTACCAGAGAGCATGGACAGTGTAGTCGTCTTCCCTGCTCCATTAGTTCCTAGGAACCCAAAACACTCTCCTTCTTGGACTGAGAAAGTCAGTGAATGAACAGCAACTTTTGGAACTTGCGACTTCCCTCCAGGATAGACCTGAAAAAGACACAACTAGTTAATTAATTGAACAGAGCTAACGCTCTGATCTTCTGAATTACAGGAAAGAGTATTCATACCTTCCGAAGATTACGGAGGTGGATAACTGCATTATCAATAGAGCCAGATAAAAGCCTGTCTCTCTCTGCTTTAACATCTACGTCTTCATCGATTTCAGAAGCAACATCCCCTGAGGATGATCGTAGAAGAGGTTCTGAAGACCCAAAGAGAGTAGCACGCCTAGAGTTTCTCAAGCTTTTCCACCACTCGTTAACTCTGGAAAGACTCCTCTTTTGTTGAGGCAAAAGTTCAAGCCCCAGAGTTAAAAGAAAAAACACGATACCCTGCAGTGGTGGATTTCAAAAATCAAAAAGTTTTCTTAAAACCTAAAACTTAGAGAAGGCTGTAAATGAGGTGAGATACAGATAGCAATGACGGACACAGAAGGAAGATGACGAACAAAGACACAAAGGGCAGTAATGCTAAGAGAAAACTGGTGTTCCTTGCACTACAGAATACATGTGATTTGTAAACTAGAGGACTACAAAATACCAACAAGTAAATACCACATGAAGATCTCAACCTACAAAACTGCTTGTGCAAAATTTGAAGTCAGTCAATGGCATTATTCCATAGTTAGCATGCGTAATCTCAGAATAGCAATGATAAAGTGGTTCATGGGAACAGCGATCACAGTGTTCAGATAGTAATTCACAGTGAAGGTGATGGAAATCATAGCTGTTCATGGTAACTTTTTGTGTCAGTTGAGGTAGAAAGTGCTCCTAGTCTAACAAAGCATAAATGATACAACCTGTGGGCAGTAATTAGTTATGAATGTGACCTGTCTTCAACAGATGAATTCTGTCACATTCCATCACACAAGAAGGAGAGAACGAGAGGGATAAGCTAAACAAAAGCTCTACCAGAAGATATCACAAATGACTTTTCCTTGAGAAAGAAATAACTGTGAGATGATTAAGCTGCAACAAGTTTATTCAAAGTCACCAGACCAGATGGCTACCTCAGCAGCTAAGTACGATATAGCAGCACCAGTCACATTCCAGTCAAGAACGTTATCTCTAGATCCGTTCTTCATGCCTTGTCTTAAAAGTGCCATCGAAGCTAATCCATCAGCAAAGCAAAACCCTGGTGACAGTCTAAAGAAGTTCTGGAAAAGATTGTACTGTGTTAGTAGGATTACTCCTTGTGAGAGAGTTGATCACATATATGCTAAAGTGTATACAAGAAGAGACATTACTTAAAAGGTAATTACACAGTAAGTCTCTTGAAATGAAACAATATCTTACTTGACAATCCAAATAAAGTGTTTTTATTTGTTATTGTCATTGGCGATAGCATAGCATATAGTGTAAATAGAACTCCGAGTCTTTTTGTCAAGAAAGGGAAGCATGATAGACAAAATGCACAAGTTTTCAAGATCATCCAGTTACACGAGTAGTTTTTGATATATTAATAAGTATGATGTTAAACTGTTCCATTTTTTCATGTAACCAACTCTTCTCCTAACAGATCATTGATATAGAACTTGTAAAATTCTTGCTTAAAGTTCACTTTTCACCAGAGTAGTCATTACATGATATTACTGCTATCTAGGGAAAGCTTCCAGGTGTAAAGACTGGCAAACAGAAAAATGCATTTCAATATTTCGAACTTTGACACCAGAGGGTACAAAGATTTTGGACATAAATGATCCTAATATCTGCAGTGGCAGAAGCTCAATGCGTGGAAAATGACTATCATTAGATAAAATCAACAAATTTCTCTAAAGGATGCCCTTGACTTCTAAAGCTAAAATCATGTAACTAACAAGACACAAAACAAAATAGCAATTCAAATTTAAATATTTTAACTCCAACCTTAAGCAGAGAATTTAAGTGTGCCGTAGAATTAATAACTCCCATTATGAAGGATAGAACCATAAGAATGAGACCAGTGAAAAGTTGGACCAGGAGAACCACATTCTGCACATTAAAACAACATCATGATCAACATTATTCACCAATCTCAAATCTTCAGATATCCTGCAAAGCAGATACCTGCGCCATGCTATGCTCGGAAAAGAAGAATGTGAGGCAGTATGTTGATGAAGCAATTGCTGATCCATATCCAAGGAACAACATAATCGTTGGAATGAGAGATTCCTTTCCAATAAATTGCTCAAGACCTACAGAATCAGTTATTAAGAACTCGAGTAGCAAAACATCAGATTTTTTTTTTTAATAAGGTAATGCAAACAAACAAAAATCATGTCACTTTATGTGGTATTGGACAGGAAAAAAGATAACACTTTCACAAAGTGGATAAAACTAATGAGATATACTCACGCATGTTTCATATCACTGACAGCATGCCCCGATAGGGAGGTTGAATCAAGAATAGGAAAATGAAGCATGTGATCCTAATATAACACTTTATTTTGTCAAGGAAATAGAAATTGGTTCTAACTCAATCCAAATGGCTAGCTCATGAATTGATGATTGCCTAAGACCATAGAGGAGACAACTGCACATACTCTCAACTAATGTGGTAATCTAACACCCCCATCCCTTCCCCTCCCCCACGACCAAGAATGGAAATTTGGAGCATGTAATATAACATGGGGACGAGTTTGGCTCTGATACCATTCTCATGTAAAAAAAAAAATGGACCTTGGCCTAATTCAACGCCAAAAGCTAGCTCATGCGTTAAGAATTGGCCAAATCATATAAGGCAACAACAGGCCTGAGCACAACCAATGTGGACTCTCACAACACCTATGGATAATGATAATACAAAGGATCTTGGCCTAACTCAACCCAAAAAAACTAGCTCGAGAAATGCGGATGCCCAAGACCACATAAAGGAGTAATTTCCCATCCACGCACCGATGTGGGAACTCAACACCCCCTCCCCTCACGCCCAGGACTTGACATCTGGAGCTTGGACAATATGTCGTGCAAGCTCAACATCGTTTAGACAAAGAATCTGTATGGGCCTGGCTATGATACCACCATAAGAAAATGGATCTTGAACACAACTTAACCCAAAAAACTAGCCCAAGAGGTGAGGAATGCCAAAGATCATATAAAAAGACTAACTCCCAATCCCACACAGATGTGGGAACTCAATAGATAATATATAGGCAATATCCAGTTTCTCAATCTCATCTGAGAGACCGAGTAACTTGGTAAATGGTACTGTGAAATGAAACATATGCTTCTGAAGAAATTATGATAGACTTGTGAAAAAAAAAATGGAACAAAAATATGTAAAGGCAAATGGTAGGAGAAATAGTAAATTGAAACAACTAAAATCCTTATTCCTCAAACCAGCAAAGGATATGCAAGAGAGGACTTTAACCAATAAAAAGTTCGACAGATAAACAAGGATAAACCTGTTAATTAGATCCATCAAGTATTTCCAATTTTCACCTAAAGCCTTTTGTATAAAGATGATATCTTACAAATGAAATTGCTTATTGACTTGTTCTCAAAGTGCATGATATCAGATAATTGGAAACTTCTCCACAAGAAAACAACAGAAATATTACAATCTAAGCAGAGCGACGATTGAAATTTTTACAAAGTTCTCTTTACACTTTTAAGAAATTTTGACTAGCAGTCATCAGAAGCAAACACCTTTTCCAATAGATAGATGGAAAGCTGGAACATACCAAATATCCAAAAGAGAACTAATGCAAAAGATGAAGGAAATAAGAAGCTGATGAAGTCCCAAATATATGTGGAAGCCCAATATGAGAGAACGGACACCTACAAAATTTGGGAACATTAAAGCAATTATTATAATGTGAGATGGACTAAGATGTGTCGAAGAGAAAAAAAAAGTATACCCCACTTATTAGCTGTTGATGCTTAGCTTTCACTTCACGTTCCTGCAGAAAAGAAAAACATAAGTGCCTACTATATATTGGTTTCCAGCCAGCAGAGTGGTTATATAGGACAAATCACGGAAAACACTCTGCCAAGGGTGAACATAAATAACATCCACAACAAAATTGGCATGCCAATCATAGAAAAGCGCCACGGTTATATGTGGGAAGTATGAAATGGAAGAAAGATTGATAACTTGACAAATGCAATACAACACACCCAATGTATTAAAAGGCGTTTCTGGGGCGAGTCTTGGGGCAGGGCGAAGTGAGAGCCCCCTGGGGAGACCTGGGGCGAAGGTATCAAAAGACGTAAGCACCGCAATTTGAGTGTGCGTGCGCACACACACGCACATATATATATATAACACACACATATATATGTATATGTATATATATACACTATATGAGTTTTTCAAAATTTCTAAAATCTTTGTGAATTTATACCTTTTCTTTTTGAGATTTATGTATTTTTAGATAATTATTCCAACTATTAATTCATAAAATATTTAAATAGTAAAGATTCATGGGGCTTAGTCCAACGCCTCTGGGCTTACATCTCACACCGTGTCAAGTAAAGTGCCTGCCCTAGCACCCACGCCCTTTAAACACCAGTGGCAACTTGAGTTAATTCTAAGAACTTGAAGTGCAAATATGTGACACCCTAGGAAAATTCCACATCAGCAAAATACGGGAGAGATGTCTAGTATATAAGGAAGCATGTGTTAGACAGTAATGACACATTTTAAAGGGCCTAGGCCCAAAGGGGACAATATTAGTAGTGGGCTGGATGGTAACATGTGGTATCAAAGCCACTGTGCATGCAACCTTGTGTGATGGTGGGAAAAACCTCTATATATTTTTTTTTTGATAAAGAGGTATCATTAAAAGGCATCAAGAAGATGCAAATAGAACATAGTACAAAAGAAGATGAAAAGTTAGCTCCATAAGCTACAGTAAAGCTATGCTATGACCAGGGAGCTAACAAAATCCAAAAAGTTATAAGGGCAATTTATAGGGGTTAAAAAGTGCCAACTAAAAAGACTAACTAGACATCTAGCTTCAAAATATGTGTTGGAGTTGAAATTCCACCAAAGCATGTGCGGTTCCTCTCATTCCATAGATGCCAAAAGATAGTACTAGGGATCATTTTCCAGATTCTTTTGATGGCTTTATCAACTCTGCAAAAATTCCTGCATTCATAAGCTTCTTTGATTGAGTGAGGCATTACCCAACTCAGTCCAAAAATAGAGCAAAAAAAGTTCCATAATTCAGCAGCCATACAGTGAAGGAAAAGGTGGCTGATTGACTCCAGATTCAATTGGCACATGTAGCATCTATTTACCAGCTGGATGTTTCTTCTTATAAGGTTGTCTTGGGTCAAGCATACATTATTTAGAGCTGTCCAGGTAAAGCATATCACCTTTGTGGGAAGTTTGGTCCTCCAAATGTGCTTCCATGGCCAGTTTTCAATCACTCCATTTTGTGAACATAGATGATTGTAGCCAGCTTTTACTATATATATACACCCCTTCTAGAACTGCCCCCAAGCCATTTTATCAGACTGTAGCTCTATTGTATGAACAAGTTCAATAGCAGCCAGCAGGGAAAAACCTCTATATTCAACTGAGTTTAGGCAAATCCCTGGTGGGTGGGGCAAACCTCAGTATTGCGTTTAAACAAATCACAGGACGGCGGGAAAAATCCTAGCGAGGACGCCAAGTCCCTAAGGAGGGAGGTGTATGCGACACCCAAGGCAAATCCCACATCAACAAAAAATGGGAGAAATGTTGGGGTACATAAGGAAGCATGTCTTAGACCCCGGTGGCCATTTTAAAACCATTAAGGCGTAGGTTCAAAGCAGACTATATCACTAGTGGGTGGGAATGTTACAAAATAGCTGTCAATAGTTTCCGAAAAAGTTCTCTTTCTCACAATCTTGTTCGGAAATTCTGATTATCGGAATTTGATCGGAAAATTTTCTGATTGTTGGAATCCAGTAGAAAAAATTGATGCCGCAAGAGTAGAAATTGATGCCGCAAGAGTAGCATGATCTCTGGAGAAAGGTTACAGAAGAAGTGTGGCACCATCCGGTACAACTCACTTTAAAGTGATTTGGTACCACAGTATCAGTCACAGGAAATAAGAGTGGTGCTCCTAGAGCGGTCACGGGAAAGAGGAAAGGGTAAGATTATGAAAATTTTGGCCTGGAATGTAGCATAAAAGGCCCCTGCCAATAGGTTGAAACTACCAAAATCATAGAGGCTCTGGTATCATGTGAGAAATATAAGAAAGAAGAACATGCATTGCTGACTTGATAGCGAAACACAAGGCACACATTTACAGGAACAAAATAAACGATAGTATTATCCATTAATAGGAAAAATAGCCAACTTAAGGATTTAAATTTTCCTTACATGTGACTAAAACTAGCACTTATCAGTCTAATGTCATAAAATATGGTACTTCTCGATCCTGTCTCAAAGGGACAATTGAACAAGTGACTCATGAATGCTACCAGGTTGGAGGAGGCAATAAGGCAAATGCATTCACTCGTGTTTATTTAGCAATAATCACAACCCTACCTTATCCACTAAACACAATTGAACATGTGGCAGGCCCTGAACAAAATTCAGTTCCCCTGTATGGAGCACTGAGTTACTTAATATTACGTTCTTATCTTACCGGATACTTATCTCTACGTTAGTAAAACAACTATTTACCAAAAGATAGTAGAATAAGGAGGGATATAAGGAAATAGCTGCATTAGAAGCCTTGGAGGAATCAGATGTGAAAATGGGCCTCGTTACCATGGTGTGTGAAGAAGACAGAAGAAACCTTCAGTTGTCAGAATAAGGATCAGTGGCCATTGGTAATACTGCATTCCGGTCAGGACAGTAGCATCACAAAGCTTGACTGGGGAATTTAGAGGCTGGGAAGATGGAAGATAATGGTCCCATAGTGGGACAGGAGGGACGCCACAAGCTTTCAAAAGCAGAGAGCAAGTGATGAAGGGATGGATGGAACTAGGGATGGAAAAAGATACTACTCTCAAAACGGGCAGATAAAAAGTTGTTGGGTTTTGGAAGGTTTCTAGGAGGGTGCTTCGAAGGGTATGAAGGGAGAGCAATCCATTCACTGATTGATATCGAGCAAAAAGGGTAGGACACAAGTAGCAAGAGGAGAAAATATGCAGGAAGCCACAAAAAAAATGTAACCTTGAGTGCGCTACTGATTATGACTCAGAAAGGTAAAGTGTGGGAAAAGAGTAGGAGAAGAGGTTAAGAGAGGGTTGGTGCCCACGGAGGTTAAATTAACCTCATGGAATAAGATAGCATAATGAACACCGAGCCACTCCTAACCCACAACCTCATGAAATGTGAAAGGAACAATAACTCGGAAAAGGGGGGCATTCATCTAGGCGGGTGTAAGGGACTAGGGATCAAGGTTAGCATGACATAAAGAAGGGGGATCTTTACATAGAAACAATGTTTAAGGGCATGGGATATGCACTGATGGGCTCTTGCAGAGTGAATGGTCCATTTGGTAAGGGGTATTAGAAATAATGGAAGGGAAGTTGTTCTGTATGTTTTTGAATCACCTATGAAATGATTGCGAGATTATGTTAGAACCGTGTTCTTGCACGAGCATTATTTACCTTACTATAATCTTGTATGCAGAATTTCACCTTTCAATAAATAAAATGTTATTAACTTCTCCCAGTTTCTTTTATCTTTTTTAAAAGAAATAGAACCAATAAGTAAAACAGGCACCAGCAGAGAAACGATTGTTTGATTTCTACATCAATTATAGTGGAGGACATCTGCATTATTTAAATCTTGCATATGTGAATGAAAAATCAAGGATTCATTGTGCCAGACATTCTTTTATAGAAGAATGAGGTTTTTGTCAAGAACAGTAACTAAAAGTCCTCCAAGAGAAGAAGAAACAAATGAAAATATCAGAAGGCCATCCAAACCTGTTACAGATCAGAGAAGGTACAGCATGTCAACATCTAACGCATCCTTACATAAAGATGCAAGAAACTGACAAGAACTTTTTCCATAGTTCACGCCATAGGAGATTCCCTTCCTCCGAACCCCCCACAATTCAATAAGGAATATATATATTCAGACACGCAGAAGAATAAAATGATCCTCCAGCGAAAAAAAAAAAAAAAAAAAACATTATCTGTGAGGCAGATCACTTTCAATCTTTAAGCAATCAGAATAAGATCCACCAACCACCTACCCACAAGCTGGGGGTAGGATGGGGTGTGTTGGAAAATGAACATAGACACAATTCTAGTAATGTACATAGCTAAATATAGATAGTAGATCAATAGGATACATGCGTTTATTTCTTTCCTTAGTTAGCACCGAACCCACATGTATTAATATGTCACATTCTTTTGAATGGAATACAATGAGTTCTCCCAAATACCTTATTAGTTAACATGGTATCAGAGCGTTGGTGATTCTCCGGTGTACTGACCAGCGACTTCAGTGTTGCGCTTTGGTCCGGGAGACACTCAAATCTGATTGTGTCACCTTTCGTCTCGGCAGTGCTTTTGTTGAAACTATTACCACCACAAGATACAGACAGTCCCGGTGGGAAAACCCCAGTAAACCACTCCGGCAGAGTCATTTTCACGCGCTCCCACGGGCCTCCTGAAGCTCCGTCTCCGGCGACGCGTCTGGATCACGCGCCGGCGCGTGCGACAGACTCCGGTCAATTTTTAAAGCAGATTCTTTGGCGTTTGTGTTCGCCTAGCTGTTCCAACCACACATCAAGATTTTTCTGGTCATTCCGGCTGTCGTTAACCTTTTCTCGGCTAGTTCAGCATCCAGATTTGATTCCTCCGGCAACATCACGGTCGGATTTGTCTTTTTGACCATATTTGTTCGCTATTTCTTCCGGATTAGTTGGTACTCCTTTTCCACCTTGATACAGTGGATGTTGGTTTGTTGAAACCTCTCTAGATTGTCTGTTGGTTCTTTGATATATACAGTGGTGGTTTTATTGATATATAAAGTGGCTGTTGGTTCGTTGCTTCTGTTTTTCTATTAAATTTGCTAATCTGGAATTTTTGTTGGGAACTATTTTTGTTGGCCTATTGGGGTATATTTTTGCTGCTGGTTTAACCTTGAATTGAATTTTGTTCGACATCGTGAGTCTTCTGCTTGGAAATATGGTTGTTCAAGCTATAGAGGAATATAGTTCGGTGACTGCCTTTGCTGAGTCAGCTAAAACATGTCTTATTTCCTCATCCAACAAATGGGTAATTGATTCCGGTGCTACAGATCATATGACAGGTAATCCTACCGTTTTTTCTAGCTTTCGACCACATAGAGCACCATTTTCTGTGACCGTAGCTGACGGTTCAACCTATAACATTGTGGGATCTGGAACTGTTGAATTAACATCCTCTATTACCCTGTCATCTGTATTAAGTCTACCTAATCTTGCATTTAATTTAATCTCTGTGAGTAGACTTACTAAAGACCTGAATTGTTCTGTATCATTCCTTTCCGGACATTGTTTGATTCAGGATCTTGTAACGAAGAAAACTATTGGTAGAGGATATGTATCTAATGGTCTCTACATATTTGATAATTGGGTTTCTCAGTCTGTTGCTTGTTCTACGGTCACGTCTCCATTTGAGGCACATTGTCAGTTAGGACATCCCCCTCTCCCTATGTTGAAAAGGCTCTGTCCTCAGTTTCATGATGTTTCTTCACTGGATTGTGAGTTATGCCGATTTGCAAAACATCATCGTATCTCATTAAGTCCAAGGGTCAATAAGAGAGCCGAGTCGGCTTTTGAGTTAGTTCATTCTGATGTTTGGGGACCATGTCCTGTTGTTTCCAAAACTGGACATAGGTATTTTGTCACATTTGTAGATGATTTCTCTCGGATGACTTGGATATATTTTATGAAAAGTCGTTCTGAAGTGTTTACTCACTTTTGTGCCTTTTGTGCTGAAGTCAAAACACAATTCAATGCTTCTGTACGCATACTGAAGAGTGATAATACTAAAGAGTATATGTCAGCCTCATTCCAGTCCTATATGAGACAGCACGATATGCTCCACCAGTCGTCTTGTGTCGATACACCCTCCCATAATGGAGTTGCTGAGAGGAAGAATAGACATCTACTTAAGACAGCTCGCGCACTTTTATTCCAAATGAAGGTTCCTAAACAGTTTTGGGCTGATGCTATCTCTACAGCTTGTTTTCTGATCAACCGGCTGCCCTCTGCTGTGCTCAATGGTGGTATACCATATAATATTCTATTTCCGAACAAGTCACTATTTCCTATAGAACCTAAGGTATTTGGAAGCACCTGTTATGTGTGTGATGTTCGACCATCTATTACCAAGTTGGATCCCAAGGCATTGAAGTGTGTTTTTCTAGGCTATTCTCGCATTCAGAAGGGGTATCGGTGTCATTCTACTGAACTTGGCAAATATTTAGTGTCAATTGATGTGACTTTTTCAGAGTCTACTCCATTCTATTATGCAACTCCTATTTCTAAAAGTCAGGGGGAGGAAGATGAGTGGTTAGTCTATCAGGTCAGTAGAGTTGATCAATCAGATGATGTTGTTCTCGGATCAGATGATGTTGTTTCCGAATCAAATGATGTTGTTCCCCTATCTCCTACGCTCTCTACTGAGCACCAATAAGCTGGTGTACCTTCAGCACCCGATCTATCAGTGGCAGCTAGACCGCCAATTGTTCAAGTATATTCGAGGAGGCAAAAGACCGATACTCCATCTCTTGCACCGGTTCCTTCGTCATCTGATCCTCCTCCACCGGCTCACCCTGAAGATCTTGACCTCCTCCTCCACCGGCTCACCCTGAAGATCTTGACCTCCCTATTGCTCTTCGCAAAGGTACACGTACTTGCAAATCCACATATTTCATTGCTAATTTTGTGTCCTATGACCGTTTATCCCTTGCGTCTAGATCCTTGGTTGCCTCTCTAGACTCCATCTCTGTACCGAAAATCTTAAAAGAGGCTTTGAGTCATCCTGGTTGGCGTGATGCAATGCTTGAAGAGATACAAGCCTTGGAGGAAAATCAACATTTGGGATTTGGTAAAGTTACCCAAGGGAAAGAAAGCAGTGGGATGCAAATCGGTCTTTACAGTCAAAGTTAATCCTGATGGGTCTGTGGCCAGACTTAAGGCTAGACTTGTGGCTAAAAGTTATGCTCAGACATATGGTGTGGATTATTCAGACACTTTCTCTCCGGTGGCCAAACTCACTTCTGTTCGCCTATTTATATCATTAGCTGCTTCTCAGCATTGGCCTTTACATCAGTTGGATATCAAGAATGCATTTCTTCATGGTGATCTTCGAGAAGAAGTGTATATGGAGCAACCACCTGGTTTTGTTGCTCAGGGGGAGTATGGAAAGGTCTGTCATTTGAAGAAATCATTGTATGGCTTGAAGCAAAGTCCTCGGGCTTGGTTTGGCAAGTTTAGTAATGTCGTTCGTGAATTTGGGCTAAGAAAGAGTAGATGTGATCACACAGTCTTCTATAGGCAATCGAGAGCTGGCATTATACTCCTTGTTGTATATGTTGATGACATTATCATTACAGGAAGTGATTCAGCAGGGATCTCTTCACTTAAGTCCTTCTTGCAGACCAGGTTTCACACAAAAGACTTGGGCCAGCTGAAGTACTTCTTGGGTATAGAAGTATCTAGGAGCAAGAAGGGAATTTTCCTATCCCAGAAAAAGTATGTTCTTGATTTGCTGGTAGAAACTGGAAAGTTGGCGGCTAATCCTTGCAGTGCTCCCATGGTTCCTAATATGCAGCTTATGAAAGATGATGGTGATATTTTTGATGATCCAGAAAGATATAGGAGATTAGTTGGAAAGCTTAACTATCTCATTGTGACTCGTCCAGACATTACATTTGCAGTGAGTGTCGTTAGTCAGTTCATGTCTGCACCCACGGTCAAACATTGGACAGATCTAGAACAGATATTATGTTATTTGAAAGGAGCGCCTGGACTTGGCATATTGTATAACGATAATGGACATTCTCATATTGAGTACTTTGCAGATGCAGATTGGGCTGGATCCAAGATTGATAGGAGGTCTATTATCGGTTATTGTGTCTTTGTTGGTGGAAACTTGATATCATGGAGAAGTAAGAAACAAAATGTTGTATCGCGTTCCAGTGCAGAATCCGAGTATAGAGCTATGGCACAATCGACGTGTGAGATTATGTGGATACTTCATCTCTTAACTGAAATCGGGTTAAAACATCATACCCCAGCAAAACTTTGGTGTGACAATCAAGCTGCCCTTCATATTGCTTCAAATCCGGTTTATCATGAAAGAACTAAGCATATTGAGGTTGACTGTCACTTCATACGTGAGAAGATTAAGGAGAACATTATTTCTACTGGCTATGTGAATACAAGGGAGCAACTAGCAAACTTGTTCACAAAGGCATTAAATGGACCCCGAGTTGATTACTTTTGTAACAAGCTGGGCATGATCAATATATATGCTCCAGCTTGAGGGGGAGTGTTGGAAAATGAACATAGACACAATTCTAATAATGTACATAGCTAAATATAGATAGTAGATCATGCGTTTATTTCTTTCCTTAGTTAGCACCGAACCCACATGTATTAATATGTCACATTCTTTTGAATGGAATACAATGAGTTCTCCCAAATACCTTATTATTAGTTAACAGGGTGGAAGTACCAAAAACGCTTAAAAACTATCATTACTCCAAATACAATACAATTTGCAAGAACAGATAATTTACCTTGACAATTGCCACAGCGAATGAGGCAGGAATAAAAGAAAAGGCTATATTGATTATAACTGCGGCAGAGAAGGCATCGAGATCCTAAAACACAAATGAGTTGAGCAAATTCAGAATCGAATCATTGGCTCATGTATCATAAAGCAGTATATAAAAAAGTAAATATTTAACTATTGGGAAATGGAAAGTGACAACTTATTAAAACAAGTACATGCAGGTGTTACAACCACTAGTCTATGCAAGATTTGAACTGTAGTAAGTACACAATTAAACACAGATTCCACAGGTATCAGAAAAGACATGTTATAGATGATCTTTTACTAGTTACATGCAGCAGCTGTAGCTTAAACCTACAATGCCACTAAACCCAAGATTTCCTATGATATATTATCAAGTTAAATGTTATTAAAATGAAGAAATGTGTTGTATTGCCTCATAGGAAACCAAACATGACTGCACCACTGCTCACTCTATGAGAAGTAATCAGTAAAATGTTGCCGCAGAAACCATGAATCAAGATATTTGCTTTGAGAAGTAAGCTTTTCATCAATAATAATATAATAGCAAATCATACATGACGTTGCTGATGCTGGCTTGCTGTCATCGGCAAAGGGTGGTTACGAGTCTGAATAGTCATATTTTCATCATGTGTAGCTAGCCGGAGTATTGCTGAATTCATCAAATTGATAAATGTTGGAGCAGTATGCTGGCAAGAACTGTTGTGTAGAACAGTGTACCCAAGGCTACCATCACCATTCTGATTATCCATGACTATCGCTCCATACCTGAAACAGAATACGCATGAAACCTAGTTAAAACAAGGAAAATTCAATTCATTTAGCAGACATATATAGCGAAATAAATAATCGTTGCAGGAAATCTGGTTAAACATTTCTTTCTTTCCCTTCACCTTATTTAAGTCCTTACTTCTACTCTCTCAGTCGTAGTAGGTTACACATTTCTTTCTCCCTTTCTCATGTCCGCACTTTTGGTACAAGCAATCTAGGGCTTCCCCTCAAGCTTCACTAATAGCCTTATTAGCTTTCCCATCAGCTCTCTTGTACCCTTCAAAGGTTTGTTGGTTTCTATCTCTTAGTAACTTCCTATCGAACTCCCTTTTAGCACTAAAAAGGCTTTGCGCTTAGTCATTCTACCACCAAGATTCCTGTGGTTGAGGTTCTGGACTTTTAGACACACCTAACACTTGCTACTTTTTTACTACAACCTGACATTTCCTTCCACAGGATATTTGATCCCCCCTAACCCCCCCCCCCCCCCCCCCAAGTTCTCATGCTCCCCTCCTGTAGTTTTTCTTGAAACGCTAACTAGCTATCACCCTTTAATGTGCACCACCAACTTCTTGGTTGGTTGCAAGTCGTGTCCTTTCTCGCTCTACTCTTACGCTTTACATCCAAGACCACCAACCTATGTCGGGTGGGCATCGCTACTCCTTAAATGACCTTGCAGTCCTTACATATGGTTCTAAGGATAAAGTTAATGGTTAACTCTGCTATTGAATGTTGTTATGCGCAAATCTCTTTTTTAACACGTGTCAAAAACTAAATCATAAAGTAAATCGAAACTCTAGAAACAAGCTTGCAGGAGAGGGAGCATGCTAAAAACATAATCAATTAAAAGCTTATTCTCTCTAACCACTTAAGCTACTTTTAGATGAGATGGTCACATATTTCAATCTGTCAAAGAAATGGACCTTGGGCCTAACTCAATCCCAAAAGCTAGCTCAAGAGGAGAGGATTGCCCAAGTCCATATAAACAAACAACCATCTCGTTCCTCAACCAATGTGGGACAATAACCCACTCCAACACAATCAATGTGAAACACTCATTTCCTCAATCAATTTGAGACAATCAAAACCACCCAACCAATGATAGGGCATCTAGAGGCTAGAGCATGGATGACATAACATTGAGCCTAACATTAGGAATCACAACAAGAAGTATATACTCTGTTAATATGTTAAAATAATGGACCTTTAGCCTAACTCAACCTCAAAAGTTAGCTCGAGTAGAGAGGATTTTCAAGACTATATAAGGAGACAACAGCTTGTTCCCTAAACTAATGACGGTTACTATAAATAGTACCCATAATAATTATACTAAATAGTACTCATAATGACTCCGGAAACAGCCTCTCCACCTTGGTGGGGTAAGGTCTGCGTACATCTCACCCTCCCCAGACCCCACTTGTCGAATTGCACTGGGTTTGTTGTTGTTGTACTCCTCATAATGACAGCCGTTGAATGGTTCAAGTACTTGTGGCATGGACAAAGGACACAGTTCTAGTTAGTTTCAGACAAGGAGTAAATTACTTTTCGGCCAGTACTTTTTCCTTTGGGGAGGCGGGGTAAATAAAAGAGCTTCATATACTTTTCCATTTCACGCACTAGTAAAATACTACCGGTGTCTACAGAAATAAAATGTAACAGGAGCACAACAATGCTCTGAAGCTGAATGACTGTCAAAGTAACTCACCTTGATTGATAAGATTCATTAAAGCTAGACATCAGATATTCACTCATCGAAAGTAGGACAGGGCCCAAAGTTGATCCTGCTGCTTTTATAGCGTCATTCATTGCCTTAGTGGAATCAGGAAACCTATATGTTGTCTCCCGATACTTTTGGATCCAGCCTCCATGGACATGGTTGGAAACCTGCACAATCAGAGCATTGTAGGCGAAGAACCTTCAACTATTATTAGAAAGAGTAAAGATATGACCGTAAATAGTAAACAGACCTCCTTTGCTATAGGCCAGGTTAGGTCAAAAGGAATTGGACCACCTCCTCCACCACCACCTAATAAAGGATTAAAGTACGAGGTCGTGAAGAAAACTGGTTGCTGATCGGGATGTGGCTTAAGCTTTAGAAGCAGCAGACCAAGAAGCAAAAAGAAAGCAGGAATTAACAGCTGGAAAACAATTGTTTTTCGATCTCTTTGAGCTGATTTCACTCTCTTAATAAGTAGGGCTTTCAAGTGTCTCCAGAACATAGACCTTGAAAGTATACAACAGCAACAACACTGCATAGTTACAAGCCTAATGACATTTGAAACCGTATCCCAGATTAGACTACAAGCTCTACCAATTATGGTCATCATTAGCCAAATGACTCCAATATAGTTTCCACATAATTTGGATGGGAAGAATGTCTTTGAAGGGTTAGTTGGGCACGCTTTCACATTAACAGAATCACAAAAAATTGGGTCTGCTTCCTCATCAAGGCCCTGTTCTTGATCGAAGTCACCACCAGCAACCCTCAGAAACACTTCCTCCAGAGTTGTGACAGATATGCCATAACTCTCGATGCCAAGATTGTCTATGTCCCTATCTTTTGTTGTTTCAGTTTTAGAATGAGGTCTTCTCATGCAGCTCTCTATTTCTCGAAACATGCTCTCGAAAGAAGAGGAGGATGCTAGGGGAAGCTTGAACGAAACCTCTGCAGCAACCTACAACAGCAAAAAGTGAACTGTCCGTACATAAAGAGCAATACATGATCAATAAAGTTTCTTTTCATCAGTGTGTTTTTCTTTCCCTTTTTTATTTTTAGTGATTGTGCTCAACATGCAAGTTGTCATCCCACATGAAATTCCACAATAAAAAAGACCAAGATATCAGTTATTATAGAATGAACAATAGAATGGCAAAGGAAAGGCAAATTAAAGCACTGAAGTGAGAAAAATACTTCGCTCACACATATTGCTGATGGTACGTGACGGTAAACAATATCAGCAGCTACTGAGGCACCTGGTGCAGTCTGAAAAAAGCAGCAATACCACCAAGAGTCTTAGAAATCATTATCTTGAGAAAGAAAGGCCCATACTTTATGAGTCAAATTAACCTTGCTCAGAAAACCACACCTTAACCAGAGTAAGAGTGTAACCAACCCCATACTGATGTTTCAAGAAAAGGGAACTGTCAAGAAAATGAAAACTCGAGTTAAAGAAATTCGACCAAGAAACATATTAATATATAAAAGGGAGGAACTTCATCGGAGTTAAAATCATAAGGCTACAGTGAGGGCCAGGTCGTTTCAAGATGGCCACTCCTCTTAAGAGGTAGCAGCGTATACTTTCCTACCGCCATGTGTTCCATAACCTCAAGTGGAGACATATTTAACTGTAAAATAAACTGAAAATCTTAGTGGCAAATAGGAACCTTCCGCAGCATTTTAGAGAACCATTGGCCATGATAGCAATCCGATCTCCTAGCACATCAGCTTCATCCATGGAGTGTGTTGTGAGTAAGATGATTCTTCCCTTCTTTTTTCTTTTAATCAGCTGCCAAGTTAGCCGCATAGAGTATGGATCCATTCCACTAGTTGGTTCATCGAGAATAATAACCTAAGAAATAGACAAAATATTTCAGTAAGTTTCAAGGGTCAGTAATGAACAGATTTGCTTAACTTATAGTCTTATACTAACCTTACTGTTTCCAATGAGAGCTATCCCAAGGGACAACTTCCTTTTCATACCTCCAGAAAGAGCTTTAACAACAGTATTAAGTTTGTCTGCCAACCCAACCTCATGAAACACAAAGAACAAAATCATGTCAGACTGTCAGCTTAGCACAGAGGAATGAGTTATGAATCAAGACACGGAGGTAATAAGCAAACAAGCAAAAGACCAAGGGAAGCGGAGAGCAGCTATACTTGTCAGTATCATCAAGAACAGGTTCTCAGTAATTACTCGTCCTATATGATGGCTCTACACAACAAAGTTCATTTGTTTTGCATAAACTTCCCTAAAGAGAACTTTAGATTTTAACTATTTATTCTAGGACGTTTTTCAACATTTTTGGTTCCAAAAATATCTAGTGCTCTATCAATCAGGTTTCAATCCACTGGTTCATCTTGTTAGAAAAAGGTAAACACCAAATAGGGATTTTAATCTAAATTCAAGATTCAAGAAGATGCAACACCATGAATCCATTTCACGAAATAGTGCTTAGGGTAACTCACTTCGTCAACCATTTCAGTGACAGCCTTTTCCTTAGTGTCTTCAGAAACACCCTTTACATCAGCGAATATTTCTAAATGTTCCTTCACCTGGAAAATATCAATTTAACAATGATATGGTCATGAATTGGGTACATAATGCACTCACAATGGAAAGCATAGAGCAGATGAACCCCAAAAGAGAACAATGAAACAAGTAAAAACATAGAAGAAGAATGGGTCAAGCAACACGAAGGTTTAACCAATGTCCCAAAACATCACCATACATCGAAGGCTTGACAGATATATATGGGCATCAGTATGTAGTAGAACTAATAGAATCACCACAAGTTTTCAGAGATCTTTGGTTCTATAATGGTTATCCAATTGGTAGTGATCAGGTGGGATCTAACATTTTTATCTACTCACAATGTTCAGCAGAGAATAACATTTCTTGGCAATGGAAAGTAAATCTGTTGATGTAAAGATGTCTTCATTACAATAATTGATCAAAGATAAACTAAATAGAGCTTCCTAATTACTCGGCAAACTTCACAGCGATAGACCACTATGAGACCAAATTCATTCAGGGCCAAGCAGAAGTTCAAGGGGGAGGAAAACAGATTAATCACATACCAGAATCTGAATAAATTTATAATAATGTAGAATTGTTAGTCCTTACAAATATTAACAACTTAGTCCCGTCACTACAACAATGCTGCAGTCCAGCAGCAACTAAAGGCAAAATGTATGTCCCTTGGTACTGAGAATTTTCTAGAAGTCCAGTAATCATGTGTCCAAGTGATGGGTTATATAAACCGTTGTGTGACATCCCGCCACATCATGAGCCAAATAATGTACACAAGACAACGGAAGCTTCTATCTAAGTGCCGACATGCCACCTAGAGCGAGTCTAGGTTTGTGACAGTTGGGTGAGCCACTTGATGTGTATTTCATCTATACCATTAATCAGGGTGAGTTCTAAGTGAAAACCACGCGTAGCTTGCTTAATTAGCAATTCTCTTACGTCTATCCCGTCTGCCATTGGATGAGGTGATGCAACCCTATGCCCGGGCAACCCATTTACAAGGAGCCAAGCACGGGAGTTGCAGCAGTTGCAGTCCATGTTTGCATGGGGCAAGTGCTGGAGGCTTCAGGGCATTTCTGCCTACTTACTGCCTCAGAAGCTGAGAGTGTTCACCGCGATCGCGAGTCCTCAGACGCGACCGCAGAAGGCCAAAAAAAAGACTATCGCGATCGTGCACCATCAAACTCGATCGCGCAAGAAGGAAATGCAGATCAGCGCGATCATGCGTCCTCAGACGCGATTGCGCAGGAGGCTGATGTTGGTTGAAGACCCACGCCTTCGCGATCGCGTGACCATAGCCGCGATCGCGAGGCTCTGATTTAATGAACTGCGCGATAGCGCCAGTTCCTGCGCGAACGCGCTGAGACGAGGACTAGAAGCCCATTTTCAGCTAATGACTTTGAAAGCCCAATGTTAAGGGGTAATTAAGGCAACTTGTGCCATTTCTAGAAATACTATATAAGACCTTATCGTCATTATTTTAGGATTAGATATTGATGACATTAACTTTGAGAGTTTTATTGGCTAAGCTTGTTTGCTTAAGCACACTTAAGTCCTTGATTTGCAATTAGATTTAATCTAGTTGAGGATCAAATAGAATTGGTTCTAAGTTGTTAGACAATTAAGGGGTGTTTAGGCTAATTTCCCTAATCTACTTCCTTAATCCTTTCTAATCAAATTTGGGTCTTTCTCTTCAATCTTTACATTTTTGTTATTTCCTTTTCATGTTGTTAGATTTATATCATGAGGTCTCTATAACCGTGGGTTCACACCAGGGACCATACCCTAAGTTATGAATGAGCTAACCAATAGTGTACAAAATAAAATCTGCCATGCACATTACTTGGAGGATGGTGTAATAAAGTGCACACATTTGTAGCATAAGTAGAAGCAAGACAGTAACTACAGGGAACACATTCAACCTCCTTAGGAAGAATGAAGGTGATGTAAGATTGCACGAGATCATGGTCACTAACTGTACCCGATTCAGATAACTAGATTCAGCTTAACAAATGTGTAACACATCAAACTAAACTAAGGTAGGTGCTATGTGAAAGGAAGATACCTTTACAAAGTGAAAGACTGATTATAAGGTTGTCAGACCACCAATGTTATGTGGAAGTTAAGTTAAGCCCCAACATATCCACAAAATGATTATCTTAATGGTGTCAATATGGATGTGCATTCATACAAGCTTTGACAAAATAAATAAGCATATTAAACAGAGGATGCAAGTTACACACATAATGGATAAAATAAGAGGAGGCCTGAGATGGTCAGGCCATGTCAATACAGACCACCAAATGTACCGAAGCTTAGCTAAGACGGGGAAAAAGCAGACCTAAAATCAAATGAAGGAAAGCTGTCTCCAAAGACCTACAATATCTAGAACCAGAGGTGTACTTAGCTAAAAACGGGACAAGATAGAAGAAAGAATTCTAACAGGTGATATTAACTAGTGGTTGATATAAAAGTTTCTTGTTGATACGGACATGTTGAATATGGTGTTAGCCTGGAGTCTTGTATTCTAGTTAGAGACTTGTATGTTAGTGTAGTAGTATCAAATATGAGATTTGAAGAACCCATATTTCCTTAAAAATGAATATTTACCAATATTGGTATGAAATGGGCTTGATAGAGTGGAATAGATATAGAGAATTCGGTGTAACTAACCCCAACTAGCTCGGGGTTGAGTCTTAATTGATTAATTTTCATACAGCTAAATCTTCAATAAAAGGATAAGCAAATGCTTCCAGATAATACCACCTCAATACTAGAGCAGGCAATTAGATGCGCATGCAGCACAAGATGAAGTGAACAGTTCTAGATGATACCACTTCAAAATTAACGCAGACAACTAGACACACACGTGCATAACAAGGTGACTGCAATCCTCACAAAGAGAGAGAGGGAAGAGAAGTGTTAATTATAGTATCTCCCGTAGTACTCAAACAACTTGCTTACAGTTAATTCTGGAAAAAGAATATCGTACTGAGGGCAGACTCCCAGACTCTTCCGTATTTCATCCTGTTAAAGCAACAAAGTAGTCAGAGAACAAGGCATCTGAAGTTCTGAACAAAAAACTCAAATGAACAATAAGAGAATGACAACAACCACAATCAGTTTCATCGAGCTTAATGATCTAATAAACAAGTTCTTCATTAGGGTTTGATGCACACGCAATCACACACACACACACACACTCCTTGTGGCTGATATCCACATTTCAAGGCTAGAAATCTTGTCAAAATATGAAGATCTCAGCAAGCAATCTACCATGTCACTTAAGATGTTCTTTCCCAGCACTAGAGCATCTCCGGCAGTAGGAGAAATGAGACCAACAAGCATGGATATTGTACTGCTTTTACCAGCCCCATTGTGTCCTTCAAAATAAAATCATAACATTCAACCACAAATGAGAGAAATAATGAGATAAATCAGGAAAGAAAAACATATAAGAATTTAAAAAGAACTAGCAATAGGTATATTTATCCTTAGAAGTTGAAGGATTTGTGAAAATGAAAAACAGAAGTCTGAACTGAATATACACTAGAGGAGGTTCATATACGAACAACAGAAGTGTAGCATACAGTGCAGCATCAAGCATGATGGAAGTTATAAGATCCAGGACTCGAGCTCAACAGTCTTAAACTATGTGTCTGAACGGCACGTTAATACTTGAGCACTTGACCAAGGAACCCAATTTCCAACAGCAGATGAGTACGCAGCCACATCAACGGCAAGTATATTTACTTAAAAGCACATAATATATATTAAATAAACTATCACACGTCAGATCTACAGTCTCACCTATACTAGCTGCCTGCGAATAAGACACCATTCGCTAGTCCCGCATATCATGAAAAAATGTCGGTTTTTGGAGATTTTTTCAAAAACAGTTTTTGAAAAATCAAAAAGTGCTTTTGACTACTTTTTCAAGTTTTTTCAAAAAATCGATCTTCTCCACTCACAAAACTTCAACTTTTTTCAAGTATAATTAATGTCCAAACACAACTTCAACGATACAATTTTTCAACTCAACTTCAAAAACCTTTTTTCAAAAAGTTTTTGATATCTATGGCCAAATGGCTACTAAATTTCACTTTAAAAATAAATATCATGCTGAATAGAAGCATAACCTATCATAGATACCTAAAAGTGCCAGAATCTGATTCTCGTACAAAGTCAGTTGTAAAGAATCAACAGCACAACAGTTTCCCCTGTTTGTAGCATACACCTTGCTCAGATTCCTGATCTGAATACATCTGTAAAGGCAGAAAAGTACCACTGTAAGACACATAAACACAACTTGCACCGTTGCACATATCCATTAAAAATCATAGAGATCCAGATGACACATATTTACCTGCCATCAGATTCTTGCTGCTTCATCTCCAAGCTCATTGCTTCAAGAAGTGGTCCTGATACATCTTTTGCAGAATTAGTACCACTTGTTTCATCATGATACTCTGCAAACTTGACTTCCGAAGTGGATGCATAATTATCTCTGGTACTTCTCTTCCTCCCAAAGCACTTGTGAAGCAGGGAATGCAATGGGTAAAAAAATCCACTCTCCTTGCGGAAGACCTGATTGGAGAAAAAAATCATTGACTAAGTTCTCCAAAAGATTAATATAAGTAAAACCTACATGAACCTAAAATTTCCAAGCTATAATCAGTTTTTTTTTTTTTTTTCTAAAGAAGCATTAAGAAAAAATTTAGAAGAAAAGGAAAACTAGAAAAACTACAGCAACACTGAATACTTTTGGTTAATGAAGGGATAAGCTAGCAAAATTGAGAAATTTCTTTTATTTTTATTTTCATTTTTATTTTTATTTTTAAAAGAAAGGAAGTTTAGTGACACAGAACGAAAAGAGTATATGGAATGCAAGTTTAGGACGAAAACTGAGTATATGGAATGCAAATTTCTTTAGACTAAGCGGAACGAAAACAGAGTATATGGAATGCAAGTATAGTGACGCTCCTGATGAGTCAAATGCGGAGGTGAGACTTGATTCTCAAGTCATTCCTAAGAAAGGAAGCTTCAAATATCTTGGCTCAATCCTCCAAGGTAATGGTGAAATTGATGATGATGTCACACACCGTATAGGAGTAGGTTAGATGAAGTGGAGGCTCGCTTCTGGTGTACTATGTAATAAGAGAGTGCCACTTAGGCTGAAAGAAAAATTCAATAGAGCAGTCGTTAGACCAGCTATGTTATATGGGGCAGAGTGTTGGCCAGTCAAGAACTCTCACATTCACAAGATGAACGTAGCAGAAATGAGAATGCTTAGATGGATGTGTGGGCACACTAGGATGGATAAGATTAGGAATGAAATCATTCATGGCAAGGTTGTTTGTGGGCCCAGTGGCTGAGAAAATGTGAGAAGCGAGGTTGCGATGGTTCGGACACGTGAGGAGGAGGAGTGTAGATGCTCCGGTAAGGAGGTGTGAGAGGTTGGTAGTGTTGGGTCTAAGGAGAGGTAGAGGTAGATCGAAGAAGAACTGGGTTGGGCTGATTAGACAGGACATGGCCAAAATCCAGATCACCGAGAAAATGACCCTAAATAGGGGAGAGTAGAGGTCAAGTATTAGGGTAAAAGGTTAGGTAGTAGTCGAGCATTTTTTTCCCTTATTAGATGTAGTATTATGCATATATAGACGATTTCCATTTTAGCTTCGTTTTATATCTACTATTATTATCTGTTTATTTTGGATATACTTTAGTTTTAACATTCTCTTAAGCATGATATAACTGACTTGATCTTCAAAAGTGTTTTCTAATATATTTTTCCTAGCCGAGGGTCTATGGGAAATAGCCTTCCCACCTTGGTGAGGATAAGGTCTGCGTACATCTCACCCTCCCCAGACCCCACTTGTGAGATATACCGGGTATGTTGTTGTTTTAACAGAAACCAGAAGATTTACCTTATCAAGATAAAGACCAACTGCAAAGTACAACAGAGTGTCAAGCAACATCATCAGGAGAGAGACCAAAAAACACACTCCTGAAGATTCCTGCAGTCTCAATATAAGTAAACAAGACAGTGAAATCAATAACAAAATAAAATAGAGACCTGAAAAGACATACCCGCCACATGTTACTCCAACGGAGTCCAACATGAGCACGCTCATAGTCAGCAAAATTGATGGATCCTAGTGCAAAGGCCGTAGGTGACAGAAAAGAAGCAATCACTTTCACTATCCTACATGAGAACCAAACAAAGAGTTTTATGCACTGCAGAAATTGCTAGAGATAGAAAATCGCATGAAATGAAGACTAACATGGAGACAGATGCATCATTGACAGTATAATAGGGAAAGAATGCCCCAAGGAAAGAAAGGGTCCCAACAGCAACTGCAGTTTTTGCTCTTGTGAAGAACGTGGAAATCATAAATGAGAGCATTATTCCACTGAGCCCGAAGGAAAAGAAGTACACGAACACCAACGTCTTATCGCTGTATTGAAACAGGGTACTCATGGTACATAGTGTAAGTATTGCAGAAGAAAGAGCAAACTGCCAAAGATACAAAATGTTAATACGTTTCTGATTACCAGTACAGGTGATAATGTTTAGAAAAATCAAATTGTGCAAACAATATTTTAAAACAGTGTAAACATACATGATGTGGTTCATACAAGGATTTTATGGACTGTTTTTTTTTTTTTTTTCTTTTGTGATAAGGTAAACAATTTTATTGATATTGGGAAAAGCTTCCGTAAACAAGAGGTATACCAAAAGGCAGAAAAATCTACATCAAAATATGATTCTCTACATAAGACACCCAATCATCTATACATATTGGAATCTTAAGGGTGCACCAAAAAGCTATCAAAGACATAAAACTATTTCTCAAATGTACAAAATCATTTTCAACACCATCAAACGCTCTCCTATTTCTCTCTCTCTCCAAACTATCCACATAAGAGCTAGTGGTGCAACCTCCGATGCCCTACGTTTTCTTCCCATGCAACCTCCCATTTCGATCTCCTATTTATGGACTGGTTAACAGTATAAACATACATGATGTGGTCCATACAAGGATTTTATGGACTGAACTATATCAGGAAAAACAAAAAGAAATTGTAGTGATCCATTAAATGAACAATAAAAGGGAAACCATGTAAAAAAAATTCAGGGAGCTATTTCTTTATATTTTCATTCTTCAGGAGGAATAAGTACAAATAAAATTTCAAAATTAAATAGTCATGCAACAGCAGGAAGTTCTCTCTTTTCTTTCTTCGCCTCTTTTGGTTTGGGTGTCATGTGAGTGCGCGCCCCCAATTTTTTCATTTTAACGTTGGGGGAATTAGTGTTTATGGAGAGAAATGTTGCTTTTTACCTGAATTGCATAGGTGATGAACCAAGAAAGGTGGAATATTTCATCTTTCAAACCCATCATGTAGAGACCCTCTTTTATCTTGAGCTCCTACAGATGAAAAGTCAAAAAATTAAATATCAGCAAAAATTAGAACTGCAACCAAGTTGGCAAATGAAGAGGATATTCTCCATTATACTAAGCAATTATGTTTCAAATATGCTGTACCTTTTCCAAGACAGAATAACTTATTAGACGAGTAATTGGATAAAGAAACCCCAGCAAATACCTACAGACCACATACATCAAAGAATGAGAAAGAATAATGAAAGCACAGGAAAACACAATATATAAGCAGAGAAAGTCAAAATAGACGAAAGAAGAAGAAAAATATAAACTTCACGTACAGCACTCCCATAACTGTCTTGACAATGGACTGGAACTCATTATCGGTATATTCACGAGTTGGAAAAGGAGCAAGTCTTATGTTTGAAGGACTAAATTGAGTCCATGGCATCTTGAGCTGGGCATCCGTATCAAGAGAGCGGCTAGGAAATGAATTTGTCATAGTTTCTTGAGCAGCATATATAATGAATGAGTCCATGACTTGTTGGAGCTGTGAAAGACAAATGGAAAAAGCAATAATACTTATGATCAGTTTCACATCAGCTTATCAGCTCAGGTGAACGGGTATCATCTATGTTGCTCGGATCCTCCGAAATGTTGTCGGGTGCATGTCGGATCCTCCAAAAGTAGTGTATTTTTGGAGGATGCAACACCGGTGCGGCGGCATTTTGGAGGATCCGAGCAACTTAGGGTATCATGGCACCATACGGCCACCAACATCCTACTTCACACAGAAGGTACCTAAGTCATCAAAGTTTTTTCTCCTTGTGATCCTAATGTATGATGCAAAGTTTCGCCTGAATAGTTGGCCATCATACCACAGATTAAAAACAACTATCGGCAGAACTTCTTCATGCAAACCGTCTTAGTGTCCATGCATATGACACTGACTTCAGAACTAGTATGCTAGAACACGATGTAAGTAGATTGCACAGTAACAAGGATAGTTTGGGACATGTTTTGTGAGTGTGTGAGAATATAGATCATTTATTTTTACATTGCCCAATAACAAGGATGGTTTGTGACATGTTTTGTTGCATTTTTTGGTGTACAATGGGTGATTCCAGGTTATTTAACAGATTCATTTCTTAGCTGGGTAAGGTAGAAAGTGGGGATAAGACAACTCTTTTTTTTTGGGGGGGGGGGGGGGGGGGGGGGGGGGGATAAGGTAATGTTTATTGATAGATCACCGCAAAACTGAACAAAAGTACAAGACAACTCATCCCACTACCTCAACAAATTGATGTAGCTCCTCTATCCTAGTAATCTCAATCATCATCATGCTTCACTTTGTTCCAAACTCAAGACTTCTACTTCCTCTAATACAAGGTTGTAACTATCTACTACATAATATTCTGTATCAATAACGCTCTCTAGATGTCTTGACATACTCACAACACAGATCTTTATCAGGCTTGATGAACAAGGCTGTATATTCAGAACATTCTAAAATTGATGTATAAAGAGAAATATTAAAAAGGAAATCGATAAGAGTTTGTCCCAACTTGACACGTCTGCATATAAAAGGAACTGAAAGAGTTTTGTACATGGAAGGGAACCCTTCTAATGGGAACTTGTGGACTCCTCCATCATAAGGGATTTAGAGGGATCATACAGCAAGCAAAATATTAAGTACTCAAATTTAAAGGTTAAGAATATTTTTCTGAAAAGGAATACAAAAAATTAAAGGTTAACAATATGAGGTCAAAGATTTATTACATTTAGAAGAAATCCAACACCATGCCAAATATGTAAGAAATGAAAATATAAATAAATCTCAAAAAAGACTAACAGAACAATTGAAACTGGCAGAGAGGTTGACAAGCTCTTACAGTTAAAAAACCACTGAGACCATATTGCAAAATTGGTACAGGATTGACGCCTAATTCCAAGTCATTCAGAAATGGACCATTTGTGTCCATTATGGTTCTAACATTAGGAAATCCTGAGAAAGCCCATGTATGGTTTAGGCGTATGCTATAATCAAATGACTGAGGACCTTGCTTGTGAAATACTATTGCTCCTTTGATTTTGGGGTTCGTAAGGTTCCTACCAAAAACAAGAAACAAGAAAAACAGCTTAGCACGTCCTCCTTTAGTCTGAATATGAAAAGAACAACATGGCTATACAATGTCGAGAGGCAAACCTCCCAAAACAAATATTTTCTATCAAGACAGTACGCATAAGATTATGCGTACAAATTTGGCAATGAAGGGTAAAACAGCTCAGCAAGACAGTAAAACAAGAATATTGGAGAAAATGTATCCTAATTGTCTTCATGGTTCTGATTACAGGGAAGCAGGGTCTCTGCTGTATTAATGTAAACACAAAACATTAATAAATTTTTTTATCAAGTAATAAGTTTTATAGATGAAGGGCAATAAAAACCCGTATACAAGAGCTATACAAAGTAATAGAAACCTTACAATTTATGTACATACACTAAATGAAGAGACTGGGCGTATTTTATAGGGAACCATGTTTGGATGTAGATTCACTACTTTTTGAGTTTTGACGTACTGCTTGTATATGGGAGGCTATCCCAACATCAATAAGATTACCTTATAAAAAACCATAGCGCCCAACTTTCTAGACATATCCTCGTATATAGGATACACCAAAATAGAGGGGGAAAAGATGACTCACTTATTTTGGTCATAAGCAGCATAAAGATCAGAACGTATATATGACTCAAGTTCTTCTTCATCTTCGTACACTCTGGAAACTAGCTGCAAAAGAATAAATCCTAAGCCTCATCTGAAACAATGATTTGAAAAACATTTATCAAACTAAGAGACGACCATACAGTAAGTGGCAAAAATTCTTCACAGGTGCCTTGCCAACCATGACAAATGGTAAGGTGCATGACAACACTCATGGCCCATCCAAAACACAGCAAATTTAAGTCTTCTTAAAGACTTCGTTAGTGTTATTTATTTTCTACTCTCTCTAGCTCATCATTTGCAATCATACGTTATATGAAGCTTTTTTTAGCCAATTGTTTCTTACGCCTAGTTTCTTCCCTGTTCATTTTCTTCTACAGACATTTGATTGTCTTTTCTCTTATTCTCCTTTCCTGACTCGTTGGTTTGTTATTAAAATTTTGTTGTTCATGTTCCCTCTCTGTAGAGAAAGGCTTGTTTAATCCTGGGAAACTTTCATATTGTTCAAATATTTTCTTAGAAGTATGCCTATCATGACTCAAGCTCCATGTGTATCTGCTCAAAAATAATATATCATTTCTTTTCCATTTATTTCCAACAATATTTTCGTCTTATATTAGTTTATTTCCTTTCTTGTTATTTGTTCTTGTTGTTGATGTTGAGGAGGAGGCGGTGGGGGAGGACGATTTGGAGGAAGGAGGGGATTTTGTGAGAATAAGAAAGCTTTGGGGGCTTTTACAATATGTGTCACTAGCACTAATCTCAAAAGAGTCGCTTGTAGCAAAGACTTAACACTTAGAGTTATTAATTAAGTTTAACAGTTGAGTCACTCTTCCTCAAATAAAAGACTCAAGAGTAACTTTCAATCAAAGCAGCCATAATGATTGGAGAAGTACTCACTAATCAGTACCATGATCATAAACATCTGAAATTTTTCATGAGAGAAACTTTTTTTTATGAAGTCATTAGCTCTTATTAATAAAAAAAATTTAATAACATGAGTTAAAACTTATCAAAAAGAAATTCATGGGAAGACAAATTATAAACCTGATTTCAGCATTTAGAGAAAAATAACATGAAGAAACAACAGTAAGAGGTATATCACAGAATTTACCCTAATTAGGGGAAATTTTAGAGACAAAATGTTGATCATCATCCTTGTCTGAGTTGTATTAGGTGCAAATGCCAAATATTCCCTCTTGGCCAATAGTAACTCCAAAACTTGGTTCAGAGGGGGAGAAGTATCACCTTTTCCAACTTCAACAAACATCTCGTTCCGAATATACCTGCATATTTTAGTGTTTACAAATCTTGGATACAAAAATGTTGTCTTAAGTACAGGGAACCAACTGACATTGTGAAGCTTTGTACAACTGGATATGGACCAGCTTTGGCGGAATGGAAAATATTGTCAATAAGTATAAGTATATATCTGCTGATCTCCCATTGTGTTAAAAGAGACACACCGAAAATGTACAACTACGCATCAGCCCCAAAAAAAATTGATTCCACTCATGAATCCTCACAACCATAATTCTCCATTTAATTCATCTCAAGCCAACATTATATAGATGAAAATATAAAAGTCGAGAGTATTAGAAGTTGTCCTATATTTTCTACTACAGCTAAGATAGGGAAACAAAAGAGAAATTTTCATAATCATATAGTGATTTTGAGTAGTTAAGAAGCAGGTTGAGAAAGCATACGGCTGAGCTGGATGGACACGGATATCAGATTTGCTCCTCACAGCAATCAACAACAGCATTACAAGAGTTGGGAGTAAAATCTGCCATTCAAAGATTTATACAAACAACTATTAGCTCTTTTTCTCTCAGAATAGAGCTATAACATCTCAAGAACCAACTGAGGACGGAAAACAGAAGATAAAAAGAAGAGAAGCATCAAATTCACCGAACATACTCACAACTTTGATTGATTCAAGCATCACAAAAACAACCAAAAACAATTACAGAGTACATATATGTCTAAGAAGTAAAGCATGCTAAAAACTTTCAAGTAACTAATGAAGGGATAATAGCAAGAAGGGAGACAAACATTCAGCAATGCCAGGGATCCTAAATCGTTTAGTAGATTTGCATCCCCAATGTAATGTATGTTGAGATTGAATGACCACCGCATAAAAGGCTTAAGTTGTTAGAAAAAGCACGAGCCGGCCCCCTCACTTGCGAACCTGATTCTTTTCCAGGGGCCGAGCAAATGAAAAATCTTTTTGATAATGGCACAGAATCCCATGACTACCTCATCAAAATGTTCAAACTGTTAGAGAGAAAATACTTTTATATACCTTATATTGTAGAAGCCAAAAACATAAATTCCTTGTGTTTCCTACTTTCGTTTAACTGAGTTCGATTAAAATTAGGACATAATGCAATTCAAGACGTTCCTGGATTCCTTTGTCATTGTCTTTATCGATGACATCCTTATCTATTCTTGTAGCCGCGAGGAGCATGATTATCATTTGAGGGTGGTCCTTCAGACCCTCCGTGATCTAAGTTGTATGTCAAGTTCTCGAAATGCGAGTTCTGGCTTGATTCTGTGGCATTCTTGGGTCATGTGGTATCCAATGAGCTTTTGCTTAGTCTGGCACTGTTTTAGTATAAAAGGACCATTCATGTTGAATTTTGACTATCGTTTTTTAGTTAGTACATTTTTCTTTGAAATTTTGTTAGGAAATTGACTATCCACATATTTGGATGACTCTATTCATCAAAGCTTAGACATATAGGAAGAACCACCTAGCTTTTTTAAGCTCTATTTGCACTTGCACCCTGGTCTCCCATGTAACTTACTGATGCTTTTGGCAATGCTTAACTCAGTTTGTAAGAGACGAAGTGGAGCTGAAGAAGAACATAAGGAACTAATGGAGCTCAACTTGGTCTGTTAAAGCTATATAGGAAACAAACGGGGAGCTTGGGAGATTGGACTGGTTAGTAATCTGACAATTAAGGTGAGAGTCAGTTGCCCATTAACGTCGCCCCCTTGCATCTCTTTCCTAAATGTGTAAAATCTTCCTTACCAGAACATTCGTTCCCTTTAGTTAAGCATCTCTCCCAAACCAACCCCTAATCCCCCCCCCAACCACCCACCCAACCCCACCCCGGGCCCGCCACACACACGCAAAAAAAAAAAAAAAAAAAAAAAAAAAAAAACACCTGAGAATTTAACATTATCAATTTCCAGGATTATAACAACTCCTAAGAGGATGATCACAAAATAATCTCCTCACTCCATCATAGAAAGACAATAAGTAGTACTACTACTACTAATTAATACAAGACAAGAACACCAAAATTAGAATCTAGGATTGATAAATGAACTTAGGCAACAAATAATTCATCATAAAATATACCAAAATTCAAGCAATACCAACAAAAGAAAATTCATTCTTCATCTCTTTATCAATAGAAAAACAGAATCTTTTTTATTCTCTTTTTTCTTTAAACTCTTTGAATGATGTACTTCACATTTTCAAGCAAAACCAACAAAAGAAACAATCATTTTAGTTTCCTTTATCAATAAAAATTCATTTAGTTTTTCCTTACTCAATAAAAAACTTCAATTTTTTAAACTATTTGATTATGAATTTTGCATGAGTAAAGGAAAGTATATAGATAAGCCTATTGGCCTAACCTCAGCGCAAGTGACAAAAGGGTGTCTAATTTTGAGAAGCCAATTTTTTCTAAGCATAGCTTTAAGTTGTCTTGTTGAATTCATCATTGACTCTTCTTTTTTCTTCTTCTCCATTAATTCAACTGAGCAAAACCCAAGAGAAGAAGAGGGTGGGGGTGCGGGTGTATGTGGGAAAAGGTGGCAAAGGAAGAAGAATCACTTTAGAGTAGAGTAAAAGGACAATTGGAAGTGGAGGGGGGGGAGGGGTTCAGTTTAGTTTTCTACTGTGTCAGTGTCAACTATAATTAATTCACAAACTAACGCCTACCAAAAGTGTCCTTAGTAAGTTTCTATTTTTTTTTTTTTTTTTTCTCTCTTTTTCTAATCAAAATCCGTTTTTAAAATAAGTTTTTCCGAGTCAGAAATAACTTCTGTAGTACATCTTATTCTTCCTCACTTATAAGGTTCACCTTTTCAAAATTCATTTATAAGACTATACTGGATATGTTTTTATTGTTGTAATTTTTTTCTGAATAAAAAATACGTTTTTCTCGTTTATTTTATATTTCTTCTTTTTTTTTTTTGGTTCTTTTTGTTTTCTTTTATTTTTAAAATGAGTTTTAACTCATACTTTTGTTATAGTGTAAAAAAGGTTTATACTTTTAAGTCACCCATGGATGACATGTCTTATTTCAAAGTTTCTTGGAAATACTAATATTAGCTTTTAGGAATTATTAAAGCTGATAATTAACTTTTGTTTTAATATAAGATTTTTATATGAATTTGTTATGAAAGTATTATTTATTTCAAGAAGTAGAAAGGGTTTCATAATTCAAACCAAATGGACACAAATTACGTAAATATTCTCAAGTATAAATACCTACACAGCCCTATTTTTTTGTTCTAATTTTCGGAAGGTAAATATTACTAGCAAATATCATCTTAGTCCAAGTTAATATACTTGACTTTGCCGCTACAATAGCTGAATACATGTTCATCAGTTTTTGTCCTCTCAGATAAAACTCGAATTCAATTTGCAATAGTCAACAAAGTTGATTTCCCCTCATTTTAAATGTTAGCGTTTTAAGATAAGGTTTATATATATATGTATATAAATATAGGTGCTAATATACTACTATTAGTCACAAACTACATGCCTTTGTCCTTTAACAAATTAAATCTTTCATTATTATATTCTCATGCTTCATTATACTATTATATATAATATAAAAGCACCAACCAAATTGTCGTATAATATTAGATAAATGTCACGTAAACTATTCAAAGGAGAAGAAAAAAAATACTCCATGGCAGCTTTTGGACGTCAGAGTCAGTTATTTGTTTGAGGATGTCAAATACTGTAGCTGTTGAAAGGTCTCATACTGTCATGGCATGAGCATGTGTTTCTTATCTTTCTCCTTTTTTTTTATACTTTTCATTGTTTCATTATATTTTTTATTATTTCTTTACAATGATATTATCCAAATCAATTACCATCAAATATTTCTCTAACAGTTATTCTCTATAGCCAAAAAGAAATTGAAACCAAATTTTCATAATTATGTTCTATTAATGTTTTTATAACAACATCACGTTAAAGTAGTTAAAAAATATTTGGACAAAAAACATCTCTATAAGAAAAATCTGATTGCATATATATCAAAATGATTTTACAAAATTTTATGTTTTCCTATCAGGTTGTTGGGATAAGGAGAAAACCGTTATCACAAGTGTATAATGTAGGGAAACAACGAGGAAAGCAACAACAACAACAACAACAACAACAACAACAACAACAACAACAATAATAATAATAATAATAATAATGTATGACGAAAATATTGTTGAACATAAAACAAGTAAAAAGGTATAGCTAATATCTCAAAAAATGTACGATGCTTTGAGTCGTGCTGGGCACTGTCCTAAGAAACTATTTCAGCAATTTGAAATGTTTCCCCAAGATAAAACAAGCTTTTCTCTATTTATAGTTTAGAGGGAACAGGAATCAACAAAATTATATAATGTACCCAACAAGTCTAAGGTGGAAGTGGCCAAAGGAAAAGGGTTAGGCTAATATTTGTGGCTAAAGAATAAGATAGTGACTAATAGTGGCTAATGGTGAAAAGGACTGAATATACTGGCTAAAAAGTGAGAAAGTTGAGCGGTAGAGTTGTCTTTGATGGCTGAAAATGGCCTCTATTTATAGGAAAGTTTGCATGGGAGCATCCTTTGCATGGATGGCAAGTGTCTTGCTAAATTAGCCACTTGCCAAGGGATTTTTGACACTTCTCAAAATGGTTTCATGCACAAGACACTTGTCCATTGCCATACATCCACAATGCCACTTGTAAATTATTCTTCATGCAAATAGCCACTTGTGTTGTAATACATTGCATGAAGGACATTTGGTAAATCTTTTGAAATATTACTACAATTTCCTTACAGTCCCCCCACATATTTCAAAAGATCTGAAAAACCAAGAGATACAGAATAATGGGGGTAAGTATGGAGAGTAAGACTTGCTGGAATATACGGTCCAAATGCAGTGGGTTTGGTGTCTTTTGGACTATGAACCAAACTTAGACCGATAAAACTTGACTCACATAATTATTGGTGAAATATAATATATCTATGAACCAATAAATTCTTGTTGTAAGCCAGAGGTCTTACCAGTCACATTTTGACCCACAGTTTTATTGTTCAACGCGTTTTATGCGCGAATAGGCCATGCGCGTGCCTGGTTATTCATGAGAGCTCTAGAGACTTGGCTAGAATATCATGGGAGCGGCTCCACTCCACTATCATATAGTTGAATTCATCAAGTGTACACTACTTTAAATACACCATCCATAAGGACTATGAATTCATTAAGAGTTATAACTCAACCCTCCAATTAGTAGCAGTTAAGTACTCTCATATAAGTGCTTCAGAGTCAATATCGACTTGTTATTACCCAAATGAACCTACTTTATGGGATCTCCAATCACATAGGTTGGGTTACCATCTCTATTGACAATCATGTTAGCCTTAACCCCATCTCTTTTGATGTTTGAAGAATCAAATTTCTTCTCAAAGGTTTAGTCAGAGGATCGGCCAAATTCACTTCTGACTTCACATAATCAATGGAAATTATTCCATCTCTCAGCAGCTGCTTGACGACTTTGTGTCTCAGACGCATGTGTCTGCGTTTTCCATTATAAGATTTTCTTTTGGCAACATCAATTGCCCCTTTACTATCACAATGGATAGACACAGGAGGCAACACATCCTTTGTTAAAGGAATATCGGCTAAGAAGTTTCTTAGCCACTCAGCCTCAGAACCAGCCAACTCCAGAGCTATAAACTCTGATTCCATAGTAGATTTAGCAATTATAGTTTGCTTGGCTGATCACCACGTTATTGCGCTACCACCAAGGGTGAACACATAGCTAATAGTGGATTTTTTCACATCTGAATCAGAGATCCAGTTAACATCACTGTATCCTTCTAATACAGCGGGAAATCCACTATACAGGATACTGTAATTCATGGTTCCTCTCAAATATTTCATCAGTCTTACTAATGCAGATCAATGCTCTTGATTGGGATTACGAGTATATCTACTCAGTCTACACACAGCATAGGCTATATCAAGCCTTGTAAAATTCATTACATGCACCAGACTCCCAATAATCTGAGCATATTTAGACTGAGCAACTGGGTCTCCTCTATTATTTTTCAATTGAGAGCTAGCATCATAAGGAGTGGCCACAGGTGTCACGTCAAAACAATCAAACTTCTTAAGAAGTCTCTCAACATAGTGTTCTTGTGACAACACAATACCATCATCACTTCTTATGACTTTAACTCCCAATATCATATTCACTTTCCCAAGATCTTTTATATAAAAATTAGATGACAAAAATAATTTAGTACTCTGTACAATATTTAAACTTGTGCCAAATATAAGTATGTCATCAACATATAAACATATTATCACAAAATCACCATTTAGTATTTTAGTATAAACACATTTATCCACCTCAACATTAGAAAACCCGTCTCTCATTAAGACTTGTCGAATTTCTCATGCACTGTTTAGGAGTTTGCTTAACGCCATAAAGAGATTTAATTAATTTACAAACTTTATTTTCTTGCCCAGGAACAATACATCCCTCAGGCTGAACCATATAAATTTCTTCTTCTAGATCACCATTTAAAAATGCAGTTTTGACATCCATTTGATGAATAAAAAGTTTGTACATTGAGGCTAAGGCAATTAAAAGTCGAATAGAAGAAATTCTAGTCACTGGTGCAAATGTATCAAAATAGTCGATATTTCATTTTTGAGAAAAACCTTTTGCCACTAAACGAGCTTTATATTTTTCTATAGAACCAACTGGATTAAATTTCTTTTTGAAAATCCATTTACAACCAATAGGTTTTGCACCAGGAGGTAAATCAGTCAAAACTCAAGTTTTATTTTTCATAATAGAATCAATTTCAACTTTAATTGCCTATTTCCAAAATTCAGCTTCGGAAGAAGAAATAGCTTCAAAATAATTTAACGGTTCATTATTAACAATAAAAGTTTGAAAATCATTCCTATAAGAAAAATATTCTTTTCTAGGCCTTTTGCTCATTCTCGGTTCCTCAACAGAGGTACTCTCTTTATTTCTTTCAATAGGTGTATGAGAAATTTTTTCAGACAGTGGAAAAATATGTTCAAAGAACTCATCGTTCTTTGTCTCAATAATGGTGTTGTAATCAAGCACATCACTTTTTAAAACAAGAAATCTATATGCAGCACTATGTTCAGCATATTCAATTAACATGCAATCAGCAGTTTTAGAACCTATCTTTCTCTTTTTAGGTTCAGGAAGCAGAACTTTGGCAAGACACCCCCACACTTTTAAATATTTCAGATTAGGTTTATAACCTTTCCACAATTCATAGGGAGTTTTGCCAGTTCTTTTATGTGGTATTCTATTTTGTAAGTGACAAGCAGATAAAATTGTTTCACCCACAAATTACAGGAGCATTAGAACTAATTAACATGGAGTTCATCATTTCTTTCAGTGTTCTATTTTTCCTTTCAGCTGCTCCATTAGACTCAGGTGAATATGGAGGAGTTATTTCATGAATAATGCCTTCTTTTTCACAAAAATCATTTAAGGCCAAATATTCACCTCCTCTATCAGATCTAATTCTTTTGATTTTTCTATTAAGTTGATTTTCAACCTCATTTTTATAAGAAATAAAAGCATCAAATTGTCGTATAATATTTGATAAATTTAACGTAAACTATTCAAAGGAGAAGAAAAATAATACTCCATTTAACATTTAGGAAAGTGGAAAGAAACCAACCTGATCCATGGCGGCTTTTGGGCGTCAGTCAGTTATTTGTTTGAGGATGTCAAATACTGTAGCTCTTGAAAGGTCTAGTGTCATGGCATGAATATGTGTTTCTCGTTTTTCTCTATTTTCCTTACACTTTTCCTTATTTCATTATATTTTTTTTTATATACTTTATAATAACATTATCTAATATCGATTATAATCAAAAGTTTCTCTAATAGTTATTCTCTATAATCAACAAACTTCCGAAACCAAATTTACATAATATGTTCTATTAATTGTTTTATAACATCACCTTAAAATAATCAAAAAATATTCGGACAAAAATAATGTGATTGCATTTACATCAAAATGATTCAACAAAATTTTATGTTTTCCTGTCAGTTTGTTGGGATAAGGAGAAAACGGTATCGCAAGTGTATAATCCCCTTGTCAACAAGTTGCCATTGACGGCAATTACATGGATCAAGTGGAATCTTGGCTCTTACTACTATTTTTAAAGTTTTTGGAAAAACCATTTTTTGCAACGTCCTGAATTGATGGATAATTAATTACAACCACTAAATCTTTCATATTTTTATGATGTAAACTTAAGACTACCAAATCACTTTTATCCTCTAACGGGTCGTTCGGTTACTGAGTTAACCATTTAATACCCGCACAAAACTCCGCGTTAATTTAGCGCAGCGTTCGATTGGTTTTCTGTGAAATTTTAATACCCGCATAAAATTAGTGCAACGTTTGATTGTGTTTTTGTATATTCCGCATTATTAATACCCGCATTATTAATGCGGGAATCTATGTATTATTTTATGGGGGTAGAAGGTGGTATTAATAATGTGGGTATTAATAATGCATGTATTAAATTTTTAAATGACAAAATTAACCCTCATAATAATAAGGATATTTTAAAATTTTATTTAAGGAGTAAATAAATATTTTAAATAATAATATTTTTTGTTAATTTGTAATATATCAGTGATTCAACAAATAATCCCTTCGTTATAATATATGCGTAGCTAATACCCACATTATTAAACCCCACATAACTAATACCCGCATTATCAATACCCACATTATTAATACCCACATTATTAATACCTACATTACTAATACCCACATTAATAGTTAATACCCGCGTAAAATGCTCCTACAACCGAACGACCCCTAAATGTTTTAGAGTCTGTTTGGCCAACCTTCTGAAAATTATTTAATTTCAAAAATGTTTTTCTTTAAAAGTGATCTTCATAAAAGTAATATTAGAGAGTAGCAGTTTTTATTTGACCAACTCATTTGATAAGAACTTTTTTCAATAGTTAAGCAATAATTTGTGTTTGGCTAAACTTTTGATATTAGATTACAAGTAAGAACATATAAATATTTATTTTACAGTTATTAACTAGAAGAATGATTTTAAATATTTATATTTAACTTTTTTATTTAATTAACTTTTCTAAAAGTAGAGCATTTATAATTGAATATTTTAAATCTGTGTCTTTAAAAAAAATGTGATTTGATTCAAAGCTTTCAACAATAATGATGTAGGTGTACACAAAAGAACAAAAAAAAATGTACTATTTATATATTATAATCATTAGTCGAAAATAAATATTGGTAATTAGATAAATAAGTATTTTTGGTAAGGGTATTTTTGGAACGATAGAAATTAAAAACATCTTCTACTTCTGTTTTTTGAAGAAAAAAAAAACTACTTTGTTGCCGCTCAAAATCATTTATTTTTTTCTTAAAAACTTGGTTAAGCACCTCAATCTTTCAAAATAAGCACATTTTGAGAAAAATAAGTATTTTTGGCTCTCCAGGAACTCGGCCAAACATACTCTAGTGACAATATTAACTGTTCAGACAAAGCAAGATATGAGGTTTTAAGGAAATCTCTAAAATAAGTTGATATAGTCAATTAAATAGTAGGAATAGTAGTATCTCTTTGTGCTAGGATTTGATCCCTAATGTCCTTCGGATGAACTGTTTAAATCATATGTCCTGACCCCTAAGATACACACACAAAAGAAAGAAGAAAAAAAACTCTAGTTGTGGAATACAGGAAGTGTCGATTTTAAACATAATATAGAGTATTATAATGGAATCAAACAAGTCATATTTTCCTTATTTAGCTTAATTAGCTTTTGAGGTACTTTTCTTTTACAATTGATAATTACATCTTGATTTACAAAAGTCGGTCATGAAGATGATCACATAAATAATCCATAAGTCCATGAAGCTGGGGGAAAACTTGTGGCACCTTTTGGAATAATGTTTCGAAAAAACCGTTTGTTTATAAAATTTATTAATTTTTGGCAGAATACATAGATGGCCCCTCGAAGTTGTACCCAATTCTCACTTGAATACTTTAACTTTCCTAGTGATCAGATAGACACCTCATGTCGTTCCTAGTGTATTTTGTGAACCCCTCACGATGACATGTCAAATTAGGTGTAGTTCACTCAAATATGAGCGCGTGAGTAGCTGTTGTGTCTGACTTTTCTCTTTTTCTTTTCCCCACAATATTTTCACTTTCTTCCCCAATAGTCCCACCACCTTCCACCGCGAGAAATCCTCCATTGATGAGCATTGCACAATGAATAACTGTTACAAAATGAGCATAGCACAACAAAATCAAAATAATATAAATGACAATAAAGAAACATGTAGACTGGGTTATTGATTTTTTCATAAACGACGGTGGCATCAGGTCAACGCATCTAAGAATAAGGGATCGATTAAATTGAAACCCATCTCCAAACAACCAAACCTATTTCCAGAACAGATCACCAATTAAACGGAAGCAAAGGGACAAATACACTGATGGGTTTTCAAGTGTAAAAAATGGCCAAACACAATAGAACGAGCCAACAGCAAAGGCAAAGGACAAGGAACAATTCTGGTGTATTTCAATGGCGGGAGCGACAACACGAATGGGACAAACAACCAGACATGAGGGGAGGAGCGACTGCCGATCAGCGGCGTCGTTGCCACTCCACCCCCTACCTTCTCTTTTCCCTTCTTCTGTGTACTGTTCCGATGGTACCCGCCGTTTTTACCGTTTGACGCTATTGGTGGTGGTGGCTTTGCCACTGCCCCTTCGTCTCTATTTTTCCTTGTTTTGTATTGTCTCGTTCTACTGGTGCGTGTGTGTTTTTCAAGAAGAACCAAGAAATTGAATAGCTATCTCCCCTGTTTTGAATTGTATATATGGTGGTGGGTGTTACCCCTCGGTTTCTCTTACTGATTTTGTGGTGTTGTGTGTATCTGATTTGGTTCCCCATTTTGATGGAGTTACTGATAAAGAAAGAAGAAGGTTGAGGGGGTGGGGCCGCTGGTGGGGTAATAAATTTTTAAAAAGAAGAAAGAATTTTAATTAGGGTCAACTCTTTTAATGAAAAATACACGTGTCACTCTTTAATTTGTTTATTTGACACGTCAGCAGCGAGTATAACTCACACATTTGACTTGTTGGACCTGAGTACTCACGAGACGTACTGGGGACGACATGAGGTGTCTATCTGATCACTAGGAAAGTTGGAATATTCAAGTGGGAATTGGGTACAACTTCGAGGGGCCATCTATGTATTCTGCCTTAATTTTTCAAATCAAAAACTTCAAAATCCCAAAAACTGATTCAGACCAGTTTTTTTTGAGAATTTTTGGGAACAAGTGAAAAGTATGTCCAAACATAACTTCAAATTTCAAAAATTATATTTCAACTCAACTTCTAAACTTATTTTTTCAAGTTTCAACCAAATCCATGTCCAAATGCTGGCTAAATGTATTATTAAAGTTTAAGAAGTTCCCTCAACCAAATTATCGCACTAGATCTGAAACCTATCTTCTTCAACTTTTCCTCCCTCTAATTTCTAGATCTCTAATAATATGTGCAATACATATACTCGTAACTATTACAGTAACTTTAACCAGTCCAAACTTAAAATGTCAGATTATACTACTCCTCTTTTGCATGCTAAGATTATAATATAATCCACCTAACTCTTTAGTTTTAAATAGTTTATAAAAGGCAAAATGGCTAATGTACACCTTAAACTATAACTTTTTTCCCAACTTTACACTTTATATTTGCCGGATCCTAGTACCTGCTTAAACAATTTTGTCATGGTACTCCTTAGAACATTGCTGGCCTACGTGCCATAGAGAGCCAAAACAAGACAATAAAATGTTACACTTTTTTAGTTAAATGCATTTTCCTAAACGTTTTCTTCTTCTCGTTATATCATTTTTTCTTTTTTTGTTTCTTTCTTCTCTTACTCCTTTCTTCCCCAACCCCTCCATTGTTAATCCTACAACCAAATAAATCAGAAAAGACAGAAAAACAGAAGTGTATTATCAGTTTGGTATGGGACGATCCCGAGCCCACAATTTGCTTGTGTCTCCTTAAGAAATCTAACCCCCTCACAGTTGTCCAAGGTTCACGGGTTAATTTCTCCCAGGATGGAACGGGATAACAGTTCTACTGTAGCGGCACTTCAAACAGTAGAACACTGCGAACTCAAAGAAACGGAGCAAATCACACGACTTACTTAGTATGCAGAAAAAAGAGGGAATGCAGTAAGATGTGTTTGTGTATTCTGTGTTTCAGTGTGTGTTCAAAGGTTGATGACTGACCAGTTTATATAGCTTTTGGAAAGAGTATGAAGAGTCACCACTAATGGCCACTAACACCTGACTTCACTGCCACTAATGGCATCTGAATTCACTGCCACTAATGGCATCTGAATTCACTGCCACTAATGGCTGAATTCACTAAATGTCAGTAATGAATTATCCACTAATAGGAAAACGTGGGAGAACATGGAGGAATAATTAATCTGGATTAATCTGATTAATCCATTCAGATTGACCGAAATCCGAAATCCAAAATCCGAAGCCGAAGCCGAAGCCGAAACGAGCGAGCGACGACGACGGCGCGAGGCTTCCCTTCTTCTCAACCCTTTTAAGAGCTAAGAGAAGTGAATCTGTATTTAAACCCAACAAAAGTCTTTTCCTCTACCAATATGGGAGAAGGTGCATTTCCTTACTAAAAATAACTTTTTCACCTTCCCACCCATTTTCTATTCACACTCTATTTATTCCAAAACCCCAACAATCCCCCACATGAATGGGGAATGGCTATATTGGAAATATGCATGACAGACTTGTGTGATTTGCAAGAAAGAATTAGTTGCATCGGGATAAGTAAGTTTCCCTTTGAACTTTCCGTAGTGAACATACATCGGATATACTTGGTCAATCGGTATATTTGATATCTTTGAACCGTTGAGCTTTGGTGTATACCTAGACAACGTAAGTCACACAACTAACCCTTAACCGTCTTTGGTTCTCACTGTTGTGTTTGTTTCAGCCATGAACACCGCCTGGTTTCATAAGTACTTAGAGAACTTGCCATACCGAATTCTCCTTGAAGCGGCTTCCACTTCACACTTACATAGGTGATTTCTAAACGTGTAATCCTATAGATGTACACTGTTTGATAATTAAAATATCAAACTTAGACAATCATTAAGAAATGCCTCTAGCATTTTACCCTTGGTACTTGAACATTGTCTAATCATGAGAATGGACCAAACATTAACTGACAATGTTGGACCGTCAAACACAACTTTGTATTCTCCTTGAACCTAGTTCTTGGGATCTCCACTCTCCTAGGTAGAGTTACCGCCGTGATGACTTGTCCTTAGCCATAGTCCCATTCCCTTCGATGAACACTCAACCGCCTCTCTAGTTAAGCCTTTTGTAAGCGGATCCGATACATTATCTCTTGACTTCACGTAGTCAATGGTGATAATTCCTCTAGAGAGTAGGTCCCTAACGGTTTTATGCCTTCGTCGTATGTGACGATTCTTACCGTTATACATGACATTCCTAGCTCGTCCTATAGCTGATTGACTATCACAATGTATACAAATTGGTGTCAACGGTTTAGGCCAGAACGGAATGTCTTCCAAAAAATTTCGAAGCCATTCAGCTTCTTCACCGGCTTTATCTAAAGCTATGAATTCAGCTTCCATAGTAGAACGGGCAATACACGTTTGCTTGGACGATTTCCAAGACACCGCTCCTCCACCAAGTGCGAAAATATATCCACTTGTGGACTTAGAATCAGTTGTTCCGGTGATCCAATTGGCATCACAATATCCTTCAATGACTGCAGGATACTTGTTATAATGTAATACAAAGTCTTGAGTGTATTTTAAATACCCCAAAACACGTTTCATTGCCATCCAATGGGTCTGATTGGGATTACTCGTGTATCGACTTAGTTTACTTATAGCGCAAGCTATATCTGGTCGAGTACAATTCATGACGTACATCAAACTCCCCAAAACACGAGCATAATCCCGTTGCGACGTGCTTTGACCTTTGTTCTTCTTAAGAGCAAGGTTTACATCAATAAGAGTCTTTGAAATTTTAAAATCCAAATATTTAAATTTTTCAAGCACACTATTGATGTAGTGAGATTGAGACAACGCCAGACCTTGAGGAGTTCTATGGATCTTAACACCCAAAATTAAGTCCGCAACTCCTAAGTCTTTCATATCAAATTTGCTAGTCAGCATGCGCTTTGTAGCCTTTACATTGGCAATGTCATTGCTCATTATCAACATGTCGTCCACATATAAGCAAACAACGACTATAAAATTAGGAGTGTTCTTAATGTAGACACATTTGTCACACTCGTTAATTTAAAGCCATTTGACAACATTGTATGATCAAATTTCGCATGCCATTGTTTAGGTGCTTGTTTCAGCCCATAAAGTGACTTAACAAGTTTACACACCATCTTTTCTTTACCTGGAACCACGAACCCTTCAAGTTATTCCATGTAAATTTCTTCCTCCAAATCCCCATTTAAGAACGCTGTCTTAACGTCCATTTGATGGATTTCCAGACCACACACGGCGGCTAACGCTATTAACATACGAATGGATGTAATTCTGGTTACCGGCGAGTATGTGTCAAAGTAGTCAAGACCTTCTTATTGTCTATAGCCTTTAACAACAAGTCTTGCCTTGTACTTGTCAATAGTGCCATCAGCTTTCATTTTCCTTTTGAAAATCCACTTAGAACCTAATGGTTTGTTTCCAGGAGGAAGATCAACCAACTCCCAAGTATGGTTGCTCAAAATAGATTCTATTTCACTATTGACTGCCTCTTTCCAAAATGGAGAGTCTGAAGAAGACATTGCTTCTTTAAATGTCCGAGGCTCATTTTCCAACAGAAAAGTGACAAAGTCATCTCCAAATGAAGTAGAAGTTCTTTGACTCTTGCTTCGTCTTGGTTCTTCCTCATTTGGTGAATTTTCTTTGGTTCCTTCCCGAGGTCGTTTGGATCTTTCACCAACTGACTCACATTCCTTCTTATACGGATATATAGTTTCAAAGAATTCAACACTATCAGATTCCATCACCGTATTAACATGAATGTCTGGATTTTCTGATTTATGAACCAGAAACCGATATGCTTTACTGTTTGTAGCATACCCAATGAAAACACAATCAACTGTTTTCGGTCCAATCTTAACCCTTTTGGGTTTTGGAACTTGCACTTTTGCCAAACACCCCCATACTTTGAAGTAATTCAAGTTGGGCTTCCTTCCTTTCAACTTTTCATATGGAATGGAAAGTGTTTTGCTATGGGGAACTCGATTGAGTATTTGATTAGCCGTGAATATAGCTTCCCCCCACAAGTTCTGGGGTAGACCCGAACTGATTAACAAGGCATTCATCATCTCTTTTAATGTCCGATTTTTCCTTTCCGCAATCCCATTGGATTGAGGCGTGTAAGGGGCAGTTGTTTGATGAATAATGCCATGTTCCAAACATATTTGTTCAAAAGGAGATTCATATTCTCCACCCCTATCACTTCTTATCATTTTGATCTTTTTGTTAAGTTGCGTTTCAACTTCATTTTTGTATTGCTTGAATGCGTCAATTGCCTCATCTTTACTACTAAGTAAATAAACATAGCAGTAACGAGTGCTATCGTCAATAAAAGTTATGAAATACTTCTTTCCACCGCGAGATGGTATTGACTTCATGTTACAAATATATGTATGAATTAAGTCTAATGGTTCAGAATCCCTTTCAATTGACTTGTAAGGGTGTTTAGCATATTTAGACTCAACACATATTTGACATTTTGACTTAGCGCAATCAAATTTAGGCAATACTTCCAAATTGATCATTTTTCGCAAGGTTTTATAATTGACATGTCCCAAATGAGAATGCCATAAATTATTTGACTCAAGTAAGAAGAAGCTGCAATTTTATTCATAGTGTCAACGACCATTACATTGAGTTTGAAAAGGCCCTCAGTCAGGTAACCTTTTCCTACATACAGCTCATTCTTAGTTATTACAACTTTGTCAGAAACAAACACACACTTAAACCCGTTTTTAACAAGAAGTGCAGTAGACACCAAGTTTTTCCTTATTTCAGGAACGTGAAGAACATTGTTCAGAGTCACAACCTTGCCAGACGTCATCTTGAGGAATATCTTCCATATCCTTCAATTTTGGCCGTTGCAGAATTGCCCATAGAGAGCGCCTCATCAGGTCCAGCGGGAGCATATGAAGCAAAGGCTTCCTTCACAACACAAACATGGCGGGTGGCTCCTGAATCAATCCACCATTCCTTAGGATTTCCAACTAAGTTGCATTCAGAAATCATAGCACATAAATCAATGTCTTGCACTCCTTGGGCCAATTTAGTCTCTTCAACCATGTTTGCTTGACCTTTTTCCTTTTTCCCGTCCTTTTTTGCAGCACGACAGTCTGCGGACTTATGTCCACTCTTGCCACAATTGTAGCAATTTTCCTTGAATTTTTTCTTGCTAGGGTTGGTCTTCCCTCCAGAAGGCTTCTTTCTCTTATTTTGATTTGGAGTATGCTCAACAATATTTGCTCCCGCTATTGCAGCACTTCCACGAGCCTTCTTTTCAGCAGATTTGTTGTCCTCTTCAATCCTCAAGCGTACAATCAAATCTTCAAGGGTCATCTCCTTGCGCTTGTGTTTCAAGTAATTTTTAAAGTCCTTCCATGATGGAGGTAACTTTTCAATCATGGCTGCAACTTGAAACGCTCATTAATCTTCAAACCTTCAAAGAAAAGTTTGTTAGCAATAATATAAATAATACTCTTAACATAAGTATTAATCAGGATCAAACCTTCAGCAAGGAGATCATGGATAAGGACTTGAAGTTCTTGGACTTGGGACACAACAGATTTGTTATCCACCATTTTATAATCCAGAAATTTGGCAGCCACAAATTTCTTCAGTCCAGCGTCTTCAGTCTTATATTTCTTTTCTAGAACATCCCACAGTTTCTTAGACGTTTCAACATTACTGTAAACGTTGTACATGTCATCTTCCAAGCCACTTAGAATGTAATTCTTGCATAGGAAGTCAGAATGCTTCCAAGCCTCAATCACAAGGAAGCGTTCGTTTTCAGGTGTTTCATCAGTCAGGACTGGAGCTTCCTCATTGATAAACCTTTGCAGGCTTAAGGTGGTCAGATAAAAGAACATCTTTTGCTACCACCTTTTAAAGTCCACACCAGAAAACTTCCCCGACTTTTCTGCAGGTGGCATAACCGTTGCAGCAGCACGGTTAGGCCCAGCAGCACCAGAAACTGCGGTAGCATTAGTATTCACAGCAGGGATAGTTTGTTCCACTCCATTTGTCATCTCTGTCAAGTGACACAAGCAGAAACAATATCAATAAACTGTTTAAACAGTAGGAGTAGAAAAACCACGAAGGCTTTTAGTCTCCACAAACAGATTATTTGACAGTAATTAGGAGTAGAAAAATCACGAAGGTTTTAGTCTCCACAGCAGATTAATATACAATATAGGAGTAGAAAACCACAAAGGTTTTAGTCTCCTTAAGCAGTCTCCTTAAACAATATTTATTTAAGCGTAGAAAATAAATAACAATAGATTTCTTAAGCTTGTTAATCCTGCAACCAAATAAATCAGAAAAGACAGAAAAACAGAAGTATATTATCAGTTTGGTATGGGACGATCCCGAGCCCACAATTTGCTTGTGTCTTCTTAAGAAATCTAACCCCCTCACAGTTGCCCAAGGTTCACGGGTTAATTTCTCCCAGGATGGAACGAGATAACAGTTCTACTGTAGCGGCACTTCAAACAGTAGAACACTGCGAACTCAAAGAAATGGAGCAAATCACACGACTTACTTAGTATGCAAAAAAGAGAGGCACTGCGAACTCAAAGAAATGGAGCAAATCACACGACTTACTTAGTATGCAAAAAAGAGAGGGAATGCAGTAAGATGTGTTTGTGTATTCTGTGTTTCAGTGTGTGTTCAAAGGTTGATGACTGATCAGTTTATATAGCCTTTGGAAAGAGTATGAAGAGAGGTTGATGACTGATCAGTTTATATAGCCTTTGGAAAGAGTATGAAGAGTCACCACTAATGGTCACTAACACCTGACTTCACTGCCACTAATGGCATCTGAATTCACTGCCACTAATGGGAAAACGTGGGAGAACGTGGAGGAATAATTAATCTGGATTAATCTGATTAATCCATTCAGATTTCTGTTACACAAACAGATTTAATATTAAATATTAATAATAAATTATTAATTAATTAATATATCATATCAACCGAAATCCGAAATCCGAAATCCGAAGCCGAAACGAGCGAGCAACGACGACGGCGCGAGGCTTCCCTTCTTCTCAACCCTTTTAAGAGCTAAGAGAAGTGAATCTGTATTTAAACCCAACAAAAGTCTTTTCCTCTACCAATATGGGAGAAGGTGCATTTCCTTACTAAAAGGAACCTTTTCACCTTCCCACCCATTTCCCATTCACACTCTATTTATTCCAAAACCCCAACATCCACCACCCCCCCAACACTTGCATTTCCACAGTCCCCAACAACCTGAGATGTTTTCATTTTTCAACTAAACAAACCCAATTCTCCCTCCCTGCCTTTTCTCTTCTCTCATCTCTCTATATTCTTTCTCTATTGATACAAATCTCACTAGAATCATTTCCTGCAATTCCAATAATTTGTTAATTTCGCAGGACCCGTTCTTTAATCTAATAGCCATCACGCTAAATATGAATGCAACATATTCCATCTTTTTCAAATTAAACAAAGTTGTCTGGCTTTAAAATGAACAAACTTGAGTTAAAACAGTTAGGATTGACTACTAAAACAAATATTGTATCAGGGGAGGAAGAAGGAAAAGGTGATTTTTTACTATTGCAAGAGAATTAAAGCTGCACCATTCCAGCTCTTTTAAACATTGATTTAAATGGTGTGGCCTGATTCGTTTGTCCATGAATAGAGACATACAGATAGTGAGGAAGAGGATGTGTGTGTGGGGGGGGGGGGGGTGGTGGTGGTGGTAGTGGAGTGGGTTGGGTGTTGCTGTGGGTATATGTAAAAGGAATTTATAACTTTTTTGACACGTGGTAATAAGTGATTGCTGCGTGCAAATAACTCTCTTTGTTAAAACTGCAGTTGATCTGGAAAGGGGATATTAATAGCACTTGTAAATTGTTTGAGGGGTATTATGACTCCTGCAAATTGTGTCAAGTTGAAGAAAAAGCTATAGTTTAGAATGGACTTTAGCCATTTTGCATTTATAAAACAATAAACTATGGCAAAGAATAAGTGCTGCCAAATGAAAAACTAGTTCTTAGTTTTTTATTTCCTTTTTGGACCATCTTGTCAACTTGCCGACCAATTTGAAAATGTCGATTTATATGATTATATTAACATTAGCACGAGCTATCAATTGATAATCAATTATTTTCATCTGGTCAATTAAGTATTATGATTAGTAATTTATTTTAATTTGACCAGGCATGAAATTTTAGAATGTAAGTATATTATCAAAATAACATTTGATTGTATTTTTGTAGTATTAAACATGTCATTCTTATAAGGAAAATTTTAAAATTAAAAACTTGCAAAAGATAAATGTGTAATTCATTTTTAAACCGTCCAAAATGAAGTAAAATCTATAATTTGAAACGAATAAAAGTAATATATTGTTCCAATTTGTCAGATAGTAACAATCCGAGAATGCTATCTGCATGCATTAATACATAGTTTCAATTGGTTTGTATACTCTCTTATATAATATTAAGGGGTCGTTTGGTACAAGGATAAGTTATATCGGGATTAGTTATACAAGGATAAGTTAATATCAGGAAGACAGTGTTAAGGGATTTTTATACTCTATACCCATGAAACTTAAAGTATTTATAAGTCATACCCATTAAAAGTTATACTACCCATAAAATTAAAAGTATTTACCCAATCTACCTATTTAATAATGTATATCTTTGTTATATTTTTATGGTATACTGCATAAACTATGGTATACAAGGCTGAATGGGTAGAGTGGGTAAATAGTTTAGTAGATAAGTGGGGGTAATATTTGAAAGTAGTGGGTAGTGACTGTAATTATTTTAGGTTTTGTGGGTATTTTTGTAACTGTCCCATAAGTTAATCCCACGGGTCCTAGATAATGATTTATCCATCAAATTGTGGATAGGTTTATACTGAGATTAGATAATACTGATTTGAATTTGCAAATCAAGCACAGGATAAAAACCATCTAGTTTTTTATACCATAATTAATTAATCATATACCACATACCAAACGAATTCATTTATAATGCATGAAGATTTGAAAGTAAAATGGAAAGTTGCTTTCAGTTTTTAACTTCCTTTTGTTAATTATGCTCTTATAGGAGCCAATCAAGTGATAGTAAGCCTTTGATCAGTTGCAATCAAAAGAATTTGGAATGTGAGCAATTCCAGCCATTGCTTTTCTAATTATTTAGAGTTTATTAGATGAAACTTCAAGCAAGAAGTTAATCATGGCGTACAAAAAAGTGTATCAATCACATAAAACTTCTGTCGCATCTACTTAATTCCTTTGGGCAACTATGTTTCTATTTGTTTGATTGCAAAAGGAACCCTAGTATATTCCCATCAGCACTTTTAGATTATTCCTGTAAGTTGGGACCACATAAGAGTGCAGCATTAATGTTAAAAAAAAAAATAAAACTATTGGAACAAATATGACAGCAGATTCATTCAATTATATTACATGGAGGAATAAGTGATTTCATAGTTAATTGTAGAAAGCAACTTTTTAAGGAAAATATGGGTCCGGATCCCCCTCAAGTGAAAATATAGGACTTTACAAGCATTGTATCTTCTGGAACATCAGCAGGAGTGACATTATATGTTTTGATTTGCATTTTTGTATTGGCATTAGCAAATTTACAGCTCCTTCCCAGAACAGTTTGACGAAACCTTGATGGGTTTTGTCATTTCCTTTCCTTTCATTCAATGGTGTCCAATTGCTGGGAGGCTGCTGGTGGTAGCTGATTATCCAGGCTGCAATCTTGAACGTACGAGTTCAAACGGCAATGAATAGAAGTGAAGATAACTACAAAGCCATGATCACTTCCATTCAGATTAACCAACTCAGTAGACTCAAACGCTTGGCTTTTATTTGCATGATCCAATGAAGGAATAAGTTTTCTCGTGAACAAAGTTTAACTTGGATAGCCACCTCTTGTATTGAAACTGCAGTCGATCGTTCAATAATATGCTCAAGCAGCTCAAGGTATTGTTAGGATGACAAATTATCTCCAACGAAGCTCATTTGTCGTTTCATGTCCCGATTTCTTTCTTAAGGATTCTATCAAATAAAAAGAAAAGATCAACATCCTATTTGAGGTTAAGAGAGGATATAATTTTCACACTATGTTCTGTTTATGTAATAACATCAGAACTAAATAATCTCAGGGAAAGTGTGTTTTAACAAGTGTTACAAACTAAGCTTACCTATTCGTCGTTTTATTACATCAGCATTTTCAGCTCCCCCACTATGTTGAGCAAAGAACAGTATATCCCCATACATCTCATTTGATGGTTGAAGTCCTCCATCCTCCATCCACTGCAACACCTGCATCAGAAGTTCACCAAATTGGTTTGAGCATCAAGGTTAGAAGAGACTGAGCACATCGAGAGCAGTTCTTGCATATTAAGTGACTTGGACAGTGCTTCTATTTTCACTGAAAATACTATCTCACAGGCCTGGAATTCAGCAATTTTCTCTCTCTCTTTTTTTTTTTTTTTTAAAAAAAGTTTAACATTGTATTCATCAACATTAAGGCAATGTTGGCTACCAGGTATACAATATCCATGAGCAAAATCCATAGAAACTAAAAAGTAGCAATATCCACAAAGATTCCAAAAAAACTAAAAGTGCATCTGTGTCTTCTGCATAAATCTTCCTGCACCAAAAATATAAAAGCATGATACAATTGGACTTAATCTTTTGGATTGGGTTGGCCCTATCTTTAAAACATTTTTCATTTATTTCTCTCCAAATTGTCCACCATATGCATAAGGGAATTGATCTCCACCATTTCTTTTGCCTCTTGTTTCCCCCTGCTCTATACCAACTATTTATAGCCTCTCTTGTTGATTCTGGCATGCACCAGTTCAATCCTGTCATGTTCAAAAAAATCTGCCACAACTGAAAAGTCACCTTACAATACAAAAAAAGGTGATTATATCTTCCTCTCTTTCTTGGCATAAGAAGCATCTGGAACTCAACTGCACTCCCCTTTTCTGAAGGTTTTCATGGGTTAAGCATGCTTTTTGGGCTACCAGCCAACTGAAGCAAGCAACTTTAAGTGGTGCAAAGGTCTTCCAAATGCTTCTCCAAAGCTAAAAATTATGTGCTTGCACTTCTTTCACAAGATAATCATAGGCAGATTTAACTGTGTAGCTTCCACCAGGATCCAACTTCCATTTTAACATGTCCTCCTCCCAATCAGAGGTCACTCTGACTTGCTCTAGTTCATTGATTAACGCTGCCACCCTTCCAATTCCCCAATCATTCAACAATCTTCTGAATGTTACATTCCAGCCTTGAGGAGACCATAATTGATTAATGGTAGCTCCTGGAGTCAATGAGATGCTTAACAAGTCTGCATATCTTTCTTTTAGAGGGCCATGGCCCAACCAATTTTTTTTTTGATAAATTAAATAATTTTATTGATATTGGGAAAAGCTTCCGTATACAAGAGGTATACCAAAAGATAGAGAATCTACATCAAAATATAATTCTCTACAAAAGACACCCAATCATCGATACATATTGGAATCTTAAGGGTGCACCAAAAAGCTATCAAAGACAATTTAGCTCTGAATCATCCCAAAAGAGTGTTTTTCTACCATTACCCACTGAAATTGTTAAATTCTTATTTAGCTCTGTCCAATTTGCTCTAACGGTCTTCCAAGTACTCACCCCATAAGTTGTCTTAACTGGCCTTGTCAATTTTCTCTCTTCTTCCTTTGAAAGACGGGTAAGGTAATATCATTACAATTTAGCAACCAGTGAGTGCTGAAAACCGAAGTATTTATAGAGTACATAGGCTTCCCTGTTTAACTGTGCAGGAGTCAACATCTTTTCTCTTTTCTTTTCCTCTACTCAAGCAATCTAGCAAATTTCACTTTTTGGGGTTAGCTTTCATCTGGAAAAATTAAAGATAATAGCACCAGAAGTAGTCCATCCTCTAACAAACAACACTCTATAGTCTATATCACTGTATAATTTTTATTTTTGATGACGAGAAATCCCCAGTGCCAATGGCTCACAGTTCGAAGCTAGGTGGATAATGGGCCCCCGATCTATTCTTAAAATCTACTCTTCTCCACTTAAATATTAAGCTTTTGAATGTGGTAAGGTTTGAAGCCCGTAACATGCACCTAACCCACACATCACAAGTGAGCTCTTACCACTAACCCATAGCGTTGGGAGCTAATTTTCTGTATCACTGAATTATCAGTGGTGGTAATAGAAGGTAAGCAAGTAATGCACAATAATGGGCTTTTCCGAAGTGCAACTTTCTCTGGCACTTTTTTTTCTAGAAATTCATTACCTCAGAAAAAGAGAGGGAAAAACACTTGTTGTAGAGAATCAGTTTACCGTTGAGTCTCTCTACTTTTTGGCATACATCTTGTATACCGGAATATTTCCCAATGTCAATAAAAAAATTTACTTTATCCCAAAAAACAGAGAAGGAAAAGAAAAGGCCAACATATAGGGTATTCTGTATAATGTAGAATTATCAAAGTTAAAGAAAATATAAAAGAGAGTATTATAAAGACAGAGAGTATCATAAAGACTGGTGCTACTGTATTTCAATATTTAGAGACAGTACGAATTATTTAAAAAAAAAAAAAAACACGAAAGATCTAGAGCAACTATGAAACCATTGTTTCTCTCAAGAGATAAACGGAAACTTTAACAGGAAGTTCTAACATTACTACCTCAATATACTTCCTCCAATTTCCAGCAGCCAAAAGATTCTTTAGCAGAACTGAATATGTTGCTAAATTAACTTCTGCGCCTGATGTGACTATCTTATAGAAAAACTGCACAAGTGAGAAAAGCGGATGAAAGATGTCAAACATTGCCTTAAATGCACTGTTGAAAATGTAATCTTTATGAAGAATGGATAAGGCTTGACATAACGATTACTGCACTGAACCAACATTTAAACTGAACATAAAGTTACTGAGAATTTAACACTTACTTTTATCATGGTTTCAGTCCTTCCAGATTTGCCAATACCATGCAGAAGTTGGTTTAAAGTTCCAACAGACACATAAGGGAGTGAAGCCTCCATCATTGTAATAATTTCTGTAATCATCCTCCAATTTCGTGATCTTCAAAAAAGCGTAAGCTTTATCATCAGCGTGTAAACACCACACCTGAATATAATCTAATAATTGCAGATACTGGCATGTCATGAGACAAAAGTTACAAGAATAGCCTTGAAATGAAATAGGAAAATGACAGTCTCAAACTTGGATTTGAAAAAAAAAACCTTTCCCTTATTAGCCGGAGTACAAGTATACTCTTTTTTCTTTAGTAAAGGCGGATTAAGCCGCTTTCTTAAAAAATGCTTTCTTTATTAAGAGTCCTTTAAGAAGCTAAGCTCCTTCAGATAGTAAGATTCGCTTAACTTCATACAAATGCTCGGGAGTTCCTCTACTTTTAGTCGAGTTACTTCGTTCCTCTATTCAATCCTTTACCAATAAAGTAACTCCGCCCTGTGTTTTTTGGATCAAATCCGGTGACAATTCTCCACTCATGTCCTTCCAGAGCTGGGTAAGTGACGACTTTCGAACCATCACACGGATTCCGACCCTACCACAGCTATTCCACTCTGGTAGATACGAATAGTCCAAACACGTATCTTCGGGCGAATCGCGGTAAATATTAGAACATCCACAGCGGGTGGTCGCCGCACCTCAAAGCCAATCGTGAACTTTCCGACGCCCGCTAGAGCGGGGTAAGCAAACCGGCATAATAGGTCCACGACCGCGAGACTGAGTAGCTCAGTCTCGCCCAAAAGAGGCGAGGGGGGTGTGAAAGTCATGGACGCAGCGACCAACTTAGTAGCTTGCCTGCCAAGCCGATAGGCGAAGGGCTGAAGGATGGAACGTGCAAAGTTGACAGAAAAGAGCTCTATGTGATCTCGAGGTTTTATTTTCATAGAGGTCTGCAGTATTAATTTGATAAGGTCTGTAGTATTTATTAAAATTCACTTTTTGACTTTTCCACTTTATATCATAGAGAAGATGCATTTCCGGTTTACATGATTCTAAGTGTGATGCTTGACCAAAGTTCTATCATGAATGCCAGGATTTACTACTATACAGATGCACAAATTCCAAACATTAACTTTCTGTAGATATCCAAGGCTCTCTGCATAATCCTGCGCACACATATATCTATAAATGAAAACTTACATGCTGCTGGCTGAGACCAATTCAAATAAAACAGCCTCGCTGAAAGGAATATTGCTCTCTCTCATAAAATCCGCCACAAGCAAGACTTTGTCAGGTTGGCATCCTTTATTAAAAGACCTCATGAGAGCTGAACAAGCAATAGCATCTGGGAGAACAGCATTCAATTCCATTTGCTGAAAAACTTCAAAAGCTTTCTCCCACTTCTCTGCAAGATAAATATTTGGTCAGTACATGCAGCCAAAATATCCTTTATGGAAGACGCAGGACAATCTACCTCCAACACTATATGCATTAAGCATTGTTGTATAGGCGATGACATCAGGCTGAAATCCTTCCATTTTCATCATGGAAAACATAGATTCTGCCTTGGCAAGTTGACCCTGAGAAAGAGGTACGAAGTGTGGTCAGATTTTGTTCACTACTCAGGAGGCAAAGTAGTGTTCAAGTACTTGCCTGCTTCGTATAAGCACATATTGCAGAGGAACAGACCTCCTTCGTTAAAGGAATCTTCAGATCTATCATTTCATCAAGAAATTCAAGTGCCTCCGAGTAATTTGACATTTTACAACAACCACTTATCAACACATTATATGTTACAGAATCAGGCATGACACTCTTTTTCCTCATTGACTTGTATAGGGTCAAAGCTTTTTCATATTCCCCGACATTCAGATAACTCCCAATAGCAGAGTTATAGGCAACTGTATTTAACTTGATTCCACGCATTTCAGCAGCCGTTAGGATGGAATCAATGTTCACTTTCTGACTACACCGGCCACACGCAGCCAATAAGGTAGAAATAGTGACAACATTGGGCTGTAAGCCATCATGTTCCATTTCACGCAGTACTTGGACAGCTTTATCCAAAAGACCATTAGATCCGTAAGCATCAATCAGTGCATTATAGCTAATCAAATTGGGCTTTAAACTGTTCCTTTTCATCCTTTCAAATGTTTCCATGGCCTTTTCAGGCTGTTCTGATCTCCCATAGGCATTGAGTAAAGAGGTGTAAGACACAACATCAGGGCGAAAACCATTAGTTTTCATCTCATCAAAGATTAATAAAGCTTCCTGGGTCATCCCATGTGCAGCATAAGCACCTACTAAGGTATTATATGAAACAATATTAGGTTTCACGCCTTCTGCAAGCATAGTGTTAAAAACAGCCTGGCAGTTTTTGATCTGGCCAGATACAGAATACATGTGCATGATAGTCGTAAATGTAACTATGTCAGGAATACATTCAGCTCTTTTCTCTCTCATTGAGTTAAATATCTCTATAGCTTTTTCAAATTTTCCAAGCTTTACGAGACAGTTTATCACAATATTAAGGGTCGTCGTATCAGGACGGACTTTAGTATCCTTCATTAGTTCAAAATAGGATAGGGCTTTTGCGTACTGTTCCCCATTTTTATAAGCAGATAACACAATATTGTGAGTCACTAGGTCAGGTCCAACTCCGTTTTCCGTCATTTCCCTGCAAACTTTAAGAGCCTCTCTCCAATTTCCACAAGAACCACATGCATTGATCAAGTTGTTGTATGTTGATCTATTTGGTGGAATCTGCAAATGTCACAAAGCATGAGCACACAAGGACCAAAACATATAAAAGAACCAAAAAAACATATGCATGCAGGTAAGGTCCCAGCAAGCTAGTCATACATCGCATATTGAGCAAGCAGAAGCAGTGAGAGTGAGACATATGTACATTTTCAATGACCCAAAGCTCAATCAAGTATACTTTATCACTTAAATGGTGAATCCCCCTGATAACTTATCCCCATATGCGGTAAATGTCCCTCAGCACCTTATCAGAGGAGAAGCATCGTGAAAGGTTATTAGACCAGATATCGAGCCGAAATTGTGGCCAGCAATGTCTGGAAAGCTAGACAGTTTGAACAAGATTAAGTTTCGACAATGAATAATTGCAAGAATACACCAATGTCCAACCCTCTTGGACTTGTGAAAGCTTAGATGGTAAAATATGTGCAACGGTTTTTGGCCATTTTCTGTACTGAAATTGGCCAAAACAAGCACCATTTTGCCTCATGAGTGGCCATGCAATAAGCCTAAGTGTTCGGGTCTGGGTTTTACAGAACTGCTATTCTTGAGAGGCTGGAAATATTTTTGTGGAAACAAAACTAGTAAACAGTCTGATTCCGTCTAATTGGCTTTTAGTTTCACTCTTTAAGGAATGTGCGTTTGAGATAAAGTTCTAATTCTATCACTTGATCTATCAGTCCAAGCTAGCTAACAAATGGGTTACAGAAAAGAATACACATCGAAGGGAACTATTAAATGGACTATCCAACAGCTAAGCAGTCCTCTATAAGAAAATCCGTCAATAGTAAACCTTCAAACTGCCTGAAGTTCTTGATATCCTTTATATATCTCCACCTAGCTTACCACCAGCTAGTTTGCTTTTTTTTCTTTTGATAAGGTACGGTATTATTAATAGAAAAAAGCAGTATCGAGATGATACTGTCAAAGATACAAAAAAGCTAGACTTGATTTACATTATACCACCAGCAGCTAGTTTGCTGAAGTGGTATAACCCATTTTCAAGGGAGATCATAATACAGAGTCCCTTAAACCAAGTACTCTACCACCCTGTCACGAATAAAAGCAAAATATAATCTCTATATGTATAATTCCACAAATTAGTAGCAATATTATAGCTCTCCCCGTCGCTCTACATCCATAAAGCAAAATCAAAGCCAACAGTTTAGCCAAAATTCGAGTTGACTTACGTGGAAAATCACATTGAAGCAAAGTTAAGGGATACTAGAAAAGCTAAAACATGGAAAAAGAACATTGGCTCAGGACTAACCTTACAAATATTGGTGAAAAGTCAGGGACTAGTGTTATTAAATTAACTTTATAAATCTAACATAAGTAGATTGGAATAATATCTAAACATTGAAACAGATTGGAAAAGTATAACGAGAAACACTCACATCAAGATGCACAGATATCGTAATAAAGAGAAATAAATACACACAGCAGCACGGAGCATGTCTTCCATTATATTCTTTGCCCAACGCCATTGACCAGCTCTACCATGTGCACTGATAAGGGCATTGTAGGTCTCAACATTAGGTTGACACCTACCACAAAAAACAGGCAGTGTGAACTTGTATAACCAGAGAGAAGAAACAAAGGACATGCAAGGAGCCAGACATACAAATTAGCAAGTACAAATTGGTGTAAATAGGTAGAGTACAGGCGCAAATCAACTAATAAGAGTGCAACAACCTTATAGAGCACAACAAATGACAGAAAAAGGACCTCGTACTGCATAAATTAAATAATGATTCTTTTGGCTTCACAATTCTAGAAAAGGAAACGGAAAGAAGGATCTCTGATTCGATAAATTCATGTCTTTTATTATTGATCATCTTTTTACCGAAATAGGACACAAAGAAAGCCAGCAAGTGTTTCTTCGCCTAGACTGAAGTTAACAGCAGCTGAATTTATGATCAGCCTCCTTTTTACTAGGCACACAAGCAGTATAATTCAAATAGAACCAAGGAGTGCTAGACCGATATATAAACTTCAAAAAGTGGTTAGAACAGAACATATCCTAAAAAAAAAACAGAATTTTCCATCATTGCTTGGGAACTCTCTTTTAACCCACCAAACAGATAAAAAATATAGATCTTTAGTTTTGATAAAGATGAAAAGCCAGATCTTGTTCTGGGCCTTCTGGCAGCTCCATCAGAAGCTTGTATTTTTATCCTCCAAATTTAAGGGAAATATCTTCTTCCTCCTACCTTATATGAGCATAAAGAATATTAAGAAGGCCACTGACTACTTTTTGAAACATATTAAGCCATCATGATAACGGGTACCATGGACAAAAAGAGAACTTTGGCCATATACATGGCCATCAGTCGCTAAACTCAATGAATAGTATGCCAAGTCCCATGAGAAATTTTCTGCAGTCAGACATTTGCCTCTATAAGCTCCTATCATATTTGGCAAACTATAGAGTATTTTTATGCTGAGTAAAGAGCGCCTTCCATCATTTTTGCAGTGACAATGCATTTTTAATAAGGACAGTGATACAATGCATTGCAAATACAAGAAGGCGGTCAGCTAGACGAAACCTCTTAGAAATAAAAAATGAAAAGGTAAGCAATATGAAATTCATCATTTTGGCAAAAAACTACACAAGACCATGAACAAATAGATTATAACTGGACTTGAAATATAGATCATACACAGGCTTCTTGTTAAAGAGTTCGCACATTTTGTAATGACACCATTAAAGTCAATTTTGTTAGATAGCTTCAATTACATAACGTATGACAAGCCTTCATCATGTCATTCTGGGTGATCAGTGAAAAGAAAATTTGCATAAAAGGTTGAAAGAATAAGAGTACCTCGACTTTTGCATCTCAAAAAACAACCCACGTGCCTGATCAACCCGATTATGTCTAGCATGTAACCTGATCATCATGTTGTAGATATCACTTCTTGCACAATAATTTTTCTGGTTTTTCATCCAATTGAAAACCTGGATGCTATGTTCAATTGAACCCATTTGAGTTATTTCCTACATCACATATATAACCAAGAAATTGTAAAACTCTCAGTGAAACTAATCTTTCAATATGCTGCTAATACAAAGGAGTAGTTGATGCAAACGGCACCACAAAACTATACAACAACACACCAAGTGTTATCCATGCGGGTGGGTTTGGGGAGGGTGAAATGTACGCAGACCTTACCCCTACCTTGGATAAGGTAGAGAGCCGTTTTCGATAGCGGCACCACAAAACTATAGTTACCAAATAAGCATAGCCACCACCTTAAGAGTTATATATAGCAAGGCCCACAGTTTTGAATATACTAGGTGAGTTTTCATTTCTATTCAACTCCGACACAAAATAATATACTAGTTTCAAGTAAATGTTCCAATATTAATCAAAATACTACTTAAAATTATAAATAATCGTCATAGTAGTGTGGCAGCCTGACAGGGAACCGATGCTATAAAGGAACACATACTAGTACTTTATTGTTTGCTCTATAAGTTTTCAAAGAAAGTATAAAAAGGCATGTATAATCCACATTGTTTCCAAATATTAAAAGGCCAAATTCTTTTGCAGACATACTAAAAAAAGAAGTGTGACACATAAAATGAGACAACTAAGCCGTTTCAAAAGTGAATCGTTTCTTTTTTAAACTTCGTGTCAAGTCAAATTAACGACTTATAAATATAAATCACCTTAATAAGAAAAGGGAAATTCTTTCTAGCAAAACGACCAGCCCAACGATTCAAGAGACCTTCAATGTCATCATTCCAAGGATTAAGCTTCATAATCTTATCAACAACTTCAGAAATTGCCCAATCTTTCTGAAACCTATCGCTTTCGACTCGTTTACGTTGGTGTTTAGGCAAATCAGACTTGCGGAAACCATCAACTGTCACAGTTACTTTGTGTGTCCCTTTGTCATAGTCAACTGAAGCTACCTTCTTTTTCTCCTCAAAAGGTGCATTCTTGTCATTTTGTTGATTCTTGCAGATTATTACAGTAGTTCTGAAGTGGGTTTTGAATTTGGAGTTTGGTTGTTGTGGAAATGTGGAGATATGGGGGGAACTCTGTATGGTAGCCATGGAAGTCTTGGGTTTTTGGTTTGAGGATAAACCTTTTTAGTTTTGTGAAGGGTTTTGGGTGAAAGAAGTTTTTATATTCAAGTTTTTAAAATTTATGAAAATAAAAAATAAAACATTTCTATTTATGTGGTATAGTTTAACTAAGTTTGATAAAGTAAATAAAGACATTTGAAATTAATATTTATGGCTATAGTATTTTTGAAACTAATCGTCTTAAATGTGTCTTTACAATATTTGTGGCATTGATATTGAAGGACTCACCCTTGAATGGGGGCTAGGCCTAGCCCGAACCACTTGACACCCTTACAATGTTGATTTCTTTTCTACGAGGAGTTCACACATCCATCGCGCCTCAGAGGGGTAAAAACTTACACTGATCAAGTATTTGCACCAAACCAATATATTCATGTTATGTGTTTGAAAATAGAGTTTCATCACCTAACTATAGTTAGCTAATGTAATATCTTTATATTACTAAGTCACTTAACCATAGTAACTTAACATGGTTTGGCGTAAACACCCAGCGATAAATATTTACTTTTCAGATGTTTGTACTAGAATGAATGTACATTTTATTTGGACTGGAATGAATATTCACTTTATTGTAAGCGAGCGCAGGAGATCATTTCCTCTTTATAGGAATAACTTGATAGATAATAAATCCACTTCTTTATTTTTCTCCCCTAAGACACCCAAACTTAATTCACCAATCAAAGATTAAACTTGTGTATCGATCAAACTTGTGTGTTGCAGCGTAATGTACGCCTATTACACATCATATACTGCACTACTTTTGTCGTTAAACCAGTGCAGCATTATACTTTACGAGGCTCAAGCTCATTTTTTCATCCCACAAAAATAGTGTCCAACAACTAAAACAAAGCTCTCTTTCTCTTTATCCCCTGCTGCCATTTAGATCTTTTTACAAATACGAAGAACTTTCTTTTATTTCCAAATTAGTAGATTTCTTAGAGTCGAGCCCATTTTTCCTTCTTTAACTTATGATCCACAAAAGATGGTGCTTCACTTATGAAAGTATGAGTCAAAATATGCTGTTAAAAAACTAAAATATAGCCATAGTGCAAGAATACATCTCAAAGAATAGTGTCTCGACCCGTTCAATATCATTTCTAGAAAAAAAGAAATGGGTTTCCTACCAGGTATCTTATATCAACATCCATTATGTTCCCAATTACAACTGGGAGATGCAAGGATTGCCATCTTATAATTTTGTAGAAAACTATCTAATAAATACCTACTACTATCAAACAGAACTTGCATCTGGATTCCGACCAAAATGAAACAAAACTTCGATTGCCTCTAAATTCTCAGAGCAGATGGCACGCAAGCCAAATTGCACCATTTTAAGTATTTGTGCATTTACACATTGTTGGTATCTCCCAACACCATCAAGTGCTATGATCCTAAAAGTTCACCATCGGTGAACCGGATACATCTTCAAGCAGTAACCATGCATCAATTCCATCTGCTTTGGTGCAAGAGATTGCAATTTACCTCTCCCAGTGAGACTTTCACTCGCAGAAGTGAGTACATTAATACTTCTTTTCTCTATCCAACCATCCAGATAAGTAACATCAACTCTTTGTATTAGCTTTTTGCCTTCTATTCTGAAACCTTTCGCGCTTCGATGATGCAAATGAAGCGTCCGAACCTCGTTTATTATCAGCTGTCCTTTTTTGCCTTTCCATCTTCCCCTTTCCTGGGAAGCCCCTCTTCAATTTGCCTCCCATGTCTCTCTTCTGTAGTGGTGCTCTACCACCTTCCTGTTTGTGGTGACTCGATTCTCCCTTCCTTTTAAACGGCTTCCTACCAGCACCATTGCCTGAAGGTTCATCAGCAATGTTGTTTTTCCTTGTCATCTCCCTTTTCCTTTTCCTGCCTCCCATGACACCTTCCTTGGCAGAATTTGTGGATGTATCTTTTTCTTCCTCCCATCTCTTCTTCCTTTTGTAAGGTCCCCTGGAATCTTTTTCCTTGAGTGAATCAATAGATTCTCTATCCTTCCTTTTCTGCTGCCTATAAGGAGATAAGTGGTCAAATCAAATTTCAGCTCTGCAAGGTATCTGAAAGAAACAAAAGATCCTGTAAGATGAGCAGAAGGATCAAACCGTGAATCTGGAGTTGTTGATTCTGTCTCAGTGGAACCTGCTTCTCTAGAGCTTGTCTTGCCATGGCGGTTCTGTAGCAAAAGAAACCAGTGAGCATATACATGGGTATGATAACGTGACATCTCAATGGGATGAAAGGAACACTTTGACATCACTTCAGGCACTATACTTTTCAATTGCAACACGCATGTGATCAGGCAAGTCACACTTGTCTGTCTCTCACCAATGACCAAAGGCAGTTGCCAAAATAACTGAGAATTCTGACGATGAATTGTCCATCTATCTAAATGAGAAACATACCTCTGCCACTGTCTTGAGGAAAAATTTGTACTTCTCAGCTGCAACTGACTTAACTGCGGCGACTCCACACTTTCTCATCAAGATCTCCATGATGACTGTGACCTTTCAAATGGCACAGTAGCATTGTTTATATCAATGAAGGACATAATGCATCTTTCAAAAGTATACGAACATCTTAATTTAAGTAAGAATGATGGAACAGATACCCACAGGGATGTCAGCTAAAGCCTTGTTCAATTCCTAAGCTATGTGATACTACCCAAACTCTTTCATAAACAGTTGAATAAATACACGTTGCAAGTTCTATTCAGCATATCTAAAAGTGGTAGGTTGACAAAAGAAAACCATGGTTTTAGTGTGAAAAGTTCGACAATTATCTCATCTGAGATAAGACAGACAAGTATCTTAGGAACAAAGCATACAAGAGTAAAAAAGTAAACCCACTTTGTTTGGATGAGCGAGAACATCACAATTTGTCAAGTGCCTGAAAACAACGATAGCTTTCTATTGGCATCTTACCTACACAATCAATGATCACACGTAGACTACAAAAATAGGGTTGCCTTCAAAATCACTTGTCCAAAACCATTATGCGACTTCAACATGAATTTTTTAACAGGTTCTACTTCTTCAATACTTTTCAGAAGCTCCTACAAGACCCAAAAAATAATCTGATGTATTTCAATCAGTGGGACGACTTTGCAACTAGAAGAATCAGCAAAGCTTAAAAAGTATGGCCCGAGTATAGTGCCACAAACTGTCAATAAAGCAGATTGTGTCAAGTTGAGGTGCCTTTTTAGCTAATAACACGGGTGGCAAGCTCCTGCGCTAGCACTCAGAAGCATAGCATGTTTTGAGCAAGACAGTATGCTGTCATGCTTTATATGCACAACATCTGTTCCATGTCCAATCAAAGAATCATCACAAACCTTTGATTTAAAATGATGCCGTGACACAGATGACCAAAGTAGCACTCCATTGACAATGTCCGAGAGCAAATTGTGCAGGTCCTTCGCTTCAACGGTCGATACCAATACTTTAACAAATCCCAGAACAGCCTACACAAGTTAAAATAGCAGGCTCATAAGAATCAAACAATAGAAGAGCACCGTGCCATGGATAGGGCATGCTTACTTTTGTAACTTCGACATCTTTACTCTGCAGCAGAGTCAGTATGGAAGGAACCAAATCAGGGACTGAGAGACAGATATCAGCATCACTGTAAACCAGAACCGAGAGTGCAGAGACTGCTCCACTTTTTATATGCGGTGAGGAACCAGAAAGGTAAGCTAGAATCTGCACAGTATAGCAACTTTCGAATCTCAGGAACAATAAAACAAAGAGATTAGAGGCTGCCATAAGTATGCGAAGTATGTACACCAAAAATGATGTCCCCATGAAAAGAAGGCACAATTAAGAAAAACAATTCATCTCAAGCAGAAATTTCTCTCCACAAAGTTTTCTTACTTGGGCCCTACTGATATATATGCATGTTCTGCAACAAAACAAGAATAGTCCTGCAGATCTCTTTGAAACCACTATATAGGAATTGATGCATCTTTTGCTAGATGATGTAAACTTTAGAGGAAACAAAGAAATTGTGCCGTTGATATCGACATGATGCAATCGCAATAGCACATAATTAATGATCCAAGGGATTATAATGCAGAAACTGAAAGAAATAAAGTAGCACTATGATACACATAGTAAGGCAGGCTCAAGCTGTGGCCCAAATAACGCAATTCTTTTTATCATAATTCATACGCAAATCTACATTAAATTTAGCCAATAATGAGATGATGGCCAAAAACCAAGATGACTTCTGATGCATCCATTTGAAAAATCCCTTGAGCCATTGCACAAAAAACAACATACAATTGATTAAAGAAAGTACTGATCCATGTCGCAAGGAGATGAACTAACCAGAGAAACAGAATTCAGCATATTCACTCTTGCTCTTCATCAAAGAGGATTTGTTCAAACAGAAAATATAGTGTGTCTATTGCCCTATCCATATGTACTGCATTTTCACGAAAGCATAGACTCGAGATAACCACTTTTATGAATTTCTAATGACATCCACATTTTGATGCCTACTAACATTGTTTTCTTTGAAGTTCTATTATGAATCATCATTAGATTTGATGCCACTAAATATACAAATGCAAAAACATAATAGCTGCAAAAGATTCTTATTTACTAACCATATCAATGAACTTCTTATAAGATTCATTCGATTTAGCTGATGATGAGTCTCTCAAGCTGGAACACGCACCGATAAGGGCATCATAGGCAGTCTTTCTACCTTCTTCTGTGGACTGCATTAAAAGAATAAGCCCATCTATTAAGCTTATCAAGAAGCAACATCTTAGTAGTCCAAAACTAGTATTATGACAACTTGGCTAAAAGAAGACCGTAAAGTGACGGTGGGGGGGGGGGGGGGGGGTTGGGGGGGGGGGAGGATTTCATGACCCAAAATGGAGGGCATAAGGACATGCTAAAACGATGGAGCACTTCAGAGAAACCATTTGACCAATGAAATTGTGCTCCAATCAAAGAAGAAACTTGGGTGGTAAATGCTTTCAAGTTCATGCTTTTGCCAAGGTTGGGTTTTCCACAGTTCCACCTTTAGACAGGAAGATGTGTCTTTGTATGGAACCTCATGTTCCAGTGTGCTACAAGCAGTAAACTCTAAAGCAACTTACTTTAATTATGAGAACTAAGTGCACTAGCAAAAGCAGCAATTACTTCTGATACTCAATTATACAAAACGTTTTCCATTCCATGGCATATGCTCTAATAAGACAGACTGGCTAGCACAACTGATACTTATGAACTTGTTAAACACTTTTCCTATCCTTTCCTCAAACTATAGCTGGATTAAACTACTTAGCATAATCATATATCTTTCTTTTATTCCTTTTTTGGAGAAGGAATGTAGCTCTTACAGCTTTTAATGCGAGAATAATCTCATTCAGAATGAGAAAGGCCTGTGTGTTTTCCTCGTCCAAATTCCCCTGCAAATAGCATATGGAATCATAAGTCATATTTGCTGTCGAATGATTGTGTGATGAAGCACTTATCATAGTGGATAACCTACCTGTACTGCATCAATCAACAAGGTAGTGTAGCAGGAAAACCGACTCTTAAGTGATTCTGTATCAGTTGGAGGCTTCACACTAGGCAATAAATTCATCAGCTGCTCAACATGTGAAGCGCGAAACCAGGAATGTTTCTGCCAAAACAAAAGAAAAAAAAAGAGTCTTTCAGGTGATAATACCACAGAAAATGCGGGAGAAATTCAATTAGCTTCTAAAAACAGACCTCCAATAGTCTACTTAGAGTGTAATATGCTTCATGATGACCAGCCCCATGAGTAGCCTACGAGCATAAAATCAACACTAATGTGAGAAAGCTTGTGATAGAAACTAGATCATCTTCAGCCACTTGACACCAACTTACCTCCAAAACATCCTTAGCTATGTCAAAGAGGATCTTAACGAGATCCTCGTTAGCTCCTTCAACAAAGCACGAGCCCAACTTCAAGATCACACACCTTGACCAATATGCAGCAAAAGGTCAGGTTCCATTTTTAAAAGTGTTATGACATCAAAAGGGCATTGTTCATATGCAGAGTGGTCACTATGGAGTTAAAGTAACCATCCATTTAGTATTGCCACAAAATTCAAATGCTTTCACTTAAATGACATTCCATCCGCCCAAGTAGAAGGATGAGGCCAGTGGTGTTTGAGTTAGCTACATACAGGATATACACAGTAGAATGTGATATAACTGCAGAAAACAAAAAGGTTCCACTGGTACAAAGAATAAAATGACAAGCAAGACTCATTGAAGATCTCGCTACAGTCTGGTAGTACCTAAAGGTGAAGAAAGTCCACCTAAAAATGTCTACCTACCTGAGTCAGTAGCAAATATCCAACAGATAGCAATAATGCAATTTCTAGAGGGGCAAGAAGCTTGCACCTCTAGCACATCTATTAACTATGGAGAAAAAGTAATAATGCTCACTGATGTAAATCAGAATAAATCCACTCTAAACAGGCAGGTATCTGAGAGGGTATGCCAGATTCCCAGAGGGGGAAAAGAAAAGTAGCAAGCTGCCTTTTCGGTATGACTGGTCCAATCACGTAACAAGTAGTTAGGGTGTTAGACTACTAACAAGCAAATGTGTCTAGACTCATATGTGTCTGGATTCATCACACTTGAATAAGGAAAATTATAGATTGTTCTATACGATATCTTAGGCTATTCTCTATCTAAAGATACAAAATTTACTCCCTTTAGTATATAGATGACCTACCAATTACCATCTTGCATGCAGCCTAAGACTCCCATATAAGGAGCACCTCTTGTACACAGTTACTTAATCAAGTCATCGAGAAGCTTTTGCTATTTTCACATGGTACCACAGACAAAACCCATCCTTGTTATATTTTACAATGTTGGGTATCCATATTATGTTATTGACACTCCAGTCATACAGAACTGGACGTGCATTGAGTGTGGAATATCCCACATTGGTTCAGAGAATGAGTTATTGTCTCCTTATACGGCCTTAGGCAATCCTCACCTCATTAGCTAGCTTTTGGAATTGAGTTAGGCCCAAATTCATTTTCTTTACAATAAAACATACTAATAGTAACAATCCTCAAGAAATTGAAGAGAGTGAAGTTGAATAATTGTTACCTCTTAGCTACTTCCCCAAGAAAAGTGGCACTATTTTCTCCATTGTCTATTGAACCGTCTGAATGAGATCCAAGCTTCCCATATTTACCAGAATCATTTGTGATCCCGGATCTCTCCATTGAAGAAGTAAAGATCCTTTGGGTTATTGAAGAATCGCTGATGGACGTCAAGCATTCTATTGCCTCCTGAGAATTTTTATTTTCCAAAAAGTAAGGAAAAGAAATGAAGCATCTTGGCCACACAACATCGTTCAACGACTTCTTAATACATAGACTAATAATTGTGGTAAGCATCCTTAAAGCACCTATGTTCCCTTTCCAACCAAACTGTTGTAAATATACACAAAGGATATGGAAAGTTTAGTTTTAGACAACACTTCCTTTTTCTGTGATGTGTTAAACCAATTGAGTGATATATGAATATATCAATTAAGAATGACACTAAAGTTCTCAAAAATAATAAAAAGGAATCAAAGGCAAATAGCAACAAATAACAGGCAGAAACACAGCATTGTTTTTGTGTTAACTAAATTATGCACACCTTCAACTGCTGGTAACTTGCAGGAGATGACTCAAAAAAGACATTTATTAAAGCCTGAAGCCATTCCTCAGAGCATGACGCCAAAGCCTTAATATTTTTGCTAGCAGACTTCTTTGAGTAAGAGCACTTGCGTTTGAACTCCAATGCCAAATCTAGATTTTTTCCCTCCTTTTGATGACTTTCAGGCTCTCCGGAAAATTCATCAGATGCTAGTACATTTTTATTATTAGTCACCAGTTCCTATGAGAAAGACAAAGCTGATTACTTAAATCCAACCAAAGAAAGGCGGGGTCATTCAAGATGACTTGAAGTGAAACAATATAAATATCTTAAAGTCGCTCGGACTGAACCTGCAAAGCTGCAGAAATATTCTCAAGCATAAAGGAGTCCTCCTTGAGAAAAGGAATCAAAAGTGTGGTCAACGCTTGGGCATTCTTGTGAACATCAGATGGACAGCGACAAAAGGCAGGTAATAGCCCCCAACATCCACGGCCAAAAGCCTGCAGTTCTTCTCGAATTACTGACTTTTTAACTGGCAAAAAGAACAAACTTAAAATTACAGATGTAGGTAAAGAATCTTCTTCTAAAGAACTCTAAGGTCTAATACATGAAACTGAGGTGATCCGTCCCACCCACACCAGAGGGAAAATAATGACACTTCTGTTCAATTGTCATCAAAATAGTTACTATTTCTCCAATAAGCCTGCTTGTTTGTAGAATATGAAAGTGTATCATCGAGTCAAATATACAAAGGGAAAAAACTAATTAAATGTACAAGCCAAAATACCAGAAGTGATACAAGAAAGAAAAGAATATTGCACTGTACTGAAAGAAGGAAACGAATTTCCCTCCATTTCATTTCATGTGACCTATCTGACAAGGCACGAAATTTCAGAAAAGCTGAAGATTCTTGAAACTTGCCAGTCCTTTTTTTTTAATGAAGTTGAAACTTGCTGGTCTTAAATGACAGCATTTATATGGCTATAAGATTTTTGAAACTTGTGGCCTTAACAATATCATTTGAGTGGCTAAATTAACTTGTCGAAGGGTAAAATGGGAAGTTAAGTTAAATATTCTGCAAATTAACAAAGGGATTATTTTTTTTGGAGTAAACTAAAAAAAGGGTCAGATAAACTAGGAGCGGGGGAGCAATAATAAAGTAGGAATTGAGAATCACATACATAACACAGACTGAGTTCATCAAATAACATATCAAAGACTCAAATTCAAACTGCACAAAGATAAGAATAAAGAGAGCAACAATGTATTGTTCCAGACCCCATCAGTACTCTAGAAGGATATGAAATGAAAGGCCTAAACACCTAAGAAATGAACGTACAGAATAATGTTCAAGTACATTTTGCAAACTACCAAATCAATTGAGTTCAAACTTAAACAACTAAATGACTATTAAGGGTATCATTTGGGACACAACAAAAACCATAAACATTATGAAAAGCTTAACAAGTCATAAAATTAAGCGGACCTTTTGATGATGCCTCTTGGAAGGACACAGCAAGTGGTACTACGTGCTTCATAAAGAAGCCAAGGGATGATCCACATACATATTTATTTAAGATAGGAATCAACCAAGTGTTTGAAGTGGAGTAATCCTTAGCATTCAGGGAGATGGGTAACAGGGCAACCAGTTTCTCTGGTCCCGCTGCAATAACAGCTGATCCTATGCACTCTTGAAGCTGCAAAATTAAAAATGATATGGGAAAAGAAAGGAAAAGTAATTACAAAGATTTAGGCACATAACTTTCCTGGAACAAAAGGTTAGTTTAAAAGATAAAGGTATCATTTTCACTAGTCAAAGGGTCTAGAATATACTAAAGTGGACAACAACTTCAGTAGAAAAACAAAAGCAAGCAAAAGTCAGGACACGATCAAATCTAAGGAAAATGTTTTTATCAAGATCTGTTATCCACTTTCAAGTAAATCTTTCAGTTATATGCAGATGCCAGGGGATAAAATTGAATCTGTGAGTTTAGCTTCTGTAAACTTGGTCCTCTTTGCTGTACAATTTTTTCCCTTGAAAATGGAGTCCTCGTTGCTGTATTGTAGGCCTGTTTAACACAAATAAGTGAATCTAAACTTCAGGCAAATGCAAGCCCCCTAAACCACCCAACGCGTAACAGGAAGGCTAAGAGGGAGCATTGTTGGTTAGATTTGTTCCTCTGGCGAGGAAGTAAGCATATGGAGGAGTTAAATTATCTGTCATGTTATTTTGAGAAATCTGCCGCGTTAAGTTTTGCTCCTCTAGAACTGAACGAGCAGGAGGGAAGTATATCTCTTTTACTTCTCTTCCAACCACATCAAACGACCAAATAAATTACTAATACTTCACCAAAAGGAAATTGGATGATGAGCTCTGCTCCTTTACTCTTCCCCTCCTCTTCATGGAACCAACCATAATGTAAAGTTCTTGGAACACAAACACAGAGGAAGTGTAGAAAGAGAGTTCTCAGTTAATTTGTTCTTGTAGCAAGAAAATAATTGGAGGAATTTGTTACTCTTCTATGTGAGCAAGAGGAAGCATATGTCATCTACTTCTCATCCAACCATATCAAACAACAAAAGTAAATTATTACCAAAGCAAGTTACTCAATGAATATCTTGTAACACAAACAAAGGCGTTTGTAGGACTTACATTGTTTGTGTCATCAGTACCACCAGAAGCAATAGTCATCCAATCAGCAAGTTTAAGAATTATACCCTTAGCACATAAGTCCAAGATCCCACCTAGAGTCAGAGATGCAAATACAATGAGAACAATTAGCTGTGAAACAAAAAATTGATAGAACAAGTTAGCATACCCTCCATATCTATATTCCTATTCTTGTGTATGTTTACTATAGTTGGTCAGTTACATTTCAGGTCGAGTGGGCTTTCTGATAATCAATATTTTCGAAAAGACGAAAAAAAATGTTTACATCTTAGCAATCAAATAGAAAATGTTTACATGTTGACTGCTGCAAGTGATATGGAATAAGAGTTGAGACACTAGTAACAGAGAATGACTGATCCTCCTAGATGAAAAATTATTTCCCTGTAAGGTGTAGGAGCATTTGGCTTCAATAATTTAAAAGAAAAACCATCACAAAATAATTTCACCAGATAAAAACAATGAGTGAAAATATTTTACATTCAAAATAAAACCTAAGAAAGAGTAGGCTTTGGGGCCAGTAGTCAGATGAAGAGAGTACGAGAGGATGCTCAATCATCCACTAAGGGGAATATTACAAGTAAAGCAGAAATCACATATCACATAATGGCGTGAGAACGATGTATGGCTGTAAAATTTTAAAAACTGAGATTTGCGTACATAGTTAGTTGATTCAAGGGAAAGTATCAAAATTTTATGCAAGACACGAGTGACAAAGAGAATTGATCACTCATCACAGAGACCACAAGACTTTGCAAGACAAGTAGTGACTAGTGAAATCTCCATTCTGTATTGTCAATGTCTACCTACCCAATTTAAGGAACAAAACAGATAGGGTTGCGAGGATATATTTGTTTGGGAACCGAGAAGAGCTGATAAGAAGATTTTCAAAGACTAAACAAATAGCTTTCACTGCTGCAAACTCGGAACTATTGAGAGCCTCCTCATCCACTGCCTTCTTTTTACCGGTCAAAAACTTTTTCCCATCAATATGGGCGTTGATCAATTCTTTCAAAATATTTGAAGCCTCTAAATCGGCATATGCAAGAAGACCTGAAGAAACAATGAGAATGTCAGCACCAGCATCACATAATCACAGAAATAAATCCGCAAGGTGGTAACAAAAAACTAAAGGAACTATATTCAAGAGAACCTAAGCAAGTTAGTGGTGGACATAAACTTCGCTATCCGAAACTATTCAGTAATTAGAGCCTCAGCGCGTTACAGTGTCTTACTACGTTAACTGTTTGAAATCCACTCTGAAACTAACAAGATACTATATACGACCTGATATGTATGGAATAACCTATCTTCCATAGATAGTAACATTACAAAGCTTATTCCTATGCTGAACCCATTTAACTCAGAATTATGTTCTCCAAATAACAAAATATCAGCTGTTTCCTAATTGACTCAACCATGTAAAGGGATGGTATTTGTAGGTTAATCAATCATGGAGCCTTATGGAAAAATAATGACCAAACATAAATGTTGTACGTAATGACAAGGAAACTGGGGAAACCCATGGTTATAGAGGTACCAAAGAATACAATAGTTATCAAAGACACATCTGTTATTTGACAGGTAAAAGATAAAGCTACATCCAGAAAGGTATGCCCCTATATGGTAATTTTGTTGATTCGCAATTCATTATGAATTTCCAAATCACAATCGTTAGATTCAATAATGTGAGAACAGAAAAACGGATGGCTGGCTCAATTTGCTTCAAATTGAAAATCACATGCTTTAGTCAATTAAAATGAAATATGATAACCAGGCTGAGCAGAACAAATGACTAGTCCAGCCAGTACGGCCATATTCAATTAATGATAGAATATGAAGACATGTTATCAATGGACATCGAAGAGGGGCACTCAGATTCACACAACCAAAATGGGGTACAATTTCTTATTGTAGATTTACCTGATATGGAGTCAACAATCAATGGCAAATAGGTAATCCAAATACTTATACCGCCATCATGGAGTTTGTCAATAATGCGTTTTGCCAAAGTTGCGGCAAGCAATACATTATCAGTAGTGTTCTCCCCATCCTCCATGTATGATGTAAGTGTTTTTAGAATGTTGTCTGCCTTCGGAAGTATCATTTCGACACTTGAAGCATCCAATATTGCCGTAATATTATCAAAAATGTGTCTTGTGAATGTTGAGCTCTCGCAACTCATAAGCTCCAATAGTTGAGCAAGTACCTTACCATTATCTTTTACTGAAAGGTACGGGATAACAGGCTTCAAGATATTCAGGGAGTGAAGCACCTCTTGATGCTCATCTTTGGATCCACCTATTTCTTTTGGAGCACTTAGTTTGATTGCCAATGTCATGTTATCTTTTATTAATGAGTGAATTCTTTTACCGGCCTTCTTAGTTACAGAAGATGAATCAAATGACTTTACAACAGTCAGAATACAATCCTGCGCACATTTCCTCACCTGAAAGTAATCATACAAGTAACATCACATCACAGCCATATTAATTATTTCTCCATTTTTCATTAACTATCACACAGTCTCTTGACGTACTAACACCCTGTACAAAACTATCAATATCCAGCCAAAATGTTATCAAATGAAAGCTTACATGCAACATAAGCAAGCAGGGTTACAAAGAAAGTCCCCAAATTACATAAATTAGCCATGAGAATACAGATCATTGCAACATCATAATCTCACTGATGCCTATCGTAGATTGTGTTTGCAACTCCCAACATAACCTAAAACATAATTTGGGGAAAATCAATAATTTTTTATTAAAATCAAAGAATATTTCAAAGGCCTGAAATAGTAAATTTACTAAGCAAAGATTGCAGAAATCGCTTTTTTTATTAGTTGACCAGGAGTCAAAGAACAACTCTTTACTAAAAGGCCAAAGAGAAGAATAATAATTTGGAGAACTACATTTACATTTTAAAAAGAATTTTTCTATCATTTCTCGAACCGGATGAACCCAATGCGAGCCTAAATAGCTCATGAAATGAACCAAACCAAAAAAAAAAAAAAAAAAGAGGCAGGTTGAGACCAAGCTTAATTTGATTTTTGAAGCCAAAATGCAAGTTCTGGGAAAGAATAAACTAACAATAATATTTGGAGATAACTCCATGCCTGATCATTCACCATCACATAAATTGGGACAAAGGGAGTAACTCTTTTTTTTCTACATACACAACTTCAACTTCCAAATACCCCCCTTTACCAACTTCAACTACTCTCTTTTCTCAAATTTCAACCAAATCGTGTCCAAACGCCTACTTAGTAGTCCCAAAAGCAAATCAAACTAAAGATTCACTTTTTAATGCAAAAAGTATAACACAGAGAGTTAAGTTGTACACCGCATGTAACAAAAATTTTACACTACCACGACACTATAACATGTTGTAACAGGTATCTTGTCTTATTTTCAAGATTATAATTCCCACTTTTTATAAAGTCTTGCCTATAAGTATCCTTTTGTGACCTAATAATTCAAATAAGATTGACAACGAGACTGCCCCTCTTGCCTTCTCCACTTGAACAGCAAGCTTCTAGCTTATGACAAAGTTCAAACTTGCATCGTGCACCTAACGGACACATCACAAGCTCGAGATGTTCACCACAAGGCAAATTAAAGATTCAACTTTTCAATGCGAAAAGTATAATAATTCAAATAACGCGGATAATGGGACTCTACCCCTCTTGCCTTCTCCAGTTAAATACCAAGCTTCTAGTCTGTAACAGAGTTCAAACTTAGAGCGTGCACCTATCTGACACATGACAAGCTTGAGCTTTTCACCACAAGGCAATCTAAAGATTCAATTTTTTCAACACAAAGAGTATATAATAATTCAAATAACCCAAAAACTCCAAATAAACACACAATTTGGAGCACACTTTCAAGGAATTTAATTTCAAACAAGAAAAACAAAACCAACCTTCGGACGCTTATCGATCGAAAATTTAACAAGAGTTTCAAAACCAACTTCCACAGAATCCCAATCTTCCTTATCACAAAACCCAACCAAAATTCCCAAACACTTAACCAAAGACCTCACAGTAGCAGTACCTAAACCATCAGTTTCAAGTAAATTAACAAGAACCCCAATAGCTTCAACAGCTTTATCAGAAGGAATAGTAGGAACTAAAGGAAGGACAATAGATAAAAAAGAAGATAATGAAGATAAGGCTTGTGGGTCATTATCAAGATTTGAACTAAGTGTTGAAATAGTGGCTGCAAAGTAAGAAAAAGGGGTTAATGGTAAAGATTCAGATTGTAATAAAGAACGAGTGGCGGCTGCAATAGCACAAAGGTGTGTGTGTTGTGGTGCTGAGGATTTGCTGTAACGTTGGTACAGTTGTTCACATATGTCTGAACTGTCGTTGAAGACATTGTTGTCTGGAGGATCCATTGTGTGTGTCTCTGTGTGTGTGAAAGAAAGAGAGGGATGGTGGTGTTGTTGGGGTTTATAGACGAGGGTTTTAGCAAATTTGTTGTATCAAAGATAAGTTTCTTTTCTTTTTTGTTTTTTGTTAATTTTTGGCAAAGTCGCTAACTTGAACTTGTCCGGTTTTCATAGTTGAACACTTAAACTTTGGGTCCTATGACCCCCCTGAACTATTACAGTGTATAATAAATACACACTGCTCAGCCCACGTGGCCTCTGTTGGTAGTCTAAAAGCTGTGCGTGACCCTCACTTCCCATTTAACAATTAACAAAAAGTCGAAAAATAAAAAAGAAAATCGAAAAGGGTGAATTAAATTTTATAGAGGAGTAATTTAAAATTACAAAACATAAATTTTCAGTTCTTTCCTTTCTTTCACAGTAAAAAGACACGACCCTATAATTTCTCTTCAATGAACCGTCAATTTTCTCTTCGCTAAGTTGATCGAAGGCAACAAAGGCGATTACAGGTAACCCTAACTAATTAATGTCGTGATTTATTTTGTATACATTAGGGTTTTTACTGTTTAATGTAGTTTACATGCGGAGAATTAGGGTTTTAGTGCTAAATTAGGGCTTATGTTAAATATTCCTTTTTGCATGTGATTCCAGGTTTCAAATGGCATTTACTTATGTTACTTTGCGTTTCTTTCATTCTGGGACTATTCAATTTGGTCCCCCCCCCCTCCCCCCCCCCCCCCCCCCCGACATATGTTGGTGGAATTATCACAGATTGTCTAGATAGGGATATTGATACCCTGTCTTATTTTGAACTGAAAGATTACATAAAGGAATTTGGGTACACTAGTGACTCTGTAGTTTATGTTAAATCCCTCTTCACTGGTGCTTTATGTGAAATTAAAAGTGATGTGGAGATTATGGTAATTGTAGATGAGTTGGAAAATGGGGACACAGTAGAAATATTTGTGTAACACCCAATAAGTGTGCCTGTCCCCAACTTATTATTAGAATATAGGGACTCACATGCTGATGTTGAGGAAAATGAGACAGGAGTGAATGGTGGGACCTGTGAGGGTTTGACTGGTGAGAGATTAAATACTGAGGGTTTGACTGGTGAGGGGGTGACTGGTGGAGGTTTAAATGCTGAGGGGGTAACTGGTGGGGATTTAAATACTGAGGGGGTGACTGGTGGAGGTTTAAATGCTGAGGGGGTGACTGGTGGAGATTTAAATACTGAGGGGGTGACTGGTGGGGATTTAAATACTAAGGGGGTGACTGATGACATAGTATCATCTGATAGTGATTTAGAGGTCTTACCCTCTGATGTTAGCACTGAAGACAGCTCTGATTCTGCTCATGAAAAGCTGTTTGAGGAAGGTGAAGGGGACTATGGGTCAGATGTACATGAGGAATATAGGCAGTTTAGAGAAGAGATGAGGCTAGTCCAAATAAGTAAAAGGAGGGATTCAGAAGCTGTTCCTGATGAAGAAGTACCTCTTGAAGAGGTAGGTCCTGATCCTGGGTATGATGAGAATGGAAATAGGATTAGAAGAAAGAAGAAAAAGAAGAGTAAAATGAGAGAAAGAGCAGTAGATGATAATGAAGTACCAGCTGAAGATGTAGGACCTGATCCAGGTTATGATGAGTTTGGTAACAGGGTGTATAAGAGGAGTAAAAGAAGAGCAAGAGCTGTTGATCCTAATGAAGTTCCTCTTGAAGAGGTAGGTCCAGACATTGGCTTTGATGAAACTGCTGAAGGGGGTGACTTAACTGGTAAGCTTGGAGGTTATGAGCCTTACTATGCAAGTTCTGAAGCAGGCAGCTTTGAGACTGATGATGAAGATCCTGATGAACCTACAAGGTCTCATAGAAGAAAGAAGAGTAATAGAGTTTACTTTGACCCAAGTACTAAAGTTATTATGTGGCAGCTAGGGATGGTGTTTGAGAGTGTAGTTCAATTTAGGGAAGTAGTGACTGAATACTCAATTCAAAGGGGTATTCAAGTTGTAAAGTTTATTAACGAACCTGGTAGAATTAGGGTGAACTGTAACACAAAGGGCTGCCCTTGGCTCTTGTATGCTAGCATTGATACCCCAACCCAAGATTTTGTGATAAAAACCTACAACCCTAGGCACAAGTGTGTGAAAACTACTAAAAACTACCTCTGCAACTCCAAATATTTGGCAAAACATTATAAGGACAGAATCATTGGGCTACAAAGTATGAAGATTCATGAATTTCAGAAGCTGATAAGGAAGGAATTGGGATTTCATGTTGGGAAAACCACCTGTAGAAGGGCTAGGGCCAGAATGTTAAAGGAAGTGATGGGTGATCACATTGAAGAGTTTAGGAGAATTTATGACTACAAGGATGAGATACTAAGAACAAATCCTGGCAGCACTTGTGTGATTAAGGTAGGAGATCCTCTAGACAATGGGCAACTAGTGTTTCAAGCTTTTTATGTGTGCTTTGATGCCATGAAGAAGGCATTCTTAGAGGGGTGTAGAAAGTGCATAGGTCTGGATGGGTGTTTTTTTAAGGGAGTCTGCAAAGGGCAAATACTAGTGGCAGTTTGTAAAGATGGCAATAATCAAATGCTAGCCATTGCATGGGCAGTAGTGGAGTATGAGAACAAGAGGACCTGGTCATTGTTCTTGCAAATATTACAACATGATCTTCAGCTGGAGGATGGAACAAATATAACTTTGATAAGTGACATGCAAAAGGTAATCTCTCTGCCTATTTACTATTTAATTGTCTATGTTTAATATATGTTCTAACTATTATGTTACTAATGATAGGGACTGGACTTGGCAGTCAAACAGTACTTGCCAGAAGCTGAACACAGGTGGTGTGCCAGGCATATACTGGCAAATTGGTCAAAAAGATGGAGGGGACAAGAAAGAAGAAATGCATTTTGGAGGTGTGCAAGATCAACATTTGAAGCTGAATTAAGGTACATATGTCTGATCTTAGTAGTGTAGGTTTTTACATTTGAATACCTCTGCAGTGTTCTTACAACTTGTTTGAACATGAAGGTACATATGGCTGCTCTTAGAAAGTTAGGGGATCATAGGATTACTGAAGATCTTTTGTACTATAACAAGGAAAAATGGTGCAAGGTTTATTTCTCAATTGTGAATAAATCTGATATGGTGGACAATAATATGGCTGAAAGCTTTAATGCCTGGATCTTGAGTGCTAGACAGAATACAATAATAACCATGCTAGAGGAAATTAGAGTCAAAGTGATGAAGAGGATTGGGCAACTAAGGGAATTCTCAACCAAATGGCCAACTGCAATAACTCTTATGGCATACAACTGTTTAGAGAAAAACATTGATAGGTCAATAAAGTGCTACATTGATTTTAATGGAGATGCAGGGTATGAAATTGTAGAGGAGACCAAGATAGGTAAATTTGTGCACAATGTAGACATGAGGAATCTGACATGTAGTTGTAGATCTTGGGAGCTCAAAGGCATACCTTGTGCTCATGCTTGCTGTGCAATGCATCATAGGAAGGTGAACCCAATGGACTATGTATCTCATTGGTACAGTAGGGAAACCTATCTTAGGACCTATTCTCACTTTATTCAACCAATGAGAAACATAAAGATGTGGTCGGAGTCTAACAATCCAGTTGTTGCACCACCAGAAGTTAAGATAATGCCAGGGAGACCTAAAAAGCTGAGAAGGAAGGAGGCCACTGAAACTAAGAAATCTGGAAAATTGTCCAGGTGTGGGGCAGTCATGACATGCAGTAGCTGCAAGGAAAAGGGACACAATAAAAGAGGTTGTCCTAAGGCACCAACAGGACCATCTACATCAAGAGCTGCAAGGCCACCATCTGCTTCAAGAAAAGTTCCAAGACCAACTTCAAGTGTTGTAGCACCTGGTTCAACACCTTCTACAAGTGCAGCTCCTACTTCTAGTACTGCAGCAACTACAGGGCCACCATTTGCTTCAAGACAAGTTCCAAGAGCAAATTCAAGTGCTCCATCTTCAGGACCTATTTCAAGTGCAGCAACTAGAGGGCTTGGAAGAGCAAGGACAAGGCCACCATCTGATGGTGGAAATGGTCCAGCTACTGGACATTACAAAAGGCCAAGAGTTGTTGGGGTTGGTGTTTTTCAAGCTGATAATGGTTTTAATGCTATAAATGTAAGTGCTCCATACATTGTTAAGTGATTTCTCACTCCATGACTTCCTATTAACATGTTATGTTTACTATGCAGCCTGGACTAAGTGGAAGTAGGGTGCTCAACCATGGCTCAAAAACTATGATAAGATCTACTGAAGTCACAGGAAATATTGGTTTCCAGCCTTCAAAAGGACTGAAATGGCAAGGAAAACAAGCAATATCTTCCAGAAAACTACAACAGATGACAGGGGAAAGAAGAGTCCAAGCCAGGATGAATACTACTCAAGCTACTGCTGGAAATAATCCAAGCCAAGGAAGCACAACTGCAATACCACAACAGCCATGAAAATTGTAGACCATTTAGTTGTTGTCTAGTTTAGGCCTCTAGTTTATGCATTACTAGAACAAGTTTAAATCCTTTTTGGTTTGTTATCTATTCTAGTTTCTGGCTGTTGTTTTGGTTTGTTGCCACAGTTAACTTTTATTTTGCCAACACCTTTTGAACCTTTCATTTCATCTATGAAATATGGCAATAATTATGGTATCATTGTTGCGTCTTTAAATCTGAAATTGACTTATTGTTGAATGGAAAAGGACATAACATAATACATACATAATTCAACATCAAAATACCATTAATTCATAAAAGAAAGACATAACACAATACATACAAGAAACAACACCAACTACCATTAATTCATAAAAGACAAAGACATAACACAATACATTCATAATGCTATTTGCAATATTAATGTCCATCCAACATACTCTTAATAGGCTCATTCCTTTTCTTGTCCAAGCATATGCCAATACAAACTACAAGAACAATGACAACCCAAGCTATGACAATGGTAGAACATATATTCCTTTTCTTCACATGCGGATTCACCTTCTCAATAGGTTCATTATTTTTCTTCACATACGACTTCATTTCAATAGGCTCTTCAATGTCCATGTATAAGTTTTCCTCATCATGTAGGAAAACAATGCCTTCTTCCAACTCTTTCAATTTATCCACTAATCTTGGAAGCACGAACTTGGACCGCTTATCAATTTCACCATCCCGCCATCGAAAGAACTTGCACGACATATCCTAACAAAATGTATAATCAAACCAATAAATCAAGAAATAAGATTTTAAGTATCTAATCACCAAAAATTAAGATCTATTACGTTACACTTACACCATAGTAAGGACATGACCAATAACGTCTTCCAGGATTATTCTTGGACCAAGATGTTTGTAATGGGAGTAAGTGTCCATGGTTGCACCTAACCTTCAAATGTGCCATGTGGTCATCTTCATCCTCACAAACACTCTTTAGCAAAGCTTTGGACATTTCGATAACTAACAAAGAATAAGGTAGAGGGCAGGTTTAGTTTGGTCAAGAAAACTAACAATGGTGAAGGTGTTAATTTAAGGAAGAAGGGGATTTTTAGTTTGGGGAAGAAGGGTTTATTAATGTTGACCAAAATTGGAATTTTCGTATGGAGTATGTAAAGATTAACGGTAAAATATACCCTTTCACGCGCTTTTTTTACGTGGACTACCAACAGAGGCCACGTGGGCTGAGCAGTGTGTATTTATTTTACACCGTAATAGTTCAGGGGGGTTATAGGACCCCCGCAAAGTTTAAGTGTTCAACTATGAAACCAGATAAGTTCAAGGGGGTACTTAGCGATTTTGCCTTAATTTTTTTATAACTTACTCGGGTTGACACTTTACACTACATACCATTTACATACTTCTCCCTCGCTCTAATGTCTAGCCCTAATTTTTCTCTCGCTCTTTCTCTCCTCCTCTTCAACCCACTTGCCGGTGCCGAAACTATGTTGCTCCGATTTTTTGTTGTTGTTGTTCCATTTGTTGTTATCGTTGCTGCTCCATTTGTTGTTACTACTGCGGGGTTTGTTGTCGTGCGGTGGCATCTGTCGGAGCTCCCATCTGCTTTTATCTTCTTCTCTTTTTGTAAGTGTATATATGTGTATATACGTGTATATTTTTGTGTTTTTTTGTTGTTGTGTGTCTTGGTGGTTTGGTGGCCGGCGTGGTTGTTTGAAGATAGAAGTAAATATATGTTTAGTTTATACAAGTGTATGTATATGTATATATGTATATGTAAATGAATATTTTTATAAGTGTACAAGTGTATGTATGTGTATATCAAAGTATGAATGTGTATATCTGAGTATATATTATACGTTTTTGTATATGTGTATGTTTGTATATATGTCAAGTGTACATGTAGCACACATAATTTCATATATTTATTTTGTATATCCATAGATACTTGCATGTATGTGTGTGTAGTGTATGTATAACATATATTTTTGTGTATGTACGTGTATTTTATTTATATGTATTTTGCAATAGTAATTTCAAAAAATTTTCAATGTGTATATATATATTTTTGTGTGTTTTATTTTTTAGATTAAAAAAAAATCTTGTGGCCGGATGGTGGCAGCAGTGGGAGTAGTAAGAAAGAAAAAAAAGCATAATTTGTGAGATTTGTTGGATTTTTATATATTATATGTAAAAAATGTGCTATTATTGTAAAGTGCTCTAATTTTGGTATTTTTCGTAATTTAGAACTTGGGGTTGTTGCTTTTGTAAAGTGTTTTAGTGGCTGCTAAATATTTTTTTGCCACAGGCGACACTAATTTGGATTCCTACCGAGAAGTCTCACTTTGAGAATATAATTTTGGTACAAACAGTAAATACATTTTCATAATTGCAGTAAAATCTATATGTTGTATCGAAAGCGATGCAAAAATTTTAAGCGATGTATGATCCTCTTGAATCCAACAACTACTATCACAATATTATGCATATATTAAGTTTTAAAATACATAAAAGAATAACTTCTACAACTCAAATATAATCAACACTCACTTAAATAGCGTGACTATTGTATTAACACAATATATCACACAAAAATAATGGTACACGTGAAGCTTTGTCCGTCACGAAAGCTGTATTAAAGTATTAACATCAACAATAGCGAAAGGAAAGGTATTAGTCCCACAAACTAAATGAGATAATAACATGAATCATGACGTTTAATTTAGGACGAACTTATACTAGAAATCATGCATAAAGCGGAATAATCAATAGTAGTAATTTTATTAAAAACAATAATGTAAGTTTTCAAACCATCCTAATTGAACTTTGCCAAAATCATCATAACTCGAATGTTTAACTCGCCCTGTATATCATAACTCAAATGTTTGTTTATGAGTCTGGTTCTAACTCGCGAACACGCCTTACGTCTGAGTGTAGTGTTCTCGTCCTTCTTAGATTATTTAAGAAAATATTTCTTGATGTATCCGCATTCTTTCGATACAGTTCGTTACTACTATTTATTTCAATGTTTCCTTATAACACATAAATTTTCATTTATATATATTTTTTCATATATTTTGCAAGAGATAGACAATAACGAACTATAATATCAATAAAATGATACTAAACTTTCTCTTAGATCTTTTCCATTAGTTCCAGAAGTACAAAAATGCATTTGCATATTTTAATGCCCAAGAAAGAGATACAAGTATTCAAAAAAAAAAAAAAATCCTAAGAGCTTGTTTTTATGCATAAGAAAGAGATGTATAAATTAATATTCCCAGAGAGATCTTAATGCCAGCAAAAATTATATACTTGACTTTTTTTTATACTTGCATGGTCGTTCGCAATTTATTCTATTTATGCATGGACCAAAATTTTGCATGTGTCCTCCGAAGCATTCACACGAACATCTACAAACAATGGAGAAAAAAAAAATGTAAGTTGAAAAATATATAGATAAACAAGTAGCAAAGAAGATAAAAATTACCTCCTCCATTTCATAAAAAAATGAAAAAAGTTGCAGCCAAAGTTTTAATTTCAATCTCAACTTGTTCATCCATTTATTAATCCTTTCTAAAATAAAATTTACATGACTAAAAAAACAAAATTACTAAAATAGTAACTTTTGCTGATTAAGAAAATGTTTAACTTGGCATAATCCTCGATAATAATAACATCATATAAAGTGATGAAATAGATGAGAGTATGTAATATGAATGCTATTCTAACCTTTGGTTTGAGTAAGGAGTAGAGAAAATAAAAAGAGCGGCAACTTGAGGTTTAATTTGTATGACACCATACTCACTTATTATAATACCTATATTCAGTAATATGATTCTTGGAGACAAAAGTCTATGATGTAATTTCAAAGATGTAGTTCTACGAAATTTATAGGGAATTTAGCTTAGATTTTTTTTTTTTTTTTTGAGGTATAGGTATTGGTTGACCATGTGGATTAGCCATATTTCTCTTGAAAAAATTATGAGTTAAGTCAAAGTATAGGTCAAAGCTTAATTCATGTGATCAAATTATGGTACATTGACCAAGTTCAGTTCTCATTAAAATCAGATGCGGTTTATGCGATTTTATATTATTTATGTTAGTCATTAGTTGATAAGCACATTTTCATGTCGTTAGTTAATAGTGTACCTTAATTATAAGAAAACTAAAGAAAAGAGTTTTTAGTGCATTTATATGTATGATGAACAACACTTTTGGTATCTAATACAACATTATAAAGATTAGTAGTAATACTTTTAATTTGTGAGGAACAATATTTGGTCTATTATTGACATAAGATAATCATCAAAATTCTTACAGTGTGGCCATTGTTTAGGTTTTCCTACCAATCCAGAAAGGATGCATCCTATCTAATGTTTCAAGAATGGTGTATAAAATGATAAAATGTGGAATCACTTATGATATCTCAAACATGCACACTAATTGTGTGAGAATGTCATTTGATTGCTTCTAAAAAAAATTATTTAAGATATATGTTTGTGAATGATATTTTACAAATTATTTATACATATATACATACACAAAAACTTTTCGAAGATATATTGTGAAAAATAAATATCATCTTAACCATCCATTCCTAGACTCAAATAAACTTACAAGCGAAATTATGACAATAGGCAATATCTTTTATGCAAAATCTTTATCTATGCTTATGTGCATATAAACGTGTATATATGATATCATGAATTTTACATCTAAAACTCCTTATTAGCAAAAGCAGATAAAGTTAAGTAGTCCTGTGAGAAGCATGAGCACAACAACTATATTTTTTCTTTCTTATTTGACTGTATATCTGTTTTTTTTTTTTTTTTGCGCATATCATTCGTTTATTTTTAAAGTTCTGCCCTTTTTGTTCCTTAGCATATCCTTTAATTAGTTTTTCGGTTCGCATGAGTTTGACTTGTATCATTATTCGTATCGAATATGCAACCTACTGAAAAGTGTATCTGAATTAAAATTTTGACTGCAAAATATTCAAATATTAAAGTAACTTCAGGATGAGAGAGAGAACTAAATTTCGGAAAATGATTCAGAGTATACCATTGTAAGTATCAACTAGAAATTGCACTAGCTACCCAGCTTTTCAAGTACTCGGCGATATGCTTAAATGTTCAAATCCTAAGTCGACCGCCCTTGAATTTATAGTGGACAATGATGTCACATATGAGAATACATTGAACATACAAATTGAAAGGTACCATGATATCTGAATGTTTAAACAGTAACAAGATAGAAATAGATAGTATGAAGTAAAATATTTTCTTAAAGCTTTTTCATTATTAGTACGATACATACACCTATTATGTCAACAAAAGTGATTATTGTTAACCCAAAGAAAAAACATTTTTCCTATGACGACCTTGCTTAAATTCTATGCCTAAGAAAAGAATCTATAACTAGCAATTTTAAGTCAAACTGCCACAGATTACAGACTTGGCTATTTTTTATAGTAGGCACAACAACAAACATCTCCAGGATCACCATATTTAGGATTAGGCACGCACAAAGCCACAGAGAAACCCAATTGATTGCATGGTTGTTGACATTCTTCTTTAGTTGTGCATGGGCCCAATATTTCACATGTCTCTTCTGAACCATTCGTATGCTTTCCTACTACAAAAAGAAAAGGGTAGAAAACAAAAATTTAGTGAAAGAAATAAAGACAGACAAAAGAGAAACAAGAAAGATAATATAATGAAAAAGTTAATTGATTCTCAATAAAGTAATAACGATATATAAATAATAATGACATTTTAATAATGCTTTACTAACCTTTGGCATGAGAAAATAGAAGGGAAAGTAAGACAAAAAGAGAAAAGATTTGAGTTTTGTATGAACTCATCATTCTCTCTTTGTATAATGTTATGATTTCAATGATTTACTCTGACACCGGTATTTATAGGGAGTTTAGTGCATGGTATAGTTAACAACTACCTGGTTGTATTAGTCAAATACAAATTCAAATGATAAGGTTGAGGGCATTGAGCATATGGTAATACTATCTTAAGAGTACATTGTTTCCTTTTCTTTTTTGGTAACATATTATTGATGCAGTTGTAATTTGTTAGTCGTTAGCATGCCATAACATTTATAAAAGTTAACGTTTATGATATCTATAAAAGTAGGAAATGTAAAAACTGGATGTTTTGCATAATGACTTGTATGAATTAACTGTTATGATCTCAATAACATTTACTCTTTAATACTCCATTCGGTGTCCATTTTATTTGATGTTTAGCCTTTTTTTTCCACAATATTTGATCTTTTCGAAAATCAAGAAGAAATTTTACAATATGACCCCTTGCTAATAAATAACTTTAAACAAAATGATAAGTAATAATAGCTTGAATAAGGGCTAATCACTACTAAAAAAACCTGAAATTGCGACCACCAAATCGGTCGCATATCGGTCGCCAGGTCGACCGATCGGCGACCGATACGGGTGGTCCGATAATTAATGGTAGCAAATAGCCCTGCGACCGAAACTCGGTCGATATTTCGACTACTATGCGACCGAATTTCGGTCGCACAATAGCTCACATACAGTGACCAATTATGCGACCGATTTTCGGTCGCACATCCGATGCAACCGAAAATCGGTCGCATGATTGGTCTCAGCTGTTAGAATTAACGGTGACCAAGTATGCGACCGATTGTCGGTCGCATAGGATGTGCGACCGAAAATCGGTCGCATAATTGGTCACTGTTGTGGCATTAATGGTGACCACTCTGCGACCGAAAATCGGTCGCCAAACCTGTAAAAACCTGCAATAAAAATCCTGCAATCAGGCTTTAGCAACAGCAAAAACCAGCAATTTTAATACCTGGAATGCAACACCAATACACAGCAATAAACCAAACATTTCAAAAAACAGTAATTCACCAATACAACGCAATAAACCAATCATTTCAAAAACAAATAACACCATTAGTTATATCCTAAAATTGTTAACAATACAACTTCACAAACATTCAAATGACTACTCGGGCGAGGCTGAGCTAGACCCGGACTCGGAAGAGGAAGAGGAGCTGCGTCGATGCCTGCTCTTATGCTTTCTTCTCGCTTTCTTCTTCTCCTTTTTGGCAAGGAGCTTTTTGATCATGTCCTGGGTTTCTTGATTTTCTCTCGACAGCTGTGCGATATGCTCTCTCATTTGAGCCATCTCAGCAGGATCAACGGCGCTCGACGGAGAAGAAGTAGCTGAAGAGCCCAAAAAGCGAGCATTATGCTTATCCGGAGCAAATAGCGATCCAAGACCATAAGCATACTCCTTCTTAACCCCTCCAACAGTATCGACCCATATTTGCTTTTCTTGCTCGAACGTCAAGGGAGCCGGGGTGCTGCTTCCGGCGTCCGATGCTTGGGTCGATGTCCAGTCTTCCACAACCTTTGTAGCCTTTTCCTGAATAACATAAATATATTAATGATGTTAACAGAAAGACTATATATTGAAGGATTGGCGCGAATAAAGATCGAATTTTACAAACTTACTCATGCCTCTTTTGCGCGGGGCTCGACCCACTCTCCACCGCCCTTCTTGGCACCCTTTGTATGCCTGATCTGGTGCAGCTCGAGCACGGGAATAGTGCGCTTTTCTTTCTTTTCCTACAAATTAAAAATCATAATATGTTAGACAAAAAAGCAACTGTTCAAGTAAATAATCAATCAATTAAATAGCTGTACCAAGCGCATCTTTTGTGTAGCCGCGCTAATTGAGCCACCGGTATGGAGCGATCCACCCTTTTCCGACGCTCGCGCAGCCTTTCCTTGTTCGCTCTTCGCCTCGAACTCGGGCGTCTGCCAATATTCATCCAGCTCCGCCCACTGACGGGCATCGAGGAAGCCGGGCCTTGTACCTTTATGCCGCGCATTGTAAAGGGTTTGCTTGAATAGCGCAGCACATTTCTTTGGGAAGATGCTACGAATGTTATAATCCAGACCCTGATGCCAGATACATTTGCCCTGAAAGAGTATCAAAATATTTTCTTTAAACATGTTCATGGTTTAAAAAACTGCAATTAGTTTTAAACCAAATGCATATTTATCACCTCAAAGTCTACCAATATTTGCTTCTTCACTTGCTGGGGCACATCGCTCCATTTTCGCCAAGGCTGGTTCCAGTGCGCTCTCATGCACGCAGTCAGCACTTTAGTGGACTCATCGCTCGGGCAAAAGCTACAAAAAAAATTAACAAGAGTTATTCATAATACTAGCAATTAAAGTAGGAACTAATTATTTAATAGACCAGAACTTAAGAAATTAGGTAGCTTACCCTTTATCCGCCTCGGGGTATATAATCATCCTGCCTTCTACCCGAGTGCCAGGCTCACCAATGTAGTAAGGCGAATGGGGATCATATACCACGAGCTCCTGATGACTCGGTGGCTCGTCACTACTATCTAATGGGAATTCAGGGGGCTGAGTTGCACTATCATCAGCCTGTGAGGGATCGCCCTGTGTGGGAGGGACCTGTGTCTCAGTACAATCAACGGTAGGGAATGTCCATTGCCAATCAGGAGGCAACTGAGACGGGGTAATAAGTGGTACCTGATATGGGCCAGGGGGCCTGAAAAAAGCTGGATCATAAGTAGATGGGGCCTCAGTAGGCAGCGAATGCGGGACCTGTGAGGTCTGACTGTCACCACCCGCAGAAGCTGAACTCTCGCCCACAGGTCTCTTGCCCGGCCTTCTTCTAAAAAAATTAGGGCATAACTTGTCCATACCTGTTGAAACATTCAAATAAGTTCTGCTTCATTAATTATGAGAATACAAAACGCATACAATTTATCCGGTTTAGTCATAAGATGTTGCAAACATGAACAATCAAAACAACAATACCTAAACCCTAACTTTAAATGCATATCAAGTATCCCAAACACCACAACCCATGACAAGACATCAACACATTGCAAACAACTCTACCAAACAATTCCCAACATATCACAACAATTACCATAATTAATCTCAAACATCACAACCCTATATTTAAAGTTCATCAACCCAAAACAACTTATTATACATCACATTATATAGAATAAACTAATTATAACTAACAACTAACATGTAAACAACATATATAGGCTCTCCATTATTTAAAAATATATATATAATTAAATTCGGATTATTAAACCAAAACAAAAAATTACCTCTACTTTGTATTGGATCCAATGGCAAGAAAGTATGAGTTACCAATGTGCTATCCACCCAATAACTACAAAAAAAGTGGATTAAAAAGTCATTATAACAGTTTTTAAAAAAAATAACAAAAATTACTAAAAAATAAAATTTACCTTGAATTAGTAGGTGTAGATTGTGTTAGATGTTATGTTGGAGGTTATAGAGTAGTAATTTAAAGTTATATGGGGTTTATAATGGTGGAAAGTTGATTATGGGGTGGGGGGGGGGTTCGGTTTTTAGGGATTAGAATTGAAATGGGTTATGTTGAAATGGGGGAGAAAGGGGTCTGCCCGTTTTTAGTCACAGTTAGGCGACCGACTATGCGACCGATTTTCGGTCGCCTAACTTTGACTAAAAAAGTCAAATTTTTCAAAGACCGATATGCGACCGATTTTCGGTCGCCACTTTTTTCCGTTGAATGTGCGACCGAAAATCGGTCGCACATCTGTGGAGACCGAAAATCGGTCGCATGATGGTGGTCACTGATCCGGGTTTTTTTAGTAGTGAATATAGTCACTTACATTGCTAATTAATGTTAAAAAATGATTTTCTTAATACACGTGAAAACACTCAAAACATCCAAAAATATGGACAGGAGGGAGTGCTTAATAATACAACGTTTGAATGATTATTTATATATGTACACACCCGAGCAATGCAGAGATAAAAAGTATTAAAAGCTAAAGTCTCCTTAAAGTAGGCAATGTCACAATTTAAAATTTAATGCTTGTGACTAGCATCCAACTACACGAGCCTCGCCGAGCAAATTCATTATCTTTATTTACTTTAAAAAACATTTAACATAATTTCCAAAAGGGGTATCGTGTACTGGTCCGTACCAAATCATGCAACAATTTTTATAAATTAAAAAGTGAATATATAATCTTAAACTTCTTAAGGCTTCATCATAATCAAAATGATTTTTCAAAAGGGACATCATAACATAACTACGCAATAACAAAGTCATGACCGGTCAAAAATTTCGAGAATCAAAACAAATTTACCGCCACCATACTGTTGTTGGTTCCAGCTAAACAACAACATACCACCTTGTATTCATTATGACATCTGATCACACTCTCAATTGCTAGGAATAACAATGACATACAATGAAACTCAAAGAAAACACCAATCACCAACACTATAAAAGAGAATACCCTCTTATTATAAGTCACCTAAAGTTTTTTTTTCCAAAACTTTTCTTCATAATCTCAATTCTTAACTAGTGAAAACTATAGGATCTTGGCCTCAACTATAACTATGTTGTAACAGATATTTTATCTTATTTTCAAGATTACAATTACTACTTTTTATAAAGTCTTTCTTATAAGTATTTTTTGGTGACCTAATAATTCAAATTAGGTTGAAACAAGCCTATCCCTCTTGTCTTCTCCACTTAAATAGCAAGCTTCTAGTCTATGACAGAGCTCAAACTTGCATCGTGCACCTAACGGACACATCACAAGCTCGAGATGTTCACCACAAGGCAAATTAAAGATTCAACCTTGCAATGCAAAAAGTATAATAATTCAAATAACGCGGATAATGGGACTACCTCTCTTGCCTTCTCCACTTAAATACCAAGCTTATAGTCTGTGACAGAGTTCAAACTTAGAGCGTGCACTTAAGCGACACATCACAAGCTTGAGTTTTTCGCTACAAAGCATTTAAAGATTCAATTTTTTTCAATGCAAAAGTACAGTAATTCAAATTTTAAAATAAAAACCAACCTTCGGACGCTTATCGATGGAAAACTTAACAAGAGTTTCAAAACCAACTTCAATAGAATCCCAATCATCTTTATCACAAAACCCAACCAAAATTCCCAAACACTTAACCAAAGACCTCTCAGTAGCAGTCTCTAAACCATCACTTATAAGTAAATTAACAAGAATCCCAATAGCCTCTACAGCTTTATCAGAAGAAATAGGGGGAACTAAAGGAAGAACAATTGATAAAAATGAAGATAATGAAGATAAGGCACTACTAAAAATACAGCATTTTCGGACCGAAATTCGGTTGGAGCACGTTGTCCGACCGACGCGGTGGGATAATTCAATGAATTTTAATTTTTTTTTTTTTTTTACTTTAGCCGACCGCAGCGGTCAGACAGAAATTAAAAAATTCTGACCGACCGCAGCGGTCCGAACGCGGTCGGTAGGCAGCAGCTATAGAACACGGGCATAGCAGCCCGTTTTTCATTTAACACAACACCCACTTCTCTCTCTTTCTCCCCTTTCTTTCTTTCTCCATTCAACCCGATTCCAAAGCCAAATCCAACCCAAATCTATTAAAAAAACACTCTTAATCTCTTAATTCCATTCCTCTACAACTTGGTAAGTTTAATTTTCATAGTTTTCTTCCTATTTTCCCCAAATCCGAAAACCCTAACTTTTTTATCTATTTTTTTGTAGTTCTTCCATCTATCAAAGTTGGGGATTAGTAAATTAGTGGTGGTGGAGTACAAAACCATCCCTTGAGGTGAGTTTTATGGTGAAACACCAATTTTTTTTAAATTTAATTTTAGCTCGTTTTTGTCATTTTTTCCTATTTTTGAATTCTAGCTCATGAAATTAATCCATGACATAGTAGTTGCTATTTGGTTGTGAACTAGGTTACATTGTGTTGTTGTTTGGTTTGGGAATTGTTGAAGCTAGTTTGACATTTTTGTTGGTATTGTAAAAATTAGGTTGATTGGAAAAGTGGGTATTGTTAAAAAAATGATTGGGTTATTGAATGCACATTTAGAAGATGATAAATTGGAAAGTAACACTTTGAATGGGTTGTTGTAGTGAAAAAGTTGGTGTTCCATTGAGAAGAGTACACTTTGAATGGGTTGTTGTTGATCAATGTTGTTGATGGGTTCCTTTAGTAGTGTTGTTGTTGTTGAATGTTGTTAATGGTGTGTACTAGTGTTGTTGTTGTATTGCTTTGAGAAAAAATTGTTGGTGTATAGTGTAGTTTGGTAGTTAGATTCTTTGAGGCATTTCATCAAATAAGTGGTGAGCAACAACTAAGTTGAATAGTTTGCAAATAGTTTTAAATTACTCCAACTAAGTATAGATAAGTAAATAGTTTTATCATTTTGAATAAATAGATATAAGTTGCAAATGAGAAGTGTTATTAATTACTAAATGATAATCTTAGAGAACAAATTAGTTAGTAATATAAAAATAATTGACTTTATACAATAACTTAATCTTATGAAAATTGGTAGTGTATCAAAGAAATATTTGTTTAAATATTTACAATTTAATATGCATCTCAAACGTGTAATTTTTGTATAGATATGGTTAATGAAAGTCGTAGTTTGATGTATAATAGAAATAATCCCGGCCGGCGGGGGATGAGGGCAGAATTTGCAGTAGGTGTTGAAGATTTTATTGAAAAGGCGAAAACACTTGATGATTTTATACGGTGGGGCCAGATTAAGTGTCCTTGTCTGGACTGCAAGTGTATAAAAGGAAAAAATTTGGAAGATGTTGAAATGCATCTTTATATGAAGGGTTTTATGCCGGATTATTTTGTTTGGGTTTATCATGGAGAGTCTAGGGATGTGGGGGGTGATGTTCATTTTCAAAATGCTTATGTCGGTGGGTGTGGTCCGATCTCAAACGAGGATGATCTTGATAATTATCGAATGAACGATATGGTTAATGATGCTTTTGGAATGTATCCAGAGGAGTCATCCCAACCGGGTACATCGCAACCAAATGTTGAGCACATTCCTAATGATGAGGCAAAACTCTTCTATAAACGGTTGGAGGAAGCTAGTCGTCCATTGTACGAAGGCTCAGTGCATTCCAAGTTGTCAGTTGCTGTTAGATTGTTAAGTATTAAATCTGATTTTAGTATATGTCAAGCAGCCATGGATTCCATCATTGACCTTATGAATGATCTCAATCCGACTAACATGGCATTACCAACTAATTATTACCACACTAAGAAGTTGGTTTCCACGTTAGGTCTTTCTGCCCAGAGAATTCATTGTTATGTCAACGGTTGCATGTTGTTTTATAAGAATGATGCAGAATTAGATAAATGTAAATTTTGTGAGGAGCCTCGTTACAAGCCGGTTTTAAACCCTAAAAAGAAGCCGATACCTGTTAAGTCGATGCATTACTTACCCCTTATACCTAGGTTAAAGAGGTTGTATGCGTCGATGAGCTCTGCTCCTCATATGAGATGGCACCATGATCGTACGAAACAGCCAGGCATTCTAAGCCATCCGTCAGATGGTCAGGCATGGAAACATTTTGATCAGGTGTATCCGGCATTTGCTAGTGAACCAAGAAACATAAGGTTGGGTCTATGTTCAGATGGGTTCACTCTTTTGATGTCTCGTCTACACCTTATTCTTGTTGGCCCGTATTTGTCACGCCGTACAATCTTCCGCCTGAAATGTGCATGACTAGTCCTTATCTGTTTTTGAATTGCATTATCCCAGGGCCACATAACCCGAAAGCCTCGATTGATGTATTTTTGCAGCCTTTGATTGATGAGTTAAAGTTATTGTGGTATGAAGGTGTGGAAACATATGATATATCAATGAAACAGGACTTTCAACTGCATGCTTCTTTGATGTGGACAATAAATGACTTTCCAGCTTATGGAATGTTGTCTGGGTGGTCCACTGCTTGTAAGCTCGCTTGCCCTTATTGTATGGAAGATACAAAAGCATTCACTTTGAAAAATAGTGGTAAGTGTACATGGTTCGACTGTTGCCGTCGATTCTTGCCAATGGATCATCCGTTTAGGAATAATAGTAATGCTTTTATAAAGAATCAGGTTGATTTTGAGGAGCCTCCGCGAAGGTTGTCAGGAAGAGAAATATGGGATAGGGTTAAGGTGTATCCTAAGGTAACTGACCAACGGCCATCTAAAGCACCTGGCTATGGTATTGATCATAATTGGACTAAACAAAGTATCTTTTAGGAGTTGCCTTATTGGAAGGATAATCTTCTTCGACATAACCTGGATCCCATGCATATTGAGAAGAATTTTTTCGAGGCTGTCTTTAATACAGTGATGGATGTCAGAAACAAGACAAAGGATAATGTGAAGGCCAGGTTGGACCTTGAGGAACTTTGTAGGCGACCTGAGTTACACTTATCTCAAGTTGGCAACACGATTTGGCTTCCCAAGGCCAGTTACACATTCGGATTGGATGAGAGAAGAATGATTTGTGATTGGGTCAAGAATTTGAGGATACCTGATGGATATGCTTCAAACTTAGAAAGGTGTGTTGATATGACAGAAGGAAAATTGATTCACATGAAAAGCCACGATTGTCACATCTTCATGGAAAACTTGCTCCCAATTGCATTCAATGGCTTGCCTGATAAAGTTTGGAAACCACTTACAGAGACGAACCTATTTTTTAAGGAGCTATGTTCTAAGACATTGAGGGAAGAGAATCTTAAGTCGTTGGAAAGTAACTTTCCTGTTGTCGCGACTAAGTTGAAAAAAATCTTTCCCCCTGGTTTCTTTAATGTAATGGAGCATCTTTCAATTCACCTCGCGGAAGAGGCACTATTGGGAGGCCCGGTGAACTGTAGATAGATGTATCCTTTTGAGAGGTAAGGTCTCTTAAATTAGTCCTTAACTCATTTTTTTAATTCATCTCAAGTAGATTAATTAATATAATGTATTATGCAGAATTATTGGCAAGTGTAAGCGGGACGTGAAAAACAGGAACCAAATTGAGGGGTCCATATGTGAGGCATACCTGGCTAGAGAAACTTCTCATTTTTGTTCGTATTATTTCGATCAAAATGTGTCATGTTTGCGAAATAGGCCGGATCGACATGATGATGGAGACAACAATGATCCGAATTATCCACCATTTTCTATATTCAATCAACCTGGTAGAGGAAAGTTAATGACCGAAGTATGCAAGTTCAATGACTGGGACAGAAAAGCAGCTACAACTCATGTTTTGTTGAATTGTCCCGATGTCACGCCTTTTTACAAGTATGCTTCTTTTTACATTAAAACCTAACATTCAAGTTGCATCAGTAATCTAACTAATGAGATTTTTTGACGCATCATCCTGTCACTTTGTTGGACAATTTGGCGCCTCTGCTGTTTATGAACAATTTTCAGATTGGTTTAGAGAATTTGTAAGCATTATATAAACAAATACATAAGTTTTTTGGTATATATATTTATAAATATATATATGTTGGTTTAATGTGTACAACTATCTTGAACTTTATATAGGTACTCAATCCAGACAATAGCATAAACTTTCCATTGCTGCATGATATATCTCACGGGCCTTATTATAAATACAAGAGGATGTCTAAGTACTTTGTTAATGGGTACAAGTTCCATACTAGAGAATGGTCCTTGGGGAAGAAAACAAACAATAGCGGTGTGTGTGTGAAAGGTGGTACTGGTGACCAGGATGTAGACTTTGATTACTATGGTGTGATTGAGGAGATTTTAGAAATAGAGTTTACATTAGGTTGGCCTCGTAAAAGATTGGTGCTTTTTCGTTGCAAGTGGTTTGATCCGAGTCCAAAGGGTACGAGGGTAGACCCATGTTCTAAAATAGTTGAAGTTAATCACAAAAGGTCATATGGACATTATGATCCTTTCATCATTGCCCAGAATGTGAAGCAAGTGTGGTACGTTCCTTATCCACCGACAACGAATAAAGCCAAAGCCAAATCCAAAACCAAGGCCAATTGGTTGGTTGTTCTAAAAGGCAAGCCGGTGGGAAGAGTGGAAGTAGATGATGTATTAGATGTTTCATATCAAAATGAGGTATCTACCGTTCCCTTGATTGCGGATATTGAATTAGCCGACCAGTTGCAACATAGTGAAGGCATCTATGAACAGTTTGATGAATCGGTGGTTAGACGTAGAAAAAACACGACTAATTTTGGAGAAGGAACATCTAGGGCAAACGAGGAGGATGAATATATGGATGACGTTGAAACAAGTGAGGAAGAATTTGTTGACAACGATGAGACGAGCGAGGAAGAGGAAATAGCCGATAACCTTAACGCGAATGATGATGATTGACATGTTCGTAGTTTGTTATTTTTACTTTACTACAATTATTTGCACTACTTTATATATGTATTCCATAAAAACTTATAATTTGATTATATCGTGCTAATTTATTGTGCTTACTTTACAGATATGTCATCTTCGGAGAAGGCTAGGGGAAAAAGAAAGGTTCAAAGTACCTCGCCTGCTTCAGGTCATACTACTCCTCCTGGACATGTACCTCATATGCTTCCTACACATCCTCCGTCTGCATATGCTCCAGGTTTTTTCACTCCTCCTCCTGCCTTTCCCCCTGGCATGCCCTTTCCTGCATCGCCTGGTTATGCCGTTCGTCCTTATGGCATCGGTTCATCATCATCCATGCCTCATCCATCTTCCAGTCCGTCACCATCCCCTTCATCATCTACTCCTTCTGGATCTACACCTTCTGATCCGAGCTCGGTACCGGTGGACGCTTTGGTACCACCTACTATACGATTTTATGAACCGAGCTCGCCTTATTACATTGGTCCTGCAGGATCATATGATGATGACGGGAGGGTGAGGATTTATCCTGAGGGTAGTCGTGGGTAAGTATTATTTTTTGTTATTTTTTAAGTATTTAATTCTACTATGAAGTTTAATTTTTTAGTATATTTATTTTAACTATAAATTTTTATCTAGTTTTACTCCCTCGATGGTGGCTACTCCCATAATCACAAGATGCATTAAATCTAGATGGACTGAGCCATGGCCATCCTGGGGTCATGTACCATTCCCTGTAAAGATGAGCATGTTTGACGATTTTCAGGTAATAACTATATTTTATTTTTTAATAATTTAGTTAAGTGTCACTTTTTTAGAAATCTAATATTCAATAATTATTTCAGACAAAGTGTATATGGCATCCTGCATTTAATAGCATTGCCAAAAGCAATTTCCTTGGAAAATGCCAAGATAGAGTGAAAGGTAGCATGTATGATTGTCGAAACAAAGGAAAGAAGCCCGAGTGGATATACGATCACGTTTGGGCACAACTTCTACAATATTGGGATACTGAAGAATTTAAGAAGAAGAGCGCCCAAGGAAAAGCCGCACGAGCCTCCGAAAGGGGTGGATCGCTGCACACCCGGGGTTCGGTTAGCGCAGCGACTCAGCGGATGATATTGGTAATTTATTAATTAATTGTATGTATTATTTTATGTAACTCACATTAATTTTCCATCTAACTTGTCATCTTTTTAATTTTGTAGGAAAGGCAAGAAGGGCGGCCAGTTCGTGTGCCTGAAATCTTTAAGAAGAGGCATATATACAGAAACAAAAAAGGAGAGGAAGTGTGGGTCGAAGACCGCGCTAAAGAGCTATATGTAAGTTATTAAATTCAATCTTTTAAAGTTATTAAATCCGTCAATATTTGTCAATCTAATTCTTGTTATTAAATTTTATTTTAGGAAAAGGCTACGGCGGTCTATGAAGAAAGGATGTCGACTCAGGCATCCGAGTGTGGTAGCAGTACCCCAGCTCAAATGACACTAGAAGAGGAAACCGCACTATGGTTGGAGGTGAATGGCGGAGTAAAGAAGGGAAGTGCTTACGGCCTTCGATCGCAGTATGCCTCAGAACGTCTAAATCCAGGTTTGTTTGGCACTTACACTCCTCCTGCTAGTTCAATTAATCCCTCGGTGGAAGCCGCTTTGCGCAATGAAATCGAAGAGCTTAAGAAAAAGAGTGAAGAAGAACGTTTGCGCAATGAAGAAAATATGAGAACCATGCGGGGAATGATGCAGAACATTATGTGTGGTGGTGCGGACAAGGGAAAGAAGGGCAAGGGCAAGAGCAAGAGCAAAAGCCGGGGGAAAGGCAAGAGCAAACGTCAATACAGCTCTGAGTCGGGTTCTGAGTCTAGTTCTGAGGCAACGGAGTAGTAATAATGGATTGTTGATGTATTAGACTTGTTTTAGACATGTTTTGACTTGTTTTAGACATGTTTTAACTTGTTTGGATCACTATTCGGATTGAATATGTTATGTAAAATGTTAAACTTTCTATTTAAAGGCAATAAGCCTTGTTTAGACTATTATTAAGGCTTGAGAAGCCTAATCTTCTTCTGGGTGCTGTTTTTTCTGTTTTTTACAGGTGGTGTAGCTCTAATTGCATGTATTACACTGCCTACCGACCGCAGCGGTCCGAAAACGGTCCGAAAATTGGCAATTTCCCAGCCCAGAAATAAGTAATTTCCCACCGCAGCGGTCGCCTGGCCGACCGATGCGGTCGCCTAGCCCACCGCTGCGGTCGCTCATTTTCCCAGTTTTTTTTTGCAATCTCCCACCGCGTCGGTCGCCCAGTTCAACATTATTTTTTCACCTATAAACTAGGCGACCGCCGTCCGACCGTATTTCGCTCCGGCATCCGAACGCGGCGGTCGGAAAGCTTTGAGCGACCACTATTTAGCCGACCGCCTTGTTAGGTCGGACAACGGTCGCCTAGCCGACCGTTGTCTCACCGTATCGGCGGTCGGAAAAGCCCTGATTTTTAGTAGTGAGGCTTGTGGGTCAATACCAAGATTTGAACTGAAAAAGGAGTTAATGGTAAAGACTCAGATTGTAAAAGGAAACGAGTGGCGGGTGTAATAGCACAAAGGTGTATGTGTTGTGGTGCTGAGAATTTGATTTAACGTTGGTACAGTTGTTCATATATGTCTGAGTTGGAGTTGAAGATGTTGGTGTTGTTGTCTGGAGGATCCATTGTTTGTGTGTGTGTGAAAGAAAACAAAGAGAGATGATGGTGTTGTCTCTTATTGTTAGGTGTTATAGACGAGGGTTTTAGCAAATTTGTTTCAAAGATAGCTTTCTTTTCTTTTTTATGTTTTGTTAATTTTTGAAAAATTTCGTCGAATTGACGCTTTAGTCATCTAAAAAATAAAATAAGAATATAACGACATTTATACAGTTTATTACAAAATATATCATTTACATACTTCACACTCGCTCTTTTTCTCTCCCCCTCCTCCACCCACTTGCCGATGCCAAACTATTGTTTCTTTGATTTGTTGTTGCTGCTCCATTTTTTGTTATTGTTGCCGCTCTATTTGTTGTTACTACTGTGTGGTCGTTGTCGTTGTGCAGTGGCACATGTCGAAGCTCCGATCTACTTTTCTCCTCCTTTTTTTATTTTGTATGTGTATATATGTGTATATACATGTATATTTTTATATTTTTTTCGTGTGTGTGTATGTCTTGGTGGTTTGGTGGTCGGCTTAGTTGTTTGAAGATGGAAGTAAATGTATGTCTAGTTGATACAAGTGTGTGTATATATATATATGTGTGTGTGTGTGTGTGTGTGTGTGTTTGTGTGTGTATGTACATGAATATTTTTATAAGTGCACAAGTGTATGTATGTGTATATCATTGTATGAATATATACGTCTGAGTATATATTATACGTTTGTATATGTGTATGTTTGCGTATATGTCAAGTGTACGTGTAGCACACATAAATTTATATGTTCAGTTTGTATAGTCGTAGATCCTTGTATGCATGTGTTTGCAGAGGCGAATGTAGGATTCCAAGAGCATGCGTTCACCATTGTTAGGAGCGAAGTTATAACCTCTCAAAAGCGGTCGGCGAACAACCTTCATAAAAAAAAGAATTACTGTTTATATAGGTTATTTATCATTTTATATGAAAAGATATTAAAAAAATAATATTAAAAGACATTAAAATGAGGATTGATCCATATTTCTATGTGTAAGTGAACCACCGCTTGACAAAGTGAACCATTTAACTTTTATAGTATGTGTTCCGAAACATCATATTTGAATTTTTTTATAAAATATGTACATAATATACCTAAATTCATGGATGGAGTATGGGTTCCCAGGAACTGCATTACATAAGGCAGATCCACCCATGTGTGTTTGTCGTGTATTTTATAACATATATTTTTTGTGTATGCACATGTATTTTTATTTATAAGTATTTTGCAATAGTAATTTCAAAAAGTTTTTTTAAAAAAAATGGCAGCGGCAGTGGGAGGGGCAGTAGTAAGAAATAAGAAAAATCATAATTGTGAGATATTGGATTTATATGTTTTGTAAAGTGCTCTAATATTGGTACTTTTCGTAATTTAGAACTTAGGGTTTTTATTTTTGTAAAGCGTTTTAGTGGCTGCTAAACATTTCTTTGCACATCCGACACTAATTTGAATTCCTACTGAGAGGTCCCACTTTGAGGATATAAATTTTGATACAAATAGTAAACGCATTCTCATAATTGCGGTAGAATCTCTGTTTTGTCTCGAAAGCGATGTAAAAATTTGAAGGAATTTTCATATAAATAGCCTTCAATATACCATATTAACAAGTCACCTAGCACTAACATAATCTAGCCACAATATTTATATTTAAAATTTGATTTATAATTAAAATATGGCATATAATTAGATTGATATTCTTTATATATAACTTCTATGCACATATATACACATATATATATATTTATCTTATATTTTTTGAATATTCATATCATCAAATTATATCTAATAAATATACTAAAAAAAGAAAGAAAAGATAAAATATGGTTATAAAACGTGGCTAAGGATTGGGATTTATTATGTGGGGTAATAATCCCAAATTTGAATCTATGCATGGTCGTCTTGAGTCCAACAACAACTATCACAATATTATGCAATAGTATTTGTCACGCCCTAAAATTTACTAAAAAATAAATAAAAGGTAGGTTGTGACTTAGGTGTTTAAAGGTACAAAATTATTTAGAGATTTTTTTCGGAGTCGCCACTTGACATAGTTCAAAGGTGTGCCAAGTCACCAAAGAGGTACCTTGGAACACCTATGACTCGTAAGTGGTCTGCGTCAGAGTTCCGGGTAAGGATCTCGATTGACTCGCGGGAAGGTGTTAGGCACCCTCGAGTCCTGTGCCGAGCACAGTTGCTTTATTGTCGCAATTTTTTATTTATTAAATATGGTTGTATTATTTTGCCGTTTGATTTGAATTTAAACTTTAATTCGAAAAAATTTAAAGTGTTATTCTTATCCGACCTCACAGAGGATCGGACGAATTTACACTTTAATTCGAAGAAAATTAGAAGCGTTATTTTTATCCGACCTCGCAGAGGACCGGACGAATTTACGCCTTGATTCGAAGTAAGTGTATTACGGCGTTTCCAACCCCTCAAAGGGGTTTGGTTTATTTAAAGGAATTTGATTAACTTCAACGAGACTATTTAATAAAAGGTGAAAAAATTGTTTAAAGTAACCCTCGAGGTATACTTTAGAATCAATTGGCTATTTCAATTTAGTTTCTCCTAATTTAATTTCTTCTAATCTAATAAGCAGATCACAAATCATACTTATAATTGCCTAATCGTGCTAACATGCCATTTATTCCTTTTTCGCTCGAATTTATTAAACATTGATATTACAACTCTTTACTTATTATTATTATTATGATTATTATTTTGTTTTATCTTTCTTATATTTTCTTGTTAACAGTGATTCTAAACAAACCCATGATTAACAGAACTGTCTCTCGTTTACAACTAAAGGATTTGCATTCACATCCTACATTGCCTACACATTTAATATTTGTCCCATTTTTCTCAAGTTGGTTCCATCTTGAATTTTGCAAGTCATGTCCTAAACTTTACCTACTCATTTCAGCTTCAACCACGTGTTACAAGTGGTATCAAGTCATAAATTTAACACAGCAATCTAATAAAGTACAACTTAAACATTCATTCACATTTCTATAAAAAAATAAAGTAAGCCATGAGAAATTTTGGTCCTAAACTTTACTGGACCATAGCTTAAAAGAGTCCAAACTCTTTGGAGACAAACACATTTGATTTTTTTTTTTTCCCTTTTTTGCTTATGCTTGAAGACCTTTCAAAGGTCATAAAAATGCGTACAAGGAAAATAAAATGGTTGGAGAGTTTACCTCAGTGTAGTAACTTTCACAAGGTTTACAAAATAGCTCAATAAAACCAATTCAATTCCAAAATCCAGTGTAAAAAAAAAGAAGCAACTCAGCACAGCAAACAGCCCCGAGCAAAGCAGCAAAAATGGCAATAGCGGCACATCTAAAGACCCTTTAATCTCAGACTCAAAACTGAACTCTTGGTTTTCCTCCTTTCTTCCCTCATGTTTTTTTTTCGAAAATTCTTTTCTATCTTTTTTCTTTTCAGATCTGGATATTTTTTGTGTTCTTTAGGTGGTTGAGAGGAGTTAATGTGTATGTAGTAGTGTAGTAAATGCTAGTATATATAGGAGAGAGATGAAAGTAAAAAGGGGGGAAAGTGAAAGTGAAAAAAGGGGGGAAAATGGGATGTTGGTGCAAAAACCAACACCCATTAATGCAAAAGATTTGTATTACCATTTTCATGTCTATTTTTTCACCTAACAAAAGTCCTAAAGCTGAAACTTTCCCTATTTGTGCTAAACTTTATGTCCTATTATTTGACTTGATTTCTCTTTCAAAATTTAAATTTCTTTTCAGATTTTCTATTACATTGTTTAAGCTAAAAAAAGGAATCTGCTCTTAAACCTACAAACTAAAATCAGCCCACAGACAATTGGATATAAATCCAAACCCCCCAGAACCTATCAGACTTCTAAAAATAGGCAGCGGCCTACTTATGTCAATGACAAGATAAACTCTGAATTCTAATATCTAACAGAGAATGGTCCTAGTTTAATTTTAAGAGCAAAACAAACAAACTAACTTATGACTAATCCTGAACTAAATTACTGCAGTTTTTTTTAAAATAGAAACAAGAACAAGTTTTGCACACTTAAAATTCTTGATGCACTTTCACTCCCTTTTCACTCCCTCACAGACATGCTAAGCATCTTTATCAAAGAGATAGCCAGAACCTCAAACTTGCAATTGAAATCACAAGAAAACTCATCACAAGTTCCAATGCAATAGTTCATACTCAACCGGATTTCACACTTTGGCTAAATGAACACACAACTCAAAATGGTTTCAATTCTACAGTACTACGACTAACTGATTCAATCATATATCAACAAACAACTTGGACAACAAATGAAATTCACCAACTCTCATGCTTGCAAACATACTATAAATTACCATAGAACTGGTGAGCGCAATTGATAATGAGGCTACGACAAATGAATGTAACGAACATTTAACTGGACATATCAACGAGTCTTTACATGCTAACACTATTCATGGACACAACATTCACACGTGGCTAAATAAATATATGACAGGCTTCAAGTAAACCAATATTCGTTTGTCATTTACGAACTAAGCTAATCCGCACTGCAAGGTTTCATTTAATATCAAAAGTAATATACTAAACATGATTCTTTTTTTTAGTTAAAACCTACACTAACTAAGAACAAAGAAGTAAAGAAAAGATGGGAATGAGTTTTCTGCCTAACCCATAGCCGGAGCTACATCGTCTCCAACACCATTGCTGAGCCAAAGCTGCTGCCTCATGGCTGCCTCGGATCAGCTGTATCACTCGCAACCAATGCAGCACCTCCAAGACCTCACCATTGACTACAAATGCACCAACAACACCCTCGTACTAGCCCCACTCCGTTCTCAATTCAACATCATAACAAAACACCTCCCCTTCCTTAAAACGAACGCATCACTGCCTCCGTTTTAAAAATGATACAGCCCTCGACATCAAACATCACAGCCATACAATCATCCTCACAGTCCCGAACCAAGCTGAAAATAGCCCCGCTTTGCTCCTAAACACCCCTCGTACTGCCTAAACACTCGCAACACTGCCTCCCCATATCAACCATCACCCTCACCTTGCCACAGTTCAACCCAAAACAATCTCTATCCTAAATCCATCATAGCACAACTCACACAGCCCGCCACCATCATTTCATCACGCCAGGAACAGAAAAGGAAAGAAAAATAAGAAGAAAACACAAGAAACAAAACGGGATGGAAACGGGAGGAAAAAAAAAGAAATTCAGGGAATGGGGTGACGGGGAAGGGTAAGGAGAGAGGAGAGAGATAGAGAAAACTAAAGGAACTCACCGGAAAAAATGGAAAAAATGGCCGGAGTTGAAGTTCAACCGGAACTTCGAAGCCCGATCTACGAGAAACGGTTTGGATTTTGAGGAATCCAAGTTGAGAAACGGAATGAGGGAGGCGAGAGGAGTCGATTGATGTAACTTTTATATTTTTCCGGCCACCGGAGGTGGTGGCCGGCGGTGGCCGAGTGGCGGAACCGCGGTGGATCAACGGCGGAGCGATTTCCGGCGAGGTGAGAGAAATTTTGAGCAGGGTTTGGCCTTTTTCTGATTTTTGTGTAAAATGGGCAAAAATGTGGGATTTAAGCTTATATATCATGAGTGTGGGCCGGGTAAGCAAGTGGGCTGACGGGTTGCACGAATGGGCTGATTGCTTGGTTTTTATTCACAAAATAGCCAACTAGATTTCTAAACAAATTAAAGCATTGAACAATAAACTAACAATTAAAGCTACACAAATTACAACATTACTATAATTAAAATCATAAAACACATAACAAGTATTTTAATTAATTTAATTTAATTTTTTTTTTTATTGTTGTTATCATTTAAATGGCAAATTTTAGCTAAAACAAAAGATAAAATTCTAGAAAAATTCGGCAATGATCCTAAAATGTCAGCTCGGCTATTTTGAGCTATTTTTGATATTTTGTGCCAAAATTAGGTGATTACAGCTGCCCCTCTTTGTTCGAGAACATGAAGAGTTTTCGGACAAAGATATAATCACAACTAATTTTGGCTTTTTGGTTCTAGCCAAGAGCACGCAAAATGATGACCGTACCCTGACCTTTGGTTCTAACCAAGAACAAGGTTACCTACATATCCCCGGACTAAGGAATCAGGTCAGTGTAGTTCCTTACGTGCGGTAGCTGGGACTACCGCGTTCAAACAGGCACTTAGACTCTTCTAGACTCTCTAAGCTAACGCTAAACACTTTCTAGACACACTAAATTAAACACCTGATACTTCTAGACTAACTGAGACTGACTCGATGCTCCTAAACTTACCCGGACTGACACAAGACACTTTTGACATACTAGAGCTGTTGCTGCTGGTCACTTGTTGCTGGTTGCTGGCTGGCGATCATTGCTTTTACAGAGAAAAATGGGACTACAAAATTGAAAAGTGTAAAAGTTACAATTCCTAGACTACTCTTCATGCTTCCCAAGCTGATAGGCTGGTCTGAAGCTCCCACTAGTCAAAGTGGATTTTGAAAACTTGAAGTTGCCGCTCGGGCGGGCTTTAACTTGAAACTTGAAATCGCCGCTTTGACGGGCTTGACTTGAATGTTGAAATTTCTGAAGCTTGAAATTGCTGCTCGGGCGGGCTTTAACTTGAAGCTGAGGATGGTTGCTATCTTTGAGCGGGACCAACTTGAAAAGCGAGTGGTTGCTATCTTTGAGCACAAATGACTTGAACTGAATGTGAGTGCTATCTTCTAGCAAAACTGACTTGAAAAGAAAATGATCGCTATCTTTTGGCAGATCTTGGCATGAAAGTAAATGACGCTATCTTTTAGCGGGATTGACTCGGAAAGGAAATGATTGCTATCTTTGAGCGAAACTGACTCGAAAAAGAAATGATCGCTATCTTTTAGCAGATCTTGACACGGAAAGGAAATGACGCTATCTTTTAGCGGGATTGACTCGAAAGGAGATGATCGCTATCTTTGAGCGAAATTGACTCGAAAAAGAAATGATCGCTATCTTTTAGCAGATCTTGACCTGGAAAGGAAATGACGCTATCTTTGAGCGAGATTGACTCTAAAGGTAAATGATCGCTATCTTTTAGCAGATCTTGATATGGAAAGGAAATGACGCTATCTTTGAGCGAACTGACTCGAAAAGGAAATGACCGCTATCTTTTAGCAGATCTTGACATGGGAAGGAAATGGCGCTATCTTTGAGCGAACTGACTCGAAAAAGAAATGATCGCTATCTTTTAGCAGATCTTGACATGGGAAGGAAATGACGCTATCTTTGAGCGAAACTGACTCGAAAAAGAAATGATCGCTATCTTTTAGCAGATCTTGACATGGGAAGGAAATGGCGCTATTTTTGAGCGAACTGACTCGAAAAAGAAATGATCGCTATCTTTTAGCAGATCTTGACATGGGAAGGAAATGACGCTATCTTTGAGCGAACTGACCCGAAAAAGAAATGATCGCTATTTTTTAGCAGATCTTGACGTGGGAAGGAAATGACGCTATCTTTTAGCGGGAATTGACTCGAAGAGAGAATGGAGTTCTGTCTGGTATCTGGTGCAACTACCCCAATTCAAGTGGTCCTAGCTCTTTCTTGGCAACATAGCAAATGTCATACTTACTTTCTGCGTCGTGGATACACCCTGTTTTGGATCTTGCAAATAAGCTTAATGACTTTTGTTCTATTCTTCACAGTACATGTGGGGTGAACAATGCCTAAAGCTTCTCCTAAACATATCCACTCTTCATGACAAAATTTTGGTATGTCATCCTTCCAGCCTGAGGTGCGGTGCTGGGCTCCAATCATCAATGTTGATCATGACTTGCTGAGAACTTTCCATTGTCGAGGGTGTGCCCTGCTCGCTGGAATTAAACCTGAATCCTGCAAGACAGAGTTTTGCAATTTTCTTTTGTTGCTCATGGGAGGTTAGCGCCGAAAGGGCGAGGAATTAGTGGTGAGGCAAGATGTACAACGTGAAATAAAAAAAAAGTTTAAGGGCGAAAGTCGTTTGGACGGAGAACGTCTTTCTGAAAAGAGAAACTTATCTGACAATATCCTGGCGGCCTTGATGATCATGACATGTATCTTGGATAACCTCGTCCGACAAGTACCACTTGTTTGTTGAGAGTTTGATCCACGGAAGATGTCAAACCATAACCAAGTTGAGGTGACTCTCAAGTCGACTAGTAGCGCCCTTTCGGGTTTTCGCCAACTAGCCTCTCTCTTTAATCTTTTTCCTCACTGTTTGTCTAGCGGCGCCTTCTCAGGTTTTCACCGACAAGACTTCTTTCTTTTCTTTTTTTCTTTTTCTTTTTTTTTTTTTTTTTTTTTTTTTTTTTTTCTTTAAACATCTCTTGAAACACGTGAATAGATGATACCACAATGATAGAAGTTTGTTTTTATTTTATTTTATTTATGAAATAAAATAAAAACAAACTTCTGCCCCAGTTTAGCATGAAATGGGGATCTAAATCTCTTTTGACGTTGGCCGCAAACTTGGAGGCAAGTGTTGCGTCAATAAAAGAAAACAGGGAAATAGGAATTTTCTCTTGTTGTGACCGCACCAGAATGGTTGCCTACGTATCCTTTTGAAAGGAATCAGGTCAGACGTAGCTCTAGGCAAATGCCCAGGTTTCTTTTTTATGCTTTTCAGTTTCATTTCATCTTGGTACAATTACATTGATTTCAACTGAGAACATGCCTCAAAAGTACAACGTTCAAAATGCTAATAAGGGATACAATTTGGGGTAGCAAAAAGAGAACAAAAGCCTTGCATTCATCCTGACTTGAAAGCCATCTTGAAATCAAATGTAGTACCTCTTGACCGCGTCTGCATTGACGGGTATTTCAGTTGTCCTACCTTCTTGATCTGTAAGGTACAAGGCGCCATTTGGCAATACCTTCTTTACCAGGTACGGCCCTTGCCAATTTGGAGCAAATTTTCCTTTAGCTTCTTCCTGATGAGGAAAGATTCTTTTCAAGACTAATTGTCCTTCTTTCAAGTCGCGGAGGCGCACTTTCTTGTTGTAGGCTCGGGCCATTCTTTGCTGATACAATTGACCGTGACAAACTGCATTGAGCCTCTTTTCATCAATGAATGACAACTGTTCCAATCGGGTTTTGACCCATTCTGTGTCCTCAATTTCTGCTTCCACAATGATTCTGAGAGATGGTATTTCAACTTCAGCGGGTATGACTGCTTCAGTTCCATATACCAATGAATATGGGGTGGCGCCTATGGAAGTGCGCACGGTTGTGCGGTAACCAAGCAGAGCGAAAGACAACTTCTCATGCCAATCACGAGATCCCTGTATCATTTTCCTGAGGATCTTCTTGATATTCTTATTGGCTGCTTCAACCGCACCATTTGCCTTTGGTCGGTAAGGTGTGGAATTTCGGTGCATGATCTTGAATCTTTCACACACGTCATTCATTAAATGACTGTTCAGATTTGCCGCATTATCAGTGATGATGGTACTTGGGATACCGAAGCGACAAATAATGTTAGAATGAACGAAATCCACCACAGCTTTCTTGGTCACGGATTTGAGAGTCACGGCCTCAACCCATTTGGTGAAGTAATCTATTGCAACCAGAATGAATCTGTGTCCATTTGATGCTTTCGGTTCAATAGGCCCGATAACATCCATCCCCCATGCTGTAAAAGGCCAAGGAGCTGACATTGTGTGCAACTCTAAAGGAGGTGAATGTATCAAATCACCGTGTACTTGGCATTGATGACACTTTCGCACAAAGGTAATGCAATCATGCTCCATGGTGAGCCAGAAGTATCCTGCTCTAAGTACTTTCTTAGCTAGCACGTGCCCGCTCATGTGGGGTCCACAGATCCCCGAATGCATGTCATTGAGAATTTTCGTGGCTTCAGTTGCATCCACGCATCTTAACAGCCCCAAATCGGGTGTCCTTTTGTACACCACCCCTCCACTCAGAAAGAAACCACTTGCCAATCGTCGAAGGGTTCTCTTTTGATTGTTTTCCGCCAATGGAGGATACGACCCATCTTGAAGGAAATTCTTGACATCAAAGTACCATGGTTGGCCGTCAATTTCTTCTTCAACCACATTGCAGTATGCATGTTGGCTTTGGACTTGAATCTCCAACGGATCAATATGGGCTTTATCAGGATGGACAAGCATTGAGGCTAATGTAGCCAATGCGTCAGCCAGCTCATTATGTATTCTGAGGACATGTCTAAACTTCAGAACATCGAACTTTTGCCGAAGATCATCCATACACTGCTTGTACATGATCAGCTTAAGGTCTCGAGTTTCCCATTCACCCTTCATTTGGCGTATCAAAAGATCTGAATCTCCGATCACCAGCAATTCTTTGATGTCCATGTCTAGAGCCATACGCAAACCCATTATGCATGCTTCATACTCAGATGTGTTATTAGTGCAACTGAAGCGGAGTTGGGCCGCTGCCGGATAGTAATGTCCCGTGGGGGAGATGAGGACTGCTCCAATACCATGGCCTTTTGAATTAGAAGCACCATCAAAGTACATTTTCCACACATGTCCTTCTTCGTTAATCAACTCTTCAAGCACATCTACCTCCTCATCGGGGAAGTAAGTCTTCAATGGTTCATAATCATCATCCACCGGATTTTCAGCCAAATGATCAGCTAAGGCTTGAGCTTTCATTGCAGTTCTGGTGACATAAACTATGTCGAATTCTGTGAGCAGGATCTGCCATTTTGCAAGTTTGCCAGTTGGCATTGGCTTTTGAAATATGTACTTCAATGGATCCATCCGGGAAATCAGATAAGTGGTATAAGACAAGAGATAATGTTTCAGCTTTTGTGCAACCCAAGTTAGGGCACAACACGTCCTTTCCAACAAAGTGTATCTGGCCTCACAATCTGTGAACTTCTTGCTCAGATAATAGATGGCCTGTTCTTTCTTTCCCGAAGCATCATGTTGCCCCAGTACACAACCAAAGGAGTTTTCATTGACTGATAAGTACAAAAACAATGGTCGGCCAGGTTCAGGCGGAACCAAAACAGGAGGATTTGACAAGTATTGCTTGATCTTGTCGAAGGCTTCTTGGCACTCCTCGGTCCATGCAATTGATGCATTCTTTTTCAACAACTTGAGGATCGGCTCACATATTGTGGTAAGTTGAGCAACGAACCTACTGATGTAATTCAACCTGCCTAGAAAGCTTTTAACATCCTTCTTGGTTCGAGGCGGAGGTAGTTCTTGTATTGCTTTGATCTTTGCGGGATCCAGTTCAATACCTCGCCTACTAACAATGAAACCTAGCAATTTTCCAGCAGGCACACCAAATGCACACTTGGCTGGATTCAGCTTCAGATTGTACCTACGGAGTCTCTCAAAGAACTTTCTGAGATCTCTCACGTGGTCTTCAGCAGTTCTAGACTTGATGATCACGTCATCCACGTACACTTCTATTTCTTTGTGCATCATATCATGGAAAATGGCAGTCATGGCCCTCACGTAGGTTGCCCCAGCATTTTTCAAGCCAAACGGCATCACTCTATAGCAATAGGTTCCCCAAGGAGTAGTGAATGCCGTTTTGTATGCATCATCTTCATCCATCTGGATTTGATGATATCCAGCATAGCAGTCAACAAAGGATTGTATCTCATGTTTGGCACAATTGTCTACGAGAGTGTGAATGTTAGGCAATGGGAAATTGTCTTTGGGACTTGCCTTGTTCAAATCTCGATAGTCGACACATATCCTTGTTTTTCCATCTTTCTTAGGAACCGGGACAACATTTGCAACCCAAGTAGTGTACTGAACCGATTGAATTACTTTTGCATCCAACTGTTTCATTATTTCATCATGGATTTTCTTGATCATATCAGTTTTGAACTTCCGTTGCATTTGTCTTACTGGAGGGAAACCAGGTTGAATTGGCAATTCGTGGACTATCAATTCAGAACTCAAACCCGGCATCTCATCATATGACCATGCAAAAACATCTCGATATTCAAAAAGCACCTTCCGAATATCGTTCTTCACTTCAGGTAGGGCATACATGCTTATCTTGGTTTCCCTCACATCATCAGGGCTCCCAAGATTAACATCCTCTGTATCAGCCAAATTGGGTTTAGGCTTGCCCTCATGGCGTTCAACTTCCAGGCCTATTTCAAAATCCGCCTGCTCTCCATCATACTCAGTATTGTTAACAGATTCCTCAATGTTTTCTTCATCACTTTCAACCTCAACTATGGTTATGGAGTCAAAATCAGATTGTGGTCCCTGAATGGACGATAAGTTTCTTGAACATGTCATGACATCAGGACCAGCAGATATATCACTACAGATAAACAAAATAGAATAAAATTAGGAATATGAACAGAGATTGAAGTAAAGCTTGGCTCTTGGCCTTTCATTAATGAAAAAGGGTTTGAATTACAAAGAAAAGATGAGCAAAATAATACACTTGGCATACAACCCTTAGAATATCCAAGTGTATTCAAAAGAAAACTGTAAAACAACAGTCTACCAAGACCCCTTCCTGATGGGGAAGGGAGTTGCATTCCAGTTAGTCAGGTGCACGTCCGGGCCAATGTACTGAATTGAAGCATTACTGGAGCCTTCACCCGGCTGTACCATGCAGATTTCAAAGATGCCACCCAGATCAAATGGCGCATCCTGGTTGTCTTCCACTGTGTTGACATTTGTAGCGACAACCTTTGGCTTCATGACATATCCCACAAAAGACTGAGCGAGACACGGGATTGGCTTTGGGAGAGACCAAACTTCCGACTTCTTTTTCTTTGCTTGCTTGCGATCAGCTGCTTTTGGCTTGAACCCTAGCCCCCACGTGCCTTGCACGCCATTTGGATAAACTGGATTTACCCTGCCTTGTAGTGATGCTCCCAAACCCTTTCCAAATTGGAAACCATGCTTTAACATTTCAGATGCCATCATTATAGACGTCTCAGACACTCTTGGGATGGGTATAGGCTTCCCTTCTGTTACCTTTTCCACATACACAACATCAGAGGTTTGATACATGATGGTCGGGCGTGTAGTGACGGCTTCAAGGGCTGGTACGTCCAGGCTGTTGTTGAACTGCGAGTCATCCTCTCCATAAACCACGACAGCTTGATTATCCCAAGTAAACTTGACCACCTGATGAACTGTGGAGGGTACAGCACAAGCCATATGAATCCACGGTCGGCCCAGTAACAGATTGTACGATGCATCCGTCTCCATGACTTGAAACTCAATGCTGAAGGTAGCGGGCCCAATGGTTAACTCAAGATTGATGATGCCCAAAGATTCTCGAACTCCACCATCAAAAGCACGAACAGCAGAGGAACTTGCCCTGATTTTGCTCATATCCACCCTTAGACTCTTCAATGTAGACAGAGGGCAAATGTTCAATCCCGCGCCACCATCTATTAGAACACGTGTGACATAGGAGTCTTCACACTTAACTGAGACATGAAGCGCTCGATTATGACCCGTTCCTTCTGCTGGCAGCTCCTCATCGGTGAACATCACACGATTAGTCTCAAATACTCTGCCAGCAAGTGCTTCCAGATTAGCCACAGTAGTTTGTTCAGGAATGTAGGCCTCATTCAATATCTTCAACAGTGCATTGCGATGTGCTTCAGAGTTCATAAGTAGAGACAAGAGTGATATCTGAGCCGGAGTCTTTCTCAGCTGCTCGACGATGGAGTAATCTGTCGACCTCATTTTCTTCAAAAATTCTTCAGCTTCTTTCTCAGACACCGGCTCTTTGATGGGTCCTTGGTCTTCTCGACCTGGCTTTGCTTTTCTCAATTCTTCCGGGGTGAAACATCTCCCGGACCGAGTTAGACCATTCACGTCTGCAGCAACCTCCATGATTTCTTTCCCGTTGTAAGACACAATTGTTTTGTTGTAGTTCCAAGGAACGGCCTTTGTACTTTTGACAGGGAGTTGCGCTGCTTGAGTGATGATAACTGGTTCACACTTCTTTGCCTTGACCTCGAAGACCGGAGCTTTCTGGCATGATGCCCCTTGCACAATAAATACTGGTGCACTGTCATGAACCTTTTCCTGCTTTGCAGCCGGAATTGTGAAACTTGGCTCAACAGCAGTATCTTGCTTTGCTTTGTTGACAACAGACGCACTTGACTTTCCCCTGATTACAACAATAAATGGCTCAGGGCCTTTGATGTCTGGGGAGGGACCAACTGCCACAATCTGCTTGGCGGCTTCCCCTTTCATGTCCTCTTCTATGCATACCATCCCTACCATGTGTACGTTGTTTTGAACATCATGAGTTGGTAAGGGATTTTGATTTACATTTTGTGTTTCATCCCCCACGACTTTTATCTGGTTGTTGTCTATCATTGCCTGGATTGCCCTTTTGAGTTCCCAGCAAGATTCTGTGTCATGTCCAGGTGCTCCAGAATGAAACGCACAATGGCGTGAATGATCAACTCTTCCATTGGGGTTCACCTTCCCTGGGATTGGCTTCAACAGATTGGCTTGTTGCAACTTTTCAAACAAATTAGTGTAAGTCTCCCCCAGTGGGGTGAACTGCCTTTTCTCTTGTTGCATGTTTCTCTGTTGCATGTTTGGACGAAAGCCCTGCGGACCTCGTGGTCGGTAAGGCATCTCCTGGTGAGCCTGGAATTGAGTATGTGCTTGTTGATTGTTGTATTGGACTGGAGAAGGAGGTGGACGCCATTGTGGACCAGATAGCGGCTGAGCATAGGATGCTGCATTTACAGGGAATGAGAACTGCGGCATGGCAAATTGTTGGCCGTGAGTTGGATAGAATTGTTGTGGCGGTGGCGCCGGAATGTACCCTTGACGGTCGTTGTATCTCCCATCATTTCTTCTCGGTCCAGGACCAACCATTGCCACCTCATCTTTTTTCTCTTTCTTCTTCCCGAAAGTACTCGACCCTGATTGCAACGCTTGGGTCGTGGCTCTCAAAGCTGTTTGGCTAACAATCTTACCTGCTTTGATTCCTCTCTCAATCATCTCCCCAATCTTTACTGCTTCACTGAATTGCTTCCCAAGGGCAGAGGCCATCGCCTGGTAGTATGTTTCGTCAAGCACTTCGATGAATTCTTCAACCATTTTATCGTCTGGGATCAAAGGGCTCACACGCGCCGCCTGTTCACGCCACCTATAGGCATACTCTCTGAAGCTTTCCCCGGGTTTCTTTGTGATCGTCTTCAAAGAAGAACGATCAGGAGCAGCCTCCATTTTGTAGCCATAATGATTCAGGAAAGCGCTGGCCATGTCGTCAAAGGTGACCCACTTGGAAACATCCTGTTGCACAAACCATTCTGTGGCCGGTCCTCCCAAACTGTCCGCAAAGTACGCCATCAATAATTCGTCCTTCTCGATACCCCTCATTTTGTTAAGGTATATCTTCACATGGATCCTTGGATCACTTTGCCCAGTGTATGGATCAAATTTGGGCACAACAAAGCCTTCAGGCAATGGCACATGAGGGAATAAGCACATGTCTTTGTATGAAATACTGGTTTTACCCCCTTGCCCTTGTATATTTTTCACAGTTTGCTCCAGGCTTTTCAATTTCCGAGCAAAGTCAGCCTCTTCTGTTTTCCCCAATCTTTCGACATCAGCATGCGATTCTGGGTGGTGTCCATGATCATACGATTCAGTGGGGCGGAGTACATTACCCCGGGTTTGGTCGAATTGTTGATCACGAGCCCTCAACTGTGGGTCACTGTTTGACCTTTGCAAAGTGTGTCCCGCAGGAACAGTAAATACTGTGGCAGGAACTTGGGCTTTGCCATGTTGTCCATGTTGTGGGAATTGTGCCCCAGGTTGTATAGTAGAGGGCCCAGCTATGTTGTCAGTTTCTGGATGTGGACCGAACCCTGGAGGATAACGGGGGTCTTCTGCCATTGTAGATTGCCCTTGCCCTGGTGGCTGAGCATTCGCCGTGAAACCAGCAGCACCTGGCGGAGCAGGAGGTGCCTGAACTGCCGACAAGTTACGGACCAGTTGCATCATCATTTCTTTCATGGCCGTGAAATCCTCGGCCATCTTAGCCCGTTGTTCAGCCAAGCGAACCAGCTCAGTGTTCTCAGTTTCTTCGGCCATCGTTGCTGGAGTGTCTTCTTGAAGAGGTGCTTCAACCACTTCTGGAACAGGCAGTGGTCCCTTGATTCTGGTGGAATAGGAATGTGGGGCCAGCACGGCAGTTGCTCAAGCTCTAAACAAATCAAAACACGTTAGTGCAACAAGATAGCATGGAATATGAATTTGCTCGTCGGCCTAAACAATGCCTAAGGTCGTTATGCGTCATCCCAAATTGGTTTAGATTAGATCCCCAAGTGTATTGCTTGACTTCTTCTTTTTTCTTCTTTTTCTCTTTTTCTTTCTTTTCTTTTCCTTTCTTTTCTTTCTTTTTTTTTTTTTTTTTTTTTTTTTTTTTTTTTTTTTTTCAAGTGAGGCTAGAGGGTGAAATGAATTGACACATAAAAATAAGCAAAATATTTTCATTACTTCAAAAGAAAGAGTACATACGGTGCTTCCGGAGCACGACCAAAAGGAACGTACAACTGACTGAAAAAAGTGAAAATAAATTACAACAGGCCAAATTCAGAAGCGACATAAAATACAACAATGCCAAGATGTAAAATAAATGACAAAAAAAAAACAACAATAATCTGCATCATCTTGGCCTGATGTATCTACTAAGGTGACTGGGGCACAAAGTCAGCTGGCTCCTCTGGGTCGAACTCGAACGGCTCCTCAGGATTTACTGGCGGGCCTTCTGCAAAGGTACGACGCAATCCGTTCAAATCTGTTGCAACTCCAGTGACGAAGGGAAGCACATGTGGGAGTATGTCCTCCGCGGGAAGCCTCCTATACTCATTGATGGACTGTGCAACATATGTAGCAGAGTCGTAAACCTGCCGATAAGCTACACTGATGGTCTGTCCTGCAGCCTGTATATCTCGAAGTCGGTCTTGTGCTAGCCTTCTGAACTGCTCACCCTGCTCTAGTGCCCTGTCAAGTTGAGCTCGAGAATCTATGGCATCCTGTCGATGATAATCCTCCCTTCTCCTGCTTTCCAACAAAGCTGCCCTGTCGGCATCCCGCTCTGTCAATGCCTGTGAGTGCATGACACGGAGTCGTCTGACTGTGTCTAGGTGCTGATGCGCGAAACCCTCACTCTCTGCCTGAGCAGCTCTGGCGGCATCCCGCTCTGTCAATGCCTGTGAGTGCATGACACGGAGTCGTTTGACTGTGTCTAGGTGCTGATGCGCGAAACCCTCACTCTCTGACTGAGCGGCTCTGGCGGCATCCCTCTCTGCAATTAAGCTTTGTATGGTATCACGGCATTCCTTCCTAATCTCGTGCCTAGCAAGCTGAACCTGCATATCCAGCCTGGCCTCAGTGTCAACCATGCCTGCTCTCGACCTCGCGGGCATCTCTTTGGGTATGGGCTGATGGTAATACCAGAACTTATACTCCCGAACGACCTCCCCCTTAAGTCCATCCTGAACCTGTGTGCTTTCTGCGAGGTGCCTCCTAGTATCCCACAGGCGCAGGATCTCACCTCTAAGAGTAGCTGGGTTGAGAGGATAGTCTGAGGCATATGCACTCATGTCCTCAACTATAGGGATCTCTTGCTTTCGACCCAACTGCCTAAGTACACGCAGAGGAACATAAGGCTGGGATGCTGTCAAACCCATCAGAACGAGAAAAGGACGATCCACGCATCTGTGTACAACCTCCCTCTTAGGAAACCAGCTACACTGCCACAAAATCTTGTCCGGCGTAAGAGAGTTCAAGAAAGACCTCCAATCCGGCTCACTTCCTGGGAATTTATACCTCTCGATGTGTTCGAGATGGTATTCAAGATAATCGATGTCACAGCACCTAAGAATATCACGAGGTGGGCAAGGGCGTACATGCTCCAAGAACCAGACCTGTAATAGAAGGTTACACCCCTCAAAGAAACTGCTCTCTCCCTTGTGGCATCGAGTCAAAGCATGAAACATACTACCCAGAATCGTCGGGATGATAGTGGCATCTGGTGCTCCACCATACAAAGCTGCCATGGTCCAACTGACCTTAATGGATATCGCTCTATCCGGTAGTGGGAAAACCAACAACCCTAGCAAAGCGAACACAAAGACCTTAGGACAGAGGAGTACCCAATCTTCATATTTCAGCTTATCGTGGAACTCAAATCCATACTTCTTGAAACCATTATCGGCCCCAAAACGATCATAAAGGTAATCAAATGAAATCCAGCCTTGGCGAACACTTGCGATCGAGAGGTCTGTTTGTACCTTGATATTATTGAAAAATTCCCGCTCATTAACCTTCCTTGGAGCAATCATATTCTTTTTCTCAAAATCGAGCTTAAGAAGCCCAGCTATCTCTTCGAGGGTCGGCGTCATCTCAAACCCCTTGAAACAGAAGGTATTTTGGCTTGGATTCCAAAACCCAACTAGTGCACTGACCAAGTCTCGCCGCGGGACAATAGTTTTAGTCACAAGGTCAGTCAGAAAACCAATCTTCTCCTGGACTATATCTTTCTGCATTTCACTCATTGTGTCCCACCAAGACTTTAGAGATTTATCCGATTTGGGTGGGCCATCAGTCATCATAATAGAGGGTGGAATGGCATCAGCAGGGTATTTTCTTTTGACTGTCCTAGAAGATGATGCAGCCATTGTTCCTAATAAAAAAAATGTGTCAAATGTTTGAGAGCCTGAGAACAACTTAAAACAACTGACCGACAGAGCAAAACAGATGCCTAAACTGCTAATTCGAAACTCCAATTTTCGAAAAAAAAAAAAAAAAAAAAAAAAAAAAAAAAAAAACTTTTGTCATTGTAATGACGTAAAGTTGACCCTAAGAGAATCGAAAAATTTTGCCATCATAACGGCATCAGGACTGACTCCAGGAAATTACCAACATTGGTATTTAGATGTAATTTATAAAAGAAAAAATTCGACGTTACAACGACGCCATATTGACATCAAAACAAAATTTCATTTCCAGTGATGAACACTACAGTACTTTTGCAAAAATTTGCCGGCATAACGACGTGAAAAAACTGGATCTCAAAAACTCCCAACATCGGTATACGAGCCTTTTTCTAAAAATTCGCCATTATAACGGCGTGAAAACTGACACAAAAAATTTTTGACTTTCTAACTACTAAGTATGTACATATTTTTTTTGTAAAATTTTCGTCATTATAACGACACAAACTGACATATATAAAAGACAGCAAACACTGACGTTTTTTTTTTTTACAACAATTTTCCATTACAGCAGTATGACTCAATTTTATAAAAATAGCAAAACATTTACATTTAAAACATGAAATTCAACCTCTTCCTCACTTTTCCTTTCATTTTTCTCTTCTTTTTTTTTTCTATTTTTTTTTCTTTTGAAATCCGTCTCTCCCCAACTTGGTCAGCATAACAACCTTTCCTAATCGCATGCAACACATAGAATGCTTTTTTTCAGACAAGTCTTTCCCGGGAAGTGGGTCCCGTTCAGACAACAGGTAGTCAACCTAGACAAGTGCAATACCGGTGTATCGCACCTCATTAAGTCGGATATGATGCAGATAATTGGGCCTAAAGGTTTAACTCTGGGTGACACAACTGACTCAGTGTCTAGACTGGCTGAAAACCCGGTGGACAAACCGGGCGGAAAGCGCATCAGGGCCATCCGGAGACAGTGTGTCCGGCCTAAAACCCCGTCACGCCTTCCTCCTAAATCATGGGCAATTTAGTAAGAAAGTCCCAGATGCCACAAGCAATCTGGTAAGTGTACGTGTGTGTGTGTTTCAGAGACTCAGAGGGTTGCGGAGGAAGACAGTTTATATATACAGTTCAACAATATCAAAGCAGTAACATTCAACTTTTCAGGTGATAACGGCAATAAAATAACAACCAAATATTTAATAAATTAAAGCATGCGACAATTTATCAGAAGCCGGAGATTCTAGTTTTCACTAATTTCCCCAGCGGAGTCGCCAAGCTGTCACGCCCTAAAATTTACTAAAAAATAAATAAAAGGTAGGTTGTGACTTAGGTGTTTAAAGGTACAAAATTATTTAGAGATTTTTTTCGGAGTCGCCACTTGACATAGTTCAAAGGTGTGCCAAGTCACCAAAGAGGTACCTTGGAACACCTATGACTCGTAAGTGGTCTGCGTCAGAGTTCCGGGTAAGGATCTCGATTGACTCGCGGGAAGGTGTTAGGCACCCTCGAGTCCTGTGCCGAGCACAGTTGCTTTATTGTCGCAATTTTTTATTTATTAAATATGGTTGTATTATTTTGCCGTTTGATTTGAATTTAAACTTTAATTCGAAAAAATTTAAAGTGTTATTCTTATCCGACCTCACAGAGGATCGGACGAATTTACACTTTAATTCGAAGAAAATTAGAAGCGTTATTTTTATCCGACCTCGCAGAGGACCGGACGAATTTACGCCTTGATTCGAAGTAAGTGTATTACGGCGTTTCCAACCCCTCAAAGGGGTTTGGTTTATTTAAAGGAATTTGATTAACTTCAACGAGACTATTTAATAAAAGGTGAAAAAATTGTTTAAAGTAACCCTCGAGGTATACTTTAGAATCAATTGGCTATTTCAATTTAGTTTCTCCTAATTTAATTTCTTCTAATCTAATAAGCAGATCACAAATCATACTTATAATTGCCTAATCGTGCTAACATGCCATTTATTCCTTTTTCGCTCGAATTTATTAAACATTGATATTACAACTCTTTACTTATTATTATTATTATGATTATTATTTTGTTTTATCTTTCTTATATTTTCTTGTTAACAGTGATTCTAAACAAACCCATGATTAACAGAACTGTCTCTCGTTTACAACTAAAGGATTTGCATTCACATCCTACATTGCCTACACATTTAATATTTGTCCCATTTTTCTCAAGTTGGTTCCATCTTGAATTTTGCAAGTCATGTCCTAAACTTTACCTACTCATTTCAGCTTCAACCACGTGTTACAAGTGGTATCAAGTCATAAATTTAACACAGCAATCTAATAAAGTACAACTTAAACATTCATTCACATTTCTATAAAAAAATAAAGTAAGCCATGAGAAATTTTGGTCCTAAACTTTACTGGACCATAGCTTAAAAGAGTCCAAACTCTTTGGAGACAAACACATTTGATTTTTTTTTTCCCTTTTTTGCTTATGCTTGAAGACCTTTCAAAGGTCATAAAAATGCGTACAAGGAAAATAAAATGGTTGGAGAGTTTACCTCAGTGTAGTAACTTTCACAAGGTTTACAAAATAGCTCAATAAAACCAATTCAATTCCAAAATCCAGTGTAAAAAAAAAGAAGCAACTCAGCACAGCAAACAGCCCCGAGCAAAGCAGCAAAAATGGCAATAGCGGCACATCTAAAGACCCTTTAATCTCAGACTCAAAACTGAACTCTTGGTTTTCCTCCTTTCTTCCCTCATGTTTTTTTTTCGAAAATTCTTTTCTATCTTTTTTCTTTTCAGATCTGGATATTTTTTGTGTTCTTTAGGTGGTTGAGAGGAGTTAATGTGTATGTAGTAGTGTAGTAAATGCTAGTATATATAGGAGAGAGATGAAAGTAAAAAGGGGGGAAAGTGAAAGTGAAAAAAGGGGGGAAAATGGGATGTTGGTGCAAAAACCAACACCCATTAATGCAAAAGATTTGTATTACCATTTTCATGTCTATTTTTTCACCTAACAAAAGTCCTAAAGCTGAAACTTTCCCTATTTGTGCTAAACTTTATGTCCTATTATTTGACTTGATTTCTCTTTCAAAATTTAAATTTCTTTTCAGATTTTCTATTACATTGTTTAAGCTAAAAAAAGGAATCTGCTCTTAAACCTACAAACTAAAATCAGCCCACAGACAATTGGATATAAATCCAAACCCCCCAGAACCTATCAAACTTCTAAAAATAGGCAGCGGCCTACTTATGTCAATGACAAGATAAACTCTGAATTCTAATATCTAACAGAGAATGGTCCTAGTTTAATTTTAAGAGCAAAACAAACAAACTAACTTATGACTAATCCTGAACTAAATTACTGCAGTTTTTTTTAAAATAGAAACAAGAACAAGTTTTGCACACTTAAAATTCTTGATGCACTTTCACTCCCTTTTCACTCCCTCACAGACATGCTAAGCATCTTTATCAAAGAGATAGCCAGAACCTCAAACTTGCAATTGAAATCACAAGAAAACTCATCACAAGTTCCAATGCAATAGTTCATACTCAACCGGATTTCACACTTTGGCTAAATGAACACACAACTCAAAATGGTTTCAATTCTACAGTACTACGACTAACTGATTCAATCATATATCAACAAACAACTTGGACAACAAATGAAATTCACCAACTCTCATGCTTGCAAACATACTATAAATTACCATAGAACTGGTGAGCGCAATTGATAATGAGGCTACGACAAATGAATGTAACGAACATTTAACTGGACATATCAACGAGTCTTTACATGCTAACACTATTCATGGACACAACATTCACACGTGGCTAAATAAATATATGACAGGCTTCAAGTAAACCAATATTCGTTTGTCATTTACGAACTAAGCTAATCCGCACTGCAAGGTTTCATTTAATATCAAAAGTAATATACTAAACATGATTCTTTTTTTTAGTTAAAACCTACACTAACTAAGAACAAAGAAGTAAAGAAAAGATGGGAATGAGTTTTCTGCCTAACCCATAGCCGGAGCTACATCGTCTCCAACACCATTGCTGAGCCAAAGCTGCTGCCTCATGGCTGCCTCGGATCAGCTGTATCACTCGCAACCAATGCAGCACCTCCAAGACCTCACCATTGACTACAAATGCACCAACAACACCCTCGTACTAGCCCCACTCCGTTCTCAATTCAACATCATAACAAAACACCTCCCCTTCCTTAAAACGAACGCATCACTGCCTCCGTTTTAAAAATGATACAGCCCTCGACATCAAACATCACAGCCATACAATCATCCTCACAGTCCCGAACCAAGCTGAAAATAGCCCCGCTTTGCTCCTAAACACCCCTCGTACTGCCTAAACACTCGCAACACTGCCTCCCCATATCAACCATCACCCTCACCTTGCCACAGTTCAACCCAAAACAATCTCTATCCTAAATCCATCATAGCACAACTCACACAGCCCGCCACCATCATTTCATCACGCCAGGAACAGAAAAGGAAAGAAAAATAAGAAGAAAACACAAGAAACAAAACGGGATGGAAACGGGAGGAAAAAAAAAGAAATTCAGGGAATGGGGTGACGGGGAAGGGTAAGGAGAGAGGAGAGAGATAGAGAAAACTAAAGGAACTCACCGGAAAAAATGGAAAAAATGGCCGGAGTTGAAGTTCAACCGGAACTTCGAAGCCCGATCTACGAGAAACGGTTTGGATTTTGAGGAATCCAAGTTGAGAAACGGAATGAGGGAGGCGAGAGGAGTCGATTGATGTAACTTTTATATTTTTCCGGCCACCGGAGGTGGTGGCCGGCGGTGGCCGAGTGGCGGAACCGCGGTGGATCAACGGCGGAGCGATTTCCGGCGAGGTGAGAGAAATTTTGAGCAGGGTTTGGCCTTTTTCTGATTTTTGTGTAAAATGGGCAAAAATGTGGGATTTAAGCTTATATATCATGAGTGTGGGCCGGGTAAGCAAGTGGGCTGACGGGTTGCACGAATGGGCTGATTGCTTGGTTTTTATTCACAAAATAGCCAACTAGATTTCTAAACAAATTAAAGCATTGAACAATAAACTAACAATTAAAGCTACACAAATTACAACATTACTATAATTAAAATCATAAAACACATAACAAGTATTTTAATTAATTTAATTTAATTTTTTTTTTTTATTGTTGTTATCATTTAAATGGCAAATTTTAGCTAAAACAAAAGATAAAATTCTAGAAAAATTCGGCAATGATCCTAAAATGTCAGCTCGGCTATTTTGAGCTATTTTTGATATTTTGTGCCAAAATTAGGTGATTACAGTATTAAGTACTAGAATATACGAGTGAATAATTTCTACAACTCAAATATAATCAACCCACTTAAATGATGTGACACAATATAACACACAAACATAATCTATGCAAAATAACGGCCTACATGAAGCAATTGTGGGACTTGCTAGACCAGTTTTCAGCTTTATCTGTCACACACGCTGAACTAAAGTATCAACATCAACAATAACGAAAAGTTTAGTCCCACAAACTAAATGAGATAATAACATGAATCATGACGTTTAATCTTTAGGACAAACTTATACCAGAAATCATGCATAAAGCGGAATAATCAATAGTAATTTCATTAAAAGCAATAATGGAAGTTTTCAAACTATCTTAATTGAACTTTTCCAACATCATATTCATAATTCAGATGTTTAACTCGCCCAGCATCTCAGAATTCAAATATTTTTTTATAGGAGTCTGGTTCTAACTTGTCTTACGTCTGATCGTATAGTGTTCGCGTCCCTCTTAGATTATTCAAAAAAGGGTCAATTTTTCCCTTCAACTATTAAAAATAAATCAACTTCACTCTTCGTTAGTAAATGGTCTCAAATATACCCTTGCCGTTAGGAAAATAGGTCACTAGTACTCTTCTTTCTAACAGCTTCCATGTCGCTCCAACATGGACATGGAACCACCTTCACTGTCAAGACCACCACCGCTTTCACCATAGGAAAAGTCCAAGAAAAATTACCTTCAACACCATAAAAGATGTTGTGAGCCTTTGACTATTACAATTACCATGGAAAAAAGAAATATAATTTAGAAGGTTTCATTTTTCTATTCCACCACCAAAATCCCCTATAAATCTAACTAAAAGATCGGCTAATCCAGAGTCACCATCCTTTTAACCCATTGATTAACAACCTTCATTAAAGAAAATACCTTCAAGACGCATGGTAGAAGAACTCCGCACTACTAAAAAAACACAGTTTTGCGACCACCAAATCGGTCGCATATCGGTCGCCAGGGAGATCGATCGGCGACCGATACGGGCGGTCCAAGAATTAATGGTAGCAAATAGCCCTGTGACCGAAATTCGGTCGACACTTCGACCACTGTGCGACCGCAATTCGGTCGCACAATAGCTCACATACAGTGACCAAGTATGCGACCGACTTTCGGTCGGGAGGACGAAGTCGCAGGAGATTAGGTATTATTTAAACTGTAAAAATAAGGGATATCGTTGACTGGTACAAGAATAGAATTCCTTGCTTACACTTTCTTTCTACTGGTTGGCTTACCCTGTATTTCAAGAGTAAATACCGCAGTGAGGAATAGCGGTTCCTCTGTTTGTTTGGTCTAATAAAAAGATTATTCATCACCGCAACCACTCTCTCTTAGCTACCACTTGTCTTTGCTTGCTTACTTCTAAAGCAAACCAGACTGAAGACAGTAGAGAAAGACTTTTTATTACGTTATCCAGAATGCGATGCCCCAAGGCAAGAAAGTAGCAATCGGCTTTCAATCCTATGATTTTACTCGAATAGCTAATATCAGAGTAGCAGATATGGTTTTAGCGGAAGCTGCTTTCCCCGGATGCGGAATTGAAAGAAACATGCCTTTTTTCTTATAAAAGCCTCCTCATCAACTCTCTATCTTTCGAACCCACCTCACCGAGCTTAACTCCCTGTGGACTTTTTTACGAAGGCCTAACTTGACAGGCCCGGACGGCCGATTCATAAGGGTCTGAGCCTTGGTCGGCTGCCCTACTAGGTAAGGCAAGCGCTCACCGATTTCTTTACGTCTTTTCAATCGTGCTTTCCGTGAATTGAAAGGGGGGAATTAATTATCCAGCAGAGATTGCATCCATTAGCTTATTGTCGGCTCTCACTCTGGCTCATCATCCAGAGGCGGGTTGAGCCCCTTGCACAGCTTTTTAGCAGATGATTCCACGCAAGACAAGATCAGGGTCAATGAAGTGTTTAAGGACAATCAATGGCACTGGGATTGTCTGCACACTCAACCTCCAGACTTTGTGAAGAACATCATCTCCTCTATGCAGCTTACACTCAGTCCAGATGAAGATGATTTGGCAATTTTGTCTCCAACTGCATCATGTAAATTCTCTCTTGCTTCAGCCTGGAATATGCTTAAACAGAAAAAAGGGGTGTCCTTTTTAGATTCAAAGATATGGCATAAGGATGTGCCTTTTAAAATGGCATTTCTTACCTGGAGAGCAGTCCATGATAAACTCCCAACTGATGGGAGAGTGTCCAGGTTTGGTCATTCTCTTTCCCCTAAATGTTATTGCTGTGTTGACTCTACTGTGAACTCAAGCTTAGAATCTGTTGAGCATCTCTTTTGCTCTGGTGTTTTTGCTCAACTGGTTTGGGAACATCAATTGTTGAATGCTACTTCTTAATTGGTGGAACCACAAGGTCCTTAATCCTGTGGCTTCATATATTACTAAGGTCATGCCTCCTTTGGTTTGCTGGGAGCTGTGGAGGTCCAGATGCAGCAATAAATATGGTTCTGAGAAACCATCACTCAATAGATCCAAGGCATTGATCACATACTCCTTATCTCACCTGCTGCATTCTCAGTTTGGCAAGGTTAGAGCAGGTGAGAGCTGGGAGAGTATCTGTCATCTGTGTGATGCTTCAATGACTTAGAAATCTGTGGCTTTGGTTAGGTTGATCAAGCCACCACTGCTTTTTGTCAAGCTTAATAGTGATGGTAGCTGTAGAGATGGTATTTGTGGAGGTGGTGGTGTTGTCAGAGATAGTATGGGTGCTCTTATTATGGCTTACTCCATTCCCTTGGGTGCTGGAACCAGCAACTGGGCAGAAGCAAAGGCCATGCTTTTTGGCCTTAAATGGTGCATTGATAGAAGGTACAGGTTGGTGATAGGGGAGACTGATTCCTTATTGCTGTCAAGCTGCATTTCAGGAGAAGTGAAGTGATCCCCACCCAGGAATCACGAACGGGAATCTAAATAGAAAAAGAAGGCCCTAGCAAAGCCTCTCCTAGGCACCTAAGGGCGGATAATAGCAGCGGATATATCGCTTTCTGTTTCCGCTCTATCTGCCAAGGGGAAATCCTGGTAAAGGGAACCCCGACCCCGAGAAGACCGTACTCATGTGCAACTAATTCAATAGGACCGGTTATGAACCCAAGAGAAGAGCGGATAGGAGTACTCATACTCAAGGACAGGAAGCTCTCACAGCGTGAAGGCAAAGAATAACTCCTATTGGAAGAAGGGCGTTTACGATCAGAGCTGGAAGAGTGGGAGGGAATGAAATAGCAATAGCCGCTACTTCTGTCTGCGGCTATCTTCTCCTATTGATTAAGCCCTTCAAAGGAATTTTTTCTATTTCTTCTTTCTAAAGGCAAGGTTAAGCCATCCGCCCTTCATTGCTGGGTAAAAGGGGAGACGGTTCCCAAGGGGTGGCTAGTTCGAGTAAGAGAGACGGATACAGATAAGGTCCTTTTTTCTGAGAGACCCGCTCTTGACTTTAATCATACCCACTAGTAAGCGCAGTGGATGCTCCTTCATACAGGGACAGAGAGGCGAGTGATGGGCACTACTCATCATAAGAAAGCAGTCATGCAGATAGAAAGAGTAAAACAATGACTCTGACTAAGTAAAGAGATGAGGTTTTTTTTCTCATCTATTTTCCATACCACAGCTCTAGACATGCGCCCCGATTCAAACTATGTTTCAATCATACCACCCTTGTGGGTTGTTCGCAATTCACATTAAAGACCCTTTCCAAAGGTTGAGTACCTTGGCTCGAGTAGGTGGTGCTGGGTTCCGTGTCCTTGGCAGGCTCGACCATCGGAGATCCGTTCATTACGAACGTTTTTTCTCGATGTGGACCAAGCTCCGACTTCCTTTTTAGCTTTGGCTCGGAAGAGGCCGGCCTTTGAGCCCGTATTGGAAGGGGATCTTGCTTTTTTTTTTTAGAAAATAAACCCCAAGAGTTACGTCTTATTCCCGAGGAGATGTTTGATCTCCCTAGTCTAGGGACTTCTTGTAAGGGCCCCTTATTTATGGAATGGGTAATGTGTTAAAGGATAGCTTAGGTACTACAGTAGGTTTGGAATTAGACTACCTTAATATCAGACATCAAAGACAACACAGAATCCAAGTCCAAGACTTGAGTGATAATGCTAGAGAACGTATCCTTCTTGGCAAGGCAAACAACCTTTGCCAAGGTTCCGAAGGAAAGATAGATCTGAACTAACACAATCACTATAATCATCCCTCTTGTATGTATATAAGTTTTTCGATGAAAAGAGGGGATTATCCTACGATACCCTAGGAGCGTGTCAGAAAGATGGGTACGCGAAGTGAGTAATGGTGAAATTCTCCGCCACAAGCCCTCTGAAGCGAGGATGCACACTGCTTTAAATAGAAAGCGCAATGCAACATCCCCGAACGTCGGGCCGTCCTCATTACCGTAAGAGCAAACAGGTAAGCTCCAATACAGAACTCCTTAGTAAGACCGTCAGCGGCTATCAAGATCGCTTTGTTAAGTAGTGACCTTAATAACCGAGAGTCTTCTAAAACTCTCTGCCACAAACTAAAGAATTGAATTACCTTGCGCCGGTATCATTTCGCTTGAGCCGGGAACTCCTGTTTACCTTGCGACAGGTATTCCTTCTTATAGATACCAGCGAAAAAGTGGAAGACTAAGAAGACTTTTCTTTGTCTTGTCCACACCCAGGAAAGAAAAGATCAGATCAGCAACGGCTTTCGAGTAGAGGATTTTTTTGCTTTTAATTATTCCCTCGGAGTTGAGTTAGAGTTAGCAGATGGGATCTAATTCATTAGAGGAAGGGATGGTGATTAACTGATAGAACCTCTTCTCTTCTTTCAAATAGCATCTCTCAAGTGAGAAGAAAAGGCCCCCCACGGAGCGGTGGGAAAGCAAGGGCGTAGCAGGAAGAAGAAGTATGAAAGCAACAAATCTTTCCTCCTCGGGCTAGGATCACGAACGGGAATCTAAATAGAAAAGAAGGCCTAGGTCGAGAGTTCGCTCCCTCTCTCTCAGCTAAGGAAAGAGATAGAGAATTCATGTACATCGCTATTTCCTGCGGATCTATCGTATCCTTACTTCTCTCTGATTGTGATTTCCCATGTGCCGTACTATACCGCTAAGGAAAACAAACAAGAACCAGGCTAGGCTACTCCTCTTCCCCTTTCTGAATCAACTTGTCCTTGCGCTTACCACTTCTTAAAACTTGCGAGCGAGTGTCGATCGCTCCTTTGCCTGGGCAAGATCTGACGACTCCTGCCCAAGGCGGGTTACGAATTCAGATTAGCTACTGCCAAAGAGGCCAGGAACGAGCTTCCGCTTTATCTAAAGAAAAAACCTCTTCCTTTCTCTCTTCCTGATCAGCGGATTCAGAGTGATCAGGTGAAGCCCCCCTTCTCGTTGGATGACCGGCCCTTTCTTAGACTTGGTGAACTCCTGTCGCGATGAATTAAACTCTGTTCCATGCCCCGCTGCTTGTCAATCACATCGGAAAGTCGTTGGGTCGGCGGAGACCTCTTTCGGCAAAGAATTATATCACAAAGAAAGCCCCAACTAGGGACTACCACTTATAGGAGTCTTCTTTGCTAGTAGAATGCCCCCCACGAGAAGAAAGAATAGTGGGATGCTCACGCTCTCGTTGGACGTGACAGTCAGTTACAGTGGGTAAACTAACGAAGGGAAGAATTTTATTTCATCACAGAATTGAATCGGGTCTCATCCCTTCGATTCCTCGCTGCATACTTCAATGAGAAAGGAAAAGAGCTTTGTTGCGTGCTTCTTCGGGTGTGGTTGCAAGATCTCGCTTTCAGTTCGAAAATGTGTACGTAGCTTCCTTGTACAATAGCTCTCTCTCTCTGAGAGAGTGATCGGGAAGCATTCTCTCTTCCCCTCCGTATCTGACCCTGACCCACGCTCTAGCCCTCTTTCGTCGTCCAAGTCGCATACCTCCTAAACAGTCTATTTGGTTTTTAAACGCGATCTATTTAACTGATTAACTGTGAACTACGTGGGACTTGATTCTTTTTTTGCTGAAAAGAGAAGGTACGTAGGCAGCTCTCCTAAAAAAGAGTGAAGTTCCGCCCGCGTTTGAAGGCTAGCTCCTGCTTCGGAGCTTCATCCCCACATCTCACATATTGGAAAAGGCAAACAAAAAAGGGGAACTCAGTCAATAGACAAAGAAAAAAATGGATATGTTACACAAAAACAATCCAATCTTTGTCTTTCTAAGGATTGATTTTCCTTGTCGTAGTTCATATTCATATTCAAGTTGGAAAAATTCTTCTTTTTCTTCTTATTGTGGAAACGGAGGGAAGGCAAAGGTCCGTAGGAGGACAACTATCAATATTAGCTGACAGGTGACGAGGATCATATAGTTTGAGAGCTGGATCGAGTTTGAAAGCGTGGTTATGGCGGAATGGAATGTGCCCTATCCCGCGAAGGAGAGGAACGAAGTAACTCGACAAAAAGTAGAGGAACCTGTTATGTGAGGAACTTAGGTCAAAACTACGCTCTTTCAGCCGGTTTAGTATAGTAGTAGTTTCAAATCAATGCAAGCCAATGGAAACCCCCCCTTCACCCCCAAAACCTATACTCATTCGTCTTTTACTTGTGCGTTTACAACATCCATTGCTTCTGACTATGTCGATGAAATGGGACCGCGAAGACAACCCACCACTAGAGCTTGCTTTGCTCTCGCTCCGCTCGCTCCCACCTGTCTTCTTTCCCACTATAGTGAAAGATCTTTCACTTCACCATAGCAGGAACCTCGCTAACCTTCTCGGCCAGTTACTCTAATCTAACCACAGGGATCCCCTCCTGCTTACCCACCCACCGTAAACGATGACTAACAGACTTGGAATACGAATGAGATCAAAAAGGCCATCATTGGGGCAAACGATGCAATAGCTTCGGTTAGAGCAAAGCCCAAAATGGCATAACCAAATAATTGTTTTGCCAATGATGGATTTCGCGCCACGGAATGAATCGAGGAACTAAGGACGTTTCCAATACCGATAGCAGCTCCCGCTGAAGCAATTGTAGCAGCTCCTGCACCCATTGATTTTGCACCTTCTAACATATCGACTTTCGAATTCTCCTCACGCTTTTTCCATCACGATTTTCTCTTCGAGAACACTGGCCTCGTCGATTCTTCCCCTCGTTCTTTTTATCTTGGACATTGAGATGTTCATGCAAAGCATAGGCTAGACAAGCGGTACACTGAACACCAACCCAATCTCGACGCAAAAAAGGAAAAGCAACCACATCTCCTTCGGACCCTGACGTGAACAGACGCTTTCTAATTTAATTAGCCTGTTAGAACCGGAAAAAGCTTTCTTCTTTATAAAGCTAATCAAAACCTTTCTTTTCCACGCTTTATTCTCTTACGAGATTGATAGTTGGATGAAAACAGCGCTCCTAAATGAGGCCTCTCTTTACAATTCAAGAGTTAAGAAGGGCTCTTATTCTTTATAGAATATAGGAAGGAGATCTGACTTCTTAGAAGGAGATGAGCTACCTAGATCTTTGTATGTACGGGTCTCGGTAATAGAAGAGAGAAGATAGGAAAAAGACAGAGGAGTACGCGAAAGGAAAGGACACTGTGAAGTAGCTAGAGAGAATATAATTCTTTAAGCGGAAAGACTGTATGGTACAACAACTCAAATCACAAATTTGAGAGAGAGTAACTGTGGGACATTCTAAACAAAAAAAGAATTTTTTAAAGAGTGCAACCACAGAGATCTCGATGTGCTTCCCGTTGAGGAAAAACACGAGGGAACTCTGTCAAAGTGAGCAATGCAGCATAGGAAGCGGCTAGCGGTTTAGCAACATTGAAGTGGAAGCAAGGGCTGACGCTTAAGCATCGGCTAGTGGAACCACTCCTGTTCTTCTTTCGTATCCGAGGTGGGCTCTTTACACATATGATATGGAGGTCTAGTACGGTGAACAAGTAAGGTAGGGGCTCTTCGATTAGGCGAACCTGCCCAACTAACAAGAAATAGATTAAGAGAAGTCGAGTAGCGATCGGAATATGCTCCATATGTCTAAACTTGAGCTCATCAAAGACTCAACCTTAAGCCGGAGATCGAGATGTGAGAAAAGTAAGTCACCGAAGATCGATGTACAAAAAGGCTTTAGTCACTGCTTCAGTAGTTCAATCAGCTGAGCTAGAAAAGTGAAAGCTCGATAACGAAGGTAGGTGGCATAGTCTACTTAAAAGTAGGCTGGTTCCACATTGGCCGGATAACAAGAATTTTCACTTTTGTGAGATTACTCAAAGGATACACATCCGCTAAAGACAAAACGAATCTCACTTCAGACAAATCCAAATTTATGGAGAAACTTACTTTTCAATCTGACCTTGTTCTCGTATGGAAATATTTCGCATCTCAGATGCCTTTCTTTGGCATACTTGAAAAAGTTCCTTCCATCTCCTAGCTCCCCTAAAACAGGGTGAGAAGGGCATGGAATAATAATATTGACTTTTTTTCCAGCGGTATTTTTAAAAAGAATTAAGCCTTCTTTCCTGCGCTCCATGTCTCAAAGTCCATAGGCGCTGTTTATCGAAGGTTTTGCTTTAGTGGAGACGAGTTCCAGTTCAGCTAGAATAGATAGATACGACCCTTTCTTCACTTAGTGAATGATCGACTATCACTTACCATAAAACCTTTCTTTTCAATATGTACTGTCAAACTTTTTCTATATGCTTCTCTATCTCACAGGTTTTGCAAGTGTCCGCAAAAAGAATAATAAGTAGTGGCATCTATTATAATCACCAAGTCGATCACTCCTCATTAATAAGAAGACTATCCATATATTTAACCTTCCCAGTGGCAGTAGCCTCGTCCTGGGTCTAGCATTTTCTCGTTTCCGTCCTATTCGGGAAGAATAAGAGGAAGAAGCTGCATGAATGGCACCAACAGCACGCTGTGCATTCAGATTAAGTCCGAAAACTAACGTACTTTTAGCGGTAAGCAGAGTACTTTACTACTCTCAAGATCCAAGTAGCCTTGATCAGCACCTCCTTCCCTCTCAATTTAAGCTGAACCTTCATTCGGTAGTTTTCTCCGAGCATTGATTTCGCAAAATTCTCCTGACCGAGGGCGGACTGAGTACTCTTGGTTTGATTTTAAAAAGCTATGAATTTTCCCACCATTCGCACTAAGCTTTGAAGCCGCAAGCATTGTAGAGTTACAGAGGCATCTTCCATTTACTATGTGAATGGATTTCTTTGTATTAAGCTATAGCGGCGCCTTTAGAATCTTCTTAAAAAAAGGCATTGAACTATTTACGAGTAAAGGGGAGTCCTGTCTTGGCAGGATACGACGGAGCTCTTACTAGTATGGATTCTTCATTTTCACACACAAGGGAAGCAAAACTCTTTCTATGGAAATTTTGGATATTGGAAATCTAGTTTTTGATAGCATCAATGATAGATGGAGCGCGGGGGTTTAAGGCGAAAACAAGGTCAGATTTTGACCCACCTGTAGACTAAGGTGCAGGATCGATTCCGCCTCTCAAAAGTTTGAACTCCTTTTTATTTATATAAGAAATTCTATATTTCGTTCAACTAGCGAGGTATGTATCTTGCCCACGGCCTTTGCACCCGACCTCGAGTCGTAATTGAAAGCGAAGCAGTACCCAGCTTCCCTATCGCTATGATTCACGCGTATGGGGCCAAAGAAGGCTTTCCATGTCTCACGAACTACTCCTGAACCAAACAAACAAAATATGTAATTACGTAGATAGGAGAAAGACAGATCGTAAGATAAGGTTGGCGTAGAGTCCAGCTATTAAAGTGGATTTTTTGTCAACGTACTCAACTTTATTCATTGAGATTCATTTGTTGTTCATAGCACGGGGATGCTACTACCTCTTCTAGCGGGACTGGACTCTCCCCAAATAGCTAAAATTTACCACTTTTAAGACAGATAAAGAAAGAGAGCGAGGAGATAGGTATGAGTCTTATTTGAACTCATTTTTTAATATCCTATATAATATAAAAAAGAGGCGAAAAAGGAATTAAAGAAAAACCCTCGATAAGCAGCTCAGATTATCCAACATCTTTGGTCTAAAAAGCAAGGTTTCGTTTAGGAAGAAAGGCCATTGAAAGAAATTTGGAATTGATGATGATCACTGCCTTTCTCAATCCTTTTCTCCTTGGCACTCTATATGGGGTACCTAGTGTAGTGTAAGATGTTTCCGGTTCAGCTCTAACCTCATTTCTTACATTTCTCAGGCTTACAGTTGTAAATCGGAGTTCTGATGAGAACTCAGAGAATAGGAACGAAGTAGCTCGCCTAAAAGGACTTCGCTAAAGAAAGAGAGAGTTGCTGGTGGATCTTATGATGATCGAGCTAGCACTTACCTAATCTTTGAAATTGAACTGCTACGCTTCCTTACCACATCCCTGATTCGGACATGAACCCTCAAAGGCTTACTTTCCATTGCGCTCCTCGAATGGGAACCTGCTCTCATCTTCCATTTTCTTAGAGAAAGCTCGTTCCGCTACTAACCTGATAGTGGTTGCCTCTGTATTTGATTTAAGCGGAATTAGTCTCAATAGAAAGATCAGGGTCGAAATCATCGTCTTAATAAGGGTTCGCTCCTGCGCATTCCATGCTGTATATTCAACCTCTATATCAATAGGGGCCCCAGATGCTACTTCCTTCGTCGAGTGAGCTGCGGAGATCCAGTTCTAACTAAACTTCCTTTCTTCCCTGGGACTGTCCCTCTCCGCTGGAAAAAGTGCTATCAGAGCCCTTTTCCCGAGGAGATCCGTTGAGACCTATCAATCGAATGTGAGGCCTACGGACTGTGATCAATCAGCTAGTCTAGCAACTGATTTGAGGACCGGCTTTCCTATTGATTTGACTTTTGCGGGATTATGAATATATCAATCGACTCTTGCATTCCTCCCTTGCTTTCCACCGGCCTTGGCCTGAAAATGAAGAGTCTTCTCTGCTGACCTATAGAGAGGTAGGAAAGATTTTCCCTACACTGGCTTCCTCCCCTAGCTACTGAGGAAGAGGGATCTCGAATCAATCAATTCCTGGGTTGTTGTATTAAAGAAAGCTTTTAGTGCGCGTTGCATGCTTTGTAATAGTACGAACTCATTATGCTCGTCAACTAGGTCAAGCAGGTGAACCCCCTTACGCTGTCTGTGACTTTTTTTGCCTTAAAAAACCGATGCTTAAAACATAGAATTCTATCTTCTCAGTCGTCGATCGATCATTCTCTGCGGCCAACTAAAAAGGATGGAAAATATAGGCAAATTCTGAAATGGACCGAGATGGCCTATACACCAATTGACTGAGAAAGGAAGATTGTTGCAAGCCCTTAAAAGTACTCTAAAGCAAGCCTTGTTCCAGGCAGAGGCCCACGGAACGGTAATGAAATTCCCTGCCTGCTTCACTTCTTTCTTTATTCCAAAAAAAGGTCCAATCAGAACTTTTGCTAAAGCTGTCGATCAGGTCGGTCAGGCAACGATAAGCCAATAGGCGATCCTAAGAGCCAGATTTCTTTCTTCGAGCTAAAGAAGGTTCACCTAAGAAAAGACAATGTCTGAGATTTCCGTCAATTGACTTTTGGTTGGCTAATAGCTCGTCAATTTCTAGATTTTCCATGGTACCCGCTCATTGATGGAATTGATGCGTGGAATGCTAAACCCAAGAGAGTGATACCAGCGAGTCGGACAAGAGAGCTAGGAATAGTTAGTTAGCCATTCAAGTGTGCTATTCCTATGGGGAAGGATAAATCCTTTCTCTGACGAGAAGAAGGTTTGCTTTCGAATAAATAAGCCGATAGGCGAAAGAATAGCACGAGCTAGAGCGGTAGGGACGGGGACTAACCCACCATCTTTAGATTTTGGCATTCTTTCTTGTGACCTAACAATTTAGATAGTGTGGAAGAGCAGTACTATGGTCAAGTGATCCCTCGCATAAGAGCGTGTTACCAGAGTCCCCCAGTTGGAGAAGAAACGACTTGCATTCACCCATTCGATTCGACTCGAAGCAGACAGTTCAATTGAAGCGCGAACTTCATTTTCACCGCCTAAAGGCCGAAAAATAGGACTTTGTTACCGGAAAGGCGGGAACAGGCGCCTAAGAAAGAGAGCCATCTTTGTTGACAGTAGCATATACCTCAATCTAACCTACCAGCCTTCGTATTTAAACGGATGCGTAAAGAAAGAAAAAAGACAGACGACGCTTGTAGTAAGCCGAAGGAGCTAGCCCAACCAAAGTCTGCCTTTATTCGCTAGGCTCAGTCTCATATGTAACGATACCTGGCTGACAATCCATTCTCTCTCATGGGATATAAAGAATATGTGAATTAGAAGCATCCGAGGCAAAAAGAGGTCAAATCCCCTAGTTGGGCTTTCTTCGAGCAAGCTCTTAGCGACGAAGGGACTCGTTTTCTATTAATTGTTGGTGTGATCGTATCAGCTGTGATTGAGTATGTCAGTGTGAAAGAAACCCCTGCAGATCTGATCGTATCGGGTGCTTTAGTATGAGTACGAGTAGGAACTCCTGCAGTTGCCGTTGCTAGTGTTTTCGTAACCGGTCTTCTTCTTAGAGTAAGCGCTGAAATTGAATCTACTCTTGGCCTATCAGCTCTTGTGCACTCATTGGCAGTTCTCGAAGAAGCAGCTCTTGAGGAAGCATCCAATTCCCAGTCTCTATCCAATCCATGCGGCAAATCTATTTGTGGTGGAAAAAAGTCAACAATAAAATATAGGAACTTATTCTATTTTGAGAATAACAATAAAAAGAATTGCTTAAGTAAGGTAGTCGTTTCTTTTTTTTTCGGTATACCGCTCTGCGAGCAGAGCGAATGAAGATTAATCTTACCTAATACCATGAATATCCTTCGCTCTATTTCTCTTTCAAACTAGGAGGATTGGCATTTGGCCAAGATGTGATCTATCTCTTTCCTTGGTTGTAGTGGAACTTTGGTTTTCTTTAGCGAGGAACCCTTTCACTCGGCGTCGAATGATCAAAGCTAAAAGCTTTAGGCATCTTTTGAGCATGTTCAGCTTCCAAAATTCCTGGAGTCCTACGCTACGGCATTCTCACAGAAAGAAAACATGGCTAGTAAATAACTCTTTTGTTATTGTAGAAAGCGATCAGTTCTTCTGATCTTGTTCGGGCTTGGAAAAGCTTCCTTTTTCAATTCCAGAAGTGGAGGAGCCTATGTAGAAGAAGCTGTAGAAGAGCACCACCACGGTTCAGGTCCCGACACATGGGGGATTAATTCAGCTGCAAGGATCGTGAATCAAGGGAAGAATGAGACCATAATTTGGAAGTCGCCCCCGACCGAGACCTAGATGGCAACCTAACCGAGTACGTCATCATTGAGAAAGGGAAGACCCACCCCCCCAGAGCCAGAACACAGGCGCCGACCTCTCCGCCACCAGCACAAGTGAATAAGAAAAGATCACGTCGCCAAAGGTGGCGGTATCACCGTCTACAGGTCGAGTCATGAGATCTAAAGTGCAAATACTCGACGCCGTGAATCAAGAAATTCGGGTGATATACATACGAAGGCGTTGGTCCATCGGTGCCTTAGGGGAAATCATCTGCGCCAGTGTAAAAAAAGAAATTCAACATTTTGACAGTAGCGAGGAGAAGGAAAGGAAAAGTATGGATTAGTTGAAAGAGCTACTTCTTCGAGCTGAGTGGGGTCGCGCCCCTTCCTTCTTCTAATAAGAGAGAGCGAAAGACGCTAGGCACACTCTTATTTAAACCTTTCCAATCTCTCTTAGCTCCCGACCCAATTCCAATTCTAGTTCTTATTCACTGAAAATGCTTCCTTTACTGGAGCAGGTAATGGAAATGCTGAAGTTTGAGCTTGTGTTTTCCTGTCTTCTCTGCCTTGCCCACTCCACCTTATTTGCTGGAGGGAGGATACGATTGTCGAAGCTGAAGTCCCATTCAATTCATATAATTTCGCCTACTACCCTCTTACTCGCACGCCTACCAACTAGAATGAGGACTGTCAGACTAACCCCAAAAAAGAACTATCACTCGAGAAAGCGGCCCCCTTTCTGCCTTTCTTGCTTGATTCGTCTTTCATCTCAGTGTCTTATCCGGATTGAATGTATACTATCCCCCTACCGGCCTGAAAGAAAGAATGGTTTTTAGATAGAGCGTTGGCTATGGCGCCATTTGCGAAGGAATGGGTTTATGCGCTTTCTTTACTACTATGCTATTTCTCCCGTCTCGGACGTGATTCGTATTTGATGCTCTTATCGGATTGGGTGCTTGATTCCTTAGCTGAGCTAATGATTTAGATGCGGAATCTGAGCTAATGGCTCACTTCACTACCTTAAGCGGAGCTAACTACAGGCCAAAATATACTGCAATCACCCAGACCTTTCTAATACTGAAAACCTGTATACGCAATTTTTTCAGTTGCTTACTCGGCCTAAGCAAGCCTGACCGAACACCCGAAAGAAGTTCTTTCTACATCGAACGGGAATGGACGAAGAACGAGGAGGCATTCTTCATAGAGAAAAGCCCTGAGAAATTTCACGATAACTGAAGCCAGTGCAGATAATTCCTTTTCCGAATGAAAGGCGATAGGGGGCGTACCCTAAGGAAGCAAGAAGGAACAAGAAGTCTCATATGTGCGATTACCAATTCCATTTCATTAATAAAGAGGCAATGCACTAGTTGGAAGTGAAGTAGGGTCGGTAGATATAGGCTTCCCTTTTAAAAAGTCCCCTCTCGTAGGCCTCTCTTTCTGTGACAAAGAGGCATTCCAATAACAGAAGTGAACCTGTAGCAGCACTGTCTATTAGTTATAAGGTGTAATACCCTTTACATTCTATCGTAAATTGTTAATCGAAGATATTGCATTCTTTGCCTTAATGATGGACTTTCTGATCTTACTTGCATTCCTTCATTGATGTGATGTAATCTCGGTTGAAGATGAATCATGTGCGACATAACTCATTCAATTAGCTGCCGCTTTCCTTCAATTCAACTATAGGAAGTGATGTATCCGGGCAAGGCTAGTGAATCGGTCTTACCTCGCCATGTGCCTATGCCAATGTCCACGTCCCGAACTACTCCATTGATTTGTAGTGCCCTTGCGTTTACCGTCTTAAGCCAATTTGGACTTGGGGTTGGTGTCATATGCTTGTCTCGTGCATACAAGGGGTTCCTTGCCTTGCTTTCCCTTAATAGTCCGAGGGGAAAGCACAGAGATGGAGGATGGCAGAAGCGAAGTGAAAGAACAGACGACTCGAACCTTGACCTCTTTTTATAAATAAGAGCGAAGGCTCGAAAATGTCGTAAGAGAAGTCAAGCAGTACGCCTGGTTCACGAGGTTAACTCCGGGTGAATGGATCGCCCCGGCGGGGTTGCTCTGACGCAGAGGGCCCTGAGAAGCGCAGTACTTCCGTAACTGATCCTTTTGTAGGTGATGGGGCATCGCGTACTCCGGTCTCCCTTGGCAATAGTTTCGCTTGTCTGCCTTGATGAGTGGGAGAGGTAGCCGAATTAGGATTACGGACAAGGGCTGCGCAGGAAATAGCGATCCTATTTACTCTACACCTATCATGAATATCCTTCGCCGCTTATCTTCTCGTCTACCTTCCATTTTGCATCGATGGTCCATTCGTTTACTATTCCTTGCCACTATAGTTATAGTTTTCTTATTTTATCTTCTTTGTTTGAAAATGGGGTTGATTGAGTTCTTTCAGGCCCTACTTGAAAGGGTTGGGTTCTCTGTGGGGAGGCGATCCCTCGC